>CM039120.1:56305293-56901955 GCA_022036555.1 Microstegium vimineum
TCCAGCGGAAGTTGCGCCATGTCGACTATGTTTTAGTTTATGCGTACAAGTATGTGAAGTGTGTTTCAGTTCGACCTTTTTAGTTTATATCATGAAAAATACAAGAATGTTCACACACACATACAAACCACATGAATGAGAATAGCTAATAAGCACATTTTCATGTCACCTGGGACATTGTGAAATGACCTTACAAATTCAGGCATAAAAAATTCAGGAAGTAAAATATAGGATAATGATGGATTCTAAATTTTCTAAAGCATCTTGATATCCATGCATAAACACTGCAAAACAACCTTGTGCTTTAGTCTTTCACTACCACAAAACGGAATACCCTTGAGGGTCAAAAACCCTCAAGGAAGACCCTCAAGGAAAGGTGCAAAACCACCAAGGAAATCATTCCTGGCGGCCTTGGGTAGAGAGTCAGGGAATACCTATTACCTTGAGGGTCGACCGCCACAAATCAATTTCTTGAGGGTTGAGCCTCCAAGGAAACGTACTAGTGGTCAGATTTTTAACATGGTCAAGGAAATGTAACAACACACAAGGATATATGTTTCCTTGAGTGTCGTCAAGGAAATATGTCACCCCTCAAGGATTTATGTTTTCTTGAGTGCCCACTGACACTCAAGGAAATGTATACCTATTGTTCGGGAATAAACTAACTTACCACCGCACCACGAAGTCTTTTGTGACTAAGTGAATGCTTCTTTCTTTTTGTTTTCACTTCAGACGATCTTGTAATGTACATTAGAGAGTTTAAACAATTTCAAATGAAAACTTTTTGAACTAGAGAGTTTTATATCTTGTCGAGTACTACAACTTTGGTTTAGGTTGTATCTCCATCTAAGGTCATTTGAAAGATTAAAAAAATTAAAGTTCAATACTATAATAACTAATAACACCGTTTGTGGACATCAAGCGATTTCAAATGAAAAACTCATTAACTACTAAGCTGTATATCTCTTCGGGCTCTACAACTTTGATATAAACTTTGTGTCCATACCAGATTAGTATGTTGCATGTTAGCTTTAAAACTAACTAGGTATCTCGAGCTAAGTGTCATTAGGCATTCTCTAATATAAGACACTTAGCTGGATTAATATACCTTTTGTTGGATTAACATACTAAGAAAATATGTTTTTCATTTCAAAAACATGTCACTAAAGATTTTTATTCTATAAAATACAATGTCTAACTTACAAGAATGCAATAAGTTCACTATATCGGTGGTTTAGAAGAATATGATACTGAAATTTTTTTCCTTGGTGGCTACAATAATTTTCTTGAGGGTTTACACCCAAGGAAACTTGGACTTCCTTGGAGGTTTCTAGTTACACTCAAGGAATTTTGAATTACCTTGGCGGTTTCAAATAACACTCAAGAAAATTTGAATTACCTTGACGGTTTCGACAAACACTCAAGGAAATATGGAATTAACTTGGTGGTTTGTGTTAGCACTCAAGAATATGCATTTCCTTGAGGGTTTCATATGACCCCCAAGTTAATGATATATCCTTGGGGGTTCAATTTCGCCACTCAAGGAAATTGCTGGGCCCCAAGGATATTCGGTTTTCTGGTAGTGTTTGCCAGTCCACTTACAAATGAGGTGAACAATGAGTTACGGAGAGATAGAGACAAATGAAAATGCAGATATAAAAGAAATTTCTTACATTATAAAAGATATATTAGATCAAATACATTCACAAATCACCATTTTCCACAATTACTCAGCCTGTCGGTACCATGATGCATGGAACAAAAGATTGGATTTGATATAATAGACGTGCACCTCATGGCTTACCAAAAAGTTCTTTTTTGATGAAACTGAATGGACAAGACAATAATATGATTGGGGACGTAGATATATATGCAAATTACAAAAAAATCCAATGAAGCCTGGCTGGAAATAACAATGGAGATCTCAAGAGTTAATTCTTTGTTTAAAATGAAACATAACACCAAATTGGTTGAGAATTTATAGTATTCCATGAGAAGAGATAACAAGTATCAACACATTGTAAAATGACGACTAGACCTTGCTGGATCACCACGTGACAACCAAATGTGCGCTCCATTGGTGTCATTAGACATACTAATAATAAAACTTGTCAAAAGGGTCGGCTGATAAATCATGTACTTGCTCCACGCGTTTGTCATCAAGAGACCCAGTTGGTATGATAGGAGATACAAAGTCCAACTCAGCATCCCTTGAAGTGCTTTTTCTGATCTGGAGCAGCCTCTTTTGCCTTCCAATCCATTTGGTGCTAGCGTTTCTGTCTTGTATCTCAATCCTCATTGACTGCAGCACTCTTGCATTTGATATAAAGAACCTAGCCAAGTTAACTTGTGACTTGTTGCCTCGGTAATTTCTTAGCATAATTTTCCTGAGATTGATGTCAAGACAGGTACTAGGAAGGTTCTGATATGTATACCATTTTTTCCACCGAACTCTTGTTATCTGAAAAAGGCAAAGTGAGCGTAGAAATAGCGTCAACCTAACTAACTTCAAAACAATAATATATGATGTTCTACATGCGACACTAGAATGCAAATGCACACACTCTGGTATGGAGACTCACGTCCATGATGTACAACTTCTGCAATCGGGGAAAACACCGCAGTAACTTAATAACTGTATCCAGGCATTTGAAATCATATAAGGCAAGAACCTTCACATTGCTCACCACCCCTCCTGACATCTTAACAATGGTTGATCCCGGAGTTAAGCAAGCAAGAATTAACACGTCATTGTTTAATGTACCTGAACCCCCCCTATATAATGGAGAAAAAATTGTACCTTTAAAACTGTGGCTCCGAACTGAAGCCTGGGAGAGGCGTCAAAGATGTTCCCCAAAATAACCAATCTTGGTGCAGACATCACCGAGATGTTCGTTGGAGTTCCTCCAAAATAGAGTAATCTTTCTAGACATGGGGCGTCCTCGATGACGAGCTGCTGTATATAATCCTGACTAAAATGATTCAAATACAAACCCATACTTCTGATGCTACGGGACACAATTCTCAGCCGAGAGAAACAACAGCTGTGAAGTAGCAGCAAGCTCTCCAGGACAGGGCAGCCGGCGAGCAAGGCGTGCAGAGAGCTCTCAGAGATGCAGGCTTGGTAAAAGGTGAGCTGCTTGAGAAGCGGGAATTGGAGCAGGCTGCTGGCATCGTTTCCACTTCCACTCCCACCTGGGATTGTCAAATTGCAGCCAACCAAGCGGGCGACGCAAAGGGTGGACGAGAAGCGCTGTACTGACGGCAGTAGCAGACTGTTGCGGAGCTCGAGCTCCTGGAGGTTGTCGAGGACAGGTGACTGGAGCCAGCGATCACGAATCGTCTCCGTGTGGTAGTTGCGAGGCATGACGAAGCGGCGGCCAGGGCCAAGGTGCGTGGAGAGGATGCGGTAGAGCACCTGGGGGTCAACTGCGTCGTCGCGGAGGTCGACGTTGAGAGGAGCAGAGCGCCATAGGTGGCGCCACTTGGAGGAGAGTACCTGCGTGCGGGCGCCATCTTTTGTGGGGAGAAGGGAGATGATGTCGCCGAGGACGCCGTCAGGGAGGCTACTGATCCGGTCGGCAAGGCGCTCTTCCTCTTCCAGCCTTCTCCTCTTGGCTCTGGTGACCACTGCCATGGCGGGAGAGGGGTGGCGGCGGCCGGTGTAGTGAACTGAAGATCGGGAATTCGACGCGTGTAGCATAACAGCCTACGATCTCGAACGCCCATATATACACATAGATAGATATAAGGCCGGCTGCGCATGTTTGTTTGGGCCCACTGCAATCTGATTAGATTGTTCAGTTTCGTCAGTAATTGAACACTTCCTCAATTCATTCAGTTTCGTCAGAAAGAAAGGTAACCAGCGTTGAGCACTTGGTTTCGAGTAACAAACTACGTTAATTTATTTCTTGTTTTTTCGGAAGTGCTTATCTTCCAGTTAATGTAATCATCGACGCCTCAACCTGAATGGGGCTCAGGGGCTGGCTGTAAGGCTTATCAAAGAAGAAACTAGAACCCAAAGTTCTGTTGAAGTACCTGAATCTGAATGTGGCTCAATTATGCATCCAAATTTCTTATAAGCTTCTCATGGTAAATTTGGCATGTATCCTAGTAGCTACGTGCTATGACTCAAGTAAATTCCTATCACCTTTGATGCACATGATGTCATGCTGCACGAATTGAAGATACATTGCTAACAAAATGTCACCAAGATGGCAAGACCAAATTCAGATCACAACTTTTAGGGACTGCTCCAGGGCAGTAAAATGCAAAAGAAATACTTTTCATTGGTGGGAAGATGCATTCTATACGTTATTTCACCTGAACTGACCTAGCAGGTAAGGCTCTCCATGGTTGCGTTGGTTTTTTCAAAAAAGTGTGATTTGGATCAAGATAGGTCTTTGATGATAAATTGGAGATGTCCGTGACAACTTGAATGTTTTTTCATCAGTAATACAAATTATTATTTCCTAGCTAACTGAAAAGATTTTATTTCGTATGTAAGATCCTGATAACATGCTTCTGTTTTGTTCTACATCCTTGCTAGTGCTGAAAATTTAGAAAGTCTGCTTACTTTCAGTGTGCTAGAACAGTAGTACTGAAGTTATGGATGGTTAGTAGTGGCCA
The DNA here is from genome assembly GCA_022036555.1 of Microstegium vimineum. Classification (NCBI taxonomy): domain Eukaryota; kingdom Viridiplantae; phylum Streptophyta; class Magnoliopsida; order Poales; family Poaceae; genus Microstegium; species Microstegium vimineum. The sequence continues at coordinate 56,309,923 of CM039120.1, forward strand.
ACATAAGCTTGCAGTTTAAAGAACAGTATAATGACCATGTATCTTATTGTATGATTAACGCTTACAAATGTTCAGATAAGTGTATTTTGTTGAATCCATGACATTTATGATCAAATACTTTTAGTAGTAGAGATGTAGAATGGTTTTTTTGAGATGCAGTCCAGGACCTGGGTGAGCGACGGTTGCTCAAACTCCCCTGCTCTTAATTTCTGTCATTCACATTTTGAGCAGAGCTCACTCTCACTACTCTACTTGCTGGAATATTAAGCTACAACATCGGCCAGTGGACTGAGATGCAGAGGCAAGCCTACTACAACTTGGCCGGCTGCAACGGCTCGATGCTTAGGCAAGACATATAGTTCGGCAATGACCTCAAAGTAGATTCCTCAGCAACAAGCTCTGAATTCTCGTCATTGTTGAAAAAACTGAACTGATTGGCCACGGCTCAAGAACAATCTCTGAATCCTGAGCACTATGAAACTGAAACCGTTACGAGTCAATAAAGTTCAGTAGTAGAAATGCAGGTCTTATCTGCTTGCAAACAAGACCAATAAGGGTTTGACAACAATCGCCAAATTTTTGAAAACATCACGAGAGGCCTTATCACTACTACAGAACACACATTTCGTCGATTGCCAAAAACAGCTTTAGTCCCGGTTATTTTTTGTTCGGAGCTAATAGACCTTTACACCAATCGGGACTAAAGGTCCAGAACATTTAGCCTCGCTTGGTAATACCAACCGGGACTAAAGGTAGACCATTTAATCCCGGTTGGTGTTAGGAACCGGGAATAAGGATCCATTTAGTCCCTTTAGTCCCTTTAGTCCCGGTTGTTGTTACCAACCGGGGCTAAAAGTCTCTCTACGGTGGGTTCAAAAGGAAAACGTCTCATTTTATGATATATTTGTTGTGTAGGTGGGGTGGTTTGCTATGCGCAAGACGGTGCGTGAGGTCTTGGGTTCAATTCTCAGGTGGCGTAGTTGGGTGGGATTTTTATTTTTTTTTATCTGGATGGACGACCTTTAGCCCCGGTTCCACCAACCGGGACTAAAGGACCGGATTCCTAGTCCCGGTAGGAAAACCGGGACTAAAAACCCTCTACAACCGGGGTTAAAAATCCTTTCTCTACTAGTGTATCTTATCCTTCCCTGTCATGCATAAATGCATAATATATACAAGAGTGCTCAGGCACCAAAAAAAACACATGAATGAGAATTGCTAACAAGCATATTTTCATGTCACCTAGGACAAGAAGTAAAATATAGGATAAAAGAACAGGGAGTAAAATATAGGATAACGATGGATTATATATTTTGAAGTATCTTGATATCCATATACACTGCAGTAGGTACCAAGAAGAAAACAGCCTAATGCTTTAGTCTTTGGGCAGTCCATTTACATATGAGGTGAACCAGAGGGAGATGTAGATTGGAATGAAAATGTAGAAATAAGAGAGGGCTCTTACATTATATATATAGAAGATCAAATACATTCACATAGATCATCACAATGTTCCACAATTAATCAACTTGGTACTATATATGCAAGGGACAAGACTGGATTAGGCATAATAGTCGTGCGCCTCATGGCTTACAAAAAGTTCTTTTGTGACGAAACTGAATGGATCGGACAGTAATATGATTTAATGCAGATGTATGCAAATTGAAAAAAAAATCCAATGAACCCTGTGGAAATCTCAAGAGTTCTCTATTTAAAATTAAATATAACACCAAGTTGCATTGGTTGACAAATTACAATACGCATTGAAAGGAGATAACAAATGTCAACACATTGTAAAATGACTAGACCTTGCTAGATGACCCGAGAAATGTTCCATTGGTGTCACTAGACATACTAATAATGAAACCTGTGAAAAGGGTCGGCTGATAGATCGTGTACTTGTTGGGCACATTGGTCGTCAGGAGACCAAGTCAATATGTTAGGAGATACAAATTCGAACTGAGCACCACTTGAAGCCCTGTTTCTGATATGGAGCAGACTTTGCTGCCTTCCAATCCATTTGTTGCTAACCTTTGCGCCTTCTACCTCAAACCGCATTGACTCGAGCACTCTTGCATTTGTTACAAAGAATCTAGCCAAGTTAATATGTGACTCGTTGCTGCCTCGGTAATTACTTAGCACAATTTGTCTCGGACCGATGTCAAGGGTACGGCGATTAAGTTTTTTTTTCTGGTATGTTGACCAAGCTCTTCCCAAATCTAGTGTTAACTGAAAAGGCAAAAGTGGACGACATAGAAATAACGTCAACAATCAACCTAACTTTAGAACAATACTATTGATATCAGAAGCAACTAAAAAATGCAGATGCATGCTCTGGCATAGAGAGTCAGTCACCTTGAAGAACCGAGAACGGCGACCAGAGGGGGTTGAATGGGAGCCTCAAATTTCTCTCGAAATATTCGGGCCACTCTTCCCAAAAACCAAACCCAGTTGCTGGGTGCTCAACCGGCAGTGAAGGAAAACCCACTGGAAACCCTCAAGATAGAGTTCTCAACCCCTATGAGAAACAGGCAAAAATCCCAAGCAAAACAGCCCAAAATACAGACGACGGACGCTGGACAACAGGGCGACGGACGTTGAGAGATTGTCCGTCGGCCTTCCAGAAAGCCTTGCAGAGGAGAAGCAGAAGGCAGGGCGTCGGACGCCGACGCTGGGCGACGGACGCTTGGGTGAGTGTCTGTTGGCGTCGGACGCTGCGTGACGGACTCTTAGGGGAGCGTCCGTCACGCTTCTAGTGAACGCTGAAAATCCAGACAGACTAGCAAAGCAACAGACGTAGGGCGACGGACGATGGACAGCGTCCGGCGCCAAACTCACACACACGCGGACGAACGCGACAGACGCTGATGTCAGAACGTCCTTGTGTCCGACGCCTCGACGGACCGACCGACGCCAAAACTCAGAGCGCCCGGCGCCCTCGAGCACAGCACAGAAACGCGAAAATCGTTTTCTCTCCTCCAAATCTTCCCAAAACTCAACCAAATGAACTCCAACTGCAACCAAATTTTGTAGGCATGATCCTTGTGCAGCTGGGGAGCTATCCCGAAGAAATCATCGCTCAATTTGGAGAGGATAAACGGGAACACTCGGATTTGGGGGAGAAAAGGCAAAACGAAGAACGCCGCAAAGAAAACGCCCGATCTGTGTGCTCGTGAGGTTTTAGGAAAATTTCTTCGCTGCAAAGTTGCTCCTCACGAGTACCAAGAACTTGGTTCAAACGGATTTGCAAGAGCTAATCCCTACAAAGAGAAATCATCTCGGGAAAATAAGGAGCAAAAGCAAAACGCGAAGAACACAAGCAAAACAGGGACACAATCTCGAAATCGAAGCCACCATGGCTTACGGAGGTTACGACCTCCGATTTCTCGCGACAAACTCAAGTTCTTACAAAGGTTGGTGGAAGCAACCTAGGGATCTCATGAACTAGAGAGAGAGTTGGGGAAAATGATTAGGGTTCAAGAGATAGGATGAGGGATACCCCTTCACCCCCTACTTATCGGGCTTTGGCTATTTCCCAAAGACCCCCCTAGATACATTGAGTGAACTACCTAGCCTAAGCATTGCAGTCCAAGCTCCGAAAAATATCTCCCGCATTTTGATTGGACAGCCCCGCTTCCTGCCGGGAGTTGCCGTCGCCTCGACGCAACCTCCAGGATTCCGCCACGTGCCATCCCTGCTTCCTCGGAAGTTCCGCCTAGGTTTTGAGGCCCAAACCCAGGAAACCCGCCACCCGTAGCTTTGGGCTCAACTACCGAACCCCGAGTTTTGCGGCCCAAACTCGGAAACCGACGCGGATGGTTTTGAGGCCCAAACCACCAAACCACTCGACGCGAGCCACCTTGTCTTCGCCCAATCGGACTCCGAGTCCCCTGAGCCTCCGCTCGACTCGCGCGTCCACTGTCTTGACTCGGTCGACTCGGTCTACCTCCATGTCTTCTCGCACTCGCCGGTGCCAGGTACTAGCCACCACAGCTAGTTTGCCGGCGCCCATGGTCCCTCAGTCCGAGCCCCGCATCCGCCCTTCACCGCGCTCAGTCCATCGGCACGGCAAGCCTCTACTCGACCTTCTCCATGCCATTGACCACTGGTACTAGGCATAGCACCTGCACACCACAAGCCGATAGACAAGCACATGTTTCTGCTTTCGCAGAGGTTAGGGTAAGCCACTCAAACTAAAACACTCATGTGTTGGACGATCACTCATCATCAAAGCTGAACATGCATGGGTACTTATCCACCATGTGTTCGCAATCTCCCCCTTGATGAGTGCATTGTCAACACAAGTGCATTTCAGATTTGAGCCACAAGGTAAAGCTCTCCAAATGACCAAAAAGCTACCAAAGCCAAAACAGGGTCACTTGAGAGAAGCAAACACGATACCAATTAAAAGAGAGAGGCAAAAAAAATGATACCAATTAAAAGCATCCTTCAAAACACCTCATGACAAAGCCACTTACTGATTCCAAACAAAAACATATGGGCAACGGCTCGACGCAACCAAGCAAAACAAAGCTAGCCCTCAAGAAGAGGCAGAAACGGGCTCAACACCGCTAGCAAGTCCAAGATACCAATCACAAACTCTCAAAGCTCAGAAAACCAATTTAAGCACTAAGGGAGCTCAAAAGATACCAATTGAAACCACTTACGTCCCTTAATGCTCAAGAAACAATCAAAACCTGTCGGAGCCAACAAAGCAAGCTAGACCCTCCAGAAGAGGCAAAGGCTCAACACATCTAGCAAAAGCTCCCCTGGGCAAAAGCACACTCAAGATACCAAGAAGGGGTAAAAAGAGCCAAGTCAAAAAAGATACCAATTAAGCTCAAAAAGCACATTTGCTCCCCCTTGGAAGTAGATGGCTAAAAATGGAATGAAATGCACATCTCTCCCCCTTGTTGACATATGAAGCTCATCAAACAACAACAACTCAAGATCCAGCTACAAATGCCATGAAGTGCAAAATGAGTGCAAAAGCTTCATACTTAGAGCTAAGAAAATGAATAGATGCTCTAAGTGATGTGATCCTGTGAGAATAGGAGAAGCTCTACGTGCCCAACAAAGACTCAAGTTGAGCTTAAGATCACTTTAGAAGCTATTTTAGAGAGCATACCATGTGAGAGCAGAGAAAGGGTATCACCTCCGAGAGACAACTAAACATGGCAAACAAGATAGGATCTATCTCAAAGCAATCTCATGTATAGCAAGAAAAACTATCCCTTAGCAAAGTTCATACAACAAGTCAATGACCCAACTGAATGAATTTTCCAAATTTCAGAGTTTTGCAACCAGTTTTCAGTTTTAGGCACATTTAAGTTGTATGCGAGTGGTTGTAAGCAAAGTGATGCCACTGCTTACCAACCAGGCGAAGTCAAAGGACTTGACACACCGGTTTTGGTCATACACGACACCGCTCAAGTATCGACCCATATGGGAAGCAGTCTCGAACACACGGTGAAGTGCTCACAATGCAGACCCAACTCTATCTTTCCAATTCACAAAACAGAGAGCAATTTCAATTTAGATATTAATCAAGGTGCTCAAAGGTAGTGAATGAAACAATGAAGAGCCATAGTTACAAGCTATATACAAAGCAGCCAAGAAGGATCTTCAAAAGCCTACTCATGCTAGTGCCATTTCAGAGGTGACATGGGGAATTTAAATTCAGTTTTAAAGCTTTTCTAACTTAGCTCTATTGCATATCATAAAGATAAAAAAGAGTCTAAGTTAGACAACACCATAGACACATAAAACACCTCAAACAGAGCATAGATTCATTATATCGGCTATAGATATGAAGCTTAAAATGAACTATGTCACAAATGCAAATGAGATGCAAAATGCAGTGACACTACTAACACTAACAAGACACCAAAAGAGAAGGACAAAGAAAAGACTAAAAGAAACAAAAGGAACTTATGATACACAAAACTTTCCTCCTTTAAAAAGGAAAGCAAACACCCAACTCGCCCCGAAGGCGAGAAAACGCAGCTTGATCCAAAGGCTTAGTGAGAATATCCGCAAGCTGGTTTTGGGTCTCGACATGCCGGAGGTCAATGTCGCCCTTCTCGTAGTGATCACGCAAAAAGTGAAAGCGGACCTCAATGTGCTTGGTCTTCGAATGAAGCACGGGATTTTTAGCCACACTAATTGCACTCGTGTTATCACAAAGCAGAGGCACCTTAGTAAGCTCAAGACCAAAATCTCTCAAAGTGACAATCATCCAAAGCAACTGAGAGCAACAACTAGCCGCGGCAACGTACTCAGCTTCGCACGTCAACTGTGCCACACTAGATTGCTTGCGAGAAGAACAAGAAACCAAAGAAGACCCGAGAAATTGGCAAGTCCCAGAAGTGGACTTCCGATCAAGTCGGCAACCGGCAAAGTCGGCGGCAGAATAACCGCAAAGCACAAGAGAGGAGGAGGTGGAGAACCAAAGACCAAATTCGGGAGTGAAGCACAAGTACCTCATGATGCGTTTTACCACCTGCTTGTGCGAAGTCCGTGGGGACGCCTGAAAGCGAGCACACAGGCAGACGACGAACTGAATGTCCGGCCGGGTCGCTGTCAGGTACAGAAGCGACCCGATCATGCTGCGGTACTCCATCTGGTCCACCGCCTCTCCTTCCTCGTCCGCATCCAAGGCAGTCGTATTCGACATGGGCGTCGAAAGAGGCTTTGCCTCACCCATGTCAAACTTCTTCAAGATATCCTTCGTGTACTTGCCTTGGTGCACGAACGTCCCTTCCCGGGTTTGCTTGATTTGCAACCCGAGAAAGAAAGTCAACTCTCCCATCATGCTCATCTCAAATTCCCTGCTCATAAGATCTGCAAACTTGGCAACAAGAGCATGAGAAGTGTCGGGTACAAAGGTAAGGGGTACCCTAAATGTGTAATAATCTAAAGCTCAACATAGCAACCATTTTTAAGGTAGGATCCGATCAGCCGTTCAAGTCAATGGAGAAAGGCCCATCACGCAAAGGTCTCCCTCACTGGCAACAGTGACCAGTCATGGGCCGGCCCATTACTAGAAAGATAGTAGGAGGGATCCCCCTCCACCTCTACCTCGACTGATGGACAGGGGTCAAACGAACGACCCCTCCGCCGCTACCTCGACTGATGGACAGGGGTCGAACGAACGACCCCTCCGCCTCCGCCTCGACCTCAACCGACGGACAGGGGTCGAACGAACGACCCCTCCGCCTCACCTTAACCCCCTGAATGACGGAAGAGGGGTCGATCGAATCCCCCTCGACCTCAACCCCTCAACCCCGATTGACGGACAGGGGTCGAACGAACGACCCCTCCGCCTCGACCCCTCGAATGACGGACAGGGGGTCGAACGAACGACCCGCGAGAAGGAGGCTCGATCAGCTCACCTACTCCCGGTATGGTGTAAAGGGGATCCAATGCGCCTACCTGCCCCCGCCTAACGCCATGGGCGCCCACTATCAGTCAAATCCATCAACTCGCCGCCCATGCCCCGACTCTCCGTTGATCGTACAACCACTATGGCCACGCCTCAAGTACGGAGGTCAAAGGCACCCCCTCGGGTCTTAAAAGGGACAAGCCCTCGACCGCGTTTCCAGGGATGAGTTAGGGTCCCACAGGCCTCGATACTCCTCGACCCGGGGGTCGACTGCCACCTCCAACCACTCCAGCATGGGACCCGTCCTATCCGCTCCGTCCCGCTTCAACTGTGGAGCCCGTACCCGTCTACAGGAGATCAATCGTACCACGCCATGACGTGTGGCAACGTCCAGTCCACCATCCCCATGCCCTGAAACACTAGAAGGATGGGAAGGCCACACCGCTACAGCGATCGACGTCCCATCACAAGCATGGCGCCGCGGACACCTCTCCCATGCCTCTACAGTCTAGGATCTCTGTACCCTCAGGCCTCCCCTTGATCTATAAAAGGGGACGCTGGGATAGAAGAAAGGCATGCGCATTCGTATCGGCTCACGCATTCAGACATCAGAGATCTCTCAATGAGCCGAGACATCAGCTCTAACCCGCATACACCAAGAGCCAAGTCGCACACACCGCACCCGATTGCTTGATCGACATCTCAAGAAATCCACCAACCGACCACCTAGGGTAGCCCTGCTAGTCCTAGGCCTCAGCTCATCCTGAGCACCCCCGTGTAAACCTGCTTGTACCCCCCCTGTACGAGCACTTCGGTGCAAGATAATACAATCCATCCTCCCCCGCTGGACATAGGGTCTCCTTTGCCTGAACCAGGATAAATCTTGTGTTCTTCTTGCATCACATCTGGGAGAGGGAGCACGCAATATACAAATTTACTAGTTGGTGGTCTTGACCCCCTAGGTCAAAACACCGACAAGAAGAACCACCAAAGATGATATCATCCACGTATATTTGGACAAGGAGAGTGTCTTTGCCTTGCTTGAGGAGAAACAACGTCTTATCTACTGATCCCATTTTAAAGCCCTTAGCAAGCAAAAAGGTTTTTAGCCTATCATACCATGCTCTAGGTGCTTGTTTCAAACCATACAAAACTTTGTGAAATTTAAAAACATGGTTTGGAAACTTGGGATTTTCGAAACCGGGAGGTTGTTTAACATAAACTTCCTCTTCTATGTAGCCGTTTAAGAAAGCACTTTTAACGTCCATTTGAAAAGTTTAAAACCCTTAGAAGCCGCAAAAGCTAGAAGGATTCTAATGGCTTCTAAACGAGCTACGGGAGCAAAGGTTTCCTCATAGTCTATTCCCTCCTTTTGACAAAAGCCTTGAGCTACCAACCTAGCCTTGTTGCGCACTACCACTCCATCCTCACTTTGTTTGTTTTTGAAAACCCATTTGGTACCTATAGGGTGGTGAAAGGATCAAGATGCCCAAGAGGGGGGGGGTGAATTGGGCTCTTTTTAATTTCTAAACAAGAATTAAACCTATAAAGAGCCAGTTAACCCCCTAGTGCCTACCGCTTGTGTGTCCTAGCTAGAAAGCGGTAGCAAGTCAATGGAATGCAAAAACTTCCTACACAATTCTAGTATGAATTGAAAGACAACTGCAGAAAGTAAGAGCTACAGAAAGAGATGCTTGACACGACGATGTTTTGTCGAGGTATCGAGGAGTCGACACTCCCCCCTAGTCCTCGTTGGAGCACCTCACAAGGTATAGCTCCCCCTCAATCCCGCGCAAGGGATGAGTGCTCTCTACGGGCTGATTCTTCGCCACTCCGGCTCGGTGAATCGCCCACAACCGATCACACACGTCGATGGAGAAGGGCCGCCGACAATCCTCCGGCGATCACCTTCCTTCGAGCACCACCGGACCGTCTAGGTGATGTCGATCACCAAGAGTAACAAGCCTCGATCTTCGCTTGACTCACTTAAGCTTCACAACTAGAGGATGCACACTTGAACTCTTGGATGAACTAGAGAGAGGATGGATGGATTCGCGAATCACTCTCTCTCTCTAGGGCTCTTGCTCTCTTCCCAACCTTCTCAACAAACTCAGCAACTCAAATGAGCAAAGGCAAGGTGGGAGAGAAGTGGGAGGGGCTATAAATAGACCCTCTGAAAACTGCCTCGGGCTGGCATTTTAAGTTGGCGACGGACGCTCTGTCGACTAGGCGACGGACGGTCCGTCGCATGTCCAACTGCTAGTTTCTGTTCATAGTTTGGGCGACAGACGCTCCGACGCCCTGCCCAACAGCTAGTTCTGACACACTGTTCCCAGCGACGGACGCTACGTCACTGGGCGACGGACGCTCATCCCAAGCGTCCGACGCTGCTCTCTGGCTTGGGCTGAAAAACAACCTCTCTGGAAGGTCGACGGACGCTCTTCCCAGCGTTTGACGCCTGGCCGACGGACAACGTCCGACGGACCCTGAAAAACTTAGCCAGAAAACATCCCCACTGGAAGGTCGACGGACGCTGTGGACTCAACCACCTAGCGTCCGGCGCCTTTGTCCGACGCGACGGACAGCGTCCGGCGCCCCCGTCAGGAGCGTCCGACGCCCAGAAAACAGTTTTATCAACTTCGTTTTTTGTCGCGATGAATATGGAAGTTGTTCTAGGCTATCTTACGGTCACCATAGGCTTGCTTAGAGCTAAGGAAGTCAAGTGTGCACCACACCTAAGCCATGAAGCTTTCCTAAGTCAAGCTACTAATCTCAACCCCTCTTAATAGTACAGTCAAAGATAAAAAGAGAAGCCCTATCTATTTCTAAGTGCCCTTCATCTCCTTATGGCACTTAGCCTATCATTCTAGGGTCTTCATCATGTCTCCTTGAAATTCGAAACGATATCCATCTTGGGGGCTAAGTGATGACCATTAATGCCCATTCTTGATGATCACTATGGCTAAGCTACGCATAGCCTCTGCAAAACACACGTTAGCCATAATAATCTCTAATTGTCGTTAATCACCGAAACCAACTAGGGCCATGATTCTTCAATCTCCCCTTTTTGGTGATTGACCCCAATAGAACCTCGAGTATGGATAAGAGTTATGGTTTAGATTTCATGGTGACTTGGAATGGTTGAGCAAGGGTTAGTGAATTTGTAAAGAAGCAAACTTGCTCACCCAAGCCAAATTACAAAACATGGTACTCATAGATATGAATGTAAAAGAAGTACCTTATGATATTCTCAAAGGATGTATCGGAGTATAGCGCGGAAGCTCAATTATCGTTTAAGCATAGAGATTTATCATGAAACATGAGACAACTCACAAGATATATTAGTGATAATCAAGAGTTTGTCACATGCAACCATATAAACATCAACCACACATGCAACCAACGTAATCATCACATCACACATATAAACAAATGCATAAAAGTAGACATGATGAAAGAGTACGGGGAAATTAAGCATACAAAGAACCAAATCCCTCCCCATATCTCTATACTCGACCCTCTCTCCCCCTTTGGCGTCTAACACCAAAAACTAAGCGTCTGGGGTTGGAGAAGAAGGTGGAGGAGCTGCAGCCTTGCGATCAAGCATGATGAAGTCCTGTAGGTCTGACTCGTCTGACTCATCATCTGCCGCATCGTCTGCAAGAGTAGGTGCAGCTGGAGTGACCTCTGGAGGTGCTGTCTCAACTAACTCCCCCTGAGGCTCAGCTGGTGCCTCTGACGGTCCTGCCTCAGTAGTAGCAGGCCTGTGAACTCGACGAGTGAATACTCGAGGCGAGGGGGAAGGTGTCACCGCTAGTGCAACTAGTGACACTGCTGCTGCAACCTCTGCTGGCTGTGTCTGAAGAGGAGAGGATACTGCCACTGTAACTGCCTCACCCTCTGTAATGACTGTCTCAGCGGCTAGTGAGATGGCATCGGTCTGAACTGCAGCCGGAGGTGTGGTGACTGTCTACGCGGACTGCTTAGGTGTGATCTCCGACGAGGCAACTGAAGACAGGTGAGTGCCCGTCGCCGGAGGATCGACTGCAACTGTTGGAGCTGGTGAGATTGGCTGAGCTGCTCCTGGTGAATCTTCTCCCGTGATCTCTAGGTAGGAAGCTGAGAGATCTCACGAGGCCTCTGCTATGGTAGTTCCCCGGGTAGGAGTGAATCCTATCTGAAACTCACCGGGCGAAGCTAACCACGAGGACACCTAGGTCCTCGGAGACTGATACGCGGGAGAGACTGGTGACTGGAACGGAGGGGTAGCTGGTGCCTGACTCTGCTGTCCTCCGGACGGTAACGCTAGAGTCGGAACCACAACTACTGGAGGATGCTGTGGAGGTGAAGTGAACTGCTGCTGCTGAGAGACGCCGGGCAACTGAAACTGTGGAGTGGAAGTCTGCCCGGAGCAAGAGGCCAGAAGACGCTCAAGTAGCAACGTCTGGGTCTTCTGAATCTCTGCCTGCTGCAGCTGATAGGCTAAAAACTGGCGCTGGAACTCATCCTGTCTGGCCTGAGTCTGAGCCTGAGCTGCCAGCTGTTGCTCTGTAAGTCTCCGTAGATCGGCAGCCTGTCGCCTCTGCTCCTCTGCCTGACGTGACTGCTCCTCTTGCATCCTCGATAGAATAGTGAGCAAAGTAGCCTCTGAGGAGCTAGAACCTGGAGCTGGAGCTGCTGCGGCTGTGCCTGACCCACCTGCCTCGTGGTCATGAGGCATCGGTGTATACTCCCGCACCGGCTGATAGTCCTCGTCAGAACTGTCGGAGTCGAGGTCCTCTCTAAAGACTGTCTCGACAGCTGTATCTATCTCCGCATCTAGATCTGCCAGCTCTGCCTGAGCAATCTGCTCAACTGTAGCATCCTTGACCTCTGCCGACTGTGGTGGCACACCGGCCTGCCTAGTGCCTGGTCTGTAAGCTCTGCTGGGGCGAGGCAGGTTTCCATGTATCACAAGCTGACTCATCGAATAGACTGGAAACTCTGTAGCTGACCTCGTGAGAGTGACTCTCATAGCCCCTGATCTGGTCTTGGCAACTATCAGATAAGAAATCCAATGAGCAAACTGTAGCTGCCAGTGACCCCTGAACCTAGCGGCTATGATATCCTCAAGCTCGCTGACTATCAAGTCCCAGAGGTCGAACTTCTCCTTTCGGACGACATGAGCAAGGAGCCAAAGATGTAGACATGTAATCGTGTCCCGAGCTCCAATCCAGGGTAGAATAGTACGTTTGAGTACCTCGTGGAGGATCCGAGCTAGTGGAGTGAGGTCACGTGGTGTATGACTCGAACCCTCAGTGAATGGCTGCTGAAAGCACGGCCTCACGAAATCCGTAGATGGCACTATACCATCGTGAGGTCGGCGAGGGGCCTCCTGATCCCCATAGCACAAACTGTGAATCCTCGTAGGAGAGGACTCTAGGTGGAATAGCTCTCTGAATCTAGCAGCTGTAACCCTGAAATCACGTCCCTGAAATCCAAAGTGTAGGAACTCGTGATCAGGTGAGATCCACAGAGAGGCGTAAAACTGATATACCCAATCCTTCTGATATGCCCCTGAACGTCCCATCAGATCTGTCAGACCCTGAATATACTGAAGGTGCTGCAGGATCTCTGGACCACCGATCCCCTCTATATGGGCAGATGGGCACACTCTTGAGCCCTAAGAGGAGCATCAGTGTCTATGTAAGCTCTGTAGAAGTCCTCGTGCACTGTGGTGTAGAAGTCTCGTCCGGCACGAGGGTCCCTCTGAGGTGGGAACCAGGACTGGAAGTCGACGAAGCGAAGTAGCTGGACTTGCTTCGCTGTAAGCGCTATGACCTGGTGCCTCACTGGGTCTGGGAGCCGAGGTCCTGGAGGACTAGGTGGTGCACCTGAGCCTCTGGATCGAGTAACTCGGCGGCTCATCAACTCACCAATAGAAGAGTGGCCCGCGGCCTCTGTCGGCTCAGTCTCTGGGACTGGCTCTGTCTCCACTGCCTCTATAGCCTCGACGGGCTCTGTCTCAGGAGGTGGAGGGGACTCATGACGCGCTCCACGGCGAGGCGAGAGCCTCAAACTAGCGCGACGTCCTCCTCGCTCCGCTATCTCGGCGGCCTCGGCCACTGCTAGCGCTGCTGCCGAATCTGGATCCATCAAAGGCCTCTTGCGCTTCCGAGAGATAACCTTTTGCTTTCCCTTTCCCCGGTCAGTAGGTGGACGCGGTGGAGGTGGAGGGTCACCACCACTACCGGGAACGGGACCTGCATTCTTCGTTCTTGCCATTTCTCGGACTTTGCTAACCAAATTCTGACAATCAAAGCCTCAAGAGATCACACCACAAGCTCACTGCCCCAACTGTCACTGAAACCACTGACAATCCGCAACCAACTGCAAGAGTGGCACGCCGGCCCTGGACTGTCCTTGCGAGGCTTTGCCTCGATCCGTACTCGAGGGCTTTGCCCCGAGTTCACTGTCACTGCTCTGACCCTCTAATTCTCTCATCAACTGACCCTGCTCGTTAGATAGATAGAGATATAACCATAAGCTCATAGCTATAGAGGAGAGGGTCTATAGAAGCATGGAATTAGGTAAGGAAGGATCGCGAAATCAACGACCATACCTCGAACCCTGACCAAAACAAGAGAAGGAGAGATCCCTCGATCAATTTATCCGCAATCCGCAGTCCGCAATCTAATCAAGGCAAGGTAGGGTTAGGGTGGTGATAGGGAATGGCAAGGTGATTTGCAATTTAGAGGGAGAATCACAGGAATTGAAATTCACCTTGACGCGTGTGATCAATCAACCTCCAACACGGAGAGCTCCTCAGCTAAGAGTGTTGCACGGCTGGATTTGGGTGGCAGGAGGTGCAGAGTGGAGCAGCGGCGTAGGAAGGGGCACATCGGCGCATGGGAGACACGGCGGCGACGGTGCAGGCGGCGGTGCAGGAGCTGCCGGCGGCGCAGAGAGGAGTGGTGGCGGCGCTGGGGAGAGTGGAAGGGGGCTGGCACAGTGGCGGTGCAAGAGCATGCGGCGGTTAGGGTTTGCAGAACTAGCGCGGCGGCGGACGAAAACAGATCGAGCGAGAGGAACAGAGAAAGAGACGGGATTTTTTTAAAAAAATTCGCCGTTAAGTTCGCGACGGACGCTTCGACGCGGAGCGACGGACGCTCCAACGTGGAGCGACGGACGCTCCGTCGGACTGCGACGGACGCTCAGGGAGCGTCCGAAGGCATCGTCCGTCGGGCTTCCAGAACAGATTTGAAACGCCCAATCGCATTGACCGCGACGGATGCTCCGCGATGGACGCTTGGGGGAGCGTCCGTCGCCCTGTAAGCGGGCAAATTTAATCTCCGGACGCGATGAATGTGGAAGTTGTTCTAGGCTATCTTACGGTCACCATAGGCTTGCTTAGAGCTAAGGAAGTCAAGTGTGCACCACACCTAAGACATAAAGCTTTCCTAAGTCAAGCTACTAATCTCAACCCCTCTTAATAGTACGGTCAAAGATAAAAAGAGAAGCCCTATCTATTTCTAAGTGCCCTTCATCTCCTTATGGCACTTAGCCTATCATTCTAGGGTCTTCATCATGTCTCCTTGAAATCCGAAACGATATCCATCTTGGGGGCTAAGTGATGACCATTAATGCCCATTCTTGATGATCACTATGGCTAAGCTACGCATAGCCTCTGCAAAACACACGTTAGCCATAATAATCTCTAATTGTCGTTAATCACCGAAACCAACTAGGGCCATGATTCTTCAGGTGACAACTAGGTGGTAGAGGAACTAAGCCCCAAACGCGGTTTCGCTCAAAGTTTTCTAACTCTTCATGCATGGCATTAACCCAATCCGGATTCATCAAAGCGTGTCCAACATCTCGGGGCTCAAAAGAAGCGACAAAAGCCGAATAAGCAAAGTGAGAGAGATAGGACCTGGACCGTGTGACTCAATGGTCAATGTCTCCGATGATGTTCTCCGGCGGCTGCTGCCGCTGGATGTGCCGGGGAGCCTGCCTGGACGAAGTGGCCTCCCCCTCGACAACAGCTAGAGCTCCCTCATGTGCAACGGGCACCGACTGAGGAAGCTGCTCGAACGGCCCCCCTGTAGAAGAAGTAGTCGGGTTGGGACCGTGAGCCGAAGTGGACGTCGCTAGGTCGACGGGGGCAGCCGGTGGAGTCGGCTCGGGATCACCGCAGTCGGCGTCGTCCTGCTCCTCCTCCACAAATATGCTGGTGTTCACCTCATCATCACCTGCAAGCTCAAAAGCAGTGGAAAACAGGGCATAGTCTCATCGAAGGTAATTTCACAAGTCTCCATCACTCGGTTAGTCTCAAGGTTTAGTGCACGATAAACACGACAGTGAGTAGAATAACCAAGAAAGATACCGTCAGAAGACCGTGATTCAAATTTATCCAACTTACCGCCCTTTTTGAGGATGAAACACCTACACCCAAACACCCGTAGGTGACTTACCTTGGGTGGTCTCCCAAATCGCAGCTCATATGAGGTCTTTTTCTTGAAAGCTCGGAGAAAAATGCGATTGGAAACATAGCAAGCAGAACTGAGTGCTTCGGCCCAATACCGCCTAGGAGTCCTATGCTCATCAAGCATCGTCCTGGCCATCTCAACAAGGGTCCGATTCTTGCGCTCAACAACACCGTTCTGCTGGGGAGTGTGAGGTGAGGAAAACTAGTGATCGAGACCCAAAGAAGAGCAAAGAGTTGCAAAGTGAGCATTCTTGAATTCTGTGCCATTGTCACTGCGGATAGCTCTCATGGCATTCTTAGGTAGCTCATTTTGCAATCTCAAAATCAGATCTCGAACAAGTGGAAAAGCCTCATCCTTACTCTCCAAAAAGAACATCCAAGAGTATCTCGAATAGTCATCAACGACTACAACCACATACCACTTCCCTCCCTCTGACCCGACCCGAGCTGGACCAACTGTGTCCATGTGTAAGAGCTCGCCGGGTCGAGTGGTCATGATCTCCGTCACAGGAGGATGGGAAGCGGCAACCATCTTGCCATGCCTGCAAGGATGGCAAACCAAATCCTTCTCGAACTTTAGCTTTGGCAATCCTTGGATAAGGTCCATTGAGCTAAGCCTTGCAAGCAAGTCAAAACTCAAATGTCCCAATCTCCTATGCCACTTCCAAAGCTCGGAGGAAGAACCGGCAAGAAGACAATGAGAAGGTCTGGAAGAGATAGAGAAATCCGCACGAAAAACCTTCCCGAAGGGTAAAATCCGGCAAACAAGCTCACCACGAGAGTCCAAAATCCGAGAGAGGTTTGGCTTAAAACTCACCTCAAAACTATCTTCAAGGAGTTGCAAAACCGAAAGAAGGTTAAAATGCAAATTCGCGACCAAAGCAACATCCTTGAGGACAAAAGAAGAGTTCACTCGGATCGACCCTCGGGAGACAACCTTACCTTTACTCTTATCCTCGAATGTGATATAATCGGTGTGGTGCACGGGGTCGAGGCTGGAGAACCACTTGGCACTTCCGGTCATATGGCGTGAGCATCCGGAATTCACAAGCCAAGTCTCCTCCAGTCCTCCTTCCTACATCAATAAAAAGACATAGGGTGAGCAAACAGACCAACACTGGGGTTAGTAAACTGTGAAGGATACCAGTGTTGTCCCACTTGCCCAAAGAATGGGTTAGGAGAAAAACCAAACATCTCCTGTCCCACAGAGGGTTAGCGATCACCACGATAGGGAAAACGTGGTCCGCTAGAGAAGGGTGGAGTAAAGCCACCGCCACGAGGCCCATAGCCATATGGGTCACGACCGGTACCCCGCCGGGCACGACCACCGCGTGGTCTCACCTCCTGAGGCCTAGCACCTTGAGGCATTGTACCTCTAGGCCTAGTAGTGCACCTCTGAACTTCCGGTTCACGCACCCCAACTCATGGGTGGAACATGTCCCGGTTGTTCAACTCAACCTGCCTCCGATCATCTCTCTTCCTCCTATAGCAAAACTTAGCCAAATGCCCATCCCGCTCACAATACTCACAATGGTACCTGACCACTCTCTTGGTAGGCACTCTCTTGTTGGGTTGGGTGGCTCTAGCTTTCTTAGGAAGGGGATCACTAGAGATATCTGGCAGGGTGTCAAGTGGGTTGCGAAGGTGGTTTGGTTTTGCAATCCACACTTGCTTCTGTGGAGTGTTTTTGGGTGGCTCTTCAAACACACCATCTCTCACAGGAAACTCAGAGGGGTTGTTAGGCTTAGGTGGAGTGATCTTGGTAAGCTTGGGAGTTGTGGTGGGTTTCTCATTCTTGCTCAAACCACTGCACTCACCGATCTTACCGAACATGCTATTGTCCTTCCCACCTATAGCAAAGACTACTCCCGTGCTGCCAGCCCTTTTGCATTGGCTGAGTATCATCCCCAACTGCGGCTCTCGGCAAGACACCCAGCTCAAGATGGACCAAAGGTATGTGTTTTCTTCCTCTGTACGCATCTTGTCGTGTCTGCACGACGCGATCTCAAGATCCAAAGCCTCAAAGCGTTCCGACTCTCTAGTGCTATCTGAGCTGACCTTCTCTAGCACACCAATCCTAGCATCTCTTTGTGCCAGCTCAGAACGCAAGCCTAAGCAAGACTTGCACGCACCAAGTAAGCTAGGCCTAGCCTTCAGCTCACTGACCTCCTCAAGTAGAGTGCCCTACTTGTCTTGGAGAGTGACAAGACTAGACATGTGAATGGCACAAGCATCACACTCTACCTCCTCGGTAACCACCACTAACGCCTTAGCAAACTCTAGCTCATGCAGCGTGCTAAGATACTTAGCCTTGAAATCGTTCCTCTCGCACGCGGCACACTTGAGCAAAGCATCCTGACTCATCAAGGTGTCGTTCAAAGACTCAATCTTGAGAGAGAGGGATGCGATGGTGGGTGGTACCTCGGGTGTGTTAGAGTCGTAGTCGTAGTCGGGGCCATCCTTGCACCTCCCGACTTTGCCTTCTTCAATCGCCATGGTGCAAAAGCCACCGTGCTTGGCGTCGGCGTAGAAGCATAGGCCGTTGAGATTGTCCTCAACCTTTCCCTTGGACTCATCATCGCTTGAAGAAGCACCTCCATCGGAGGAGGCATCGATGTCGCTGAGGGAGGCGAGGAAGGCTCGGTGCTTGGCCTTCACCTTGTCGATCACCTTCTTGGAGGACCTTTGGTGGTAGCCACCCTTGGGCTTGTTCTTGTCCTCGAAGTGGTGCTTGCGCTTGTCCTTGCTCTTGGTGAAGTCGCCCGCAGCTTTCTTGGGGCAGTTTGCGATGAAGTGATCCTCATCACCGCAACGGTAGCACCCCTTGGCTGAGCCACCACGCCAACGGTTCAGACGGTTGTTGTGAAACCGTGAGAACTTGGTGATGACCAAAGCCAGCTCATCATCTCCAAGAGCCTCCACTTGATCCTCTGTCACAGAAATCAAAGACAAAGCAAACAAGGAGTGGGAAGGGTCAGAGGAGGAAGAAGACATACCGCCGGGGCCAGAAACCAATGCCATAGATGGTTTCGACGGGTTTTCAAGCTTGGCCCGGGTCTGGTAGTCAATATCCGAGGACTTGAGCTTGCTGAACAGCTCGTCCACGGTCAGGGCATCATAGCCCGGTGACTCCTGAATGACAGCCACCTTCATCTCCCACACCTTCAGATCAAGAGCATGCAAAAGCTTGATAGCCATCTCATGATCTTCATAAGGCAAGTTGGCTCGATTAGCACGCATCTTATTGACGATAGATTGGAAGCGAGTGAACATCCCGTCAAAAGATTCACCGTCCAACTGAGTAAAGTTCTCGTACTCTCTACGATATGTGTCGAAGAGCCTGGACTTGATCTGAGGGTTGTCCTCATGATATCTCAAGACTGTTTGCCAGATCTCCCGTGCCGTAGTGAGACTCGAAACCCGCTCAAACTCTGGAAGAGACAGACAAGAGAAAAGAATGCTACGGGCTCTTGCGTTTGACGCATGTTGTGTAACCTGGGCATCGGTGATCCGAGCCTCAAGAACCATGTAGTTCTAATTCTCACAAATCTCCCAAAATTTGTGTCAAGCCCTTGGAGGTAAGTCGACATGCGCACCTTCCAATAGGCAAAGTTGGTTCAATCGAAGTAGGGAGGTTTACCAGCACCTCGCTCCATGTCGCCTTCGCGGATCAAGAACCGTGTAAGGTGGATTGATCCTTAACCGGCTCTGATACCAATTGAAGGACCGAGAACGGCGACCAGAGGGGGGGGGGTGAATGGGAGCCTCAAATTTCTCTTGAAATATTCAGGCCACTCTTCCCAAAAACCAAACCCAGTTGCTGGGTGCTCAACCGACAGTGAAGGAAAACCCACCGGAAACCCCCAAGATAGAGTTCTCAACCCCTATGAGAAAGAGGCAAAAATCCCAAGCAAAACAACCCAAAATACAGGCGACAAACGCTAGACAACAGGGCGACGGACGCTAGGCGTCGGACGCTGAGAGATCGTCCATCGGCCTTTCAGAAAGCCTTGCAGAGCAGAAGCAGAAGGCAGGGCGTCGGACGCTGGGCGACGGACTCTTAGGGGAGCGTCCATCGGGCTTCCAGTGAACGCTAAAAATCTAGACATACTAGCAAAGCAACGGACGCAGGGCGACGGACGATGGACAGAGTCCGGCGCCAAACTCACACACACGCGGATGAACGCGACGGACGCTGATGTCAGAACGTCCTTGTGTCCGACACCTCGACGGACCGACCGACGCCAAAACTCAGAGCGCCCGACGCCCTCAAGCAGAGCACAGAAACACGAAAATCGTTTTCTCTCCACCAAATCTTCCCAAAACTCAACCAAATGAACTCCAACTGCAACCAAATTTTGTAGGCATGATCCTTGTGCAGCTGGGAAGCTATCCCGAAGAAATCATCGCTCAATTTGGAGAGGATAAACGGGAACACTCGGATTTGGGGGAGAAAAGGCAAAACGAAGAACGCCGCAAAGAAAACGCCCGATCTGTGTGCTCGTGAGGTTTTAGGAAAATTCCTTCGCTGCAAAGTTGCTCCTCACGAGTACCAAGAACTTGGTTCAAACGGATTTGCAAGAGCTACTCCCTACAAAGAGAAATCATCTCGGGAAAATAAGGAGCAAAAGCAAAACGCGAAGAACACAAGCAAAACGGGGACACAATCACGAAATCGAAGCCACCATGGCTTACGGAGGTTACGGCCTCCGATTTCTCGCGACAAACTCAAGTTCTTACAAAGGTTGGTGGAAGCAACCTAGGGATCTCATGAACTAGAGAGAGAGTTGGGGAAAATGATTAGGGTTCAAGAGATAGGATGAGGGATACCCCTTCACCCCCTACTTATCGGGCTTTGGCTATTTCCCAAAGACCCCGCTAGATACATTGAGTGAACTACCTAGCCTAAGCATTGCAGTCCAAGCTCCGGAAAATATCTCCCGCATTTGATTGGACGGCCCCGCTTCCTGCCGGTAGTTGCCGTCGCCTCGACGCAACCTCCAGGATTCCGCCACGTGCCATCCCCGCTTCCTCGGAAGCTCCGCCTAGGTTTTGAGGCCCAAACCCAGGAAACCCGCCACCGATAGCTTTGGGCTCAACTACCGAACCCCGAGTTTTGCGGCCCAAACTCGGAAACCGACGCGGATGGTTTTGAGGCCCAAACCACCAAACCACTCGACGCGAGCCACCTTGTCTTCGCCCGATCGGACTCCGAGTCCCCTGAGCCTCCGCTCGACTCGCGTTTCCACCGTCTTGACTCGGTCGACTCGGTCTACCTCCATGTCTTCTCGCACTCGCTGGTGCTATGTACTAGCCACCACAGCTAGTCCGCCGGCGCCCATGGTCCCTCAATCCAAGCCCCGCTTCCGCCCTTCACCGCTCTCAGTCCATCGGCACGGCAAGCCTCTACTCGACCTTCTCCACGCCATTGACCACTGTCACTAGGCATAACACTTGCACATCACAAGCCGATAGACAAGCACATGTTTCTGCTTTCGCAGAGGTTAGGGTAAGCCACTCAAACTGAAGCACTCACATGTTGGACGATCACTCATTATCAAAGCTGAACATACATGGGTACTTATCTGCAGGTGGGGAAAACACTACATTAAGTTAAGAACCGCATCCAGGCAAAGATTGACATCACATAAGGCAAGAACCTTCACACTAGGCACCACCGCTGACATGCTAACAATGGTTGATCCCTGTTTTATGTATGATTGACAAGCAAAAAGGGTTTAGTTTGGACCCCCCTGAAGTTGAAAGTGAGGATACATGTATGTACCTGAAAACCCGGGCAAGCTCCGAACTGAAGCCCTCGAGAGTCCTCAAAGATTTTCCCCAAAGTAGCCAATCTCGGTGCAGAGACTAACAAGATGTTGACATCCCCTCCAAAATACAGTAATCTTTCTAGACACGGGGCATCCTCAATGACGAGCTCCTGTAACCTGATTTCATAATCCCAATAACCCACGCCGATACTCCTGAGACTAGAAGACACAATCTGAAGTCGATGGAAGTAGCCGGTGCGAAACAGAAGCAAGCTCTCGAGGATAGGGCAGCCGGCGAGCATGGCGTGCAAAGCGGTCTCGAGGATGCCAATGTTGGAAAGAGTCAGCTGCTTGAGATGCGGCCAATGGAGCGGCGGGGTTGTACCTGTACCTGGTGCGAAACAGATGCCACTGAAGACGGCGACGCGAAGGGTGGGCGAGAAGCGGTGGATTGATGGCGGCAGCATAATAGAGTAGCGGAACTCGAACTCGAGCTCCTGGAGGTTGTCGAGGGCTGGAGACCGGAGCCAGTCGTCCAGGGTTGTTGTGCTGGGATACTCTTCGCGGCCGTAGCGGGGGCGAGGCATGACGAAATGGCGTCCAGGGCTAGGGTGCGCGGAGAGAACGCGAGAGACGATATCGCTCGTGTGGACGCTGCCGCTGCCATCTGCTTGGTCGTCGTCGTGGAGGTCGAGGTTGAGAGGAGCGGAGCGCCATATGTGTCGCCAGCGGGAGGAGAGGATCTAAGTGCGGCCGCCGTCTTCGGTGGGGAGAAGGGACACTATGTCGCTGAGGACGCCGTCGGGGAGGCTGCTGATCCGGTCGGCGAGGAGCTCTTCTTCTTCTTCTTCTTCTTCTTCTTCTTCTTCTTCCAGCAGCCTCCTCTTTTTGGCCGTGGTGATGACCACTCCCATGGTGGGAGGAGAGGGATGCCGTCGCGGCCGCGGCCGGCGGCGTGGAGTGAAGATCGGGAACTCGATGCGCGCTTGTAACGACCTACGACTACGGATCTCGAACGCCAGTCGCCGCTACAGAATAGGTACACGGTCCTTGCACCTATAACCGTACGTGTACTTCCGGTTTTCAAGCTGGCAGATGCATGGAGCCGCGCGCATGCCTTCATTGCACATTAAATTACTCTAATCAGGCATTTTTCATGTTCCATGATTATTACTTCCGTGATTATAGTAATTAACTAGACTATTGTAGATATGTTAATTATGATTTATTATAATTTTTAAATATGGTTTATTACTAGAATATGTCAAAGCATATATGCATGTTCCGTACGTGATTATATTAAGTGGCCGGGTTACTGTAGATCCGTCAATTACGATTTATGATAATTTTTAAATGGTTTGCTAGAATCTAGGCTGCCTATTTTTATCTCTTACAATTAAGATGATCTATTTTAGGGGGTGTTTGGGACTGCTCCGCTACTGTTCTTGGTGCTCTCCTCTAGCTCCGTGTTGCTAAAACACCCTCAGCTCTAAAACCTCTGCTCCCTAAAAAAAAATGGAGCTGAGGACCATCTCTACGTTTTTTCTGGAGCACCTCAAGGATACTCCAGTTTTTAGAGTTTCGTACTTTCATATGGAGTTGAAGAAGAATTACTCACCTTGTCACTCGTTAATCAATTGTTTCTTCTATGTGTTCAACTCCTTTCCTCGGCACACGTTGAGCGTGTGACGTTTCCATGCATCGTGCATTGCCAACGCCAGCTCGTCTCACCAACGCCGGCTTCAGCCGTGACATGCCGTCGTCTTGTTGTTTGACCCGGCCATGTGCAGGATGCTGACGATCGATGGAAACATGGTTCCGGTGTGTGAACTGTGATGATGGAGGACATGTCAAATGTGTCTCTGGATAGTGAATACGTAATTGAGTAGTGAAGAGAAATGAATCTCAAATTTACATGTACAAATTACAATTTGAAATTAATAATCTCTAGAATTTATAGGAAAAATATTATGTTATCGATATGGGATATCCTAATCATCCTGGCTATCTTTTTTTAATTTTCTTTGGTTTGTTTTCTATTTTTCTTATATAGAATATAAAGTGCAGCTTCATCCAAATCGATATGGGATATCCTAATCATCCTAATCGATATGGGATATCCTAATTTTTTTTTGTTTTTTCTCCCAATTTTTTGTGTGTGCTTAAAACTGTTTTTCTGAAAAAAACTAAAATGGAAAACAGTACTGTGCAACTAAGCAGGCCGACGCGAACTAAACGGCCCAGGCCTCGCGGCGGTGCTCTTCCTCGCGCAGATCGGCGGCTCAAGCGGCGCGGGCGGCGTTCGGCGGCTCGACGGCACGGGCGGCGCTCCCCGCCCCCTCGGCATGAGATCCGGCGAGGAGGAGCCTGCCGGCGCGAGATCCGGCGGCGCACGGCGGCCACGGCCTTCCTGCAGGCCGGCGCGGAGCAGCGCGGGTCAGCGTGGGCGGCGCTCCGGCACGGGGCAGCGTGGTCTGGGCCTAGGTCTGGGCCTGAGATTTTTTTTGTTTTTCCCTAATTAGTTGCCGAGTGCCAGCCACCGGGCACTCGACAACTAATTATTAAAAAAAAATAAAAAAAATAGTTGCCGAGTGCCAGCCACGTCAGCACTCGGCAAAACGGCCAAATTTTTTTTGCCGAGTGCTTGACCTGGCACTCGGCAAAAAAAAATAACACTCGACAAATTAGTTGCCGAGTGCCCGAAATCTGACACTCGACAACTAAATTAGTTGCCGAGTGCGGCACTCGGCAACTAGTTGCCTAGTGTAAAAGGTTAGTTGGCGAGTGTAAAAGGCTAGTTGCCGAGTGCTCCTAGCACTCAGCAATTCGGCGATTTTCTGTAGTGAACGATGTCAGGCCGGGCGGAGCCGCAGCCACGACGTGCTTCATGTACATCATTAGCGAACTAATTTGTACGAGTAACATTTAATTTGTGACGTCGTCATAATATGTTGAACCACAAATATATCAAATTCATAATATGTTGAATCAAGTTCTCTTAGGCTTATTTGGATTCTTGAAATTGAATTCATTATAATAATTTAGGTATATCCATATCTCTCTATATATATCTATACCTAATAATAAAATGATAACATTTCCGACTATTTTTTTGTCCATCACATTTTTTCGGTTGGTTTCCCTCTAACTACTGAACAATGGAAAAAGTCTATTTAACCCTCTCACCTATATAGCATGGTCTACTTCACACACTGAACTATAAAACCATGTATTCATCCCCTAAACTTTCTAAAACCAGTTAAATTACCCCCTCAGATGGTTTTGCTACACTAATAGTGGTTTTGTCATTTTCTTTTTTTCATTTATTTTCGCTAAATCTTTGAAAAGTAATAATAAATCAAGGGAAAACCATAAAATGGAAAATCAAATTTTGTGGGACTCCGCATGAGTAGATCTAAACAATGGACATATAATATGATATATCTTAGTAAAATTGTTGTTGTAACTATAGATTAATTGAAAATTCTAATTTTGTCTATAATTAGTTAAAATAATTTATAGCTGTATCTTTTGTGGTCCAATTATGGTAAAATTTTTATGGTGAGCTAATTATTGTATTCTTGAACTATAGTAAAAAAATTCATACTTATTAGACCACGTAGAACTTAGTTATAGATAAAACATAACTTTAACATACAAAATCTAATTTTATGCATGTTAAATTTATTATTTATCTATAACTAACACTACAGAAAACGACGAGTTGCCGAGTACCTAAATAGTTGCCGAGTGCCAGATTTTGGGCACTCGGCAAATAATTTAGTTGACGAGTGTCACACTCGTAAAAAAACACTCGGCAACTATTTAAATGCCGAGTGCCTGGTACTCGGCAAAAAAATACACTCGGCAACTTAACATTTTTTGCCGAGTGCCGACACTCGGAAACTCAGGTAACGTCATCCCGCGTCGTTTAAGTTACCGAGTGCCTGCCGTTAGGCACTCTGCAACTTAAATTAAGTTGCCGAGTGCCAACCCTACCACTCGGCAACTTAATTAATTTTTTTTGGCTCCCAATTTTTTGTGTGTTTAGTGAACTATTGTAAACAACATGTTCAAGTTTGCAAGCCTTTCATTGTTTTTTGGTATTTTTTCTTAGTTTATTTTGTTTGTTTTAATTTTCCCGCTGAATCTTTGTTTGAAGTGTAGGTGCATGAAATAATAGATTTCTTCGTTCTAAAAATGGTAGGCTTGTTTGTTAGTGCAAATGATGGCTAAATGCATGACCTGCCTCGAGAGTTCGATCAACGTGCTCACAGGGCAACGTCGCCAACTTCGATGCTTGTAGTTTTTTAATTATATTAAATGCAAACAAATTCCGAAAATCACGAAAAATGTGCACGTGCCATCATCTCATGTGCGTATGTTGTGGTAAAAATTTGAAAAAGTTTCGAGCATGTCGTCACGTACGTTGTTCACAAACCTCAAAATCTTACCACAACATACGTGACGACATGCTCGAAACTTTTTCAAATTTTTACCACAACATACGTACATGAGATGATGGCACGTGCACAAGTTTCGTGATTTTCGGAATTTGTTTGCATTTAATATAATTGAAAAAACTACAAGCACCGAAGTTGGTGACGTTGTCCCGTGAGGACAATGATCGAACTTTCGAGGTAAACCCTGGATTTAGCCATCATTTACAATAACAAACAAGCCTACCATTTTTAGAACGAAAGAAATCTATTATTTCATGCACCTGCAGTTCAAACGAAGATTCAGCGGGAAAATTAAAAAAAAACAAAATAAACTAAGGAAAAATACCAAAAAGCAATAAAAGGCTTGCAAACTTGAACATGTTGTTTACAATAGTTCACTAAACACACACAAAAAATTGGAAGCCAAAAAACAAAAAAAATTAATTAAGTTGCGAGTGCTAGGGTTGGCACTCGACAACTTAATTTAGTTGCCGAGTGCCTAGGGTTGGCACTCAGCAACTAAGCGGCCCAAATAAAAAAAAGGGAACCGGCCCAACAGGCCGATTCCCACTCTCACTTCCCACACCCACCCGCCTCTGCCCCGAGCCGCCGTCGCGCCGCCGCCCTGCCGATGCGCCGCCCGCACCCGCCTCTCCCCGGGCCCCGCGCCACCCCGTGCCCCGCGCCGCCCCACCCCGCGCGGCCGCCCGCCGCCACGCCGGCTCCCCACCCCACACCCAGTAGCCCCCCTGCCCCGCCCCACCCCCACCCAATAGCCCTCCTGCCCCCCCACTCCCACACAGCAACCCCCTACCCCCAGCCACCCCACCTAGCAGCAGAGAAGAGAGGAGGAAGGGAGAAGAAGGAGGAGGAAGGGAGAAGAAGGACGAGGAAGACAAAGTTTAGGGGAGGAGAATAAAGGAGAAGGAGAAGGAGAAAAAGAAGTGAAGGACTCGCGGGCCATTTTCGTAGATCTGTGCTTTTGCCGTCCTCGTCGCAAAGGTATATGCCCTCTAGTAGTAGTAGTAGTAGTAGTGGTAGTAGTAGTAGTAGTAGTAGTAGTAGTAGTAGTAGTAGTAGTAGTAGTAGTAGTAGTAGTAGTAGTTAGTAGTAGTTAGTAGTAGTTAGTAGTTAATAGTAGTAGTAGTTAGCGGTTAGTAGTACTTAGTAGTAGTAGTTAGTAGTAGTTTGAAGGAAGACGGATGAGAGTAGTAGTAGTTAGTGGTAGTTAGTAACTATGTATATGTGGTTGTTGGTCTTCCTGCCACTATTTTGTGCATATGTGGTTGTTGGCCTTCGTGCCAATGTTTTTTGCAGGTTTGGTAACCTCCCCGTGCAGGGGAGGTGTTGTCGAAATTTTCAGTTGACACTGACCGCTTGTTTTTCTTGCAGGAGGACCCGTGAGAGGGACTCGGGGGCGTTGCTGGTCTGCTTGCACCGCGTCACCTCGCCACCGCACCGCCTCGCCACCGCCTCGCTAGCCTTTCTTCACCGGCACCTTAGGTATAGCCCCCCCCTCCTTTGCATGCTTGTTTTATATGATCACGTAACTAAGTTAGGCGTCTCCCGTTCGAAAGAGATACAGTCGGAGGTATGTAAAATCTTTGCATATCTGTGACAGTATCTGTTTCGGATTGTCCACGTATTTTGGACAGCCTGTTGATGCGTAGATGATGTTAGTTTCCATGGTTCGCTCTGGTCTAAGATAGACTTTCAGTATCACCTCCCTGTTGTTCTCCGGATGCACACTCTCCCTTTCGGGACGTGTATCGGGAGAACAGCAGGGAGGTGCTGCCGAAATTCTGTCTCGGATCGGAGCGGAGCATGGAAACTGACATCATCTACGCATCCGCGGGTGGGATTAGTACCTATCCTCACCTATTAGACAGTAGGCACGCTGTGCAGATGCATTTGCTGGTTATATTGCTCGCTTACATATGTATATGCTAGAGGATGGAGAACCATGATTGGATGTATACGGGCTACCCCAGTATGACCCTAGAGTGGATGAATAAGACTAATGCTTTATTGGAGCATGCATTTGGCGAGGTTGCTCATGGGTCCATTCGGATGCCGTGTCCCTGCGTCAAATGTGACAACATTGTAAGAAAGACAAAGGTGTCTGTGGGGAAAGATCTTATCTTGTATGGATTCACGTCAAACTATACCTGCTGGATAAACCATGGTGAAGCTAATCCTATTATAGAGGAGGTGGTGAGACCACATCTGGAGGCTTTTGATGGAGATGCCAGGGTCACAGACAGGATGGAGGACTTTTAGGAGGCACGGTTCGGTGAAGGATTTGAGGACGAGCCAGAGGAATCTGCAAAGG
Organism: Microstegium vimineum; assembly: GCA_022036555.1. Lineage (NCBI taxonomy): Eukaryota > Viridiplantae > Streptophyta > Magnoliopsida > Poales > Poaceae > Microstegium > Microstegium vimineum. Next base: position 56,338,319 of record CM039120.1, read on the forward strand.
CGTAATATGAGATGTTGTCTTCGGCACAAAACCTCCTTCACGAACAGACACAGGTTTCGCAACTGGATGCCATGGGACGCCTGATGGCGTTCAAGTTGCAGTGTAGCATGAGTCGAGACAACTTCGATGCCCTGTTGGCAGTTGTTGGATCTCTGCTTCCAGACTGTCATGTTCTGCTGAAGAACTTGTACGAGTCACAGAAACTTCTTCGTGCACTTAATATGTTGTATGAGCAAATCCATGCTTGTCCTAAGGGGTGCGTCCTATTTAGGAAACTGCACGAGAAAGCAACACACTGTCCAAAGTGCAACTCCTCTAGGTATCTGGTCGACCCTAGTGATGGCCATAAGTCACAGCTTGGTATCCCCGTGAAGGTCCTACGGTACCTTCCTTTCTTACCGAGGATCCAACGGTTGTTCATGACAGAGGAGTCCGTGAAACAGATGACATGGCACAAACATGGCAAAAGATACAACCCGGACAAGATAGTACACCCATCGGATGGCGATGCATGGAAACATTTCGATGACATGCATCGTGGTAAAGCTGAGGAGGCTCGAAATGTACGTGTCACGCTTGCAATAGATGGGTTCAATCCCTATGGAATGATGTCGGCCCCGTATACTTGTTGACCCGTGTTCATGATCCCCCTCAATCTCCCCCCCCCCCCCGGCATCTCGTTTCAACCCAAGAATGTATTCATGTCGCTGATAATTCCTGGACACCCGGGGAACAAGATGGGTGTGTTTATAGAGCCTCTCATTGATGAATTGATGTTTGCTTGGGAAAAGGGGTACTGACATACGACTGAGCTACAAAGAAGAACTTCACGATGCATGTGTGGTACCAGTACTCCCTGCACGACTTCCTGGCGTATGGCATATTCTGCGCATGGTGTGTTCATGGGAAGTTCCCATGCCCATTATGCAAGACAACTGTACAGTTCTATCATCTGAAGAAGGGTGACAAGTTTTCTTCGTTTGACCTACATCGTCAATTCCTCCCTCTTGACCATCCATTCAGACAAGATGTCAAGAACTTCAGAAAAGGGGTTCAAGTCACCAACCCTCCACCTCACATGATGACCGGTGTCGAGGTCCGTGCTGAGATAGAGGCTCTCATAGATGATAAAGATACATGTGGTTTTATTGGATATGATTTGGAACATCAGTGGACTCATAAATCGGGCTTGACTAGGCTCCCTTATTTCGATAACATTCTTCTTCCACACAACATTTATGTAATGCACACTTTTTGCAACACTCATGGACATAGAGAAGTCAAAGGACAACGTGAAGGCTAGATTGGACCTGGAAACGATTTGCGATAGGCCAAAGCAAGTGATGAAGCCTCCCGGGCCCGGTAAAAAATGGAGAAGGACTCCGGTCGATTTCGTCTTGAGAAGGGACCAATGGAAGGAGGTCTTGATGTGGATGCAGACGTTGATGTTCCCGGATGGGTATGCGGCGAATTTGAGTCGGGGAGTGAACTTGTCCGCTATGCGGGTCTTAGGGATGAAGAGTCAAGACTACCACATATGGATTGAGCGGCTCCTTCCTGTGATGACCCGAGGATACATGCCCGAGCATGTGTGGCGCGTGCTGTCAGAGTTGAGATATTTCTTCCCCCAGCTTTGTGCTAAGGAGTTGTCTCGGGACGTCATTGCTGATTTGGAGGAAGTGGCACCTGTGTTGCTCTGCAAGCTGGAGAAGATCTTTCCACCCGGCTACTTTGTGGTGATGCAGCATATGATTTTGCACCTACCTTACGAGGCAGGAATGTGGGGGCCCGTGCAGGCCCGTTGGTGCTATATGATCGAGAGATGTCTAAAGATTCTTTGGAAAAAGTGTAGAAATAAAGCCAAAATCGAGGCGAGCGTGGCAGAGGCATTCATTCTGGAGGAGGTGTCAAACTTCACAACAACATAATATAAGGATAACCTTCCCAGTGTGCACAATCCCCCACCTCGTTACAACGCGGATAAGAGTTCCTCGAACCTCAGCCTTTTCAAAGGGAAACTCGGCAAGGCAAGCGCACCGGGCACCAAGACCTTAAGGAATGATGAGTGGCGCATTATCATGCATTACGTGTTGTTGAACCTTGACGAAGTGAAGCCTTATGTGCAGTAAATTCTCAATGAGCTTGTTACATACGTCATCACTACCCTCCATGTATCCAACTTCCTTGTCTCTTGTTTTTTTAGGGAATTTCTAAATATATACTGGAGAGGGAGTAGTGCTCCTTCCCCTCAAGAAGAAGATAACCTTCTCAAACATGGCAAACCCGATTTCATTTCCTGGTTCGATACGAAGGTACCTAGTTGAATCTTTGATATCTCACTTTGCCCCTAAGAGCGACTAATATAACTATCTATCCGGCCTCACCTTGCAGGCTCGCAAAGATAGGGACATGAATGTTGAGTTGAAAGGGCTCGCGAAAGGGTTCGCCTATAAGGTCAAGACATTCAACGTTTATGATGTGAATGGCTATCGATTTCACACAAGAAACTATGAGGAGAGTCGGCCCAATCGGAAAACCACAAATACCGAAGTTCGTACGCCCGACACCGATGAGCGCGACTACTACAACATAGTAGAAGCCATATACGAGCTCTCCTTTGAGTGTCGCAGAGGTCCTAATCCAGTCGTATTCAAAGTCCATTGGTTTGATCCTAATGTCACGAGAACATCTCCTGAGATTGGACAAGTCGAAATTCGACAAGATTCTATCTATCAAGGAGAGGATTTCTATATTGTGGCTCAACAGGCCACACAAGTCTATTACCTCCCATGGGCGTGCCAAGAAACCCCAATCTTATGGGTTGGTACATTGTGCAGTTGGTATCGCCGCACGGTAAATTGCCTGTCCCAAACGATAAGGATTACCACTTTGACCCAAACGCAGAGGAGTTCTATCAATTAGAGGGGCTAGAAGGGAGGTTTGACATAGACATGTTTGGCCTGATGGGCATGGAAGTTGACAATGACATTCAATGAGACGATGGAGATGAGGAAGAGGGTGAAGAGGTGCAAGATGTGGAAGCCTTAGAAATGCTTGAGCAGTTAAACTTAGGCGTTGGCAATGATGACAACGATGGAGATGAGGAAGAGGTAGAAGAGGTGCAATATGATAGTGATGACGAGACCTATGATCCAGCAGTTACCGATCATGAAGAATATTTCTAATTAATGTAATACTATATTATTATTATTATTATTGCAATTATATTTCGTTCATTTTGCATCTCTTTATAAGTATTTGTAATTAATTGTGCTAATTGGTTTACTCTTTGAAATTGCAGGCACTCGACAAAATGCCTGGTGGAAGGGCTACACGTCGTTCACTCAACGACCTCTACGCGACGCCGCCCGCTTCTGCAATGGAGACCTCGCAGGCGAGGAGACCTCGCGGCCGAACCCGTGGTCGGGGAGGCCGCGGCAGAGGGGGTGCGAGGCCGACTGTGGATCCGGCTCCCACACCGGCCATGGACGATGACCACCAGGCCATGGACGAGAACGACCAGGCGGTCGGGCTCCACACAGGCCGCGGTGACGCCCCACAACAGGAGGTAGGAGAGGGCTCTACCTCCTCGTCGACAGTCTGGCTGCGTGGGCCCGCGAGGCTCCCTCAGCGCCCGATCCTACCTCCCCACGCCCGGTGATTCGACCCTTGGGCGATGAGTAAGTATTATTTCAGTACTATTTCATATGAAGTATTGAAAATCGAACTACAGACTAACATATTTTCTTAATGACTCTTGCAGCAACTGGGTAATTGTGTGTCCGGACAGAAGGGCCGTCACATCAATAGCATCCTTGGCCTTCTGATTCGACAGCACTACCCTGGACTGGTCGAGTTCAACGGGGTAATGCAGCCGCCTTGGTCGTGGGCCCACTTCTACGCCACTGAGGACAGCGACCACGGATCCGTTGCGAGGCAGATCAAGGCTGAGTTCTGGGTGAGTCTTCATCGCACTAAATTTGTCAAACCAAACGCATTCATTGGCCGTTCTTGATATAATGAAACGATACATGATGTTTGTATGTAGGACTTCTTCACGTGCGAGCTAGGGCACGAGGAAAAGGCGGCGCAAGTGCAGGACAAGGTCTGCAAGGCTCGACTCGGACACCTCTACCACGAGACGCGGCTCCAGTGCATTATCAACCACCGCGCCGACGTCTTTGGCGAGAAAGTGTCGAAGAGCGAGGCCAGGGGCATGACGCTTACTAGGGAGGTGTACGAGTTGGTAAGTATGAAACATCAATACTACCACCCTACAATTGGTATATTCTGACGTATCAATAACTTGATGACATGCAGCGATGTCCTGATTGGTGCACCAGGCACCCCCTCTGCCGGGCCGCTATTGTGGACAGGTGGCTCTCGCCCGAGTGGGCTGAGAAGAGAGCGATCCGTCGTGACTGCCGCCTGCAGATGATTGGGACCGCACACCACCAGGGCAACCAGAGCCTCTCCCAGTACGCTTCGAACTGGGTAATTTTCTTTGTGTTTTCATCTTTATTTTTTTATTACAACTATTAATTCTCATTACTTCTAATCATCTTTATGTTTTCCTCGCAGTCCGGGTCGCACCAAGTGTGCAACGACTTCATGGCGTACAGCCTGGCACACAAGGGCAAGGCAATGGACCCCGACAACACCTACAACCCAGCGCACCCACCCGAGGTGTACACCAACCCCAGCGCCCACAGCAAGGTTACGGAGTACGTCTCGGCGGCTCGACTCCAGCATGGGGAGGCCTTCGATCCGGCCACCGAGCCCTTGGACACAGAGATCGTGATGTGGATAGGAGGAGCGAAGCAACATGACCACTACTGATGGCGAACAACGTGCTCGACTACGCCTCTGTTCCTAACCTTGCGGAACTTCGGGCAAGGAGCACGAGCTCGTCCCTCCCCATACGCCCTCGGCAGCTGAGCTCACAGCAGCAGATCTCGGATCTTGCGGTTAGTACTCGTTCATTGATTTCATGCATCTACCTTGCATTTGCATTGTTTAAACATTGTGGGTGGCCTGTTGCAAGCCAACGTGCGGAGGTTGGAGGCGGCGCTGCAGGCGACCCGGTTGGAGAGGGAGGCACATGAGAGGGAGAGGTAGTTGGAGAGGGAGGCTATACAAGCCCAGAGGGCGGCCGAGGAGCAGAGGCTGCAGGACATGTTCAGCTTCATGGCTAGCCTTAGTGTAATTCCAGGTGTGGTCGTGCCAGAGTCGCTTCTCCGCCCAGTTGTGCCTATGGCTCCTCCACAGCCTATTGTTTTCGGGACACCGGTAAGTATGTCTAGTGGTTTATTCCTGACACTTGTGCTAATTTCCTGCAGATACTCATTAATTGACTTCTTCTTTGTGCAGCAAGTGTCTATGAGTTTGAACCCGACAGTTCAAGGCGGTGGTCCCTCTCCACAGCAAGGGTGGCCAACTGACACTCCTCCACAAGCCGGGTTGCCAGAAGGCTCTTCTTCACGGCCCGGCTGGTCAGGATGGCAGTAGGTACTTGTCCTTTGTTTATTTTCATGTCCCTCAGACTTGTATTAGACTTAGACTTGAGTTCGACTTAGACTTGTGACATTCGTAGCTATGTGATGGATTATGGACTCTATGTGATGGATCTATAGACTCTATATGTGTATGTGATGTATTATGGACTTATGGACGTTTGTGATGGATGTTTGTGATGTTATATGGGTATGATGGATTGTGAATGATGGATGTGAGGATATGTATGTGATTTGAATGATGGATGCGATATATGCGTGATTTGAATGGTGGATGTGATGTATATATGATTTGAATGGTGAATGTGATATATATATATATATATATATATATATATATATATATATATATATATGTCTATTTTTGTCTCTGTTTTGTTTGAAATAAAAAAAACAAAAAAATAGCAATTTTTTTTAGTTGGCGAGTGCAATTGCCATTGCACTCGGCAACTCTGGGAAACAGAGAGCCTAAAAATGTCAGTTTCCCAGAGTTGTCGAGTGCAATGGCAATTGCACTCGGCAACTAAATATTATAAAAAAAATAAAAAATTTTAGTTGCCGAGTACCTGCTCCAGAGCATTCGGCAACTAAATTTTGGCAGAAAAAATTAAAAAATTAGTTGCCGAGTGCCAGCCCTAGGACACTCGGCAACTAAATAATTAGTTACCAAGTGCCAGATTTCGGGCACTCGGCAACTAAATTACTTGCCGACTTGGCTTCTGCCGAGTGCGGCACTCGGTAACTTAGTTGCCGAGTGCAAAAGGCTAGTTACCGAGTGCTTCCAGCACTCGGCAACTGTCCGGTTTCCTGTGGTGTAAGTTATACATGGACCAATGATCGTATGAAAAAATTACTATAGTTCAAGCATACAATAATTAGCTCACCATAAAAAGTTAACAAAAAATGGAACATAGAAAATGCAGCTACACATTATTCTAATTAATTACAAACAAAATTAGAATTTTTAATTAATATAAATCTACAACAAAAACTTTGTACTAAAACATATCATATTATATGTATACTGTGTAGATCTACTCATGTGTCCACTAAAATTGAATTTTCTATTTTATGACTTTTCTATGATTTACTATGATTTTTTAAAGATTAAGAGAAAATAAATAAAAAACAAAAATACAAAACCACCATTATTGTAGCAAAACCAGAATCCAAAACCACATGAGGAGGTGATTTAACTGGTTTAAAGGGGGTAAAATACCTGATTTTATAGTTAAGAGTGTGAAATAGACCACGATAGATAAGTGAGGGAGTTAAGTAGACTTTTTCCAATGAACAATAGAGAGTTTCATGTGTACGGACTTGTATATATAATAACTCGAATAGTTCTTAGCTAGCGTGATACGGAGTCTGATTCGATAACATATTATTGGGCCATGTATGTGATCCGGACTTATAAGCTATGCTTATATATGTTTATGAGAAAAAAATACAAGAAAATACATCCGTTGTTGTTACTCTACAAAGCTAAATCAGGGGAAATAAAATAAGGACACAGTAGAATGGAAAAGAAATAAAAAATAAAGACACGTTATGAACCGGACTCCATATAAAAGTAGAAGGAATATATTATAATACTATTGTTAGCCATATATAAAGGGGAAAATTATAGTTGTATGTAGAGTAAGAATATAACATGGTGATTATAAAATTCATTTCCATCTCTCACCCTTCTGAATTTGAGATAGCCATATAAGCGACAAAATTATAGTTGTGCAATGTCATATTTCAAATCAATCAAATAACCTAATCCATCAAGGAGAATTTAATTTCTCCAAAATGAAAGGATCCAAACGACCCCTTACATTTTTTTCCTTTTGTGCTGCTGCATCACCAGGATTAGCATCCGTTTTTATCCTACTACCACCGTCCATGTCCATCACTGTGAACTCAGTCGAGGCATGGCTAAGCGGTGGCGCACCAGCACCGTACCACGGCAGCAACACGGCATGATAGTCCGAGTCAAGGATGCAACGGTAAGCTGCGGTGATGACCGTGACTAAGTGAGGCGATGTCGTGCGGCGTGGGAGGCTATAGCCCTAGGCTCTCAGTGACACGAGATCGGATGGAGCGAGGCATGCAGCCGGCCTCTAGGCACGACATGGCCGTCCTCTAGGGCATGGCGCGACCAGCCCCCGACGCCCCCGAGGCGGTGTGCATCCGGCCTCTAGGGCATGGCAAGGCGCGGCGCACAGCCGGCTTCCATGCACTACGCGGCCCATCCCCCAGGCACGGCTCTAGGACAGCCCTAAGGTGGCGTGGGACAGAAAAGAGGGAGTAGTACGTATAGAGTCATGGGAGAAACTAAGACAAGAGAGCATTTTGAACATTTTACCTGGCTGGGCTCACATGTTAGGACAGACAAACGGTGAAACCAGATGGATGGTGGACGGAATATAGTATAGTAGACAAAAAAAATCCTACCAATAGCACATGTGACCGCTCAGAACTTTTTAGTGGTTTGTATGCAACTGCAATTGTTTATACACTACTACAGAAACAGCAAACAGTGCCGGTTCAAAACCCCCCTTCAGTGAGTGGCGGTTTTTGAACCGGCACTGGCAATTCGGCAGTAATGAGGCCAAGCCATCACTGCCGGTTTGTTCCACCAACCGACCATGATGCTTGAGCCATCACTGTCGATTTTAATTGAACCGGCAGTGATATTATTTTTTAAAATTGCATTTTATTAATTGTTTAATTTTCATTTGAGGTTTAGGGTAGAGGTGGTGGGGAGGGAGATCGTGGAGGTGTTTGCTATCGATCCATTTGATATCGATGTGAATTGAAGGTGGTTGTGGACTAGCGATAATACAAACCCATCACACATTTATAATAATTATTACAAAACATCCAAACAAAATTTAAAGTATCGAATTAAATGTCGCATTACAATAGCCTTTCGAGGCGGTCTTTTACGTAGATCTTCTTGAAGTCCTTACTCTGCACAATGGACAGATATTTTTTTCTATACACTATCTCGTCCAGAATAAGACCTGCTATCTCCTCTTGAAATCTTCTTATCTCAAAATCTACCAACCTGTTGTGGCCCTGATCTTTGCGCTGTAAATTGATACAAGATGATATTGAGATGCACATACGTAAGACAAAACAATAGAATTAAAATGTGACGCGTACGTACCATGCCATCTCCTATTCCTAGTTTTGCGTCAAAGTAGACAAGCATTGCCCACATCACATAGAACCCGCACTCGTTAGTCCCCATTGGTTGATCTAGGTGCTTGACCTTCTTCATATATTCCACTTTGAATGGGGCTCTCCATTTCTTTTGCAGCTTAGGCTCCACATTTCTCCAATCAGGTAACGCCTTCATTCTATGTGACAATGTAAATTAAGTGTGAAGGCTGAGGACATTAATTACAATATCATATGTGATTGAAAAGTATGGTGATATTGGGTTCACTTACATATTTAGCACTTTGACTAGGGGTTCGATAAGTTCAAATGACTTCTTTTTTGAGTCCCACACCTCGATAGTTGAATTTTTAAGACTTATATCTATGAGGACATAATGGTTGCTGCAATCACAAAGCTCATGTTATTGAATGATATATCAAGAAAAAAAACACTTAAGTAAGGGTCGAGAACACATACTCGCAATTGTAGGTTAGCAGTGCGTTTGTTTTGCTGACTGAGAACATTCTTTCAAACTCTATCTTCAAACTTACCAAGACATACGGATCTTGGAGACCGGCTTTGCATGTTGTCTCATTTACCAAGATGGGGTCCAAGAAGTCAAAAATGTTATTTTGTTTTTGGAGGAAAAATTTTCCTATAGACCTCTTGCAAAATAAACATGCATGGATATATTCAAATGCAGATCACGTAGTTTATTATAACGTTGTTAGGGTATGGTACTTACAGAGTCCATAACATCATAATCTGCACATCTAGTGAGCGTCGTTGAAAGAGTTGAAAGAGGTCTTCATAATGAATAGTATGCACAACTTCTTCAGGATGATTAAAATGTAAACAGGAAGGGATGTATACTTCAAAGGTTGCTATCTTGTCTTCGCTGCTATTACTGTCTATGATGTAATAATCATGCAACTGTCACATGTTTGTTGGCAATTTTCTATACTCTTCTTCGTTGGCGACCATAGGCTTGCCTAGTTCAAACTTGTATACAACTTTGGCGTTTTCAAATTCGGTTTTTCCAAAATAGAGATTCTCGGCATCCTTCATGCTTATGTTCAGGTCCACGGCCAAGGTTTGTATCTCTAGCTGCTGTAAGGTGTGTATTTCTCTAGATCTTTCTTGATTACCCGGATTTTTGTTTTGCCTTTCAAATTCGCTCTGTTTCTCAGGTATATAAGCCAATCACGCATACAAGGCAAGTTTGGCGGCCTTTTCTGCAATCTGAGCTCGTAGAATTTTGTCCTCACTCGGCGCTAGCTTCTGCCTTTTACTAGTCATCCGGTGGAGAAGGAGTCTTCTCCTTTGGCGGTGGAGAAGGAGTCTTATCCTTTGGCGGTGGAGGAGGTGTCGGTGGATCTTGACGAGGAGAGAAACCTCTTCGCGGAGGGGACCGAGATGATTCACTGTCATCCTCATCTTCCGAGGATTGCTGCTCGTCTAGCTTGATGAAGCGTTTACGCCAGGCGACATGAGTGCCCAAGTTGTGAACTAGACGCGACCTTTCTTCCTCCACTGGGAAATCAATATGTATCTTATTGTACTTCTTGTCCAAGATCTTATCAATGCTGACCCTAGCATACCCTAGTGGCACTGGATTGCCATGAATGACGTTCTCTCCTCTAGGAAATGCTTGCCCGACCGCCACCTTGTCTTTGGTCCACTGCTGACGGATGTACAACATGACATTCACAGGTTCTGTGATGTCGTCCACCGGATGAGGAGCATTGACCTCTTCGTCGTCAGGCATAGGGGTTGAGCCACAGCTACTACGGCCCTTGCCGGGCACGGGGCTATTCAAAGCAGGGATTACATGTGGCCCTTGACTCGAACACATGGATTGCATAGCGCTCGTCACTTGAGTAGCTATCCGTGCTTCCATGCTCTGTTCTAGCTCCTCTCACATCCTTTGGAACTCCTCTTCTCTTTGCGTTCTAGCCCTGACCCGGCTCCTATAGGAAGCAGATTCACCTTCAAATGCTTTCTCCCAAGGAATTATCCCGGCTCCTCTAGTGCGACCGGGGTGCTCCTTGGTTCCAAGTGCTTGCGTGAGCACGTCATTTTCTCTATCCGACCTGCGGGGCCCTCTATGCACTTCCTCAGTGATCATGGAAATCTTCTAGAGGAGATCCGTGACGGGTTTAGCGCTGGCGGAAAGGCTCTCGTGACGATTGTATCGTGCCCCCTTGCGAGTAGGTAGTTCACTGATCTGGGCTGCCAATCGCTTGTCTGAGGCGTAATGCCGCTCTGCTCTAGTGCTTCGACTTGGGCATCCCAATCCGGAATCTTCCTTACGTACCCACACGATCCTAGGCGGTGAGGATTATTTGACCTAAGCGAGTTTGCTTTGTTTCTTTCGCTTGATGCCTTGGCCTCATCAGATAGCTTGTAAGCCTTGAACTCCTCCCAAAAGTCCCTTTGCTTGCTGAATTCATCTCCCACAAAATTTGGTTCTTTTTCCTCCTTGATGAGCTTGTGCAACTTTCCCTTGAAATTCTTGAAGGAGTGACCCATGATTTCCTTGGCCCTCTTCTTGACTGTTGCTTCATCACAATCATTAGGGAAAGTGAAATACCCTCTGAGCTTGTTCCAAACTAGTTCCTTCTCCACTTCTAGAACCCTCTACGGGTCTTGCTCACTGCCATTCCACTTCCTGTATTTGATCGGGATGAAGTCCCTTACAAGTGCCCCGATGGTACTCTTGTATGGGCCCAATGCTTTAAGTGGCTCCACCGGCTCCCCTAGTTGATCAAACTGAGAGATGTGCCAGTGTCTAGTTGTCTGAGGGAGCTTTGTCGCACCACGCTTAGTCCTTCTGGAACTCTCACTAGTACTTGGACCTTCTGGCGGAACCTGCTTCAAAATTTATGAATAAGTCCCCATCAAACTTTTCTAGCTATATCTACCGTGTTTTTAGGTATGACCTAAGTTATTACCTCGTCTCCTTGGCCCTCTTCTAGGTTTAGCATATGGCTAGGGCTCCAAGGTCTTTGATCCCCTTGCTGGTTGTCATCACTAGTTCCTTGGTCATCGGCTTCGGTCGCAGGGCGACGGGTGGTGAATCGACGCTTAACTGTCATGTTTCTAGACATGAATTTTGATTATTGGTATTAACTCATAAGTAGATAACATATATACAAGCATAGGATGATGACATATATACAAGCATAAGTGTAGCATAAGAAAGTCCATATATACAAGCATAAGATGATACCATATATACAAGCATATATGACATTTATACATGATGGCATATATATGATTGTATCTCTCTATCTCTATCACTATCACTATCACTATCTATATGTGCCATGGCATATATATAAGCATTTGAATCAAGCATGAAGAGTGATTGCTATAGTTTTCTCCCTCTCCCTCCTTCGTCTCCTCTATCTCCATGTCCAGCAAGACACTCTCTAACTCTCTAACTCTTATCTCTCTAACTCTCTAAATCTCTAACTCTCTGACTCTCTATCTCTCTAACTCTCTAATCTCTATCTCTCTCTAACTCTCTAACTCTCTAACTCTCTAAATCTCTCTCTCTCTCTCATCTCTATCTCTCTCTAACTCTCTAACTCTCTATCTCCTTCTTCCTTCTTCCTCTCCTCTTCCCAGCAACTCCTTATGGACATTGTGTCAAACACCTAAGGGGCAGCTCACCGAGAGAGGGGTGGCGGCGTGAGGAGCTCAACAGCACCGTCGAGGAGCTCCTATGGCGGCGTCGATGCAGCTGTGTAGGGTGGTCCGAAGTCGAGCTCGAGCTGCAGGGAGCTCCTGCTGCGTCGGGCGGTGGCGGCGCGTCGGGCGTCGGCAGCGTGTGCACTGGCCGAGCTCGAGTGTCAGCGGGGAGCGTTGGCGCGTTAGGAGTCGGCGGAGGCGGCGTGTCGGGCGGTGGCGATGTCGGGCAGGAGCGGTGGTGAGCTCGACCGTCGTCGGAGCTCCTGCTGTGGCGTCGAGCGGCGGTGTCGGGCTGGAGCTCGGGCAGTGGCGAGCTCGGGCGGCTAAGTGTGGAATGGGCGCGAGTCTGAAAATTTTAGACCACGCCCTTTCCTTATATACTCGGCCTCATCACTGCCGGTTCTTGTTACATACCGGCAGTGATGTCCCCTATCACTGCTGGTTTGTAATAAGAACCGGCAGTGATGAGGAGTCATTAGTGCCGGTTATTTGGATCCGGCAGTGATTAGAGGACATCACTACCGGTTGGTAGCTAGAACCGGCAGTGATAGGGGACATCACTGTCGATTCCTTATAAACCGGCAGTGATTTGTAATTTTTTTAAATTCTGCCTTTTTCTTTAGAATTCAAATTACTCCTGATTTTTTACTAGAACTTGAAAAACTCCAAACATAGAAGTTGCATAATTTTTAATTCTCTACAACTTTTGCTGAAGGAGCATATTCCAATTATTTATAGTTTTTGAATTACCTTTTGAATTTGAATAATGGTTTAAAATTCAATTACCCCCTTTTTAATTACTCCGAAAATTTGAATAGAAGTTGAAAATCTTCCAACATAGTTTTTGCTAGTTTTGAGGAGCTCCACATTATTTGTTATACACTCAAGGTCTAATTCTTTATAGTTTTTGAATTCCTTTTTGAATTTGAATAAGGGTTTAAAATTCAATTACCCCCTTTGTAATTACTCCAAAAATTTGAATAGAAGTTGAAAATCTTCAAACATAGCTTTTGCTAGTTTTGAGGAGCTTTACATTAATTCTTATACACTCAAGGTCTAATTCTTTATAGTTTTTGAATTCCTTTTGACATGGCATACATCAATCAACAACGTGGTACAACTCATCAATCTACAACTTCATATGATCTCAAATTCGATGCAAATTACTAAAACAACATTTCATTAAGGATTACATAGTTTATGATACTCTAATTCACGATGCAGACACGATGATGGCCTCATCGTGATCACTCCGGAGGTAAGCAGGGTAACGTCCGCCCCAAAAGGAGCCATTTCTTCATAACCTTTGTAGTCTTCTTCATCTGTCACTCCTTCGACACCGACAATCTTCCTTTTGCCTTGCAATACTACATGTCGTCTTCCATTTGTATTGTTATCCCTTGCATAGAAGATTTGCAAAACCTCCTTTGCAAGGACGAAGGGGTAATCTCTGTATGCGGTCTTAGATAGATCAACAGTAGTGAACCCATTTTTGTTGGTGTTGATTTCATTCAGCCGGACCCACAGACAATGGAAAAAAGCAACTTTCAACCGATGTCCATAGTCTAGCTCCCATATCTCATCTATGAAACCATAGTATGTTGCAACCACCGTGTCGTACTCATCGTGGGCGTCGAAACGAACACCACTATTTTGGTTGGTGCTCTTTCCGTCCTGTTTTTGTGTAAAATGTAAAACCATTTATTTGATATCCTTGGTACATCATTAGTGTACTCGAAGGTCCGGGGGCTAAGAGATCTAGCTCACATCCCGTCACCATTCCTAGCCTTTGGCGTCGAAACCAGTCACCGAATTCCTCCTTATGTTTTTTCTCAAGCCAAGCCTGTGACCTACCGATGTGCTTCCTTTGCCGTAACTGTTTGTGCTCATCAATGTATGCCATCACACCGTCGGCCTGCTGGAGAACAGCGAAGTGGTGCTTGTCTGAAGGATACCACTTTGTCTATTTTGACAGCTTTCTCACCTACTGTTCCTTTGCCCCCTAGGCTTCCATCATGATGAGATACTGGAACTCCGACCTGCTTGATGTCCAGATAATATGTGGAGAACTCAATAGACTCCTCTGTTGACCATCCTTCTACCATGCTCCCTTCTAGTCTAAATTTATTCCTAACGTACCGCCTAAAAACTTTCATGAGCCTCTCGAAGGGAAACATATGGTGTAGGTACATTGGGCCAAGGGCTTTTATTTGATCCACAAGATGAACAAGTAGATGCACTGAAATGTCGAAGTAAGTTGATAGGAAATGCATCTCAAGCCTGCATATAATCTCGACTATCTCCTGCTTCAGGCGGTCTAGCCTGTCCACTTCAATGACCTTTTCAGAGATCGCGTTGAAGAACAAACACAACTTTATGATTGGAGCGCGGACCTTGTCAGGGAGGATATCTCGTAGGGCAACTGGGAGCAGCTGAGTCATTATGACATGACAGTCATGGGCCTTCATAGAACCATAGTTAAACTTAAGTTCTCTCATGTTAACTAGCCTCTTCGGGTTCCCACAGTAGCCGCTCGGTACTTTGAGATCATTGAAGAAAGAAATAAACATTTCTTTTTCCTCCTTTTCAGTGTCCATGATGCCACCAAAAGTTTCAAGTGGCCATTCTCAAGAGTTACTGGGTGCAACTCCTTCCTGAAGCCAAGGTGTTGCATGTCCAAGCATGTCACGAGAGAATCCTTGCTTGTTCCCCCGGTGTTCATCAACGTGTTAAGTGTGTTACCGCACACGTTTTTAGTTATGTGCATTGGATCAAGACAGTGACGTACACTCAAAAGTGACCAGTAAGGTAGTTTCCAGAAGATTGATTTTTTCTTCCAGATACTATTGGTTGGCGCTGCTACTGCCCCGTCCCCTTCCCAAGGACAACATTTGTGAGTTTGCTTAATTGTTGAAGCAGCTGTTTCCCGTCTCGATACTTTGGAGGTCCACGTTTCTCAGTAGTCCCATTAAAATCTTTTGTATTCCTGTTTTCTGGTAGATGTGTAGCATTAGTCTCGTCCAAGCACTCGACACACCCAGTGTATCCTTTTGTCTTCTCTCCAGACAAGGAACCTCGCCCTGGTAGGTCGGTGATTGTAGCGATAAGTACAGCCTTTACCTTGACATGTTCTTTTTTGTACTCATTCCAGACATCCTTCACACCTATCTCCCACATCTGTAGTAGTTCATCGATCACTGGTTGTAGAAGCACATCAATATCATTACCAGGTTGTCTTGGTCCTTGGATTAGTAATGGCATCTGGATGTATGCCCGTTTCATATAAAGCTAGGGTGGAAGGTTGTATATACAAAGCGTCACTATCTAAGTGCTATGATTGGTTCTCACTTGGTCAAACGAGTTCATCCCATCCATGCTCAAAGCAAACCACAGATGCCTTACCTCTCCACCGATGTTCTTATAGAACATAGTGTTGATAGTCCTCCAGTCCGACCCATCGGCGGGGTGTCTCATCATTGAATCTTTCTTTCGCTCTTTGCCGTGCCAACGCAACAGCTTGGCTGACTTCTCATTTGCAAACAACCTATGCACTCGTGGAGCTATAGGAAAATACCATACGGACTTTACTGGCCCTCCTCTGGTCTTGCTTCCATCATTTGATGGCACTTGCTTGTATCGGGGAGTTTTACACTTGGGACATGCATCCAAGTCTTTGTATTTCTCTCCA
This sequence comes from Microstegium vimineum, assembly GCA_022036555.1. Taxonomy (NCBI): domain Eukaryota; kingdom Viridiplantae; phylum Streptophyta; class Magnoliopsida; order Poales; family Poaceae; genus Microstegium; species Microstegium vimineum. Next base: position 56,354,372 of record CM039120.1, read on the forward strand.
CGATACAATATGCAGTCGTTGAAACACGCGTGGATTTTCTCAACCTCAAGGCCGATTGGGCAAATCATTTGCTTCGCAAGGTAAGTCTTTTCCGTTAACTCGGCTTTCAGGAACAGTTTATGTAGTATAACTAACAAGTTATCGAAGCCTTTATCACTCAACCCATTCGTTGATTTGAACTCCAATAGCATGATGTTGGCTTCTAGTTTGCTTATTGGGCAGCACGGAAACAATGGTGTTTTTGCATTCTTTCTCATCATCTCCAGTTTTTTCAACTGTGAAGCACTAAGGAATCCCCCATGCACATCATGTAGAAGCTGTGAAATGTCATCATTTTCCACAGTGTCGTCAGCTAATGTATTCATAAACACATCATCATTGGTAGGCACATGTTTGTGTACTCATGAATAGACAATAATGCATTCAGGGATACACTAGACATGGGCACATCATCATTAGCATTTTGACCAACCTCCCATGCAAAGTCCAAATCATGTAGTTTCTCATGAACCCCCTTATGATCAAGTGCAAACGTATATGTTCCACGTCGTCCCATTTTCTCGTATTCTTGCAGTCTTTGCATGGACAGAATACAAGATGTGAGTCCCCAGCATTGGCTCTAGCTCGCTTGATGAAATCATCGATGCCAGTTAAGTATCGTGGGTCTGTATGTGACAGATCGTACATCCACCCTCGAGCCATGTCTGCACTGATAAAATGGACAGAGCAGAGAAAACATAGGAACATATTAATAGGAGCATTTTTGAACAATATTTTTTTCTTTATAATTTGAATTTGGCCGCGCTATAAAAAGTGAGATAACAAAATAGGTGGATGCATGGAGTATTAAATGTGAGTATTAAATGCAGGCATGGAGTATTAAATGCATGCATACATGGAGTATTAAATGTAAGTAATAAATACCGAATCTATTCCACATCCCATCAAATCTTTAATACATGTATGAAGTATTAAATGTAAGTAATAAATATAACTAATTACAATTTTTATCCATAATTTTCGGGACGAATCTTTCGAACCTAGCTACTCAATGATTATACAATAATTTGCCAATAAAAACAAAGTGCTACAATTTTTCTAAATACTTTTGGATCTAAAAGGTACAAAAAAATTGACATAAATTACAACATCTCTCTTCTTGATCATGAAAACTAACATAGCTCTAAACTATAGGTTTACACACAAAAACAATCTAAACCAACAATTCTAAAGAATTATGCTTGTTACTAACCAAGAGCAAGAAGATATGAGGATCCAAGAGTGAAGAGGAGTCAAAAATGGAGATCAAGAAATCCACCAGCCGCAACAATGGAGAGAGGGAGCTCCGAGCACTGTTCTGTACTGTTGGGCAGAGGAGGAAGAGAGAAGATCGCGTGCTTTATACTGTACCCAACATCACTGCCGGTTCCAGTCACGAACCCAGCACATACCCTAGGCCAGTGCTCACGTGATGAACCGACGTCCCGATCCATGGGCAACCAGAGAGTCAGGCATCCGGCGCCTGACAGGTATGTAGATTCCATGTAGTCTGTCCGTTCAACAGGCGCGAGCCGGCCACTCCTTCGATAGGGTGCATGACCCAACAGGATAAGGCGCTTCACCAGCTCCAGGGCTCACTCGTTAGCCTCTCAAGGCGTGCGCTTCTTGCAAACCATACCCAGAAGAGGCCGCACACATGATTTCGATTTTTAGTATACAAATAAAACTACTGAAACTTCAGGGATTGTATATTTCCAGTTCCGGCAGATCTGCTGTATATTTCAAAGTTAAAACAGACTGATAACTATGCAGAAAAGATAGATATTATATTTACAGCCCAAGTAGTATATATCGTCCCCTGTCCGGCTGCCAAAAAGTTAACAGATTGTAGAATAGACTCTTTCCTGGATGGGAATCATTTCAAATAAAACTGATCATGTGTCTAGTCTCAACACATCGACATTACAACCTTGTACGCATCAAGTTTGTGAAAAGAACACTGCTTACAGCTCCATACCAAATCAATCTATAGTATAATGCACGATTAAAACATTATGAGAAATCTACCAGCTAGAAATTCCATGTTCGCATTCATTGCAGCTGGTACCAATAAGAGGAAATAAAATTACACTACATGCATTATACATAAGTTGTTCCATGCATGCATACTCCATGATCCACAATTCCACATACTACAAGAAAAGGCTGATCAATTAAGGTTCTCATAGACGTCAGGCTTTTCCTTATTCTTCAGGTGCATCCAACACCTTCTTGCTGTTATGATACCTAAAGTCTATGTGTATTTTAGGCATAGAGAAGAACTGAAACATCCAGCAGAACTCCTTGGCCATGCCTTCAGTGACTGATTCATCAAAAAATATTGTCGCCTTTGTCAGTGATGTCGCCCAACCAAATAGCTGCTCCACAAATCCAATATCAAGATCAGATTGTCCAAATCCTTTGATTTCTATTTCTTCTAGGTAAACCAACACAAGCTCCTCAGTTTGCCAGTTTGATTGCTGCCGACAAATACAACCTGATGGACATGCCAATGGTTCCTGACACAACATATATTTAACATGATGAGATCAACTAAAAATTTAGATGCCATGAAAGTAGAGAAATCTAAAAGGAAATCATCAGACAACCAAAGTACTTCAAGATATGTCATCAGAAAATCAAGTTATCAACAAGATTTGAGGGCAATTCTACCTAGAAATTAATTAAACAAGCAAAAGTTGACCTTAGGGCATATGATATCAATGGAAGTGTTATTGAAGCTAACACAAAAGAAAAATATGAACCATATATAACACCACTTGAGGAGAACATTTCATTTGTAGTAAAAAGTTATAGCCAATGCCATGTGCTGGTCCTACATGTAATTGACACAAGCTTATGGTATAGATTAAAAGTGCAACTCGCGTGATAAAAATATTTATCTACAAATTACATATAAACCTTATAATTTCCTAGCTCATATTGTGCTCTCAAGGTTGCGCCTTCATGCAAAAACTCATCCGATATGTCCAATGGCATATAGGTCAAACATACTCAATAACTCAAAAATTACACATATTTCGAGCCCTAGTACTTGGGACAGAAGTACACAATATCATATTGTTACTTGTGGCCAAGTGTTGCCGGCTACGATAGCTTCTCCAGGAGTTCCACATCTTTGTTCCTCTAGCAATAGTTGTCTACTGCAACAACATGAGCACTATCTACTTGGCATCCAACACTATTCACTATCATCGCACGAAGCACATCAAGATCAACATCCACTTCGTCTGGGAGAAGGTGGCATCATGACAGGTCCCTGTGCTCCATGTCCCTTTGGCATACCAGTTCGTGGACATCATGACCGATATCTCCCCATGTATTTGTTTATGGATTTTAGGACCAGTTTATGCGTTTGTGACCCTGCCACTAAGATCGCTGGCTGATATTAGGATGATTGTATATATAGCCACGTTGTTGCAGTACACATTGCTTATACCACAAGTTGTACTAACTCATATATGGTTGTATATATGAAAGGCACCCCTGCAATGGGTGTGATGACCCCCAATACTTTTCTATACAATCACAAAAAAAACTTTTCTATACATCCTAGAATACTTTTCTAACCATTCCCTTTGATCAGTCATTGAAGCCTTGAACAACTCTAGGCATTCAATTTGCACGCAAGAAGAAAGAACAATGTGATGGAAAAAATAAAAGAAAGAACTTGAGCATATGTGCTAAGGAAACAAATTAAAAGCAATTATATGGAGGCTGCTCACTACCATGAGAATCATGCATCATTAGTCACGCTAAATCAATCCATGTCATCAATACGTACGTACAATCTTAAGAAACTTAAGTGACCAAGTTGAGCATTTTACAATATTTGTTACCTAACACAACCACTCCACTACAAAGGTTGTACAATATTTTTTACTTCGTGTAACTAGCTAGACAAAGTCGTATAATTAGATAAGCAAAGAATATCTTTACCTTCAATTCAGGAGAAATAGATAATTCTAGGACCAGCTTTCTTATACCACTACAAATCCTGAGAACATGTAATGAGCTATCCTCGAAGCAATGTCCACTTGATGACTTTACAATGAGGTGTAGAGTTGTAAGATCTGGGAGCATGGTCATTGCTTCCATCAAATATACATAGTCGTCATCCATGTCCTGCGTGTCCACATATATATATGAATCAGACTAAATCATACATATTTCAAGCAACAACTTATAATAGCATGAAATATTTCTAGAAGAATACATATACCACCCTAGAACTATTACTAATTTTTGACACCACATGGTTAGTGTAGGCTCAATGATGGGTGCTTAGGTTGAACGTTGTATTGTTAAAAGCATTGACGGTTTATCATTGCATTGGATTCATAAAAATGGGCAGTTGGTCAATTCTAGAAATAGTTTTTTTAATATACGTTCATTATTTATGAAATATTATTTTAAAAAAGAACAAACTATATATAGGCTAAATTCAAAGACACACCAGGAAACAACACAGTAGCTCACTTGCTTCCACAAAACCGTATAATACTGAATAATACTGACAAACGGCTACTGAACAATAATACTGAATTTTTCACTACAACATCTTGGTGTCGTATAAGTAGAATAGCATATATATATATATATATATATATATATATATATATATATATATATATATATATATAAATGATAAAATACTAACACAATTCCAACAAATAAAAAGATTGATTAGTGAACTCACCATCACAACCAGGATCAATGTCAAGGTTTCGACGGACCGAAAGCCCTTCAAGATGCTCAGACAACCACTGTTGTAACTATAATCGTCATCATCTCCATAGACAAATAATAAGAAGGTTCCCAGTGAGCGGAGATGCGGCAGCCGGTGGGCGAAATGAATGGCGTCTTGAGTAGTCGAGTCTCTCCATTCCAGCACCTCCAGCCCAGGCGCTGTAATGGAGAAAACCGGCGTCGGTGGTTGCTCCTCCTCCAGCAGAGTGGAGAAGCAGTCCACCACATGTAACTCCTTGAGCTCCGGCGCCTCCACGGTGAGCTCCCGCAAGCCATGGAGTTGCTCAAGGTCCAGCTTCACTAGAGATCTGGAGCTCACGTCCAGCTTCTCCAGACCGACGCTGCGGCAGATGTGAAATGTCAGCAGGCACGGGCACCGCGCCGAGGAGATGGCGTCGCCGATCCCAGACGGGTCCTGGAACTCGATGTTTTCCAGCCAGAGATCGGCGAGGCAAGAGAACACGCCGGCGCCGTCGGCGTCGGATCGTGGAAATGCGAGACTGCCGCGGAACAGTAGGTCAATCGAGATCGAGGTGGCGCGCTCGAAGCATGGCAGCTCAATGGTCGCCGCCTCCTCATCCTCATGCGGCGCCTCCGCGTCTGCGTCGTCGTTGATGAGCAGCGTGAAGCAGCCGGAGACGCGGCGCGCGGCGGCGGGGAGCCAGGTCGCGACGGACCTGGGTAAGCCGCCTTCGCCGTGGCCGGGGCCCTCGACTTTGAGGTCGCGGAGAGGCACCGGATGGTCGAGGATGGCGTCGCGGAAGCCGCCGGCCGGATCGGGGAGGAAGGGGAGGTGCAGATTCGGGAGGCGCTTCCACACGGACCGCCAGCTCTTGGAGAGGACGCATGTTCGGACGGCGTCGGCGCCGTCGTGGGAGTTGACGAAGAAGAGGATCTTGTCGAGGATGTCGTTTGGCAGCTCGCTGAGGTGATCCACGCCCGTTGCGGCGGCGGAGTCGGACAGGAGCTTCGCGGCGGAGATCTCGCCGGCGGCGCCGCAGGGATCCATGGTGCGCAGATCGAGCAGGAGAGGTGTGGGGACGATTTGGGTCGGATGTGCTAGGGCTGCAGGGTGTGTGGTGCGTGGGCTCACAGGAGTATTTCACAGTACAGCTAGCAAGCCGGATCGTCTGTGCAGTGAGATGTGTCAGACGACATGCATGTGGCTGCTAGAGATGCATGGCAGACTGGCCGCCTTCCATATAGCAAGAGCGCATAAGGGTTCCATTGTCATTTCATCTATACTGCAATACTTACTGCATATAAACTATCAACTACTCATTTTAAGTCGTTATTATAGTGATGTTAAGGTTATATATATTCACTCTTAATTATATGGTCACATCGCTCACATAGGCTTTTTTGTGCCTTTTTTTTTGTCATTGTCCCCTCTCACCATACCTATCTTTTGCGAAACTTTTCAGTTAGTATTATTATATAGTCAAGGTCACTTATCATCAAAATTATCCCTACTGCAGGTCCTAGAGGGTTGTCAACACTCAACACTACTACAGAAAAAGAATCCCCGCTAGATCACCAGTGTCGGTGTCACCCTCCCCCGTCTGTTTGCAGGACCTGCATGTACGTCGCTGTGTCTCTGGACTGCTCCCATATATGCAGTATATTTTTTTCTCGAATACGCAAAAGACTTGCGTATCTTTGTATTTAAGCAGGAAAGAAGTTTTTCTTACAACCGCGCCTAGGCGCCGAACCGGGGGTTTACAAGCTCTCCAAGCACTCCACGCCCCTCGGTATAAAGCACAATAGACTACTCACGTAAGAAACAACCTAGATTGCGAGCCCCGGCGTCTATCCAGAGATCGGCAGTCAGCTTGATGGTGTTAAGCAGCTGGCTGGTGGTGGACGTGTCGCCCCTGAAGCACCGTGCGTTTCTTTCCTTCCAGATCTCCCAGGCGACAAGCGCAAATAGAGTGTCCGCCCCTCTCTGCTTGTCCCCATGCCATCTGCCGCGCCAACTGTCCCACCATGTGATGAATGAGTTTCCGCCGACTTGGGAGGCGTTAGCGCCGAGCACTGCAAGGATGGTCCACCAAATCTGTCGCGAGAAGGAACAAGAGCTGATGATGTGGTCGATATATAGTTTCTGGCTCCTGGTCGCAAAGGTAGCAGTGGTCCTCCGCGTGCAGCCCGTGACGTCGTCTCCTATCAACGATCCTGAGCCTCCCTCGGTTTGCCAACCATAGGAAGAGCTTGACGTGCAGGGGCGCCCAAGTCCTCCAAATTTTCCGGCAACCCGGCATGGGGAGTGCGGCCGACTGAAGCGCCCTGTATGCCGACCTGGAGGAATAGGTTCCGTCGGTTGTCCATCTCCAAATGAGTCGGTCTTCTTCATCCGTCATGTGGATGTCTGTAACCAGGTCCCAGAGTCTGAGGTACTCCACTGTAGCTGCCACGGTAAACCCCGCCCTGTATCTGATCAACCCAGGCATGGTCTTCTAGGCCTGCGGCGAAGGTGGTATTACGAACGTTCGCGCGGCTCACATATTGCAGGAGGGACGGAGCAATGTCACGGACCGCCTGCCCCTGGATCCACCTCCCTGTCCAGAAGAGGGTAGCGCGGCCGTTCCCTAGGACGGTGAACGTCGACGCGCTGAAAAGGTCGTGCACCTCCTTTCGAACTGTGATTGGCATCCCTGCCCAAGCCCTCGTGTCGTCCGCCTGTTGTAGCCAAAGCCACCTTGCCTGCAGGGCGATGGAAGCCAGTCAAAAGTCCGGGATGCCGAGGCCCCCAAGATCGGTAGGCCGACACACAGTTGTCCAGGCCACCATGCATTTTCCCCGGACAGAATCCTCCTTCCCAGTCCAGAGGAATCTTTGGCATATGTTGTTGATCCCATCTATGGCCCATGGCGGCAGGCCGTCAGCTATGGCGGTGTAGATGGGGATCGCCGACAGCACCGATTTGATCCAAATGAGGTGCCCATTCTTTGCCACGAGCGTCCCGTGACAGGACGGGATCCTTCGGGCTACAGCGTCTACAGTGGTCTGTATCCTTGCCTTGGGTATTTTCTTTTTGCTTAGGGGAAGGCCGAGGTAAGTTATTGGGAAGTCGACAACTTGGCATCCGATGATTCCTGCGAGCTCATCCAAGTTGTCCTGGGGCGTGAAAATTGACGTGATGGAGCATTTGGAGAGGTTGGTCATGAGGCCTGAGGCGTCGCCAAAAATCCGTAGGATCTCCTTGATCGCTCGGGCGTCAGCCCTGCCGGGGTGCATGAAGATGATAAAGTCGTCGGCGTATAGGTTGCAGTGATGCCTTATAGGCGGCGCTCTGAGCGGCGTGAGAATGTTCGCCTCCGCCGCGGCTTGCATTAGCTTGGAGAAGACCTCCATGGCAATGATGAACAACAATGGCGATAGCGAATCACCTTGCTTCACGCCTCTGCGGTGCATGATCATTTTTCCGGACCGTCCATTGAGCAGAATCCTGGACGTGGCGGTGGATAAGAGCGTGGCTACCCAACGACGCCAATGCTCGCCGAAGCCGAAGGCCTGCAAGGCGTTCAGGAGGAACGGCCATGATACTGTGTCGAACACCTTGGATATGTCAAGCTTTAACAGCGTCTTGGTGATTTTTTTATTCCGCAGGAACACAGCCGCCCTTTGGACGTATTTGAAGTTATCATGAATGGTCCTTCCACGGATGAACGTGTTCTGGTTTCGGGAAATAATTTCCTGTAGCCTTGGTGCTAGCCTTGCCGATAACAGCTTGGAGATCAACTTCCCGAAGCTATGCAGCATAGTGATTGGTCTGAAGTCGGCCGGTGAGGCTGCGTCCGGCTTCTTCAGCAGTAGCACCACGGAGGCGTTGTTCAATATGTTGAATGCCCGATTATCCCCGAAGAAGACCGCATTCAGTGCTGCGATAACGTCAAGTTTGACGATTGGCCATGCCGACTTGTAGAAAGCTCCGGTGAAGCCGTCCAGACCCGGTGCCCGGTCTGACGGCATCTCACGCACGACCACTTCCACCTCCTCTTCCGAGAAGGGCAGATCGAGTGCAGAGAGGTCCGAAGGTAGTATTCCGATCGAATGGAAGTCGGCATCATGTCCTCCTGGACCGGTTTGCCCGAACACCCCCCGGAAGTGTTCATGGATGGTCGTCTCCATTTCTTCATGGGACGCGCACATGGAGCCGGTGGCGTTTCTCAGCCGTGTTAATGTATTTTTCCTTTTCCGTCCACGAGCCAGCAGGTGGAAATATTTTGTTTTGGCGTCTCCCTCCGCCAAGTAGCAGATTCTGGATCGTTGGCGTGCTACTGTACACTCAAGCGAGGCTAGGCCCAAGCACTTCCGCTTGAGGTCCCTACGCAGCTCGTGCTCTTCGTCTAGCACGGTTCTGTCCTCCGAGGCCTGGTCGAGGCGAAAAATAATTTCGCGGGCCATCAATAGTTGTTCTCGAATGTTGCCAATCCTATTGGCGGCCCAACTCTGTAGACTGCGCTTGAGGTTGTGGAGGAGGTTGTCGAGGCGGCGTAACAGGTCGGTAGTGGCGATCGTGCAGACCCAACCTGCTATGACCGCCTCCTGGAACCTGACGACCTTGGGCCAGAAGGTTTCGAAGTGGAAGCGGGGTTTCGCGTACACGGACAGGTGGGTCTGCAGCAGAATATGGGAGTGATCGGACACGTCTGTCGATAGTGCCTGGAGATGGCAGTCTAGGTGGGCGGCTTCCCAGTCCATGGAGACAAGAGCTCGGTCAAGCCGCACCAAGGTGGGCGACCGTCGCTCATTGCTCCAGGTATACCGCCTTCCGTGTAACGGGATGTCGAGGAGCTCAAGCTCTATTACGGCTTGACGGAAGCGGTTCATGTTCCTCCTATTGATGTTGTCATTGCTCTTGTCCTCGCTGTTGAGGATTAGGTTGAAGTCCCCTATGACAGCCCATGGACCGGAGCATGTGTCCCTGACGGCTAACAGCTCTTCGAGAAACAACACCTTGTCATTGTCCGCCTGAGGTCCGTAGACCACCGTCAGCCACCAAGGCGGTTGCGCAGAATCGTCCCCTGAGTGGACTAGAACTATGACGGAGTAACAGCCTAAATGGACGTCCGAGAGCCTCGCCGCAACCACAATGCCCCCGCATGTTCCTGCCGCTGGCACGTAAGCGTAATCAACAAATTCCATTCCCAAGGTAGAAGCAACAAGCATCTGGGGTACAGTTTGGAGTTTGGACTCAACAATGCAAGCTATGTGCGGCCTCTCGCCCTGCACCAAAGTGCGGACGGAGTCACGGCGGGCTCTTGTGTTCAGCCCGCGCGCGTTCCAGCACAAGATTGACACATTATCCATTACAAAAAAACCAACACATGCAGGCTGCGCGTGTGCGTTGCGCCGCTCAAGGCGCCGCCACGCGAGCGCGGCCACCACGGCGCCCCTTTAATTTGGCTTGGACGGGTTTGCCTCATCGTGGAAGAGTCTTCGCATGGCCTCCGCGTGGGATGCGCCGTGGTCCCCCTTGTACATGTTGTCGTAGTCTCGCTTTGCCTCCTCGGTGGGATGCGCGTCGATGAGTCCGAGCCGTCTCATGACCAAGAATCTTAGCGAGGGGTTGTGCTGCAATTGCTAGGCCTGCAAAGTTGTGTCACTGGACTGCTCTTATGCACTATATTTTTCCATCTCTGCTTATTGTATTCGTGAAACAAAACTATGCTTTCTCATAGGTATAGGCAAAGCATAATATACATACACAAGTTCAACTTGGAATTTTGTTTAAGTATAACATGCATATTGGATAGTACAATACCACAAGAATTTTGATAATGAACTAGTAACTCAGAACAAACATTCTGAAACTCTCAACTCTTGACAAGCAATATGGACACCAGTAGAGGCTAATAAATTCATACAGAAGTTAGTTTCACCATCTAAGCCAACAAAGCTAATCTATGGCTTTCAAATAGTCATCTCCATATGCTTGCCAAGCTGAGGTGAGGTTAAATCCCTTGTATCGACACTTCCTGTCATCAAGAACAGAAAAATTCAGAATCACATGCAAAGAGTAAAGTATTTCATATCAGATTGTAACTAGCAATATTTCAGAATTTAGAAATTTCTGTCACATTATTGTGTTGTAGTGACAATGTGACATGCGAAAGTACATTCCACTCAACTCCATATTTCACACGTGCAAAAAATGTTGGTAGGCTATTAGCGCGTTTGTCGAATTAATTAAACATGTATGTTGCCGGAGTAGTAATTCCTGTGAAAAAAAAACAAAAACACAAGCTGAAAGCTAGGAGCCCGTGACCACTATGTACTTGCTAGCAATAGCACATTAACCAAACCTTACACCATTAAATTTAATACAAAGCATGTTAATAATTCTACCACTAGCCGGCAGATCAAATCTTTCCCATGAAAATACAAATAAGAAATATAGATAACTCTATCTTGGCAGCACATCACCACTACAAGTTAATCCAACCAGACATAAATTCATAATAGATTAAAGCTTGCGTCTTTGAAGCCAATGCACAAGCAATGCAACTGTCAGTAGTACAAAAAAAGCTCTACGCCGGCAGTGTGCAATAATTTGTACAGACGGTTTCGCTCAACGTGCGTCAGCAGAAATTAAACGGTTCCGAACCGCCACTAGAAATCGATTTCTACATGCGGTTTCTTAAGAAATCCGCCACTAGAAATCCCTGGACACTGTTTTTTTTTGTAAACAACCTCAGATGAAAAAACTTCCTAGATAAAAGTTGTAGATCTCAAAAAGTTATGAAACTTTGTTGCTGATAACTTTTTCATTTGAAATCATCTTGTCATCGAAAACTATGTTCAGATTTGTCAAATTTGAAATTCATTTTTTTTAAACAACCTCGGATGGAAAAACTTCCTACATAAAAGTTGTAGATCTCGAAAAGTTAATTCGTGGGGAACTAAAATGGAATCTAGACACAAGTAAGTTATGGTTGGACTTGGAGTGGTAGAGAAGGGTATGCGCGAGGGTGAGGTTTCGGGTTCGAATCCACACGGCCGTGTAGCACGCAATTTTACACGACACCACTTGCGATGGAGACGTGTGGGCGGATTCCTAGTGGGCATGTCCCATATTTTTTTTCTATTTTAAAAACCCGATTTTTGGATAACCATTTCTACTGTATATTGGGCTCCCATTTCCACTGGCCCCAACACAGGCGGTTCTGAATAACACCAGTGGAAATGGGTTATGAACCATCTGTATAGTACCCTTTGTACTAGTGTGTGGAAATGTATCCTACTTTGATATTGTTTTAGAAACATGTGAAGAAGCTCTCAAGTACTGAAGTTTCAGAAACACTTGAGCTCTCATGCCATACTGGACAAGGAAATATATAGACGGTAGTATACTCAAAAATGGGCTTATACCTTTCAAACAGAATCAGACTTCTGCAGCAGTTAGTCATTGGGACATCTGCAGTTTACACTAGTACAAAAACAGTTTTTGCTGGCGCCCTCAAAATATTTCTACCGGCAGTTTTTGCTGGCGCCCCCAAAATATTTCTACCGGCAGTTTTTGCTGGCGCCCCCAAAATATTTCTACCGGCAGTTTTACTTATCCTGCATCAGTAGAAATAATACGGTTACGAACCGCCACTGGAAATCGATTTCTACAGGTGTAGAAATCAGGAGGTTTGTTAAGACAACCGCCATTAGAAATGACTCGACACTGATTTTTTTTTTATTTTTGTAAACGACCTTGGATGGAAAAACTTTTTAAATAAAAGTTGTAGATCTCGCAAAGTTATGAAACTTTTTAGTTTACAACTTTTTCATTTGAAATCATCTTGTCATCGAAAATTTGGTTCGAAGTTGTCAAATTTGAAATTCAAATTTTTGTAAACGACCTCGGATGGAAAAACTTGCTAAATAAAAGTTGTAGATCTCAAAAAGTTATGAAGCTTTGTAGTCTATAACTTTTTCATTTGAGTTCGTTTAATGACTCAAACAATCAATTTACACTTGGTTTAGTATAGAATGAGGTGAACTAAAACCGAATCTTGACACAAGTGGGCTATGGGTGGAGTGGTAGAGGAGGGATCGCGCGAGGGTGAGGTCTCGGGTTCGAATCCCCGTCGGAACGCAGTTCGCGGAAAAATGCGCGACTTGCCATTTCCGGACAACCATTTGTATGTAGAAATCGAAAAAACCGCCCTACTGGCCCCAACACAGGCGGTTCGGAAAAAACGCCTGTATAAATGTGTTCCGAACCGCCTGTATAGTACTGTTTTGTACTAGTATTATATATGAAACAAACATCATCTTAGAATGAATATATATATATATATATATATATATATAGGTTTAGTTTAGACGATCTAAGCTAAGGCTACAACAAAAGAACGGTAAGACAACAAGCGAACATACCTATGATTTTGTTATCCAACTCGATCTCATGCTATCAAGATCTGCATAATAATAAAAATAATTTGTAATTACATTGTTACAGATTTATGCAACATGTTATTCCATCTATGATGAAATATACTATATACTATCAAGCAAATAAACAATTCTGCAACAACGTGCTGAAAATCTGAAGCCTAAATTCTGTACAGGATTGAACATTGAAAAATAAATTGTACTGCTAAACAATAACTAACAGATTAGCAAGCAGCCGTCGAGCTTGTTGACCCCATATCTTATGTTTACCTCGGCAAGGATGACCTAGAACTTGAGCTGACATCAAACCCAGCACATCCAAGAGATCTAGGAGATGGGCATCATAATCTCCCCCACAACACATGGACGACGTCTTACCCGCGCCCATCTCATCATCATACGAATCAGATCTTGGAGAGGAACTAGAACCGCTTCTTGGAGCTAACCTCGAGTAGATCTTGAATCTCGAACGGAGGTGGTGGCGATCACGAGGCCGGCGACGGAGATGAGGAGAAGAAGTATACGAAGGTGGAGATCGAGGACGGTGGCGGCCATAGCGGGGGTGAGCACGGTGGCGGGCGCGGGGGCGAGGACGACGGTGGTAGTGAGGGCATCGGTGACCACACAGCAGGGGGCGAGCACGGTGGCGGACGCCGGGGGGGGGGGGGGGGGTGAGGACAATGGTGGGAAGCGAGGGCGGCGGTGGCCGCAGGGAGAGAAGACGGAGGAGGTGGGGGTTAGGACGGTGGCGGCGGTGCTTCCTCTTGCGCGTCGCCCTTTCTCACTCTCTCGCTCGGGGAAGAGCCACCCGGACCCTGCGTGCGGGACGAGCCACCCCGGGGAAAGTACGGGGCTCGGGGCTCCCTCTCCCGGGTGATGGGCTTACAAATGCAGTGGGTCTTGTCCCTGTGGCCGAAATCCGCGTGGGGGGCTGGCCCAGGGAGACGGTGGGGAAACCCCCATGGATTGGGTCTTCCAAAGGAGCCCTCCTAATGGGTTTTTGGGTTAACCAGGCAATGTTAGGGACCATTGAATCCACCTTACCACTTGTTATTCTTGGTTATTCACTATTGTATTCAGATACCACCATTGCTTTTGGTTATATATCATGCATCCAGACACACATAGGTCGCCCACTTGGACACCTGATCCGAAGAGGAGAAGGGTCGACAAGCAGGAGCGTTGGGCAGGAGAAGCAGAAGCCACCAATATATATTTGTTTCACCAGATTCGAAAGAAGCTGGCAAAGCGAAAGAAAAGCAGTGGACAAATCGGAAAAGATGAGGAGAAGTACGAAAAGTTATTTCCGTTGAAATCGGCTTCAAATGATATGGGCCGCTAGATGGAAGATCGGACGGCTGCAAACAATCAAGGTGACATGGACGCAGTAATTTATGAGGTCCCATGGTTGTAGTCCCACACGGATCCAGTAACACTACTCATTACTTCACCATTTGTAGTCTTAATATGTGGTCTCTATGAAAAGAACCCTCTTTCTAAGAGAAAGTCATCCACATACACATTCCCATCATAGTTAAGATATGATGGTGCACGATAGATACTAAAAAAGGTTCATGAAGATGAAGTCACACCACAGCCAGGGCACACTGAGAGCAATGGTAGTATGATCCTGTTGGTTGTTGGTTGTTGGGCTCACAACTCTAGTGACTCCACCCTTTACCATATTATGGAACCTCTGAGAATCTATTCAGTGTGCTAGAAGAAGGTTCATGACTTGGTTATTCGAGTGTCGCTTCAACCGTTCATGGCTTGTTTGAAAGTTCATTGTTGTTGCCCAACTGAACTGTTGCTTTACAAAAGGAACTTCATGGACCCTCTTGGCTCTTGGATTTCTATTTCTTCAAAGTTAATCAACACAAATTCCCCAGCTTTCTAGTTTGGTCGTTGACCACAAACACAAGCCTATCAGCATGGAATTTGCACATAACACAATGATAAAATATTCACATCATATCTCATAAGATTAAAACTGAGGATGTGTGTGGAACAAAAATAATGGAACCTAAATATTTTAACAGATTGTCACCTGAATACTTAGAGATGCATGTGTCATCAAGACACCAACAATATATGTGGAAAATCCCACCTATAAATTGATTTGACATTATGATTGCATTTTGCCAAATCGAATCGGTGCAATGATGGATGTGCACAAAATGTTGAGCCATATCAGTTGACCTCTAGGCTCTAGGCATAGATTATCAAATGAAGCTAAGGAAGCTTCGACAAAATACATAACAAAATCTTGCTTTCTAAATCTAAGTGTGCTATCATGATTGAGCCTACATGCAAAAACTCAAATGAACTTGTTGTCCACTGCCATATACTTCAAACAGGCCGCTCACCAAAAATACAACACACACACACACACACACACACACACACACACACACACACACACACACACACACACACACACACACACACACACATATATATATATATATATATATATATATATATATATATATTTCAAGCCCATGAACTTAAAAGAAAAGTGTTGTGATAAGGACACTCATATATAATCCCTCCATCCCAAATTATAAGTCATTCTAAAAATCTTGGACAAACAAAGTATTTCCAGTTTGACCAAATTTATATCATAATACAATAACATTGATGATACCAACTAAATATCATTAGATTCTCAAGGGTGGCTAGCCACCTTCCATTGAAGGATCTCTTATACATCAGAGGTGTCATGGTCTTCATCCAACTAATTCCAACTTAGCTCATGTATACTTTTCGATGAGTATTAATAGTCAAGGTTAGGGTCATTCTTGGGGTCAGGTTAGGGTCACTTTGGAGCCGTCTCTTTGTACAAATTAATATATAGTCAAATCATCATGATTTTCTACTTTCTCCATGGATATTCAAGTGGAGTTCCATGGATTTCCATTTTATGTCTGCTCAATAGTATAATCTGATGAGCATGAAGTTTGTGCTTAAACTAAGGATCAAATCTTTGGAAAATATACTTAGATTCTTCCATAAGATAAGAAGAGATGCATCCTATGATTATTGTCAGATTTAATGAATACCTTCAGATATGTCACCAAACTATAACAGTAGATTGCAGATATGTTTGTTCTACATGTGCTAGAATAATGTTATTTTTTATTTAAAAATAAAATTACGAAATATTCTGGGATCATTCCTAGCAACAGCTTATATTCAAGAATATGTTTGACTGGCATCAGACCTTGGGTTACATTGGAATCTATATAAAAAACGCAAATTGTGTGTCCTAACTCATCAATATTACTGCTACCATGTGCAACACCCCTTTCCAAAGCTACTGTATATTTGAATGGCAATAATCCAGAAAGGGAACATACTAAACCCAAGTAGTATCCCTGTTCCATCAAAACCAATCAGATTGTTGAATTTATTTTTTTACTAGATGGGGGTCATTTAAATTAATATTAATGATTTCTAGTCTTCAGCATGCCAACATTACAATCTTCTATACATGGAGCTTGTCAAAGAGGTAAAGAACACTTAAACTTTCATATCAAAATAAACTATATAGTATAATTAATATTTATGAATGATCTAGTAGAAATTTAATGTTCGCACAACCGCAGCTGGTTACTGAGACAATGAAACAAATTACATTACAAGTCTTATACATGTTTCATTACATGCATACTCCATATGGTCCATATACTACTACAAGCAAAAGATTATAAAGTTCCCATACAACTCGTACGGTTCCCTAGTCTTCAAGTGCATTAAGCACCTTCTTGTTGTTATGATACCTGAACTCTATGTGTATTTCTGGCCTAGAGAACACTTCAAACATTCTGCACATCTCCTTGGCCACCTCTTCTCTGACTATTATATCAAAAATTATAGTTGCCTTTGTCAATGGTAATGCCCAACCAAATAATCGCTCCACAAAATCAAGATCACGAGTTGTTTGTCCAAATCGTTGGATTTCAATTTCTTCTAGGCCAGCCAACAAAAGTGTCTTAGATCGCCAGTTTGATTGCTGCTCACAGCTACATGCAGGTGGACAT
The DNA here is from genome assembly GCA_022036555.1 of Microstegium vimineum. Lineage (NCBI taxonomy): Eukaryota > Viridiplantae > Streptophyta > Magnoliopsida > Poales > Poaceae > Microstegium > Microstegium vimineum. The sequence goes on from CM039120.1 coordinate 56,371,612, forward strand.
GTCAATGGTTCCTGACACCATGAGATCAGCTAAAAAAATTGATACCATGAAAGAAGAGTTATCCAAAATGATTATCAGACTGCCAAAATACTTCATCAAGATATGTCATCAAGAAATCAAGGTCATCAACAACATTAGTGGAAAATTCTACCTTGAAATTAATTTGATGGCAGTAGTATGATCGATTGTATATAGTTGTAAATCAAATTGCCGCGATGAATATCATATTGTAATAAAACTTGTACATCATATTAATCTATCAATATATAATATCCCATAATAAACAATGCTAAATTTTGGAAGGGCACAGATTATCATATTGTAATAAAACTTGTAAATCATATTGTTCTCTACAGATTACATACAAACCTTAGAATTTACAAACTCATATTGTGCTAAAGATTTTCTTTGAGAGGCCTTATCAGGATTTGCCCTTTACTACAATAACTTAGCCAACTTGTACATTATGATATAGTGCAAACAAACTAAAAAATTACACATGTTTCTAGCCCAAGTACTAGATACAAAAGTGTTTCCATCAGGAGATGTGTATTCATCAATACCATTATCATGTTTAAACATCGGAACATAACATAGTCATGAAACTAATGTCTAGTACCACTATGAACTCATGGCTTTTGCAAAAAACAAAGGTTCAAGTGGAGATTTCATTCCCATAGATTACCTTGTTAATTAACCTCCCCCCTTTCATTACATTGAAGGGTCTATCAACGATTACACATTCAATTGGCACTCAATTAAGAAGCAATAATGAGGCGATGGCAAAATAAAAGAAATAGCCAGAGAGCATGTACTGTGCTAAGCAAGCACAATCTATATTATATATGGAGAGGCTGCTCAGCACCATGAAAATCATGAATTGTTAACCACACTTACTGGATCAATGCATGTTATCCATACACCCTAATTAAAGAAACATAAGTGACCAAGCTGAGCATTTTATAAGATCGGTGACCTACTAGCTTAGCATCCACCAACATGTACCATATATACAAATTAAAGTTGTACATCTGGTACTATTTACTCTTCGTTAAGTTGTAATCAAAGAGCGCCTAGTAGATAAATAAAAAAAAACATGTTTTTACCTGCATTCCAGGAGCATCATGTAATTGTAGCACCAACTTTCGTATACCAGTGCATAACCTGAGAATATGGAGCAAGCTGGCCCCATAGGAATGCCCAATTGGCATTACACTCATGTGCAGAGTGTTAACTTTTGGGAGGATGCTCATGTCTTCCATCAGGTATTGATAATTTTCTAGGTCCTGTGTGTGCATAGGAAATCAGAAGAAAAAGAGTGATCATAATATTTCAAGAAAGATTTTATATATCGCCAAGAACTCTATTTCAGAAAAGAGTGATCATTGTTCGAACATGTTTTTTTTCAGAAAAAGGCCGACCTACATATATAGGCTAAATTCGAATAGACAAAACATGAAGTCAACTCACCTCCACATAGGTCAGTAGCAGTGTAAAATTTTCAAGGAACTGAAAGCCCTGCAAGACCTTCAGAAAAGCTCTGTTGTATGCGCCTAAGTCATCATCAGATCCATACACAAAGAATAGGAAAGTTCCCAATGAGCGGAGACGCGGAAACTTGCTGAGCTGAGCCTGAATATGTCTTTGGCTCTCCATGTTGTCTCTCCAATCCAGCAACACCAGTTCAGGCGCTGCAATGGCGACGACAATCCCACTCGACATCAGCGAGAAGATGAAGCAGTGTGTCACAGTCAACTCCTTGGGCTCTGGCGCCTCCACGGTGATCTTCTTCAGGTCAATGAGCTCCTGCAGCTCCATCTTCAGCAGGTTGGTGGAGCTTATGATGAGCACCGCCAACCCAGGAGTGTTGCGCAGCTTGAGCGTCTGCAGGCACGGGCTCCGCGCGGAGGAGACGGCGTCGCCGAGCTCAGACGGGTGGTGGAACCAGACGCGTTCCAGGCAGAGGTCAGTGAGTTTGGAGAACACGCTGACGCCCGCGGCCGCGTCGGCTGGTGGTGGCGCTGGCATGCCAAAGCTTCCGATAAACCCTAGGCAGATCGAGATCGAGGTGGCCTTCTCGAAGCAGGGAAGCACGATCATGGCCGCCGCCGCCTGCTCCTGCTCGTCCTCCTCCTCCTCCTCTTCCTCCTCGTCGTCGTCGTTGTCGTAGTCGTCGCAGTAGTCGTGGATGATTGGATCCGCGTCGTCGTCGTTGCGCAGCACGAAGCAGCCGGTGACGCGGCGCGCGGCGGCGGGGAGCCAGGTCGCGAGGGCATTGGGTAGGGCGCCTTGGCCGCCGTGGCCCTCGACTTGGAGGTGGCGGAGAGGTACCTTATGGTCGTCGAGGGCGTCGCTGAACATGCTGGCCGGCTCGGGGAAGAAGGGCAAGCGGAGCTCCGGGAGGAGCTTCCACAGGTTGCGCCAGCTCCGGGAGAGGACGCAGGTCCGGATGGCGTCGGGTGAGCTGTCGACGGAGGACAGGATCTTGACGAGCATGTCGTTTGCCAGCGGGCTGAGGCGATCCACGTCCGTGGCGGAGCCGGAGTTGTCGGACTCGGACGGGGGCTTGTCGCGCGCGCGCTTCGCGTCGGCGATGACTACGGCGCCGCCGCTGGGGTCCATGGATCGGAGCTTCAGCAGATCGAGAGGCGCGCGGCCGATGGGGTGGGGACTAGACAAGGACGGCGATCTGGATCTGGACGACGGGGGGCTCAGAGCGCAGTCTCTCGATCACATCTATTTCACACCAGTAGGAGGAAGCGCGTGATGAGTGTGGTGTGAGCTGTAAGCCGTCGTCAGATATTATGCCGTTTTTGACACACCTCTGACGACTGCAGTCATTGATTAGCTAGCCTATGAGCGAGCGAGGTTGTAATATACATACTGTAGTACTACTATTGCCTAATCAAAGGATACTACATGCGTATGCATGGCCTCCCATAGCAGGATTGGCTTCTACATAAAGGGTTTCAAAGTCATTTCAACGGTTTCATACCAAAACAAGTACACGCACTACCGGACTCAGGGGCGCCTTCACTGTTACAGAACAGACAATCAGTGCCGGTTCAAAACCCCCCTTCAGTGGCGGTTTTTGAACTGGCACTGACACTTCGGCAGTGATAAGTCCATGCCATCACAACCGGCAGTCTATTCTTTATATCACTGTCGGTTCTAATTAATCCGGCAGTGATTTTATTTTTATAATTTACAGTTTATTAATTGTTTTGCAGCAATAACCATCAATATTTATATTACAGAAATTCATAGAAGTGTCTTAATCTTAGGGCCCGTTTGGCTGGCCGGATCGATTCAGTTTCTGGTTAGAAACGGAAGAATCGGCGCCAAACGCACTTGCCGCGAAACGCTCCGTCCGTGAAACGTTTATTCGGTTCCGTGGATTTTTGCCTGCGGGAGAGAAACCAGAGTTGGCTGGTTTCGCTAGTTCCGAGTCTACTCTCTCCCATATGCACTAGCGATAGTTTTTTTTCTCATTATTTTTTTGTTGCAACCAGTTTTAAATGGCTTGCATTTAGACTGTTATTTGCCTAGAAAAAATATTTGCATAGAAAAAACGATTTTGTGAAACATATTTTTATTTTATATAATTTTTATGAAAAATATTTTTCTTTTGTCAGGAGAATCTAACCCTTCAGCCAAACGGTTTCAAAAAACGATTCAGATTCAGTATCTGAAACGTTTCTTGAGAGAATCTGAAACTGAAACGTTTCTATGAGAATCTGGATCCCTACCAAACGGACCTTTATTGTACATTACAATAGTTCAACGATTTAGTACTACCAATTCGGACAAGTGTAAGTCACCTATTTTGTAATCAATAATCTCATCGATGAACAACAACGTATTAAATATTACACTTTCTATTGCTTCACACTTTCGAGCACATGGTGTACTAACTACGTTTAACGGTGGTCGAGTAGTTGGTGGGTCTCCCTTCTTAGTCGCAACCAACTTTGCTTGAAAGCCTGCAGTAGTTAGTGTTGGCTCTTCATCAGCATATTGCCAGTCATAATCCAATGCATTAATTACTTGGTTTAGAATGACTTCAAAACTACACCCTGTGTAGGTCATGTCATACTCCTCTACCTATAAGTATTGGCACAAGGTAGTATTAATTATAAGAGCAATATTGACAACATACAAGAACAAATCTAGGTATAAGCTATGAGTCTTTGACTTACCATTGGTGAGTTCTGAGCCATTCGTGCATTGAACCCTTGAAGATCATGATACATGTTGTGATTAATACATTGAATCTTCACTGATAATAGAGTAGGAAGTGTGATCCCATTTCTTGAGAGAGTGACAACACAAGCAATGACAGCATACTTAATAGCAAGACCATGTTGGGCTGTCTTTATTCCCACCTCTGAGATTTCTAACACATTGCGCCCGCCAACACCACCGCGGCCACGACCACTACCACGACCACGACCATGACCACGACCTATCCTAACAGCAATTGAAAATAAAATACAACATTGGAGTTCTGGACCATTGTTTACAAGATTAATCTGAACATCCACGTTGTAAACACCAAAATAGACGAGTGTTCCTTTAAGCCAAACAACTGGACTAATCATCTACATTACATATAAGACATGTTAATTAACTTGGATGATCTAGTCGTACATATGAAACATATTTTGACTAACTTACTATATTTGGAAAATTCTGCGGGGCTACCGGGAATACCGGATCGAAACCCATCCAAGTACAATAACCATTCCAACCAATTTCCTCCGGTGGTGGGAGATTACGACGTCCAACCATCTATATATTAAATCACATATACTCAGACTATATTTCATCTCTATCTCTCTATCTATCTCTACCTATCTATCTATATCTATATTAAATTTTCATATGACATATCAAATAGCATATACTAAGATGAAATATCCCTCTCTATCTATCTAGCTCTCTATTTATCTTTCTCTACATATCTATCTATTATCTATATTAAATTTCATATCACATATCAAAAAGCATATACTAAGATTATCTATCCCTCTCTATCTATCTCTCTATCTATCTTTCTCTACTTATCTATCTATCAAATCTATATATTATCCATATTAAATTTCATATAACATATCAAATAACATCTCAAATAGGTATTTCATCGAACACCATGGTACCGTGGAGGGAGGTGGACGGAGGTCCGCGGTGCTTGACGGCGTGGAGAAAGGTCTGCAGCGCTTTTGGTACCATGGCAAGGACGGTGGCGTGGAGCGCCGGCCTCCTGCGGCCTTCATGCGGCGGCGGCGGCCGCGTCGTGGAGCTACGGCGGCGTCCTACGGCGGCGGCGGCGTGCTGCGGTGTGGAGGGCGAGGTGCGGCGGGGGCGGCGTGCTGCGATGTGGAGGGCAAGGCGCGACGGTGGCGTGGAGAGCGAGGCGCGGCTGCGGCGGCGTGGAGGGGCGGCTGAGTGGGCACTGGCGCGCGTCTGAACATTTAGGAGCGCGCCAGTGCCTGCTGAAATAAAAACCTAGCCGTATCATTGCCGGTTCAAGCCACGAACCGACAGTGATGTTGAAATTCACTGTCGGTTCTGCCCCAACCCCCGATAATTGGGGGTCTGCCAGAGACTGAACCGGCAGTGAAGAGGCATCACTGCCGGCCCAAATACAACCGGCAGTGATGGGCCGACAGTGATTGCCGATTCTGTAGTAGTGCTTTGTCGAGAGCCAGCCACGCTCGGCAAAGTGAAAATGACGCTCGACAAATGGTTTGCCGAGCGTGGCTCTCGGCAAAGGCCTCACGGCCAATAGCCTTCCAGCAAAGGGGTCTTTGTCGAGAGCAGCTCTCAGTAAAGCCTTTGCCGAGCGTCTCCTCCCCCTCGGCAAAGTAAAGTTGCTAGACGGTGAAACAAACGGTACCTAGATTTTGGACGGAGCCTTTACCGAGAGTCGCTCTTAGCAAAGAATTTCCAAATCATTTTCTTTGCCAAGGGCCTCCCTGATAGGCTCTCGGTGAAGAATTTCCAAAAAAAACAAAATCATTTTCTTTGCTAAGGGTCTCCCAAGCAGGCTCTCGGTAAAGAATTTCCCAAAACAAAATCATTTTCTTAGCCGAGAACCCCTGCTTTCTGCCTCTCAGCAAAGAATGGTCACTTTGCCAAGAGATGGACCTGGCTCTCGGCAAATGCCTTTCCCCGGTTCCCAGATATGACTGTTTTTGCCGAGTGCCATGACATAGGCTCTCGGCAAAGAGTCTCGAAAAAACATTTTTATTTTTTTTACTTTTCCGCCACACAAACAAATCATACATATTTTCAATATCATCAATACATCACATATATCACAACATCAAATACATCTCACATTATATCACCAACATCACATGTCTCACATATTAATCCATCCAAACATCTCACAAGTGCATCACATATCTCACAATCTAATTCATCTCACAAGTAGTGCACAAATAATACATGAAGAACAAAAGTCTCACCCCCAAGGTGACCACACAACCCTCCTGACCTCGGCTAATGCTGCTAAAGTTGTGGATTGTGAGGCCCATTATTCGAACTCGCCGATTGATTCTACAAAGCAGAAGAAAAATTATTACTTATAGTAATACCAAGGCCAAGATACATAGAAAATTTGCAGCACTAGGTATAAAATTGTAATGTAAGGTTGGACAAGTCAAAAATTCAGTAGCACCTCCCCTGCACGGTGAGGTTTCCAAAACCTACAAGAAACCAACAGCACGATGGTCAACGCACATATATATCAACGGCACAATGGCCCACCACCACATATCAACGGCACGATGACCGACCTGCACGGTAAAGATTTTGTGGTAGAGAAGTCAAACTCATATGAGTAAATTATTAAGGAGGTGGAGGTGGAGGAGCGAACAACTCAGGTGGCGGTGAACGACCCATCGAGGCGCCAAGACTTGTCATGTACGTAGCCAAGGCGTCAAACCTCATCCGCTCGACCCCCTGCTCAACCATCACCCTCGCCTGGTACTCCTCCTATTCATTCCTCTCTTGTTCTAGTTGGGCCTATAATGTTTCACTCCATTGTTATAAGCATTTTTAAGAAATGTAAAACCAATGATCGACGAATAAAACAGAAATAACATGTAGTGCTGCCACATGATGTGTCGAAGTTTCCAGCTACACGAAATAAACTCGACCAAACCACCTCCACTTCACCACCACCCTACCACTGCCACCAAGACAAATAAGATTGCAGTACCTAGGGAGCCGGGCACGCGGAATGGGACGCAAGCAGCAGGACGGCCGCGACTGGCCAGCGTGCGGCGTGGGCGTCATGCGACATGAGCGGCGCGAGGTGGCCGGGGCGGGCAGGGCGGCCTGCGACGTGGGCGGCACGGACGTGTGCACTGTGGAGTGTGGAGTGTGGCATGTGTGTGGAGTGTGGGCCTGAGTGAGTTAAGTCTGGTGCAACCGTTTGCCGAGAGCCAGATCACGGTGGCTCCTGGCAAAGTTTCATTCTTTGCCGAGCACCTCCGAGATCTAGCTCTCGGCAAAGACCATTTTTTTTAATTGCAGCAAAAAGAATATATTTTTATTTTTTTTCCTTTGCCGAGAGCCGCCCACGACAAAGAGTTTTTCTTTAATTTGATATATTTATTTAAACAAAAGGTATCGTTAGTGGAAAAAAAAAGGAAATTGGTGTCGTCATTCTTTGCCGGCTCTCGACGAAGACCATTTTATTTTATTTTATTTTAATTTGATATATTTATTTAAATATTTTTTAAATAAAAAGTATCATTTTCTTTGCCAAAATCTGGAAGGGGCTCTCGGCAAAACATCATCCTGTGGACAAAAAAAAGAAATCGGTGCCGAGAGTAAGGGCAGGTACCCTCGGCAGCGCAGAGGTCTCTTTGCCGAGGGCTTCCAACATTGCGCTCACCAAAGAATTTCCAAAGAAGAAATTAAAATTAGCAAACGGCCGCTCCAGAAGATTACCAAATTTTGTCATGGTATAACTTATATGCTCTCTTTTGACTATAGAAAAAATTTGGAAGTCCAAACCTAATTAAAAAGTGATTTTTTTACGAAATTTTTATTAGATCCTTCTTAACTCCTTGAAACTTATTTAGATATGTCTCGGTTTGTAAGTATCATACGTGACAAATTATGCAAAACATTTTAATTATTTTACCATAGCCTCCATGTATGGTATCATGAATTCTTGACCAATCTCACCATTTTCTGATTTTGTTTCATTTTTAAAGATTTTTTAAATGATACGGTGACACACGTTCGTGGCCTTGTCCTGTAAAATAAAATGTTCAAAAAATCATAAACAAAATGTTATTTAGCCTGAGAAATGGCTAAATAACATGAATATTATTTTTTTACTTATTATTTTTTTAGTGTTTAAATCACTCGTAGTTCAAATTTTAATCGAATTAAAACTACTTGAAATGTAATTAATTAATTAAATATAGAAAATAATTAAAAAAAACACTAAATTTTAACATTGAGTATCACATGTCGTGTGTGTGTATATATATATATATATATATATATATATATATATATATATATATATACACACACACACATATATATATATATATAATATAAGTTTAGAGCGCACAAAAGAAAAACAATAATAATTTTTTTTTACGAAAGCGAGGAGAAAAGGAACACATGAAATAATAAGCAAACCCTGTGCCGAGAGCTTGGAGGAGGGCACTCGGCAAAGAGAAACCTTTGCCGAGAGCAGGACGTGGGGGCTCTCAGCAAAGAGTTGACGCCGTTTGGGGCGTCAGTACTTTGACGACCGTTATGCTTTGTCGAGAGTTAGATTGTCCCCACGCAAGGCCGCTTTTGCCGATAGTGTTTCTTTGCTGAGAGTAAGGCCATCGGAAAATTAAAAGGATGTATTTGCCGAGAGTTTTTCTCTTTGACAAGCACGCGTGCCCAATGGTGGATCCAATAAATTTATTTAGTCATGCCCAATGGTGGATCCAATAAATTTATTTAGTCATCCAATAAATTGTATACATAGAAACTTATATCATGCGTGCCCACTGGCGGATCCATCACCTGCTCGGGCTCCAGCGTCGGTATTAGCTGATGTATTTACCATGTTGCATTATGTTGTAAGCTAAAAAAATATGTGGTCTCATGAACAGCTTTGAATCACCATGCAAGCGGTTAGGTTTGCTTCTGTTTCGTTGATCTCCCCTCCTTTGCTTCCCTCTGGATGGCGAGACCAAGGTACACCATGGCTTTCCCTGGAGGCAATCAGGATCGGAGCCCTACTCTGCTGAAGACAAACATCTACAATTCTGGCCAGAGGGATGCAAAGGTTCAATCATCACAGCGTTTGACTGATTGGGACCGAATGATCGCAAGGAAGCAACAGAAAAATGAAATTAAGTGCGCCTTGTTCAAGCCCCCTAACTGGGTTGATGCTGAGACGAGAGAGTTGGAGAGAGCGGCCGAAGCTTTGGAGGAAGACATTGGGAGGATTCAGCTGTTGGGGAAGCGAGAGGTTGGGGAAGAGGGAATTTTGCTTGACCAAAGGTAGTGTGCACCACGTGATGGGTCGTTGGTTGGGCCAAAGACCTCAGAGGAGTTGGGGCCTATCTCTATCTCAGACCTATTCGGGATTCAACCGCTCTTTCTCCCCACCCCCGCCGCCGTCCAAGCCGACTCGGTGGTTGTGGGTCCCTAGTGCCAAGGTCTTCGGAGGAGGGAAGGAGGGTCACCCTGCTTCCCTTGCAGAGATCCGGAGGTTTGGGGCCTCAACAAGAAGAATCGTCCCGGCCAAGGGTAAAAATAGTTGATTCTCGTTCCTTCGTTGAGGTCGTAGAGATGGATCGTAGAGGTGGTAAGAGTAGTTACTATGGAGATTCGAGGATCACAGGTGGGCGGGATCAATGGAGGGGTCAAGATGACTTTCGTAGGGAAGAAGAGTGGAACAGGAACTACAACCCCCGCTGGAACGAGGACAAAGAGAGCAGAGGTCGTGGATATGGGAATAGGGATTTTTCTAGCAACAACAGAGGGTATAAGAGGAGAGGTGATGATGAAGAAGGCTTCAGAGGCAGGGAAGAGGATCTAAGGACTAGACTGTCGTGTGGGCATGAGTATAGAGATGGGAGAGACTGGTCTGGTATTGATCCTTTTGTGAAATGCTTTAGATGTGGAGGGGAGGGTCATCATAGATACCAGTGCAACAACCCTCCTCTCTGTTACAGTTGTAAGGAGAAGGGCCACATGGCACCTAATTGTCCCTATAAGGAGATGAGAGGGCTAAAGTTGTGTGCTCATGGGATCCCAAGACAGCTTTTCTATAGCTTGCATGTACCAATTGAGGAAAATGATTTGGCTAAGAGCCCTCTCACAGCTGTTATGACCATTGTTGAAGGCAAAGGTTCAGTAGCTAAGGTTAACATAGAACTTCAATATCTGATCAGCTCTGAGTGGGATTGGCAGGTGAGGAAGGTTGCACCCAATGAGTTCATGTTTGTAGTACCTTCAGCTAAAGAATTGGACATGTTGACAAAAGTGAGAGAGTTCAAATGTAAAATCTCACACATGAGAGTGTCTGTGGAGAGGTTTGATCTGATGTCAGGATGTTCTGATATGCTATCACAGGTCTGGGTCCTGGTCTGTGGCTTTCCTGTTTGGGCCAGGAAGGAGAAAGCAGTTGAGGATGTGGCATATCTTGTTGGAGATTTTATAGAGCTTGATTCTAAGTCCTTGCCAGGGTTGGGTCCAATCAGGGTGAAAGTATCATGCAAAGACCCATCATCTATCAAAGGGGCCTCCAAAGTTTATTTCAATGGGAGAGGTTTCTACATCAGTTGGAACTTGGAGAATGAGAAAAATGAGAAGAGGATACTCAACTTTAACAAAGAAGGACAAAAGAAGGATAAGGAAGACTCTTGGGAAGGGGATGATGAGGATGAGGATTTGTCAGATAGCTACAACCCTTTTGAGGGAAATACAGCCAACCTGACCCAACTGGGAATGCTGGGAAGACTAAGTCTAGCAAGCAAGGGGAGAAAAGAGGTGGTACAGAATCAAGTAAGCATAAGGGAAGAGATGGGACTGGGCATCAGAACAATGAGAAGGGAATCTCTAAACCTATTTTGGCTGAAGTGTATCCTAACCCAATATGTAAAATGGTGGATGCAAATCAAGAGGGCACTATAGTCAACAAAGATGTTGTCATTGCTATTCCAGCTACTCATGACACAGTCATGCTAATGAAAGATAGTGCTACTAAAGAGGTGGTCTCATAAGTTGATGAATCCACAATCCACAGAGGCTGGCCAAGAGGAAGGAGATCTGGCTTTCACTTAGCTGTCAAGGCCAAAGAAGCAAAAGATTATGAAGCCACCTGTGCTGGCTAATCCAAAGAAAGAGTGGTTGGCACTGGAACTCCTATTCTTCTTAGAGCCGAAAGGAGGGTTGCACGGTTGGACAATCAAGGTATTTTTCTTTCTTCCAATCCTTTCTCTGTTTTACAGGATATCAGTAATGAAAGCCTTAGAAAGGTAGCTTTAGATGTTGGGTTGAATCTGGGTGACTCAGAGGAGGAAATAGATGCCTCCATTGACCTTATTAGAGCTAAAGAAAAAGCCCAGGCAGTTCTGGTTGAAGCTGAGAAAAAGAAAGATGATGGTCAGAATCTAGAAGATTTAATAGAGGTGGTTTCAACTGATGATGAGAACATTGATGAGAACATAGATGACCACTGACAAATGATAGAAGAATTAGAAGAGGTGTCTGATGATGTTTTAATAGAGGTGGACAAAGAGGTTTTACCGCATGAGAAGGATAGGACAAGAGAGATGGCCTGAAAAGGCAAGGAAAAACTAGTTTCCCAATGAGTACTCTTTTCTAGAACATCAGAGGCTTGGGGGGCAAAGGAAGGAGGGCCCAACTGAAACAAATTCTGGCTGATCACCATATTAGATGTGTATGTATTAGTGAAACTATTAAACAGAGGTTCACAAATAGGGAGTTGACAACTTTAGGAGGTGGTATTGCATTTAAGTGGGAATGGATCCCAACAAAAGGACATTCTTGAGGGCTGCTCATGGGAGTGGATGATGATTTTGCTGTTTTTTCTGATTTCCAGTACAATTATCATTTTCAAGTTGCTATCATAACACAAAAGGAGGATAATTTTAAGTGGAGGTTGATCCATGTCTATGGGCCTGTAAAGGATAATCTGAAACAATCTTTCTTAGATGAGCTAGAGGTGGTGATTAATAGTGTTGATATGCCAACTCTTGTTGGAGGTGATTTCAATCTAATTAGGAAAAAAGATGAAAAGTCTTCAGGCAATGCTAACCCCAGACAGATTACTGCTTTCCATGAGTTTGTGGCAAATACAGAACTAAGAGAGATTCATAGAGGTGGGGGATAATATACTTGGTCCAACAAGCAAATTCAACCCATTATGGTGGTTTTGGACAGAGTTTTCATGTCTTCCAGCTGGGAAAGTCATTTTCCACTGGTTACAGCTCATTCCCTGACAAGGGTTGGGTTAGATCACAATCCCATTATAGTGGAGGTGGAAAATAAGAGAGTGTTTAAATCTAACATCTTTAGGTTTGAGGTTGCTTGACTCAAACAAGATGGTTTCTTGGAGTGGATTCTGTCCAAGTGGCCAGAAAGAAAAGGTACCAGAAGTATTGACCTTTGGCACAAAATTAGCATAAAGCTAAGGAGTTGTTTGAGAGGTTGGGGGAAGAATTGGGAAGGAGATATGAGGAAAAGAAAGCAGGATCTTCTTATGAACATTAAGTTGTTAGATCAGATTTCACATTCATTCACTACCAGCAACCATTTCTGTTCAGAAATTGGAACACAGTATTCAACCTCTGCATTGCGGATGCACACAGCCAGCAAACTACATATGCAGCAGTTTCATGGTGAACATGTTTCAGTTCAATGTACACATCTGTAATTAACTATTGTAGAAAACCAAATGTCATAGGAAAATATATTCAGCATCATACAAAATATAATACTAAGGAACAGCAGGGGACAAACTCATAGACTATGTGCCGAGTTTAATTACAGCACAGCACTTTGCACTATGCAAAGCAAAATGTTTGACTCAAGGTTAAATATTTAATGCAAAGCAAAACTGCAAAAGAGAGAAAAAAAAGGCTCGGCAACTGGTTAAGCAGGTCCACAAATCTCATGCACTTGAAAGTTGAAAGTGGAAGAATAAAAGAATTAGCATCGGTAATGACAAGACCACAATATGATCATGAAAAAACAATCAATCCGGAGTTGACACATGACAGCTGTAAAATATCATGGGACTCACTGCAGAATGAACCAGGAAAACGGTACACAAAAATGTTTTGCTGGGCCAAATGAAAATTGCTATGTGAAAGGAAATGTGAAAGATCAAGCAAGATTCCAAGACTCACTGCATAATTGGCTTGCAAGGAAATGTGAAAGATCAAGCAAGATTCCAGATGGAAATTGCTATGTCAACAAATAATGCCAAAAGACTAAATTTGAACTTGACTGACTCAAGAGTACACGATTAATGAATTAAAAAATTAACAAATAGTCTAAAACAAAGAAACCTATGATTTCACATTCATCGACTACCAGCAACCATTTCTTTTCAGAAGTTGGAATACAGTATTCAACCTTTGCATCGTGGATGCACACAGCCAGCTAACTACATCTGCAGCAGTTTCGTGTTGAACATGTTTCAGTTCATTCTACACATACTATGGTAGAAATAACGAAATGTCATAGGAATACATCGCAATTCTGCATCATACAGAATATCATAATAAGAGGACACCAAGGAACAAACACACTATATTGTTGAATCACAGGGTAAAACATTTTTTGCACAAATGCGATTTTGATACAAGCCATGACAAAATTAAGAAACAACGACATGGATCACAGCATAAATGCATGGAAAATTAATCAAGCTAGCTTCAAAAAGTGCACTATAACAAACTGGCAGAATAAATCTGGATTTAGGATGTCAAATTCTTAATAAAAAAAGTCCACAGGAAACTGCTAAGATATGAAGCAACAGTTAAGCTTAGATTTATCGAATTATCCATTATTCCACCAACTATCCGCCTATCCGGACACGAAATTTAGCTGAACTGAAATTAGTATACCAAAAAAAAGGCCAAAATTTTTTGCTAGATAAATCAAAAGAAACTGCAGATGATGTCTTAGATATACCACAACTATCAGGACATGAAATTTAGCAGAACTGAATGTAGTATCCCAACAACAGACAACAGCTTTTTGCTACAGAAATCAGGACAGATCGCAGATGATGTCTCAGATATAGAAACAATTCCACACAACACTAGGCTTTTGCAAGAAAACAATGCTGCTAAATAACTTCCAGCACCTACATCGATCATACTAGCAGAAACCTTCCTGATCTTCATTGGCTTAGCTTGTATGTTGTTGACTGCAGATTCAGAGAGTGCTGGACTGTTGAAGCACAGAGGCACCAGGATAGAGTTCAGAATTAGCGGTCAGAAGATCAAAAGGGTCGCTACATGAAAAATTAGATGCTATTTTGGAAGACCAAGCAGGGGATGCCCCATCAGAGGTTGGATTCTTGAAGACAATCAGTTTACAGTTTTTACTGGCCCATATTGCAGAAGTCAGAGGCTTCAGCTTGGCATTGACAGCATCTGCTGAAGAGAAACATTTAGAGGCCACCATGACCACCATCTTCTCCAGGACCTGCGCTCTCTCAGCAATGAACTTGAGGAAACCTAGCTCACTTCTCTGACCACGAAACTCTTGGAAGACAAATTTCTTCACATGCTTCTGAACACAATCAATACAGCCAGCCTCCTTCCCCTTCCAAAACTTGGGCTCGACCTTGCCACTGGGGTCCTCATTCGCTGACTGCAATCAGATCAAAGCATACATAAGTTCACATAGCAATTGTTCTGAGTCAATAGACACAACTAGAACCTATCAAAACGAGCTAGCAAGCACGTTGGTGCCACTGATGCTAGATGCCAAATAAACAAGATGGGGATGGCAAGTCTTACAAAGACATGGAGCGTCTCGACGTTGGGAAAACATTTGAGAAAGCAAGGCATCATTTTGACTTCATTGCGAACTTCAAATCCCACCTCCAAAGCTAAGATCTTGACGCTTCGGACCATGGTGCTTGAGCTCATTTTAGTACCTGCCTGCAATGCAAAACGAACGCACAAGAAATTTAGATCACAACAAATAATGGCACACGTACTCTGTTGACACAAATATATATACAAGCTAAAGCAGAAACTAGGACCTTGATGACGGTGCTGCCAATCTCCAGTTCGAATCCTGGCTGGCAATGTCCCAGCATGCACAGTTTGGGTGCATGGCCAATCTTAATCCTTGAGTATGTCTCGCCCGGGATGGCAGGTCCTGTCATCCAGATGATGATCCTCTCCAGAGGAGGAGCGTCCACCACAGCGAATGTCCACATGGGCAGACATGCTCACCTGCACGCACCGCAGACTGCGGCTGATGAGCCGGACTCGAGCCCCGGTCTGGTTTGTGGTGAGGGTGAGGACCTCCAGGGCGGGGCTCCGGTCGATCAGGAAGTGGAGGTCTCGTTCCTGGATGACGAACGTGTCGAGGACAAGCTCCCGGAGGTGGGGGAAGCGTGTGGTGCGCTTGAGCCCGGAGGTGCTGGGGACCGTGCAGAGGCCGAGGTGCAGGCGGGTGATGGAGGTGCAGCCATAGAGCGCGCGTGGGAGAGGGTTGTCGATCGGCCATGGGCGGTTGAGGAAGACGAGCTCTTGGACGCCCTTGGCGGCGAGGACCTCGAGCCAGCGCTGGACCTCAGCCTGGTGCGACGCCATGTGGCATCGGGAGATGTGGACGCAGCGGAAGGGGCCCGGGTGCGCATCCAGGACGCGGGACGCCGTGACGGCGACCGCCCTGGACAGGACGTCCTCGCCTCCAGGCATCCTGCGGTCGGCCGAGACCCAGCGCGGGAGGATGTGGGCGTCGACGACGGCGAGCGGCACGGAGCGCCAGAGGCCGCGCCAGCGCTTGGCAAGCGCGGAGGTGCGCGCGGCTTCCTTGGCGGGGAGGCGCGACACGACGTCCCGGAGCAGCTTGTCGGGGAGGAGGCTGATGCGGTCGACGCTGTCGGCTGGGGCCCGCGCGGCGACGGCGGAGGCCAGGGGCGCGGCGGGGGACACGGGTGGGTCGGGGATTGCGCTGTACGCGTACGTGAGGAACATCGCCGCGCTCTGCATCAGCGGGTCTGGAACGTCCACGCCGTCGGGCTCCAGGTGGCTCCGCAGCTGTCCTCCGCGTTGCTCACGCTGACGTCCACGCTCGTGAGAAACTGATGCTCCTCCATGGTCGTGGAGTGGAGGAGGATTTGAGGATTTGGGCGGCGCTGGAGTGGAGTGGAGGAGTGGGGAGTGAAGTGTATCTAGGGTTATGCTTTTTTGCTGGGCCAAATCCAAATGAAACCAACCGCTATCAGGCCCACCACGCACTTCATCTTCATCTTCATCTTCAAAATAAACTCTAACAAATACGTATTAACATTGAGCCATATATTTTTATTTGAAATTGGAATTGTATTTAATATCTTGGATTTAAAAATCTTGGAATTGTATATAATATTTGAAATTCATCTTGGTACAATTTAGACTCGGAATTTTATTTAATATTTGAATTTCCACATTGGTGGTTTTATGTTGAAATTTTTTAAAAACCATGATCTGAGATTTTTAAAAAAAAAGTCTTTAATCCAAACTAAAAGCTTTTGATTCTTAGACATTTTGGATCTTGCTAGGCATTTGCAAGATTGAATTTAGGCTAGGGACATTCGACTGATATAAATTCAATGCGTCCAGCAATAAAAAAAATAGGCAAATTTTGTTCCAAGACACAGAACAAATGTGCGTTTGGCTAGTCCACACTCGAACATCAAAATTTATTAGGTACCATGACCATTTTTTGTAGGATACCACAACTACTATTTTATTAATTTCCTTAGACGCAAGGAGAGATAAGGGTGAGTAAATATCCTTTTGCCCATATATTCGTCTTCTTGCTCCCATTCTCGGTTTCTTCGCCGCCATCGATGTGCTGCCTCCCTTCTAATCCTCTAGCGGTGTGGACGCCACCTTGTCATCTAGCTCCACATTCGCCTCAGCTTCTTACCTAACCCCATCCTGGTGGGAGTCCATCTCGCAGATATGGTTCTCCATCGTGCTCGACATGGCCTATCATAATGTGGCCATGTTGGTCGACACTGACGAACCGATGTGCATGCTCCTTTGCTCATCCACAACCCACATAATAACCAAACAATGCACTGGTACCTGAGCTCCAAACCGTCTAGGTAGTGGCAAACACCAAGAGTAACAAAAAATGAATGCACTAGTCCACTAAAGCACTTCTTAATCTCACTCAAATGTAATGCCAAACAAGCCTTAGTGAGTGGAATGCGATATTGATCTCTATGTGTGTGTAAGTATCAACCAAGGGTGGAAAGAGCTAAAACAATTGGCCAATCCACACTATTATTGAGTCCACCAACAAACTAGTCATTATGAGTGTGTTTGGATCACTTTCCTCACCAAGCCTGGATAGCAAAACTAAGACAAGCCAGCTTTAGCCAATGCATGTAGGACATGTTTGGTTGCTTGTACTACATAAATCTAGCTATATATGAATCTGTTGACACCGTTTTTCAGCACGTGTCAAATGAGCTAAGGCTTGACTGATCAGCAGCTGTTTTCTATCGGCATCGGGAAATTGTGAGTCAGTATTGCCGATGAGAGTGCTGCGAGAATGCCAAATGTATTACCGATGGAGGCTAGGTCCTTGCCGACGAAGGTTGATTGGTGAAGCCGAGTAGCTCAAGTTAAATGCCGATTGCCGATAAGGGGACACTGCTGATTGCCAATGAACGAATGTCAATGAGAAGCTGATGCCGAGTGTCGGTGGAGTGGTTGCCGATCGCTGATAGATTGAAGACAAATCATCAGTGCAGGATTGCCGATGAGGGGTGTTGCCGATTGCCGATCGGGAAAGTATTGCCGATGCCGATGGGCGTGACTTAACGCTTGGTGTCAGAAGACTACAGGTGGCCAGAGAAGGAAGTCGCGGATTGGAGGGATTTGCCGATGGAAAGTTTCCATCGAGGAGGAGTATAAGGAAACTGATATTTTCTACCAGTATTATAGTAGTTTGAGTCCGGCTCTTGCATGAGTCGTTTATTTTCCTTTAAAATAGACATGTTTGTTTAGGGAAATAAATATTATTGTTTTAGATCCGACTCCTGTGTGAGTCAGTTTCCTTAAAATTAGGAGTTTGTTTTAGGAAGGATACGAGTCGTGTCTTTGTACAACTCTCCATGCGGGAGTATAAATATGTGCCCGAGGGCTACGAAAAAGACAACCAATCCAATTCAAAACAAACCAATTTTATCTTATTCTACTTTTTATCGCAATTTACCCTTTTACTGTATTAGCTGTAGTTTTCAACGAGTTCTTCAAGCTTTCGACGGGCTGCATCTTCCTGATCTCCGTCAAATCCTTGCTAGTTCCGCGTGGGAGTACCTCTGAGCTTTGGCAATCCGGGCGCATTGCTGTTTGCCTCGTTCAGCTCTGCTCTAGTTATCCTTGATCAATCTGAGCCTTGACGTCCGGGCGCATCGTTGTCGTCTTGTTCAGTTTGTTCTAGTTATCATCCTTGTCGATTGATTGGTCAAATCGACTGGCACGCCTCTGCAATACCGAGCTTTGGGTAATAGCCCGAGGTGTTCACAGATCTGACGCTTTTTGTGTCAACAGAATCGGTGTGTTTGGTTGCCTAATTTAGTTTGCATAGAACCACATCCTCCTTCAGCTGGTATGTTTACCCCTTTGATGACTTTAGTCGAATAGGTGGGCATGCTCATCTATGCATGTGGGTACCTGCGAGCACCTTGGCCAGCGAGCATGATGGCACCTTGGTAGACTGTTGCCCCAATGTGTTGCGTCACTCGACCCACCCTCTTCCCCTCCTCATCCTCCACCTTGGCACTGGTAGGAGATTGACGTTGCATGGTAAGAGATTGGACCGACCGACGAGGGTGAGGTGGAGGCAGATGTGAGAGCTCCAACTCATCTCTGATGAGGGATGAGGCAAAGGTGGACAAGAGAGCTCAGACTCATCTCCAGTGAGGGTCAGGCGTCGTCTCTGGCAAGGGTGAGGTGGTGGCGGAAACGAGCAAGGTGGGAAGATGACTCGATATAGGTGAATGGAGAGACCGAGCCTGGCTTAGTGGGAATAGCCACCCCAGACATTTCAAGAAGCCTGGCTAAGGGGCTCTAATTGCATTACCTAATCCTAACCAAGAGCTAAGAACAAACAATCAAACATGGGCTAAGCTAGCCAACCGAACACACTATTATGTGTTTTTCAGAGTAGTCTGCTAGGTCAATAGAAAACTCCAATGACCATGAAGAAACAACATGGTTGGATCCAACAACTATATTTAAATAGTCATATAGCCATTGGAGTACACTATTATCTAATGCTCTAGTGAGACTACACTGGAAACAACATGGTTGAATAGAGAACTCCAATGACCATGAAGAAACAACATGGTTGAATCCAACAACTTGTTCTGAGTTCTCATCGAGGTCTCTGTACTTTTAAATTGCACATTCAGCTCCGTAAACTTGTTCTGAGTTCTCATACAGGTCCTGGTACTCTTAAATTGCATGTTTAGCTCTCTAAGCTTGTCTCAAGTTCTCATCCTGGTCCCAAATTATGCATTTAGCTCTCTAAACTTGTCCTAAGTTCTCATTCCAGTCCTAGGATTTCAAAAATACACGTCTACTCCCTAATATATATTATTGTACCATTTCGGTCCATCCCCTCCTCAAACATTGCATTGCATTGCATTGCATGTGCAAAACTAGCTTACTAGGACCTGCTTTGTCACACATGATCTCCCTTGTTGTGGTTTTCCTACATGTCCCAAGCTCCCAGCCAAGGCTTCGCTGCTATGGCCCTCTTCAATTCCACTTGATTCGCTCATGCTCCACCTAATTGTGGCATCTTCTCTTGTCTCGCTACAATCACATTCAACACCAACATCGTACTTCTTCCACTCCCTCGTCGAGTAGGAGCTCATGCTCATTCTCACCATCAGTGTAGTAGGGTGAGCGAAGCATGCGTCATGGCGGTGTAGTGGACAACATGGACTAGCATGGAAACATGGTGTGTCGCTCACTGACAAATGTAACATAGGTATGTTCAAAGTAGGAGGTCGAGCATGGTGTAGCATTGCGTGACTATGCGGGTAAGGCAGGCTTGTGTGATTGGACGATGGTACAAAAGTGGATCAACCATAATGGCACATTAATACAACTTTTGGGATCTGAATGTGAAATTTAAAATTATCGGGACCTATATGAGAACTTGGGGCAAGTTTAGTAAGCTAAATGTTCAATTTAAAAGTACCAGGACCTGGATGAGAACATAGAACAAGTTTAGGGAGCTAAATATGCAATTTGAAAGTACCGGGACCTGGATGAGATCTCAGAACAATTTTAGGGAGCTGAATGTATAATTTGAAAGTACCGGGACCTAGATGAGAACTCGGGACAAGTTTGAGGATCACCAGTGAAATTTACTCTTTAAATGGTCATATAGACATTGGAGTACACTATTCTCTAATGCTCTAGTGAGACTACCATTGGAGAAATTTGGTGGCAGTTACCAGCCTAGACACATTTTGCATGGCTATTGCTAGCTACAAACTCTTGTGTTTCTCTGGTGCCCACACTAGAGAAACCCAATGGAAAGTTAACGCTTTTAGAAAAAATTGACAAGAAATTGAATTTCCTCTTCTATCTAGACCAAAGAAACTCAGTGGTTCCTTTTAAAAACTCTCGAACCTCACCAGCATCTGCCACATCGCCCATTTAGAGTGCTTGGCCTAGTGCCTTAACATAGGCATCATCAGATAAACCCAGTGACCCATTCAAATAAGTCTAATGCTTCTCCTCAAATTGACCAGACTGATGAGCACAAAAACTTTGTATAATGTCCTTCTCTCAAACATCTTGTCAAATGTGCTAACTCCACATGAGTCCCAAAGGACCACAAACATCTTAAGCACATGAGTTAGACTTTTCAAAGAACTTTCACCTTCTTCCTCACCACATCACTATGTCTAACGCACATACATATCAGCTAGTGGCACTAGACAACCAACAACTCTAATGCCATTTGGTCATTCATGAACTCTACACTACACAGCCCTTCTTAACCTTTATTAGCAGTGACCAATTAGAGTGGATATGAAAAGGATTAAGTAGTTCCCCAAACCATCAATCTCATGGGTCACACAATGGATGTTTGGTTGTCGTTATCCTTGTCCTCACCAGTTGCTAGTTTCTTACCTAATGAATCTTGTGGTGCTACCATTAGTGCCCACTTGATCGCTCGATCATAATTCCACCAGTTTTAGCAAGATATGATGGATTCCATAACTGGTAAGGCTTGATACTACATGTCTGAATTAACTAGAGAGATGCCAAGATGAAGCCATTAGCAAACTCAAAATCACATGCACGAATACAATGGAATGAACACATCTTCACCCAATTGTTTATGCGCAAAACATGGTAGCTTTTCTCAACTCGGTGTTTAAAATAAATATCAACTATTTAGAACCAAAAGACTCAGCCTCGATGAACTGAGTTACATGTAACACAACTCCTCGACACTTGTCATCCCAAGCATTAGAATCGCAATGCACTAGATGCGCTCTCATGCGAATACACGCATATTAGAGTTCAATGGGCACACTGCTTGCTAACACAACCAAGCGCCTAACCAACTAGCAACTAACTGTTAGTAACCACAAGAATTATTCAACAGTAGTTAGTTATATGATCTGGCAAACATTAAAGATAACAAAAGGTTTGGATAATAGTCTGGTGTCTGGGACATTTGGTTCAAGCAGGCATAACCTAATAATTGGGCATTCCTTCCAAAGTCATGCATGTTTCTGGCCTAGCAAATCTTTGCAACTTTTGATGCACTTCATTGGCCTTGCTTTCCATGTTTGGTTGATACTGTAATCTCAACCTTTTTAGATTGACTGTCCATTCGAATAGTCGTTTAAAAACATCAATTTCACGACCAGTCCCATTTGTGTCAATGATTACTACTTCTTCAAGGTGCATCAAAGTGAGCTTCTCGGTTTTCCACTCTGCTTGTTGCTCACAAAGACAGCCTGAGGGACAAAAATATTGTACCTAAGAGTAGACTATTACTATTAGTTATATTGGAAAATACAATTATGATGGAAATAGTGAGTAAAAGAAATAAAAAATTCATGTGCAGATATGATCATCTGCGCGTCATTGTTGTCGTTGTTAACCCAACTTTTCCACCACAGTTGTCCACAAACTTGCTCCTCATTTTAACTTGTGCGTCTCCCTTAGCTACTTTGCTCACCGTAAAGGAATCTCATAGACCTGAGCAATTTATGGGCTAGGCTGGGCTTAGGCTAAGCCAAAAAATACCTGGCTAATTTGGACCAAAATAATCCCACCCAAGACCTTCCACTGGGTGAGTCGGTCATGTTTTTTAGCCGAGCTAATCCCACCCAAGACCTTCCACTAGGTTAGAAGACAAGGTGGAGTGAGATGGTCCTATCTCTGGCTTGTGGGATAGGATGACTCCATAACGAACTTATTTTCGATTTTGTATAAGACGTCAATAGTGGAATTAGCTACTAACAAGTGGGGTAGTTTGTTATTTTTTTTCCTTCTTCTTTCTCTTCACCTTATCTATCTTCCCCCAACCACCCAATACAACACAGATGCTTCCACCGCGATGACTTTGCCTGCGAGCGTAGCCGTGCCTCACCCCACCCCTCCTTCATCGACATGCCTGATTGTGCGCCTCCTAAGTCGCACGCCGCCCTGTGCTAGCAAGCTCGACCTTGCGTCGTCGATGCCTTCTCCACGACGAGCCTGGTCGCACGCCGCTCAATGCCTTCTCCACAGGCGAGCCTAGTCACATGTAGCCCGATGCCTCCTCTGCGCTCGATAGCGGCCCTAGAGAGCATGCGAGTGCAATAGTAGTAGGGTGGAACCCGAAGGCCGCGCTGTGGCGTCAAGCCGGAGATGGAGCTAGTACGACTCTCCTCTTCTTCCTCAACACCGACAACCGCTCCCTTCTTCCTCATGCTCCACTTCCGCAAGGTTCTCTGTGACTCCATGTATGTTTAAACCAAACACCACAAAAATGGGTCCATCCTATCCTTGACTGTGAAAATCCTCCCAACCAAATATTACCTATGACTATGAGTTTGTCTTGCTTTGCGTCCAAAACTTGCTATACCAAATGTGCCTCGCTACGGTGACTCTAACCATATTTGCTTCCCGACATATCATATTTGACATGCCACATTCTCATAGCCTTGCATGTAGTGCTCTGCATCAGCTTTCCCCACCAAATGTTTGGCGGACATTTTGTCCACCTAGCTTGCATTTTCACTTTCCTCCACACCAGGTCACTATGTCTAATGCACATGCATATCACCGGCCTAGTGACACTAAACAACCGTAAGCGCCGGAAACCGGGGTAGGAGACGAGGTGGCACCAGCGCTTGCAGACGAGGCAGGCGCAAACGGCTTGCCCAACTATCGGGCGGGAGCCGGCCAGAGCAAGACCTCTTCCACTACTCGTGTGCAGATGTACAATTAATTTTAAGACCCATAAAAAATGTCAATTGAATAAAGAAACAATCTTTTATAAGAACTTGATTGAAAATTGATTCAACTTAATAAATAGAGAAGACTATGGTGTGTGTGTACAACTTAGGTTAGTCTTAATATAGTTTTATCAAAGTTTTATGGATATTCCGATGTGACACTAAAATGATGAATGAATAGAGAGAGTTCTATAGAAATGAAACTTTTGTGCACTGTTTTTAAAATATGGTTGTATTGAAAACTAGGACATGCATGAAACTGCCACTGAGGATGAACTTAACATCGTCCCCCAACAGTTAGCTATTTGGCTTGCTATTATGACGTGGATAGATAAAAAATAGGAGGAAAAGTAGTTACTAGCGATGAACAAATAACTAATCTATTTCACATATAGTCCAAGAATTTGATAGATTAATATGTGGGTCCAATAGTACATAGAAAAATAAGCCTGTATAAAATAGTCCTTGATTTTATCTCTCACCTCCACGTCAAGTACTTACCTAGCTAACACCATTATGGACGCCCTAGCTAAGAGTTTACTCTTAAGAAAGGTGGCAGATAAGGTGATTCAAAGATGGAACATATATTAATCACTTCTCCGATATTCAGGTGCCTGAATTTTAAGATAATTCCAGGCAACATCTTTATACTACCAATAGTATAGGTAGATTATCACATTTGTGATTTGTTATTTGTCTTTGTGTGTTATACCATATCAAAATTATGTCCTTGTTTCACTATAGAAATAATTGTTAAATTGTTTTTATGTCAACCCATATCAGATTTGTCAAGTTATGATTTTATCTAACATGTTTTTTATTCTTAAAACAAAATCTATAGAGATTACAACAGAAAAAAATTAGTATAAAATACGTGCAATAACCCTCGTGGGAGAGAAAACTACAATTAGCAAATCCCGAGATATACCGCATGCCGCCGCCGAGCAAACGGAAAGCCCGATCTGCGGAAAGGCAGCAATCATGCCGCCGCCGCCGCCGCCGCCGCCGCCGCCGCCGCCGCGTCCACCTCCACCGTTGGTGGACGAGCTCGTCAAAGAGGTCCTGCTACGGCTCCCGCCCGACAGTCCGGCGAGCCTCGTCCGCGCCGGCGTCGTGTGCAAGCGTTGGTGTCACCTCGTCTCCAATCCCGGCTTCCAGCGTGGGCTCCTCGACTTCCATCGCCAAGCACCGCCCATACTCGGCTTTCTCATCTACTCGGATGAGCTCAACTACAGAGATATTGGCGCTCGCTTCGTTCCCACGACATCCGACTCCGGCGGCGGCCTGCCCCATGCCACCCACTGCGGATGGCGGCCGTGTGACTCACGACATGGCCGCGTCCTCCTCCGCACCTACAGCTTCTTCGGCATCATCATCTGGAACCCTATCACGGGCGAGCAGCTGAAACTTCCTGATCCACCAGCAACAATGCCCAATAATATCAACAACTGGACCGCAGCGGTGCTCTGTGCCGCCACCGCCACCACGTGCAACCACCTCGATTGCCATCGTCATGGACCCTTCATCGTGGTCCTTGTCGGCGACACTACATTCTACGAGAAGTTCACCTGCATCTACTCATCAGAGGATGGTTTGTGGAGCGAACCAACCGCCGTTGCACCACAGTCCATGGAGCCTACCAGCTGCTGGATACGCAGCACCCTGGTGGGGAAGAAGAAGACACTCTACTTCGTGCTTCAGGGTTACAAAAGTATCCTCGAGTACAATCTGTGCACGGGGAGAACATCAGTCATAAAACTACCTAGTAGTAGAGAGGGAAGAAAGCAGAACGAACGAAGTGAACGCTTCAGAAGAATTCAGTTCACAACCATGGAGGACGACAGTCGCCTAGGGTTCGTCAGAGTGGACGAGGACTACTCTAGACTTTGCGTCTGGTCGAGGGAGGAGGATGAAGAACCAGCTGGTGTTGGATGGGTGCTAAGCAAAGTCATTGAGCTCGACAAGTTGCTTCTTCCCAGCTGCCTTGACGATGAACGACGACGGGGTTTTGGCTGGGATTTATTGATTGGCTCCGCAGAAGGTGTTGGTACCATACTCCTCAAGTTGAAAGATGAGCTCTTCACGGTTGATCTAAGCAGGTCTGGTGATCGGGCTCGGGCCACCAAGGTTTATACACATCAGGGTTCATTCTTCAGCCAGGTCATCGTAGTTCCCTATGTGAACTTTTGCACTCCAGGCACAAGCATCAGGCGCACGCGCAGATGCCCTAACAATCTTTGTTGCAGTAGTACATAGAATCACTACAGGAAAACGGCGATTTGCCGAGTGCTAAATAAGTTGTCGAGTGCCAAATATCGGGCACTCGGCAACTAATTCTTTTGCCGAGTGTCACACTCGCCAATATTTTGCACTCGGCAAATAATTAAATGCCGAGTGTCTAGTACTCGACAAAAAAAAACACTCGGCAACTTAATTCTTTTTATCGAGTGCCGACTCTTGGCAAAAAAATACACTCGGCAATTTACCACGAGGGCTAACGCCAATCCGCTCCATTCAAGTTGCTGAGTGCCTATCTTTTGGCACTCGACAACTTAAATTAAGCTGCCGAGTGCCACCCTAGGCACTCGGCAACTTAATTATTTTTTTTTGTTTTTTTTGTTCCCAATTTTTTGTGTGTGCTTATTGAACTATGAAAAACAACATGTTCAAATTTCGAAGCTTTTTATTGCTTTTTGGTATATTTCCTTGGTTTATTTTATTTTTTTCAATTTTCCCGCTTAATGTTCAATTGAACTGCAGGTACATGAAATAATAGATTTCTTTCATTCGAAAAATGTTATCCTTGTTTGGTAGTGTAAATGATGGTTAAATCCATGACCTGTCTCGAAAGTTCGATAAACGTGCTCACGGGACAACGTCGCCAACGTCAGTGCGAGTAGTTTTTTAATTATATAAAATGCAAACAAGTTCCGAAAATCATGAAACTTGTGCATGTATCATGATCTCATGTGCGTATGTTGTGGTAAAAATTTGAAAAAGTTTCGAGTACGTCGTCACGTACGTTGCTCACAAACCTCAATGTCCACATATGATATCACATGTGGTAATGTCTAGGTTTTAGGCATTCGACGTCGCAACTTGCTCGAAACATTCTCAATTTTTACCACAACCTACACATGCAATAAGATGAAACCCAGACAAATTTCGTGTTTTCGGACTTCATTCAGATTTTATATAATTTTCAAACACTGCCAACCCTAGGCACTCGACAACTTAATTATTATTTTTTTGTTTTTTTGCTCCCAATTTTTTGTGTGTGTTTATTGAACTATGAAAAACATCATGTTCAAATTTGAAAGCTTTTCATTGCTTTTTGGTATATTTCCTTAGTTTATTTTCTTTTCTTCAATTTTCCAGCTTAATATTTATTTGAACTGCACGTGCATGAAATAATAGATTTCTTTCGTTCAAAAAATGTTATCCTTGTTTGGTAGTGCAAATGATGGCTAAATCCATGACCCCTCTCGAAGGTTCGATCAACGTGCTCATGGGGCAACGTCGTCAACTTCGGCCCTTGGAGTTTTTTAATTATATAAAATGCAAACAAATTCCAAAAATCATGAAACTTGTGCACGTGTCATTATCTCACATGCGTATGTTGTGGTAAAAATTTGAAAAAGTTTCGAGCACATCGTCACGTATGTTGCTCACAAACCTGAAAGTCCACATATGATATCACTATAAAATTTAGTTGCCAAGTGACAACCCTAGGGCACTCGGCAAATTAATTTAGTTACCAAGTGCCAACAGCCTAGCACTCGGCAAACGCGCGACCCAGAACAAAAAAAAGAGGAACCGACCGGTTCCTCACTCTCACTCCCTCTCTTCCCAGCCGCGCGTCCAGCCACTGCCCCGCCGCCGCGCCGCCGTCCCTTGCCACCCCCACGCCGCCCCGCCTCCGCGGCCCCCTCCCCGCGCCTCCTGCGCCCGCGCCCGCGCCACCTCCCCACCCCCCACGCCCAGCAGCCCCCACCCCACCCCCCCCCCCCACCTAGCACCCCCCTGCCCCGACCCCCCTACCAAGCAACCCCCACCTCCCCACCCCGCGCCCCCACCTCACCACGCCCAGCAGCCCCCTGCCCCGACCCCCCACCCAGCAACCCCCCACCCCCAGCCACCCCACCTAGCAGCAGAGAAGAGAGGAGGAAGGGAGAAGGAGGAGGAGGGGAGAATAAGGAGGAGGAGGAGGACAAGTTTGAGGGGAGGAGAAGAGAGGAGGAGGAGAAGGAGAAAAGGAAGTGAAGGACTCGCCAGCCATTTTCGTCAACCTGTGCTTTGCCATCCTCGTCGCAAAGGTATATGCCCTCTAGTAGTAGTAGTAGTAGTAGTAGTAGTAGTAGTAGTAGTAGTAGTAGTAGTAGTAGTAGCAATAGTAGTAGTAGTAGTAGTAGTAGTTAGTAGTAGTTAGTAGTTAGTAGTTAGTAGTTAGTAGTTAGTAGTTAGTAGTTAGTAGTTAGTAGTTAGTAGTAGTTAGTGGTTAGTAGTACTTCGTAGTAGTAGTTAGTAGTAGTTAGAAGGAAGAAGGAGGAGAGTAGTAGTAGTTAGTAGTAGTTAGTAAGTAGTAGTTACTAACTATGTATGTGGTTGTTGGTGAAGGTGCCTATATATTTGGTGTATATGTGGTTGTTGGCCTTCATGCCTATGTTTTGTGCATATGTGGATGTTGGCCTTCGTGCCTATGTTTTTTGCAGGTTTGGTAACCTCCCCGTGCAAGGGAGGTGTTGTCGAAATTTTCAGTTGACACTGACCAATTGTTTTTCTTGCAGGAGGATCCGTGGGAGGGACTCGGCGATCCCGATCGACTTCGTCGGCTTTGCTGGTCTGCCTGCACCGCACCGCCTCACCACCGCCTCGGTAGCCTTTCTTCACCGGCACCTTAGGTATAGCCCTCTCCTCCTTTGCATGCATGTTTTATATGATCACGTAACCAAGTTAGGCGTCTCCCGTTCGAAAGAGATACGGTCGGAGGTATGTAAAATCTTTGCATATCTGTGACCGTATCTGTTTCGGATTGTCCACATATTTTGGACAGCCTGTTGATGCGTAGATGATATTAGTTTCCATGGTTCGCTCTGGTCTAAGATAGACTTTTGGTATCACCTCCATGTTGTTCTCCGGATGCACACTCTCCCTTTCGGGACGTGCATCGAGAGAACAATGGGGATGTGCTGCCGAAATTCTGTCTCAGATCGGAGCGGAGCATGGAAACTGACATCATCTACGCATCCGCGGGTGGGATTAGGGCCTATCATCACCTATTAGACACTAGGCACACTATGCAGATGCATTTGCTGGTTATATTGCTCGCTTACATATGTATATGCTAGAGGATGGAGAACCGTGATTGGATGTACACGAGGGAAGAATCATGGTCCCTTGTGTTTAGGCAATTAACGATAATGCTAGGTCACTATGAATAACGTGTGTTTTGCAGAGGCAAAGTCATTAGAGTTAAGTCATAAGTGATGCTAGATGAATGGGCTTAATGGTATTCATGCCCCCAAGATGGAAATCGCTTTCAGTTTCAAAGGATGGAGCTACAAGGTAAAGACTAGGCTAGTTCTTAGTGCCATGAGGTGTGAGAAGGGCACTAATTATAGACTAAGACTTTGTTTTTTCTTTGACCGTACTATAAAGGGGGGTATGAGGTTAGTAGCTTGACCTAGGAGAGTTTGGGAATGTCGGTGTATGCACATTTGTCACAACCTGTCCTAGAGACCCTACAAATAGCCCTTGAGATGGTAGGAGCAAAACCCTTTCAAAAGACTTAGTGAAATAAGGTGAAGAAGGGGGTGAAAGAGGCTCTGGACCAGTTTGCCTAGGAGGCGTCGGACCATTGGAAGTGGTCCGACGGTCCTGCCTTAGGCTCAATGCTGAGGAAGAAGCTCCGGACCACCTGTCCGGAGGGCTCTGGACCAATGCAAGTAGTTCGGAGGCCAGCAAGTTCTTGAGAGAGCCCAGGGAAGGGCTCTGGACTAATCCGACGGGTTGACTGAAGGCTAGTCCGACGCTTCTCACCTGTGATCAATCCGAGTACAGTAAGGTCCAGGGCTCCGGACTAGAGGCTCCAGACCAACCTTTGGAGCAATGCAGGTAGTCCAGAGGTGCCTGGCACAGTAACCATTGGAATTTAGAAGTGAGCTCCGGACCAGATGAATTGGTCCGACGCGTAGGCTCCGGACTAGTCCGGTGGCTTCGCAGAAAAGAGAAAAGGCAAAAAAACGGCTAGTTTTGGAGGTGGGGACTATATATAGTTGCCCATTTCATCCAAGCTAGCTCTCTTGGCCATTGTTTCAGCTGAAGGAACCTTGAGAGATTTCTTGGAGAGCCAAGTGCCTAGTGAGGAAGAGATTTGAGAATCCTAAGCTTGTTCTTCCTCCCTAGAGTGATTAGGAGTGACAAGTGTGCATCCATCCACCTTCCTAGCCTCGAGTTGGTCAAGTGAAGGTCTTGTGCTTGTTACTCTTGGTGTTCGACAGCACCTAGATGGTTTGGTGGTGATCGGAGGAACGTGATCGCCAGAAGCTTGTTGGCGGCCCTTCTCCAAGTTCTTGTGATCGGTTGTGGGCGATTCACCGAGCCGGAGTGGCGAAGAATCAGCCCGTAGAGAGCACTCATCCCTTGCGCGGGATTGAGGGGGAGCAATACCTTGCGAGGTGCTCCAACGAGGACTAGGGGGAGTGTCAACTCCTCGATACCTCGGGAAAACATCGTCGTGTCAAGATTTCTCTTTCCCTAGCTCTTTACATTTCTGCACTTACATTCTGTCTTGTTCTTACCGTTTCTATTAGAATTGCATAGGTTGTCTTTCAATATCTTGGCCTGCTACCGCTTTCTAGTTAGGACACACTTTCCGGTAGGCACTAGGGGGTGATTGACATTGTTAGGTTTTAATATTGCTTTTGAAATTTAAAAGAAAACCAATTCCACCCCCCCCCCTCTTAGGCATCTTGATCATTTCAATTGGTATCAGAGCAAGGTTGCTCTAAATTAGGCTTCACCGCCTAGAGCAAGATGTCCCATGGGGATGGACCGCCTCCCATGTTCGATGGGGATGACTTTCCTTATTGGAAGATGCGGATGGAGGCCTAC
Organism: Microstegium vimineum; assembly: GCA_022036555.1. Taxonomy (NCBI): domain Eukaryota; kingdom Viridiplantae; phylum Streptophyta; class Magnoliopsida; order Poales; family Poaceae; genus Microstegium; species Microstegium vimineum. Next base: position 56,402,465 of record CM039120.1, read on the forward strand.
CTTGAGGCCGTGGATGTCGGCGTTCACAAAGCCGCCACCTTGGGCGAATCGGTGTTCGCCGAGGATCTCTTCTTTGAGAAGAACAATGCTAAGGCAAAGAACATTCTTTTCCATGGCATTTGCAAGGATGTGTTCAATCGTGTGCGGAACTGCAAAACCGCGCATGATGTTTGGACAAACGTGTGTGCACTACACGAGAGGACCAAGTCTGAGCGTGAGGAACGTTACCAATTGGTCATGGCTAAGTTAAATTCCTTTACCATGCTTTCCAATTAAAATTCTAATGAGATGTACTCACGTCTCAACATTCTTGTAGAGGAAATGAATGGACTTGGGCTCAACCAAATGTCTCCGCCGGATGTGGTGCGCAAGATTCTTTGTGTCTTGCCAATTGACAAGTATGGCCACATCGTCACCGTGCTTTACCAAGGAGATCTCTCAACATCTACACCAACACAAGTGTTGGGCAAGATCAATGCTCATGAGATGTACATGAAAATTGGTGATGGTGGCTCTTCATCCTCCTCCAAGAAGAAAGAGAAAGAGGAGAAGAAGGACTTGGCTCTCAAGCCATCTTCCCAGGAGAGATGCAAATTCCAAGTGGTCTATGAGAGCTCAAGTGAAGAAGATGAATACAACATCGCTCTTATGGTGAAGAAGACCACCAAGATGTTGAAGAGGCTAAACAAGAATGGAGTCAAGTTTGACTCAAAGAAGAAGAAGTTCTTCACAAGCTCTTCAAGGAAGCCAATCTCCCAAACGAAGTGCTACAATTGTGGCACTCTTGGTCATCTAGCTCATGCTTGCCCCGAAGAGAAGAAATAAAAGTTCAAGAACAACAAGTTCAAGAACTACAAGAAGAACAAGAGTGGCAATGATAACTCAAGTGATGATGACAAGAAGCAAGACAAGCCATTCAAGAAGAAGAAGAACTTCAACTTTCACAAGATGAAGAAGGATGGAAAAGCTTACATTGTTGGTGATTGGCTTACCGACATTGAAGACTCAAGTGACTCTTCCGATGAGGAGAGTGAAGATGAGAAGGTGGACGCATTGGTGATTGGTTCTTCTACTCCACCGCCACGTTCTCCTTCATCACCGAGCTCATCCTCTACACACCTATGCCTCATGGCCAAAGGTGACAAGAAGGTACAAAAAGAGGATGATGATGATAGTGGTGACTCAAGTGGTGATGATGATTATGAAGACACACCATCCTATGATGAGCTAATAAAAATTTGCAACAAATACTCTAGCATCATCATGAAATGCAGTGGCAATGGAGATGGAGGGGGAAAAACCTAGGTGGCAGAAGCTCGGCAGGGTGGAGGAACGCCGGCGAGGTGGTTCCTAGGCGGCGAGATGGTTGGCGTGGCGGCGATGGTGAGGAGGGCGGCTGCGCGGCGGCGGAGGAGAAGGGCAGTGCTGCGGCGGTGAGGACGGAGCTCGGAGAGAGATTCGCCGGTGGCACTGGCGCGGTGGAGAAGCGGGGCGGAGCTCTGGCAACTGGCGGCGCGACGGCGGCGTACGGATGAGGAAAGACGACACAGTGCCTAAACAGACGCGCACGCGGGGGGGTTATCCGCAAATTTTCACAGCGTCGGACCACTCCGCTTGGTCTGGTGGCTGGTCCGACGGGTGGTCCGACGGTACCAGAGAATAGAATGCAGAGAGCAACCGACCACCGGACAACAACACCGGACAACTCACCGGACAAGTCCGATGGAGCACCGGACTGGTCCGACGGTGAATAGTTCAGAATGACAGAGGCACCAGACAACTTGACATTGGTTCGGTGCAGCGTCGGACACTGGTCCGACAGATTCTTTAGCTGGAGATGATTTATGCAGTGAGGGACAGGGCGTCAGACCAATGCAGAGTGGTCCGGAGGGTGGTCTGGTGCTTAATATTGCTCTGAATTTTCCTATTTTTCTCTCCAATCTTTTCTCTTAGCCAAGTACCAACACAAAAGAGCAGAGAGGAACACTTGTTGGACTTAACATAAGAACCATCTCTCAAACCCTCAATTTTAGAAGTAGTTTGCCATAGGCTAGAATTAGTTTTGATAAGAAAATTGTTCAATAAAGCTCCAAGGGTCACCTTAGGGGCACTAGAGGGGTATTAGCTGAAGCTAGAGCGTTGAATTGCTCCCCCTAAGTGTTGAACCTAATGATGACCAACAAACTTAACCGAAAAGAAACGAAGAAGCAACACTTATGCATATGCAATGCAAAACGGAATTTGAATCTAGGTTGCTTGCAAGTTTAAACCGCGGTTAAGCTTTGTCACACGCTTTGAGGGCGGTTATCTTAACCGCGTTAGCCAAGCCTATGTGCATTACCAAATTAAACATGTTATATTACAAATGAATGCATGATACATACAAGATCATCTTTTAGTGAAGTTAGAGAGATCAAGCACATTTAACTCGCTTCTCAACCTACAAAAGGTTGTTTCATCGAGTGGTTTAGTGAAGATATCCGCCAATTGATCTTCGCTCTTAACTCCAACTAGTGTGATGTCATTCCTAGCCACATGATCTCTAAGAAAGTGATGGCGAATATCAATGTGCTTGGTGCGAGAGTGTTGAACCGGGTTGTTAGCAAGCTTTACGGCGCTTTCATTATCACACAAAAGTGGAACTTCTTTTAAAAACACGCCGTAATCAAAGAGTGTTTGGGTCATGTATAAGATTTGTGCACAACTTGCTCCCATGGCAATGTATTCCGCCTCGGCGGTTGACAATGCCACACTGTTTTGCTTCTTTGAGGACCAAGAAACAAGTGATCTTCCTAGTATGTGGCACCCGCCGGAGGTACTCTTCCTATCAACCTTGCACCCGGCATAATCCGAATCGGAATAGCCAACTAGTTGGAAGGGAGCTCCTTTGGGATACCAAAGACCCATGCTAGGGGTGTGCCTTAAGTACCTAAGGATTCTTTTAACCGCACAAAGATGCGACTCCTTAGGGTTTGCTTGAAACCTAGCACACATACACACAATAAACATGATATCCGGCCTAGATGCGGTGAGGTAAAGTAAACTACCGATCATAGAGCGATAAAGAGTTTGGTCAATCAGTTTACCTCCCTCATCGAGATCGAGATGCCCATTAGTAGGCATTGGGGTCTTGATTGGATTGCAATCCTCCATCTTGAACTTCTTAAGTAGATCATAAGTGTACTTTTCTTGAGAGATGAAGGTCCCTTCTCTCATTTGCTTCACTTGAAAGCCGAGGAAGAAGGTTAGCTCGCCAATCATTGACATCTCGAACTCCTTGGACATCAAGTCACCAAACTCCTTGCAATGGTCTTGGTTTGTTGACCCAAATATAATGTCATCGACATATACTTGGCAAACAAAGATCTCTCCATTAAGCTTCTTGGTGAATAGTGTAGTGTCGACGATCCCGATCTTGAAGCCCTTCTTGATTAGGAAGTCCCTTAGCCTCTCATACCAAGCTCTTGGAGCTTGCTTCAAACCGTAGAGTGCCTTGGACAACCTATACACATGATTAGGCAAGTTTGGGTCTTCAAACCCGGGAGGTTGTGAGACATAAACAAGTTCATTAATGAAACCATTTAAGAAGGCGCTCTTCACATCCATTTGAAAGAGTTTCATTTTGTGATGTGAAGCATACGCCAAAAGGATACGGATGGCTTCAAGTCTTGCAACCGGAGCAAAGGTCTCTCCAAAATCGAGTCCTTCAACTTGAGAGAACCCCTTTGCCACCAATCTTGCTTTGTTCCTCACAACCACGCCTTGATCATCTTGCTTGTTCCTAAACACCCACTTGGTGCCTATGATTCTTGCATCCTTTGGCTTCTCTTCAAGTGTCCACACTTGGTTCCGGGTGAAGTTGTTAAGTTCTTCATGTATGGCATTCACCCAATCCGGATCCGCAAGTGCTTCTTCTACACTAGTAGGCTCAACAAAGGAAACAAACGAGTGATGTTCAACATAAGATGCAAGTCTAGAGCGAGTCATTACTCCCTTTGATGGACTCCCTATGATTTGATCATGGGGGTGAGCTTGAAGGATGGATGTTGATTTTCTATTTGTCTCTTGAGGAGGAGTATGTGGTGCTTCAACATTGCTTGCTTCGGCCTCGGCTTGATCTTGAGGAATGTGAGTGTCTTCTTGAGCTTCCCTCACTTGATCTCCTTCATCAACTTGAGGCGTGTGAGGTGGAGAAGGATCTTGATTTGCTTCATCTTCAACTTCTTCCATCTCTTGCGGGTTGATAGCACCAATTGGCATATTCTTCATTGCCTCCCTCAAGGGTTCATCACCTACATCAATATCCTCAAGCGCTCCTTGGGAGCCATTAGTTTCATCAAACTCCAAGTCATACGTTTCTTCAACTAAGCCGGTGGCTTTGTTAAATACACGGTATGCCTTGGATTTAAGTGAATAACCAACAAGGAAACCAATGTCACACCGCCGTTGGAATTTACCCAAGTGTTGGTGCTTCTTGTAGATGTACACCTTGCAACCAAACACTCGAAAGAATGAGATATCCGGCTTCTTCCCAATGACAAGCTCATAGGGGGTCTTCTTTAATAGCCTTTGGACGAAGAGACGGTTTGCCGCATAGCAAGCGGTGTTGATTACCTCCGCCCAAAACTTCTCGGGAGTGTTGTACTCATCAAACATAGACCTTGCTAGAGTTATGAGTGTTCGGTTCTTCCTCTCTACGACACCATTTTGTTGTGGAGTATATGTGGCGGACACCTCATGCTTGATCCCAACTTCATCACAATAATCTTCAATCTTTGTGTTCACAAACTTGGTGCCATTGTCACTTCTAATCTTCTTGATCTTCACATCAAATTCATTTTGAGATCTTGTAGCAAACTTCTTGAAGATGCCTTGTGTCTCTCCCTTGTCTTGAAGAAAGAACACCTAAGTGTACCGAGAGTAGTCATCCACTCCCGAGACTAGCATAGGTGGTAGGGCCGAATAAGTCCATGTGTAGCAACTCTAGGACTCTTGAGGTTGACATGAAGGCCTTGGTTGGATGAGTGTTTGCTACTTGCTTGCCGGCTTGACACGCACTACAAAGTTTGTCCTTCTCAAACACCACATCCTTGATTCCTCTAACCATTTCCTTCTTGACTAGCTTCTTCAAGGTTGACATGCCCACATGAGCTAATCTTCTATGCCATAGCCAACCCAAAGAATTCTTGGAGAATAGACAAGCTTGCAAGTTTGCTTCATTTGAAGTGAAGTCCACTAAGTAGAGGTTGTTGTGCCGGAACCCTTTGAATATCATTGATGAATCTTCAATCTTGGTCACAATCACCTCATTTGGTGTGAAGAGACAATGAAACCCGAGATCACAAAGTTGACCAACCGATAGCAAGTTGAAGCTCAATGATTGTACTAGCAAGACATTTGAGATTGATTGATCTTGGGAGATAGCCACTTTGCCTAAGCCTTGAACTTTGCCCTTTGAATTATCCCCAAAAGTAATCTTGTCTTGATTTGCACAATCCTCATCAAGTGTGGTGAACATCCGGGGGTCGCCGATCATGTGTTGAGTGCAACCACTATCAATTACCTAATGGCTCCCACCGGTCTTGTAGTTCACCTACACACAAGCAACTTGGAGTTAAGCTTGTTGTTTGGGAACCCCCTTCGTGCGGAGCCCCATTGCCTTGTCAACCAACTCCTTAGCAACCCAAAGAACCCTAGGCTTGTTCTTCATTGGTGGTCCAAGAAACACCACAAGTGGTCTACCCTTGGAATCTTTGTTGATGACATAGTGAGCATCATGAGCAAATGGCCTAGTGTGTTTGGGCAAGGTCTTGGGAAGTGGAGTCTTGCATTGAAATGATAGATGACCAATTTGTCCACATCCAAAGCACCTCTTAGGCTTCGGCTTTGGCTTCTCTTGATTGTAGCCATTGTACTTGTTCTTGTAGTAGTTCTTGGCTTCAATCTTGACTTTGGCCTTCATCACTTGGTTCTCCTTGTACCCAATACCGGTCTTGTCACTCTTCATGATGGTGCTCATTAGAAGCTCACTTTGGAGATTATGGCCCTTGGTGAACTTTTCAAGGCCACTTGTAAGCTTGGTCTTGTCATTCTTGAGCTTGGCAATTTCTTCTCGAAGAGAGTTGATCAAGGTGATGGCATCTTTGTCTTCTTCTAGAGCCGGCTTGATGGTGAAGGGCTTGTTTGCCTTGAGGTTGATGAGCTCTTCCTTGAGCTTTGAGTTCTCTTCACTCATCTTCACATAATCATCATACTTGTCGGCTTCTACAACTCTCTTGCCCTTGCACTTGGCGCTTTGCTCAAGAGCCACATCATCAAGCTCGATATCACAAGAGGTAGCACTTGCACACTTAGCACACGGGTTAGTAGCAACATGTGTAAGATCTTGAGTAAGTAATTCATTTGCTACCACTAGTGTGCCATGATCACTTTTCACTTGATTGTAGTCATCTTTTAGCAAGTTAAACCTTGTGAGGAGCTCTTGGGATGACCTCTCAAGCTTATCATGTTTCTCATTGGCTTGCTTAAGAGAGGCTTTGAGCTCCCTAGTGCTAGATGTGAGAGAGTTAATCTCAAGCTTCAAATCATCATTAGCACTAGACAAGTTATCAAGCTTATCATGCAAGTTTTCCTTGATTTCAAGAAGTTTGTCATTTTTACTCTTGTACTTCCTTATGATGCTAGCATATTTGTTGCAAATTTTAATTAGTTCATCATAGGAAGGTGCTTCTTCATCATCACTATCATCACTAGAGAGGTCATCACCATCATCCTCTTTTTGTACCTTCTTGTCACCTTTAGCCATAAGGCATAGGTGTGTAGAGGATGAGCCCGGTGATGAAGGAGGAGGGTGGCGGTGGAATCGAAGAACCAATCACCAAAGCGGCCACCTTCTCTTCTTCACTCTCATCATCGGAGGAGTCGCTTGAATCATCAATGTCGGTGAGCCAATCACCCACAATGTAAGCCTTGCCATCCTTCTTCTTCTTGTGGAAGTTGAAGTTCTTCTTCTTCTTCTATGGCTTGTCTTGCTTCTTGTTGTCATCACTTGAGTCATCATTGCCGCCCTTATTCTTCTTGAAGTTCTTGAACTTGTTGTTCTTGAACTTGTCTTTCTTCTCTTCGGGACATGCATGGGCTAGATGACCAAGAGTGCCGCAATTGTAGCACTTCATTTGGGAGATTGGCTTCCTTGAAGAGCTTGTGAAGAATTTCTTCTTCTTTGAGTCAAACTTGACTCCATTCTTGTTTAGCCTCTTCAACATCTTGGCGGTCTTCTTCACCATGAGAGCGATGTTGTCTTCATCATCATCATCACTTGTGCTCTCAACAACATATTGAATCTTGCACTTCTCCTTGGAAGATGCCTTGAGAGCCAAGTCCTTCTTTTCTTCCTTCTCCTTCTTCTTGAAGGATGATGAAGTTCCATCATTGATCTTCATGTACATCTCATGAGCATTGATCTTGCCCAACACTTGCGTTGGTGTAGTTGCGGAGAGATCGCCTTGATGAAGAACCGTGACGATGTGGCTATACTTGTCTATTGGAAGGACACAAAGTATCTTGCGCACCACATCGGCCGGTGTCATTTGAGAGAGTCCAAGGCCATTCAACTCCTCTACAAGCACATTCAAGCGAGAATACATTTCATTAGCATTTTCATGAGATAGCATGGTGAAAGCATTTAACTTAGCAATGATAAGGTGATAGCGCTCTTCTCTTTCACATTTAGTGCCCTCGTGAAGAGCACAAATGTTTGTCCAAATCTCATGCGCGGTTTTACAATTCCACACACGGTTGAACACATCCTTACAAATGCCACGGAAAAGAATATTCTTTGCCTTGGCATTGTTCTTCTCAAAGTATGGGTCCTCAGCGAACACCGATCCACCTTGGGTGGCGGCTTTGTGAACGCCGACATCCACGGCCTCAAGGTAGGCCTCCATCCGCACCTTCCAATACGGAAAGTCATCCCCATCAAACATGGGTGGCGGTCCATCCCCATGGGACATCTTGCTCTAGGCGGTGAAGCCTAATTTAGAGCAACAAGGCTCTGATACCAATTGAAAGGATCAAGATGCCCAAGAGGGGGGGGTGAATTGGGCTTGTTTAAATTTCTAAAGCAAATATAAAAACCTATCAAATGCCAATCACCCCCTAGTGCCTACCATTCGTGTGTCCTAACTATAAAGCGGTAGCAGTTCATAGGAATTAAAGACAACCTAAGCAATTCTAGTAGGAAATGTAAAAACAAGACGGAAATGTAAAGAGCTAGGGGAAAGAGAATCTCATGGACGCAGCGATTTTTTCCCGAGGTATCGAGGTGTCGACACCCCCCCCCTAGTCCTCGTTGGAGCACCTCGCAAGGTATCGCTCCCCCTCTACCCGCGCAAGGGTAGAGTGCTCTCTACGGGCTGATTCTTCGCCACTCCGGCTCGGTGAATCGCCCACAACCGATCACAAGAGCTTGGAGAAGCGCCGCCAACAATCTTCCGATGGTCACTTCCTTCGAACACCACCAAACCGTCTAGGTGCTGTCGAACACCAAGAGTAACAAGCACAAGACCTTCACTTGACCCACTCAAGGCTAGGAAGGTGGATGGATGCACACAAGTCACTCCTAATCACTCTAGGAGGGAAGAACAAGATGAACTCTCTCTAATCTCTCCCACACTAGACTCTTGGCTCTCCAAAAGATTTCTCAAGGTGTCACTAGCTGAAACAATGGCCAAGAAGACCTCTAAGGATCAAGGGGGCAACTATAAATAGTCCCCACCTCCAAAACTAGCCGTTTTTCACTTTTTCTTCTTTCTGCGTAGCCACCGGACTAGTCCGGAGCTCACACCACCGGACCATGCACACTGGTCCGGAGCTCACTCTCGTTCCAAACTTAGGAACCATCGGACTACTCTGCTTGGTCCGACGCACTGGTCCGACGCTCTGGTCCGGAGCCTCGGTGCTCTCTGAGTGAAAACCTATCTCTCTTTTACACACCACCGGACCACTCTCCTTGGTCCGGTGCCCTGGTCCGACGCTCTGGTCCGGAGCCAGGGTGCTCTCTGCATAGAACCAAACCCCTGTCAAGAGGCGTCGGACGAACCGTCGGACTAGTCCGGAGCCTTCTGACTTTCTGAACCAAGCCACCGGACCACTCTCCTATGGTCCGGTGCTTTCCAGACAGGTGGTCCGGAGCTCTTCGAGCTGAGAATCTGCCTAAGTCAGAGGCCACCGGACTACTCTCCTTGGTCCGGTGCCTACTTAGCAGAGTGGTCCGGAGCCTCTTTCTCCCTCTCTATCAACCGTTTTCGCTGAGGTTTCTCAAGGGATTTTGCTCCTACCATTTCTAGGGTTTGTCAAGGACTGAAAGCAAGGTCTCTAGGACTAGTTGTGACAAGTGTGCATATACCCACTTTCCTAAACTCTCCTAGGTCAAGCTACTAACCTCATACCCCTCTTTATAGTACGGTCAAAGGAAAAACAAAACCCCTAGCTATACTTAGTGCCCTTCTCAACCTTATGGCACTAAGAACTAGCCTAGTCTTCGTCGAGTATCTCCATCCTTTGCAACCGAAACGATTTCCATCTTGGGGGCATGAATATCCATTAAGCTCATTCAAAATACATCACTCATGACCTATTGTCGTTAATCGCCTAAACACAAGGGTCCATGATTCTACACATTGTGCTCGTACATTGCTACGAGATAACAAAACTTTTATACTAAGAAAATATGGATCGCACGATAATACAACAACAAATTAATTATATTGTATACGTTAAAGTGACAAATCCAAAAATCAAATTAAAGTTCATAAACTTAACATAGTGACGGATAACACGCGTATAAGTCCCGCAGTCTTCATCTCCGAGGTAGTTCTTGGCGAGCACGCGCAGCACGGGGCCCTTGTAGTAGCCGAACTCAATCTTCCGGTCCATCCGGCCAGGCCAGAACAGCGCCGGGTTGAGGCGGTCGACGTGGTCGGTGGTGAACACGATGAGGCGCTCGCCGACGCACGACGACCAAAGCCCGTAGTTGAGCACACCAGACAGGTTGATCTTCTCCCCACCGTAGTACATCCTTGGGTCTCCTCCTCCCATCGGCGGGAATCGCGACATGGTGAGATGGCGCAACGGCGCATTGTAGTCCCGCTAGTCCCGCTCGCCGGTGACATCGTTAGTCGTCCTCGTCCGGTCGAGCAGGCCGAGGGAGCGGTCAATGTCCTCGACGACGATCACCGACTTGGGCCGCGTGCAGGCGAGCAGTCTCCGGAGGTCGGTGTTGGACTGCACCGTGGTGAGCTCCAGGTCGTAGATGTCGAACTCCAGGAGGTTGGCGATGGCCGCGACAAGGCTGGTCTTCCCCGTGCCCAGCGGGCCGTGGAGCAGGTACCCGCGCTTCCAAGCGCGGCCGGCGCGCGCGTAGTGCTCCCGCCGCCGCACGAAGCGGAGCAGGTCGGCGCGGAGCGTCGGGTCGATGGCGAGCGTGTCGAACGTGGACTGGTGCGCAAACGGGTGCGACGACCACAGCGTCTGGTGAGCGTCCGGCCCGCCGCCGCAGTACACAATCACACGAGGTCACGCAGTACACGACCACAACGTCTTGTGTGTGTGTGTATATATATATATGATCTACTCGACCGTAATGCAGGATTATTGTTTTTCTTTCCTTCTATCACGTTTTCTTTCCTTCTGTCACATGTGATTGATTGTTTTTCTTTCCTTCTGTCTCGTTTTCTTTCCTTCTGTCGCGTTTTATTTCCTTTTGTCACGTTTTCTTTCCATCTGCCACGTGTCATTGATTGTTTTATTTACTTCTATCGCGTTTTCTTTTCTTCTGTCGCGTGCGATTGATTTTTCGTCCGGCAAATCCCACAGGGGTGGAGTGCCCGGACCGAAAAAATTATTGGATGAAACGGCAGTCTTTCTTTTGGTCTTTTTAGTTGTATATAGTAGATTTCTGTGCAGTTCTCAGAGTCTCAGAGCGTCATATCTACACTTGATGACCGAGAACAAAAAAGTACCTTGATTAAGTGAGACTTGATCGAGTTGTTCTTGTTATAGAAAGAAATATATGTGACAAGCAGAATTGCCCAATTATGCAAGATTAGTTCAGATAAAGAAAGTTTAGATAATTCCTCAGGAATGCATAGAAGAAGGACGCTCTATTCCTTGTATTTTTGGACTACTTTCAACTTCTCTCCAAATTGTCATCATCAGATGATGCAATATTGTAGCACCGGAATAATCAATTGTATTTTGTGTAGTCACCGAAACCCTAACTTCGTACTATATATTTGACCGTCGGATTGGGCCTCGGCTTTAACTGTGGCGGGTAAAAGTAGGTGTCCGTCACGGGGTGCAAAAATGCAATGTTGCGCATAATCGTTTTTGTAGTAGTGTTAATCACTTCTCGTATATTCTTGTGTCTGAATTTTAAGATGAATTCAGACAACATCCTTGTACAACCAATAGTATATTATAGGTAGATTATCACATTTGTGATTTGTTATTTGTGTTTGTGTTATACCATATTAAATTTTTGTCCTTGTTTCACTATAGAAATAATTGTTAAATTATTTTTATGTCAACACATATCAATTTTTGTCAAGTTATGATTTTATCTAATATATTTTTTTTATTCTCAAAACTAAAAAATACAGTATGTCTATAGAAATTGCAACAAAAAAATTAGTATAAAATACGTGCAATAACCCTGGTGGAAGAGAAAACTAATTAGCAAATCCCGAGATATATACCGCACGCCGCCGCCGCCGCCACCGTTGGCGGACGAGCTCGTCGAAGAGGTCCTGCTCCGGCTCCCGCCCGACAGTCCGGCGAGCCTCGTCCGCGCCGGCGTCGTGTGCAAGCGGTGGTGTCACCTCGTCTCCGACCCCGGCTTCCAGCGTCGGCTCCTCGACTTCCATCCTCTCGAAGCACCACCCATGCTCGGATTCCTCATCTACTCCGATGAGCTCACCTACCGTGATATCAGCGCTCGATTCGTTCCAACGTCCGCCACCGGCGGCCTGCCCCATGCCAGCCACGGCGGATTGCGGCCGTGTGACTCACGCCATGGCCGCGTCCTCCTCCGCTCGTGCAGCTCCTTTGGCATCATCATCTGGAACCCTATCACGGGTGAGAAGCTGAAACTTCCTGATCCACCACCACCAGCAACATGGCCCGATCTGTACAACTGGACCGCAGCGGTGCTCTGTGCCGCCACCGCCACCGGCGCGTGCAACTACTTGGATTGCCATCGTCGTGGACCCTTCATCGTGGTCCTTGTCGGCGACACTATATTCAATAAGAAGTTCACCTGCATCTACACATCAGAGGATGGTGTGTGGAGCAAACCAACCGTCGCACCGCAGTCCGCTGCGTCTGCCAGCCTAGGATTGATACGCAGCACGCTTGTCGGCAACAACACACTCTACTTCGTGCTTCAGGGTTACAAAAGTATCCTCGAGTATAATCTGTGCACGAGGAGAACATCAGTCGTCATAGAACTACCTAGAGTAGTACTGGGAAACAACGAAACACGTGAAGTCTTTGGACCAATTCAGCTCACAACCATGGAGGAGGATGGCGGTCGCTGCCTAGGATTCGCAAGAGTGGAGGATTTCTCTAGACTTTGCCTCTGGTCGAGGGAGATGAAGAAGAACCAGCTGCTGCTGGATGGGTGCTAAGCAAAGTCATTGAGCTCGACAGGTTGCTTCCCCAGCTTGATGGTAGACGGATTTGCTGGCCTTATTTGGTTGGCTCCGCGGAAGGTGTTGGTACTATATTCCTCAAGTTGAAAGATGATGTTAAATTGCATGTCCTTCCAACACCTCCAACTGTTAAATGCAATTTGCAACTTTTATATATGGGAGCCAGCAACAGCCAAGATCACCTATGCAAACAGGCCTACTAGTCAAATTAACCTCCTGAATTTACAGAAACAACACTGTTTTTGCCCTCTTCAAAGCAAGCCAAATAAGTAGACCACAGACATTTCAAGCTTGCATTTCAAAAAAAAAATTAAAGGATCAAATCAAATGTAAGCATTCACAAAATGAAAAAAGCACCATATATATGTGATCAATGAACACAAGAGCACATGTAATGTAATAGCCTAGGAATGGTAGCATTGCAACAGCTTGCATTATTCATTTACAAGCTAAAGGTGCTGATGTAACAACAATAAAAACAGTCAGCTCTTAGTCACACCTCGGTCCTTGGACTTCTGATGCAATATTGATGTAAATAAATACACGTAAAATTCTAGACATTTCCGTGAAATGCACAACCGTCTGTATAAGCGTCCGTGGAGTATATTGCGGTGCTCTAGTTGACTGCTTTTTCAGATGAGACCCACACCATTACAGTTTTTGGCAGTGGAGATCAGCTCCGATCGCTCAGCCACCAATAAAAAACATAAAAGTGCATGCAATGGTGAGACCAGCGTAAATCTCGAGAACAACTTTACCGTGTAAGCTCCACGGGCGCTCTTACTTAAGAAATTTTCACTCTCAGACATTTCCACATTTTAAAGAACCAAACTCGAAACAACCCCTTGGCTTTTGCTGATATGTCTAGCGCTTAAACTGATTTCAAGTAGTAGCGCAGCTAGCTAGTGCTTTAGTCTTTGGGCACATACGACACTCTCACCGTGTCCTTATCCATGTAAAATGTCATGCATATTTCGCGCCTAGAGAACCTTCGTAGTATCTGGTACGACTTCCTGGCCATGCTTTCAGTCACCAAAGAATTGAAAAATATTTTCATCTTCTTTAGCTCTGTAGCCCAGCTGAATAGATGCTTCACAAAGATAACTTCATGGTCAGATCCTCTCAACTCAGTGATTTCAACTTCTTGGAGGTGATTCAACAAGAGTTCCTCGAATTTCCAGTCTTCTTGCTCATCACAAATGCAACCAGGTGCACATGTAGTTTGCTCATGAAACAATGATCAATCATGGTAGCTTAGTAAGGCTAACCAATTAAGAGTTCAACATGAAAATTATCATATTTCCCAAATATGTTATCAAGACTATCATCAAAAAGGATTATATGCAATCAGACATATTATCTCGAAGCCATCAAAAAGTTATTTTGGCTTTTGACTCTATAGACACCACTTTTTCTAAAAGTGTCACCTTTTGTTATGCAATCTTGTTTTGGGATGTGATAGTTCATGACTTTTCAGTTGTAATATCATAGCTTCTCAATTTCAAACAATACCTCTAAAAGAATCTAGATGCGTCTTTAATATCGTGGAACTGCCTACCGCTTGGTTATGCTTTATGGTAGATGACTAAATTGCTTTATTAACCAATACCTTTTTTCAAAAGGTTGTTTTTTCTTTTGACTCTAGAGAGATCACTTTTTTCAAAAGCTCTAACCTTTGCTTTTACAATCTTGCTTTGGTATGTCATGGCTCATAAGATAACCTTCAACGAGGAATAAATCCTTGGTCAGCCATGCTGCCCACGCGTCATTATACTACCGTGATCACTGTAGCACAGATGTAGGTACTGTTCACCTGAGAGCAAACATTGTTTATCCAATCATTATAATTGACGTGACTTTTTCTGTTTTTATTTTTTTATTTGTTCATATTTTTCTTTTCCACAGTTATCTAATATTTTTTAAAAAAAATATATTTTTGTATGTTTTATTTTGTTCCCCTTTGAAATCTTCGGATTTGTTTTCTAAATCCTTGGTCAGCCATGTTGCCCACGCGTCATCAGGTACTATTCACCTGAGAGCAAACATTGTTTATCCAATCATTATAATTGATGTGACTTTTTTTTCCTTTTATTTTTTTTATTTTTTTATTTGTTCATATTTTTTCTTTTCTACAGTTATCTAATCTTCTTTTTTAAAAAATATTTTTGTATATTTTATTTTGTTCCCCGTTGAAATCTTCGGATTTGTTTTCCGTAGAAAAAATAGTGCCCTTTTGTTTTATTTACTTAATATTTTGTACTGCTTTTATAGGTTTTATTTGATTCATTTGAAGAAGAATCTAGACTATCGAGTGCTTACTGTTACAAAATCGTGTGTTCATGGTCGCTATAACACTGTTTACGTTATGACTCAATAACCGAGTGTATGAGAATCAGTAAACACTATCAGCCTCTACATAGTGCACCCTAAAAATATTTGTGCCTAACCCAACAACAAGTGTCAGAGGGTCAAGAAAAACTATCAATCGGTACATAGACACATTCAAAAGAAAGCATTATTCATATGATATTTTAAATAAAATGACTATTAGCACTATTCGTTATATTAATTGTTCATTGTTTTTCTTTTTTTTCCTTTCCCACTTTTTCGTGGAGTTTTTTCTCCTTCCAAAAACCGGCGAGGCGGCAGCACACCCCTTTGTGCTAGTAGCTTTTAAGTTGTAGTGTCCTTGGTTGAATTTAAGTAGTGCCCACATAACGATGTCACACATTTTGGTTTCCCTTTTTTCATTTCTATGCGATATGATTTGATTTCAATCTAGTTAGTTTCAGAAATAACATTACCATTAAAACAAGGATTTATTTGTGTCCTGTTACCATCCAAACGTCCACCGTTGGGTTTTTTCACTACCTTTCCATGGCTTGTCAATTCCAACCAATGCTAGTAAAAGAATTTAGGTGCATCACCAATACCATCCCCAGTGCCAACCCTTTGGTTATGCTTTTTGTTTAAATGACTTTATGTCACAATCTAATTTTAAGATACTAGCAAGTTCTGGAAATTACCACTCAAACAAAACTTGAATCGAAGTGCGTTTTACCATCCAAAGCGTCCGCCGTTTGGTTATGCTTCACAACTAAACCAATAGCTTGTTTGTTTTAGTAGAGCCTTTTAAAGATGATTTTTGGCTTTTGACTCTTCAAATGCAACTTTTTCAAAAAGACTATAAAAGGAAGTGACTTTCTTTTTTTGAAGTGGAGTGATTTTTTGGGTCCAGAATACCAGACGGCAGTGTACACTACAGAGGACGTTTAGAAGAATTGCAGCAGTTGAACAGAGAAAGGGAGAGGGTGAGATCATGTGCCGTTGGATCAAGTTCGCAGGGCCCGGATGCCTCCCATCAAATTTGGTTTAGATAAGAATTATATGAAAACAGGTTCCTCTAATAGAAAATGAGAATAATTTTAGCACCCAATAATAATTGGGAAAAATAGCATACAGGAAAACATATAGTCATACTTGTAGTGCGAGGATTGAGTTACTACAGTGCATCTGCCAAAACAAATATTAAGGGTAAAATTCAGGTGAATTATTCAGCAATACATTCCCGGACAGGGCTTAGACGGCAGGTCAGCATGCTACATCAAACTCATGCCGTAATTTAACTGAAAAACAACACATTCCCGGACGATGAATCAATACAATACTCTGAAACCAGAAGCCCACAACTCAGCTGAAATCACGAGGATAGCTGCAATGCCTGTCTGTTAAAAGCATGATGTTAATTAACAGAAACATCTATGATCCGGTATCAGTAATAAAAAAAAATGTAGATATCACTATAATGCAAAGTGTCAAACATGAGGCATATGCGACTGCAATATAGGATAGAAATAATAAGTTCCGAATCTGTTAACTTTGGTATAAACATAAGGATCCATACTTACAGAGGAACTAAAGAAGAAGATACACTTCAACGAAGTGACTTCTAATGAATGACTCGTGGCCAGAACCAAGCAGAATGCTATCATCAGGAAAAAAAACATTTATATACACTGGAAGAGAAATTGTTAGATCACTGCGGTCAGCCTTCAGACCAACTCAGACCGCTCAGCAAGTAACAATGCCTCAAGTTCTTCTCTCCGTTTCTCAAGCTCCTGAAACACCACACAGATTGAGGAAATGAGGAAAGCTGGACTCGCAGTGATGGTGTACAGAACAAAAATTAAGATAGTACTCCTCCGTCTCAAATTATAAGACGTTCCAAGAATCTTGGAGAGTCAAAACATCTCAAGTTTGACCAATAATTATAGAGAAAACTATAAAAATTTATGATATTAAATAGACATGTTATGAAAATATAATTAATAACGAATCTAATGATACTTAGTTGACATCATAAATGTTATTATATTGGCATATAACTTTGGTCAAACTTGAGATAGTTTGACTCTCCAAGATTCTTGGAATGTCTTATAATTTGGGACGGAGGGAATACCATTTAGGCGGTACCCTTAGCTTCAAAACTAAGTGGAGCGATTTTGGCTATACACTATCCAAGAGACAGTTGCCTGGCTAAGATCAACAATAGAATAGTCGTCTATAGCCTCATTTTCCCTTTTGCAGGCTGTCTGGCTGTGTATACTTTCTTTTAGAAAACAGATGCAGTTCCCTTGTGAACACATAATTTACTTAATGACATATGCCTCGTGATAATTATAACATAGTATTCTAAATTTGACAAACATAAACACTGAAAAATAGGGTGATCATCTGTTTTGAGGGGGAAAAGGGGGCACCCTCTTTATACAAGTCAGTTTTTTATATTTCTAATGAGGTACACTTGGTTTTCAGCTACATCTACAGATACTCCTGAACTATCCATGGGAAGCAAAACAAACAGGACTGCAGGAAAACAATATCACACAATAACAAGAACAACCACCTAAGCCACGCTGAGTAAATTTAGGCACAAGCTGTGCAGAAAGGGTGTCTAACGATGGGCCAAAACACATAAATATCCAATCACTGGATTCCATGGTGTCACATTTAAAAGTATGAATACTTACCTGCAGATCCTTGACTGCTTGCTCCCGTGATGTCGCTTTCTGCTGCCTAGAACGCTTTAGCACACCAATGCACAATATCCCCTACGTATTCAAAGTTTTTCAGTTAACTACATTTGTGACGATGCAATAGAAGAAGGCAATGTTGACAATTTGTTTCATCACACATCATAAGATCATACTGTGGTATAAACCTATGATAGACAGCTGGTAGGGACTTCATGAACAATCATGATAATATTTTGGGGAGTGTTTGTAAGAAAATTTTCAGCCTGTGCTACAAGCATTCAACTGGTTCATAATGCTATGCAGCCTGTGAAATAAGGTTGGGTACTAACTGTAATTTTTCCCAAACAAAGATGACTGATGAAAATTATAAAGGCATCAATATTCTAAGAGATGTAATGTTTAGCCATTTTACAGTGTTATGCCCAAAAATTCAGAATTATTAATGCAGTTTCAAGACATATGAACATCCAAAATTCTCTTACCGAGATCACATAGACAGCTCCACATGCAAGAAGCATGTAGCTGGCAATCTCCTGGAGCAAAATCAGATCATTCCTTTCAATACTTGGGTATGCCTTTGTCATGACAGCAACACTGCCAGGAACAAAAAAAAGGTGGAAATCAAGAGAGGAATAGGAATGTGATACAACTCAGCATGTGCAAGCGCAAGTCTCAGTATTCGTGGCACTGCTTTCAGGCAAGGAATTTAAAATCTAAAATGCTCATGATCTTAACAGGTATGCAGCTGCATGTAATTGACACAAGTACTTGTGCACATAATGTGAATGTGAAGAGGTCAATCCAGTTAACACCAGCTGGATAACATGAGTATTACTCTGAATGTATGGTCCGGTCATTGGATTGCCAAAATTTTCATCCCAGGCTCCCAGTATTGCCAAACATCGAACCAAGTATGTACATGTAACATTATTCTTTTTCATTTGTAATCGCCCAGGTCGAAAACTATGTTATGTTTCGAAAACCTAGATTAAAAGGAGAGACATTTCAGGGTTCAGGCAAAGCCAAGATGATATTGTACTTGCATATTCGATTAACCAGAAAAGTATTCTCGCAACAGAGCAGCTAACATAGATAGGAGAGGTCTAAAGTCTGAACATGTGAGGACAATAATCCATCGATAGTGTATGAAACTGACATTGATATAGCATTTATATGCCATAAGAGAACGCTGAAATACTGTATGAAGGTTGGAATTGCTCATAACTGACATTAACACAGCACTACTATGGCCTTAATACCAAACTAATGTTTGAAGATTATTGTTGCTCACCTGTACAGAATTATGGAGAAACCGAGTTTTGGGTTGACATTGTATGCAAATAAATTTATATTTCACAAAACAATAAACTGAGTACAAATCAATGTTTTTCACTGTCACATCTGCAACTCCCTCTGATGTATATTTTGCTGTACTACTTGGGGGGAAAAAGGATAACAAACACTTCCTATATCTGGATGAGCACCAAGCATAAGTGGTTTACTCAATTATGCATTCAAATGAATATACACAGATTGATTGCCGAGTTTTGGAATCAAAATTAGAGGAAACAGAAACATATGATCATAAAGAATACTTACAAGATCTGGAGCATTCCCCGTGCAGGCCAGTATTCAAATATCTGATCGCATAACAATTAAAGACATCACTAAACCGAAGAGGTAGTAAAATCAAGAAAATACTAAGGTAGCCTCACTAAATTGCAGAACCTAAGGACCAAATCGCATTTATTGGCTGAAACAATAGAATCCGATTATGAAAACAACATCAGAACAGAACAAACCACTACCTAATAAACTTGCAAAAATATCTTTACTGGTAAACACAGCATTTTTTTTGGATAAATGGTAAAGACAGTAGTTGCCTAAAATCGTGTGAAACACTGGGCATCCATACAGCATTAGTGCACAGGCGCTCCTTGACACAAAGGACACAATATTGCGGGGTTTTTTCAAAAGATCAATATTGTGGGGTTCAACATCGTAAGCATGACATGGAAACTGAACCAAAATGAATCCGATGTTGCACTACACATGGAAATCAGACATGCTGCAAACGTCAACTGACTAGTAGATTTGTCAATAAACCGAAATGAGCGGAAATGCTTCATATGATTATATCAACCAAACGCAGTAATGAGATAAACAGAGTAGCAGACTACTAGAAACCTCAATACAGTGGTGCAGTCTACAATGTGCCCCGATTGACTAAATTGTGTATCACTGTACATCACCTAACATTTCATAACCAGTCACATAGAGACCAATCAGGCTGCAATTGACAACTCATATATCAATCAAATGAACGGAAATGTTCATATCAAACACAGTAACGAGAGAAGCAGAGTAGCATACTAAGCTCGCTGCTTTGGCGCAATGTACCGGTACCAAGTGCCCCAACTGACTAACTGACTCGTGTAGCATTGTACATACATACATCACCTAAAGTCCCACAATCAGTCAGATAGGGACCAAGCAGGCTCCAATTGAATCATCCCGTCGTGTCGGTAACAACATCAAAATGAATTCGCGGCATGTCACAATCCAAATCAAGGCAGAGGTAGGGACGGTGGAGCGAACCAACAACGAACCTTCCAGAAGCGGATGATGAACCCCCACTCGGTCTCGAGGACGGCGACGAAGAGCGAGAAGACGACGGCGTAGCACCGGAATATGCCCCCGAATATCTGCGCGAGCCGAGAGAGCAATTCAACAAACAAATCAGCAGCGTCCCCAGGGGCGGGCGGCGACGGCGGGAAAGGGAAAGTCGCACTGGAGCGGGGCCACGCACGTTGGAGCCGGCGCGGAAGGACTGGACGGCGGAGACGACGTTGACGGCGACGCAGAGGAGCGCGGTGGCGGCTGTGACGACGCTGAAGCAGCCGCAGACGATGAGGAGCGGGTCAGAGCCGGCGCGCGCGGGCCGGTCCTGCCGCGGCGCGTCCCCGCCTGTGCCGGCATGCGGCGAGGAGGAGGTGGAGGAGGGGGCCGCATTCGTCATGGGCGGCTAGGGTTTGGACGCCTCCGATGGGCTTGGATTCGGTTGGTTGAGCCTCCCCCCAACACGGCGAGTTGAACGGAATGGGGGGGGGGAATCCGGAGGACGAGGGAGGAGACGCCCCGCAGCCCGCACAAAGGGGAGCGGAGGAGCACGAAGCGTTGCTGTGGACCGCGTGCACGGGACGGACACCGGGCTTGGCTGGTTGTACGGAGGCTGGAGCTTGCGGTGCTGGTGGACCTGGTGCAGGGCTGTGGACAGTGGGGTGGAGAATGTGAGGGCGTGGGACCACACGTGGTTGGACACGTGAGGTGAGGTGGAGACTTCACGAGCGCTAGGCTCCAAAGTGTTAGGTACTGTAACATTCCATTAAAATTCAGTTACTTAATTTTTATTTTGATTTTTATTTTTATTTTGAAACAGGGATTATAGCATTTTTATTTTTATTTATGGATGGATGGAAATCTCTGTGGATCAAGGATACTTCGTCTGCATTATTTTTTTACTACTACTTTTATTTAGACTGCATAAGTGAACATTGCTTATCTCCTATATATATATATATATATATATATATAGGCAACGGATCTAGAGCAAACTCAACTCCCGTGCAAATTGTGCAAACTCTAATCTGGACCGTAGATCCAAAGACGCGGAGAGATTGGGTAATTTTGTATTTAACCGCCCATTCTTAATCACACTTTTACAAATCCCTTCTTTCACCTCTCTCATGCGCCCTCTTAGATCAATATCCTGCGGTTTAAATTAAAGTTTGCACAGTTTATACGAAAATTAAGTTTGCACTAGATCTGTTGCCATATATATTATATAATTATAAAGAACAAAAGGAAGACTCTATCAGATGGTTCAAGAAAATTTTGAGGCCGCGCGGGACGTGCTCCGCGGCGGGAGGTGCCGGGGACCTCGCGGGAGGTGCTCCGCCGCCGCGGCCTCGCGGGAGCAACTCGGCCGCCGCGGGCGCGCGGGCGCGTCCACCTCGCAGCCGACACCGCGTCGTTGAACGCCTCCGCCCGGTGGAGTTCGCCGCCGTCACCGGAGTTCCCAGGGAAGGTTGATGGAGTTTTGGCGGCGCATTGGATGGCCTCGGCGGCACGAGTGTCGATGGAGTCACACGTGAGTGCGGCGGCCTTCAGCGTGGAGGCGAGTGCGGCGCTCACCGGCGAGGGCACGCGCGGCCACGTCGACCCCGTGGTGCTGCTCGTGGCAGCGGCGGAGGAGAAGGAGCGGGTGCCGAGGAAGGACGTCCGCCGCACACTCGTCCACCGCGTCGGTCGTCTGATATGGGGCTGTTTCACCGAGCGGGTGCCATGGGGAGCGGCTGGATTTGTTGGACAACGGGACCAGGGATGCAGAGTCCATCGATGGCAAGCAAAGCCACATGTAGGTGGTTCTCACCTGCAAACGTGTGCAGGCAGGCACAACCCATGGCCATCAATCGTTCAATCCCCATGTCTATACTGATGGAACAATGCCTGTACTGTGAAACAGTGTTTGTTCACGTATGAAGATGAACAATACGAGGGATGCAGAGTTCAATACATTTGAAGTAAACTCACCACAAAAAGGTCAAAAGATAATCTTCTTGAGTGCTTATGCTTTCCTGACTCCAATCTTTTAGTGACACTTAACATGCCTTTTATTATATGCTTCTGATTAATAACTTTTCTGAAACTCCGGATTCTTCTGATTATATAAAGACACTATAAATCAGTAGAATGCTGGGAACTCCAAAGGTAATCTTTTCTATACATCCTTTGGGTAAAATGCTACGAATAGGGTTTTCCCGTTCTCATTGACTGAAATTTGATCCTAACGAAACATTCCAGGTTCTCCTGATGCTCTGATCTGTACTAAATAATACAGTACAATACGAGGCACCGGCTCAATTGCCAGCGTGGTTGCAAATTAGAAGAGTGCATACTGTAGGGTTTCAGATCCTTTGCATGCACAACAACATATCGAGCTCCCGTAAGTTGTACCATTTATTATTTGATAGTTTGCTAGCAGGTTCTAATCATATGTTTAACAGGTTCTGAGCTCATAGAGAAGAGTGCATACTGTAGGGTTTCAGATAAATAATATCTGTCTTAAAACAGTCTTTGTTTTAGAGGAGCATTAGCGATTCAGGTTCTCAGTTTACTGATTAACCCTATCTGATATTTGTAGGACGGGACATGGATCTTTTTGAACTCTCTGCCTATGGAAATGTCCGGCGAGGGCCGGATTCAGGGGGCTGCAAAATCCAATGAAGTAGATATATCTGAGGAATGATGTCAATCAGTTCGAAGTAGTTGCCTTAGCGTGAATGGAGAAAGCTTGATTAATTGTTCTGTCAAATATCTCCAATCATCTTTGTACTGTGTAGCTTAACACTTCAAGTGATTTACCCAAGAAAAAAATCGTGATATATTTGAATCAATGATTGTCAGCATTGATACTCAATAACCCCAGCCCCACCCGCCCTGAAAAACTGGACTGCCAGCAACGAATCTCCAGTGAAGACTACATTTTGATACCCATCCCAGTAATGACAGGTTGAGTGGTATTTTGTCTGGATGTTGCGATATTTGAAAACATTAGCACTTGCGGGCTGTGAGTCTTAAGATGACTACACCAACTACCCCATGAATGTACCTTTTCTTTTACTATGCAGCATGGAGAATTTGCCATCATCGATCATCTGGAAATACTAATGACAGTACAAACTGCACCAAAGTTGTAGGTTCAGTTCGTTAATGTTGGGATACTGAAAGATAACTAATAAGTTGTGTGTGCAGTTTAAATGATCTGTGGTGGTACTGTATATTCTTATAAGCTTCTATGATCGCTTTATTTTTTGTACTAATATTTCACTGATTCTGTCAGTATTTCAGAAGCTTCTGCAATCGCTGCCCACATTCCAGGGATTGACTATCGAGGATGTTATGTTAGTTGGGTCAACTTAGTTGTGCTAGACATGATCATTCTTTTTGACTTTATCAGATCACCACAACTTATCAGAGTGCTTGTGGCTGCATTGCTGATCCATGTGATGTGGTTGTTGATACGTTGACTATTGCTTGGCTCGTCCTCTCATTCCTTGTATCAGTATAACCATTATTTATGGTACAGGTAAGGGTCATCTGATAAGTTCTGAATGCCATAGTAATTACTGAGAGAAAAGGACATGATGACTGTCACAGATGTTCATTGAAATGACATGCCCGTGATGTTTGTGCATGGATGGAATATGAAAGTAATTACTAGAATAGACGCAATCTTAGCTGAGTTCATCAATCTTTGGTTCAAGTTATTTCTTCCATGAGAATGGGCTATTCATTTTTTATAATGATCACATTGTATCTTTAATTTTCTGAAGTTTCTGTTTTTATACCAGTTACACTGCCATGTTGTCTTTAATACTGGTGGCTATATCATTTCTGGTTTGTGCAGATTAGCTATCAAGACAAACCATATCCATCTCAGTTATGCTTCTGAATGATGGTAAGACGGTGATCTATGATGTCAGCCAGCTTGCTCCTCTGTTGTGTGAGGAAAAAAATTTGCTCAAATGGGGCTAAAGTGAGAGACAATATTTTACTTATGACTATATTTGCTTTACAGGGCAAGAAGTGGGTGTGGTTTGTTGCCGCTGGATCGCTCAGAGTACATTCCATTAAAAGTAAAGGTTATAGTAACGAAACCAAACTATAAATGGGAGATGTTCGTCTGCCTCATGCCTCATTTTAATCTTAGAGAAATACTTGTCTGCCAGTAACAATTATATGATTTTACTTTAGCTCTGTGCAAGAAGGATTCAGGTATCTATACAAAGGAGCTATATATGGGAAACATCATCTTGATTTAGAGTTGTCGAGTATCCTCCAATGTGACCAAGCATCTTGGGAGTTTTTTTCTCTCCTGTTACAGCATGAAATAAGTAGATATTTTTTACTACATATGCTACCAAAAATTGTCTACTCGAGCCTATGTCTACTGTTTGTACAATTTTAAAAAACGTGGGACATACAAATGTCTTGCCACCATGGTGGGGGCATTAGTTATTAGTATGTATAGTACAATTTCCTAATGTGTTATACCATGACTGTTAATTTTAGAAACTTTACTTTTTTCGTACATGTCATTTAAATATATGTTCTTTAATTTTGTAATGATATTTTTATATTATTATGTGATCTATGTATTTTATTATATAAAAAAAATTATTATCCGGTAGCAACGCACGTGCACGATACTAGTTACCTACTAATTCTAGCATGTGAATTTTGTGGAAAAAAAGTGATATTGTGTGTATATATAAATAAAGTTAAGAAACAAGCAGAAGAGGAATCGTGCTTCCAAAGAGGGTTTTGCAGTTCAGCTCATTGACTTTGACTAGCGGTTGCCTGATGTTGAAACGCAGAAGAAACTTGCACACGTACTGTAGGAGAAGAACACTGATGAAACTTGCAACGCGTAGGAGAAGAACAAATGTGTTGATTCCCTGACGCAACACGCAAGGGATAACATAAAACCAAACTTGTGCATGCTACCTGTTCCCAACTGAGCCTTGCCACTTGCACTCGTGCCAAAACCCCAAAGCAGATTTTTATATCTAAAGGAAAAAAAAAAACAGAGCTGACTGCACCTGCCGGTCGCCACGTGCCCAAAGGCATCAGCATCACTCACTCGTCATGGACGTCAATGGTCACTGCCACGTGGGCCCAGCATCCGAATCCGGATGGGCCCTGATGAGATCGGCAGGCCCATCGCGAAACTAGTGATATCGGACCAAGTAGCTTTGTATGCCCAGCAGCAGATACTGTAGAATGAATAACTTGCTCGGTAACAATTATTCCATACATAAAGTTTACTGTACAATCGTGGATATTTTTTGTTTCTTTTTCTTTTTGATCGATCGATCGATCTACCCAAAAACCGATGATGGCATCACCGCATCCCTATAATAACAACATATGACATGCGGATACTAAAAAACATGCAGATCATAACGACTGACATGTGTTTGCTTCATTTCAGCTGTACTACTTCCTATATATCGAGTTCAGTTCGACTGAAGGAAGCTCGCTATCACTATCAAGCAAAACTAAACTGTGTCACATGGATTTCTACACATTAACAAGATGTCTGATGTCTCTCAGTCTTTGAATTTTTACTAGGTTGGCCACACAAGCAAAAGTATAGCAGCAATAAATAAATTAACTACTTCCTGGTTATCCAAACATTTAGAAGTAATAAGATGTTGATTGAAGCACAATAAATAAATAAGTAAATAAATTTATGTAGGAAAAGGACATGGAACATATTAAGTTGCAATGATCTGATTTAATAATGCTTATTCTTGAGACTACATCTTTTAACAAGGAAAGGAATGCGCATTTCAGGATTAATTTCATCACAAGCTGGAATTCTAGAGACCATAGGCACAGATCAAGTCAGACAATGCAGAGATTATCAGCTTACATACAAGTCCGGTAGAACCAACGATAAAGCTAAAAGGTTCAAGACAAACTACTACTTGAAAAACACAAAAGCCCAAGTCCAGCACCAATCTCACTGATGCAAAAAAAAAAAACTCTTGTCCCACCATAGACCTCGTGCTACTTGCTTGAGAACCTCACATGAGCACCTTAAGCTTTTCATGCACTTGAGCCACCAACACTTGGTCCTTAGCCTGTACCATCTGCTTCCAGTGCTGCAGAAATTTACAAATTTTGACATCAGGTGATTGAGGACTCAAATTAGCCCTGGATGAAGCCTTATTGCTTGCCAACAAAATAACACTACTTCATTCTTCACAGCAACAATAGTTAACATCAACCCTTGAACAAACTCAATAACATGACTGCCTCCCTAAGTTTAGCACTGTTGTCACCATCCATTGACAGATGGGGGTTACCGATAAACATGATTACTTCACCTTATAGGTTTTTAGATCAATTGCGTAGAACACATTGTGCACGCTCACGAAAATGGTAACGAGATCATCCGTGTAGCCAACCACACCAAGTGAGGTTACACGGAAATGATAACTGTCATCAGGGCCCGTGGAAACAGTAGTCAACGAGAACCACGGTGAAGTGTCCATGGTGATGGGGTCCCAGACGCTAAGGCCACTGCCTAAACCACCATGGAGGAGGACACGGCCGTGGCGGGCATCCGTCTGCGGCTACGTACGCTTGTTGGCATGATGCGGGCGGAACGCAGTCGTGGGCACGAAGTGTGACACGCGGATGCACTCTGTGTTGTAGATGATCCCCTGCACTGGCGAAATCTGGGGTCAGAGAAGACCACACGAGTAAGAAATGGAAGAGAAGGCCTGCCCCAAGGACCAAAACTAAGTGACAAGTTGGGCCCTCTAGCCAGTTCGCAGTAACACCTCCGGCCCAGGTCAGAAGATTCCGCCGCCGCCGCCCGCCGAGTGGGTCACATAAGCCGGACCTCTCCAGTTGTTGAAGCCGCCGATCGCAGAGGTGGAGGTGTTTTTGATCGGAGGCGACGTGCCTTCACCCGACATGGAAGGTGCCTTGCCTCTGTTATTACTTAATGGAGGCGGGCAATATAGTGGGGAGCCAAGCTTGATATAGTGAGCTGTCGGACGACGATTTCCACAAGGTACAGTGACCTATCCATGATCCATCCAAATCCAACTCCAAGAGACTATATATTGTGCTACATCATCATGTACTTAATATAATGTCATTCTCGATGTCATTATATATTGTGCCCACGTCCGCCTTTTGCTCGCCACTAGCCGACCTCCGCTAGTGCTGCGCAATCAATGCTCACCACGGCCGTGTGCTCCTGCAATGTCGTGGGAAAGCCTCGTTGGAGGATTTTCTCGTGGTCTTGGACCCCATCTCGCCTGTTGCTCCGGGCACCCCGACCCATAAGGTTTCTGCAGATCCGTGAGAGCCGACGCCGGTGACAGTCACCGGCTCACCGCCCATGCACCATAATGACCTCGAAAGTCGACGGCAAGGCCACTAGTGTACCTATGGCAGTCGGCACATGGACGAGGACGAGGACGAGGACGAGCAAGGCATGAAGAGAGGAGGAGGACGAGGCCGATGTGCTAGGAGGAGAGGATATGGGCAGTCCGTGAGAAGGAGCATCGACGATTTCATCAAGCGAGCTAGAGCCAATGCTGGGGACTCACATCTTGTATTTTGTGCATGCAAAGACTGCAAGAATACGAGAAAATGGGGCGACATGGAGCATATACGTTTGCACTTGATCACAAGGGGGTTCATGAGAAACTACACAATTTGGACTTTGCATTGGGAGGTTGGTCAAAATGTTGCACAAGAAAGCAATGATGATGTGCCCATGCCTAGTGTATCCCTGAATGCATTATTGCCTGTTAATGATTACACAGAACATGTGCCTACCAATGATGATGTGTTTATGAATACATTAGCTGACAACACAGAGGAAAATGATGGCACTTCACAGCTTCTACATGATGTGCATGGGGGATTCCTTAGTGCTTCATAATTGAAAAAACTGGAGATCATGAGAAAGGATGCAAAAACACCATTGTATCCGACCTGCCCAATAAGCAAACTAGAAGCCAACATCATGCTATTGGAGTTCAAATCAACGAATGGGTTGACTGATAAAGGCTTCAATAACTTGTTAGGTATACTACATAAACTGTTTCCGAAGGGTACCGAGTTAGCAGAAAAGACTTACCTGGCCAAGCAAATGATTTGCCCAATTGGCCTCGAGGTTGAAAAAATCCACGTGTGTTTCAACGACTGCATATTGTACCGTGAAGAGAAACACAAAGACTTGGATGCATGTCCCAAGTGTAAAGCTTCCCGATACAAGCAAGGGCCATCAAATGAAGGAAGCAAAACCAGAGGAGGGCCCGTCAAGTCCGTGTGGTATTTTCCTATAGCTCCACGAGTGCATAGGTTGTTTGCAAATGCAAAGTCAGCCAAGTTATTGCGTTGGCACGACGAAGAGCGAAAGAAAGATTCAATGTTGAGGCACCCCGCCGATGGGTCGGACTGGAGGACTATCAACACTATGTTCTTTAAGAACATCGGTGGAGAGGTAAATCATCTGTGGTTAGATTTGAGCACAGATGGGATGAATCCGTTTGACCAGGTTAGAACTAATCATAGCACTTGGCCAGTGATGCTATGTATATACAACCTTCCACCATGACTTTGTATGAAACGGTCATACATCCAGATGCCATTACTAATCCAAGGACCAAAACAACCTGGTAATGATATTGATGTGATTCTAGAACCACTGATCGATGTACTACTACAAATGTGGGAGACGGGTGTGAAAGATGTTTGGGATGAGTACAAAAAAGAACATGTCACGGTAAAGGTTGTACTTATTGCTACAATCACTGACCTGTCAGGGCGAGGTTGCTTGTCTGGAGAGAAGACAAAAGGATACACTGGGTGTGTCGAGTGCTTGGACGGGACTGATGCTACACATCTACCAGAAAACAAAAAGATGGTTTACATGGGACACTGTAGGTTCCTACGCTGGGATCACCCTTACCGCAGAAATAGAAAAGATTTTAATGGGACTACTGAGAAACGTGGACCTCCAAAGTATCAAGACGGGAAACATATGCTTCAACAATTAAGAAAACTCACAGATGTTGTCCTTGGGAAGGGGGAAGGGGCAGTACCAGCGCCAACCGATAGTATCTGGAAGAAAAAATCAATCTTCTGGAAACTACCTTATTGGCCACTTTTGAGTGTACGTCACTGTCTTGATCCAATGCACATAACTAAAAACGTGTGCGGTAACACACTTAACACGTTGATGAACACCGGGGAACAAGCAAGGATTCTCTCGTGACACGTTTAGACATGGAACACCTGGGCCTTAGGAAGGAGTTGCACCCAATAACTCTTGAGGACCGCCACTTGAAACTTCCGGTGGCATCATGGACACTAAAAAAAGGAGAAAAAGGAAATGCTTATTTCTTTCTTCAATGATCTCAAAGTACCGAGTGGCTACTGTGGGAACTCGAAGAGGCTAGTTAAGATGAGAGAACTTAAGTTTAACTATGGTTCTATGAAGGCCCATTCATGTCATTATGACTCAGCTGCTCCCAGTTGCCCTGCGAGGTATCCTCCCTGACAAGGTCCGTGCTCCAATCATAAAGTTGTGTTCGTTCTTCAACGCGATCTCTGAAAAGGTCATTGAAGGGGCAAGCTAGACCACCTGAAGCAGGAGATAGCAGAGATTCTATGCAGGCTTGAGATGCATTTTCCACCGACTTACTTCGACATTTCAGTGCATCTACTTGTTCATCTTGTGGATCAAATAAAAACCCTTGGCCCAATGTACCTACACCAGATGTTTCCTTTTGAGAGTCTGATGAAAGTTTTCAGGCGGTATGTTAGGAATAAATTTAGACCAGAAGGGAGCATGGTAGAAGGATGGTCAACAAAGGAGGCTATTGAGTTCTCCACATATTATCTGGACATCAAGCGGGTCGGAGTTCTAGTATCTCATCACGATGGAAGACTAGGGGGCAAAGGAACAATAGGTGAGAAAGTTGTCAAAATAGGCGAAGTGGTCTCCTTCAGACAAGCACACTTCGCTGTTCTCCAACAGGCCGACGATGTGATGGCATACATTGATGAGCACAAGCAGTTGCTGCAAAATAAGTACATCGGTAGGTCACAAGCTTGGCTTGAGAGAAAACATAAGGAGAAATTCAGTGTCTGGTTTCGACGCCAAAGGCTAGGAATGGTGGCGGGATGTCAGCTAGATCTCTTAGCCCCCGGACCTTCGACTATGCTAATGATGTACCAAGGATATCAAATAAATGGTTTTACATTTTACATAAAAAACAGGACGGAAAGAGCACCAACCAAAATAGTGGTGTTCATTTCGACGCCCACGATAAGTACGGCATGGTGGAGGCAACATACTATGGTTTCATAGATGAGATATGGGAGCTATACTATGAACATCACTTGAAAGTTGCTCTTTTCCATTGTCTATGGGTCTGGCTGAATGAAATCAACATCAACAAGGATGAGTTCACTACCATTGATCTATCCAAGACCGCATACAGAGATGACCCCTTCGTCCTTGCAAAGGATGTTTTGCAAATATTCTATGCAAGGGATAACAATACAAATGGAAGACTACATGCAGTATTGCAAGGCAAACGGAAGATTGTCGGTGTCGACGGAGTGACAGACGGAGAAGAGTACAAAGGTTATCAAGAAATGGCTCCTTTTGGGGCGTACGTTACCCTACATGTCCTTGAAGAGGGTGACGAACTTGCTTACCTCCGGAGTGATCACGATGAGGCCATCATCGTGCCTGCACCGTGATTCCTTCAACAGTTAGAGTATCATAGACTATGTAATCCTTAATGAAATGTTGTTTTAGTAATTTGCATCGAATTTGAGATCATATGGAGTTGTAGAGATTGATGAGTTGTACCACGTTGTTGATTGATGTATGCCATGTCAAAAGGGAATTAAAAAACTATAAAGAATTAGACCTTGAGTGTATAAGCAATAATGTAGAGCTTCTCAAAACTAGCAAAAGCTATTTTGGAAGATTTTCAACTTCTATTCAAATTTTTGGAGTAATTACAAAGGGGTTATTGAATTTTAAACCCTTATTCAAATTCAAAATGGAATTCAGAAACTATAAAAAATTAGACTTTGAGTGTGTAAGAAATAATGTAGAGCTTCTCAAAACTAGCAAAAGCTATTTTGGAAGATTTTTAACTTGTATTTAAAATTTTGGAGTAATTAGAAAGGGGGTAATTGAATTCAAAAACCCTCACTCAAGTTCAAAATTGAATTAAAAAACTAAACATAATTTCAATATGCTCCTTTAGCAAAAGTTGTAGACATTGAAAAATTATGCAACTTATATGTTTGAAATTTTTCAAGTTCTAGTAAAAAATCAGGAGTAATTTGAATTCTAAGACAAAGTCAAAATTGTCATATCACTCCCGGTTTGTAAGAAACCGGCAGTGCTGTCCCCTATCTTTGCCGGTTCTAATAAAGAATCAGCAGTGATGACCCCCCTATCAGTGCCGGTTCAGAAAACTAACACTAATGTGACCTCATCACTGCCAGTTCTTATTACAAACCGACAGTGATAGGGTACATCACTGTCGGTTTGTCATAAGAACCGACAGTGATGTGCTCGATTATATAAGCACTGGCGCGCGTCCGAAAATTTCAGACGCGCGCCCGTTCCACACTTAGCCGCCCGAGCTCGCCACTGCCCGAGCTCTAGCCCGACGCCGCCGCTCGACGCCACAGTAGGAGCTACCGGTCGACGCTCGAGCTCGCCACCGCTCTAGCCCGACGTCGCCGCCGCCGACTCCCGACGCGCCGACGCTCCCCGCCGACACTCGAGCTCGGCCAGTGCACGCGCCGCCGACGCCCGACGCGTCGCCGCCACCCGACGCAGCAGGAGCTCCCCGCCGCCGCTTTAGCTCAACTTCGGACCACCCCTACAACTGCCTCGACGCCGCCACAGGAGCTCCTCAATGTCGTCGCTGAGCTCCCCACGCCGCCACCCCTCTCTCGGTGAGCTGCCCCTTAGGTGTTCGACACAATGTCCATAAGGAGCTGCTGGGAAGAGGAGAGGAGAGGAGAGGAAGGAGGGAGAGGAGAGAGGAAGGAGAAGGAGGGAGAGGAGAGAGGAAGGAAGAAGGAGATAGAGAGTTAGAGAGAGATAGAGATTAGAGAGAGATATAGAGAGATAGAGAGTTAGAGAGATATAAAGATTAGATATATAGATAGAGATTAGAGATACAGATAGATATATATATATATATAGATATATAGAGAGAGATTAGACATATAGATAGAGATTAGAGATATAGATAGTGATTGTAAACTCTTTGGTATCTTTTAGATGGTTCATCCTTGTATATATGCATGATGGGCAATATACTTTGAGCAAAATATGTTATAGATGGTTATAGATGGTTCATCCTTGTATATATGCATGAGAGAGTTAGAGATAGGTAGTGATTAGATAGAGAGATAGATAGAGAGAGATATGTTATATCATGAAGCATGACTTATATATATTTTGTGGATCTCCTCCAGAAGATTTCCACGCTCAATGAGGAAGTGTATAGAGGGGCCCGCAAGTCTGATAGAGAAAATGACGTGCTCACGCAGCACTTGGAAACAAGGAGCACCCCGGTCGCACTAGAGGAGCCGGGGTAATTCCTTGGGAGAAAGCATTTGAAGGTGAATCCGCTTCCTATAGAAGCCGGGCGAGGGCTAGAACGCAAAGAGAAGAGGAGTTCCAAAGGATGCGGCAGGAGCTAGAACAGAGCATGGAAGCACAGATAGCTGCTCAAGTGGCGAGCGCTATGCAAACCATGTGTTCGAGTCAAGGGCCGTAGGCAATCCCGGCTTTAAATAGCCCAGTGCCCGGCAAGGGCCGCAGTAGCCGTGGCTCAACCCCTATGCCTGGCGACGAAGAGGTCAATGCTCCTCATCCGGTGGATGACATCAAAGAACCTGTGAATGTCATGTTGTACATCCGTCAGCAGTGGACCAAAGACAAGGTGGTGGTCGGACAAGCATTTCCTAGAGGAGAGAACATAATTCATGGCAAGCCAGTGCCACTTGGGTATGCCAGGGTTAGCATTGATAAGATCTTGGAAAAGAAGTACAATAAGATACATATTGATTTCCTAGTGGAGGAAGATAGGCCGCATCTAGTTCACAACTTGGGCACTCATGTCGCCTGGCGCAAACGCTTCATCAAGCTAGATTAGCAGCCATTTTCGGATGATGAAGATGACAGTGAATCATCCTGGTCGCCTCCGCGAAGAGGTTTCTCTCCTCGTCAATATCCACCGACTCCTCCTCCACCGTCAAAGGAGAAGACTCCTCCTCCTCCACCAGCTTCAACGTCCTCAAGATCTCGACGGCCTAGCGCTAGATCAGTTCGACTTCGCAACAGAAGAGGTCATCAGCTTCGGTTGGTAAAGATCCCAAGACGACTAGTAAAAGGCGGAAGCCAGCGCCGACTAAGGACGATATTCTACGAGCTCAGATTGCACAAAAGGCCGCCGAA
Organism: Microstegium vimineum; assembly: GCA_022036555.1. Lineage (NCBI taxonomy): Eukaryota > Viridiplantae > Streptophyta > Magnoliopsida > Poales > Poaceae > Microstegium > Microstegium vimineum. The sequence continues at coordinate 56,436,313 of CM039120.1, forward strand.
CTTGTCTTGTTTGAATGATTGACTTATATACCTGAACACTTATCACATAGACAATTTGAAAGGAAAAACAAAATTTCGGGTAATCAAGAAAGAGTTTGATAAATACACACCTTAGATTTGCTAAAGATACATAACTTGGCCATAGAAATGAACATAAGCATGGAGGATGTCGAAAATCTCTATTACGGAAAAGCCGAATTTCAAAACGCCACGGTTGTATACAAGTTTCAACTAGACAAGCCTATGGTCGCCAACCAAGAAGAGTATAGAAATTTGCCAACAAACATGCGACAGTTGCATGATTATTATACCATAGATAGTAACAGCAGCAAAGACAAGAATGCAACCTTTGAAGTATGCATCCCTTCCTGTTTGATTTTTAATCATTCTGAAGAAGTTGTGCATACTATTTATTATGAAGACCTCTTTCACTGTTTCAACGACGCTCGCTGGATGCGCAGATCATGATGTTATGGACTCTGTAAGTACCATACCCTAACAACGTTATAATAAACCACGTGATCTGCATTTGAAATATATCCATGTTTATTTACAGGTGTATAGCAAAATTGTGCCTTAAACAGAAAAAGAGCAATTTTGACTTCTTGGACCCCATCTTTGTAAATGAGAACATGCAAAGCCGGTCTCACAGATCCATATGTATCAAAAAGTTTGAAGATTGAGTTTGAAAGAATGTTCGCACTCTAGAAATCAACTGCACTACTAACCTACAATTGTGAGTATGTGTTCTCGACCCTTACTTAAGTGTTTTTTTCTTGATATGTCATTCAATAACATGGACTTTGTGATTGTAGGAACCATTACGTCCTCGTAGATATAAGTTTTAAAGATTCAACTATCGAGGTGTAGGACTCAAGAAAGAAGCCACTTAAGCTTATCGACCCCCTTGTCACAGTGGTAAATAAGTAAGTGAACCCAATACCACAACACTTTTCAATCACATATGATATTATAATTAATGTCCTCAGCCTTTTCACACTTCATTTACATTGTCATATAGAATGAAAGCGTTACCTGATTGGAGAAATGTGGAGCCTAGGATGCAAAAGAAATAGAGAGCCCCATTCACAGTGAAGTACATGGAGGGAGTCAGGACCCTAGATCAACCAATGGGGAACAACGAATGCGGGTTCTATGTGATGTGGGGAACGCTTGTCTACTTTGGTGCAAAACTAGGAATAGGAGATTCCATGGTACGTAGGCGTCTCATTTTAATTCTATTATTTTGTCTTACGTATGCGCATCTCAATATCGATCATCAGGTATCAATTTACAGCGCAAAGAACAGAATCACAAAAGGTTGCTAGATTTTAAGATAAAAGGATTTCAAGAGGAGATAGCGGCTCTTATTCTGGATGAGATAGTGTACTGGGAAGGATATTTAGCCATTGTGAAGAGTCAGAACTTCAAGAAGAACTATGGAAAAGACCACCTCGAAAGGCTATTGTAATGCGACAATTAATTCAGTACTTTAAATTTTGTTTGGATGTTTTGTAATAATTATTATAAATGTGTGATGAGTTTGTATTGTCGCTAGTCCATAACCACCTTCACATCGATATCAAATGGTACGATAACAAACACCTCCACGACCTTCCACCTCACCACCTCTACCATAAACCATAAACCCTAAACCCCAAATAAAAATAAGACAATTAATAAAATGCAAATTGTAAAAATAATATCACTATCGGTTCATATAAAACCGGCAATGATATGTCTACCTTCACTGTCGGTTGGTGTCACAAACCGACAGTGATAGCTCAAGCATCACTGCCGGTTTGTAACACGAACCGACAGTGATGCTTGAGCCATCGCTGCCGGTTTAGCATAACCGACAGTGATGTCATGGGCTCATCACTGCCGAATTGGTTGTGCCGGTTCAAAAACCGACACCAATGGAGGGTTTTGAACCAACACTAATTAGGTTTTCTGAAGTAGTGACTCGAACACATGTCCCTCCAAGTTGTGGAAGTATTGGATCATTCGGCTTACACGACAGGTTATCACCAGTAGTGCCGCCGGAGACGCAAAACCCACCTTCTTGTGCGCAAGGAGTCTGCAGCCGCTTTCTTGCCCCGCCGGCCAGCTGGTGACCGATGCTGGCCGACGACTCCCCAGGTGTTGATGTTGCCAGCAGCAGCACGGCCATCATCACCACCGCCATCTGCTTCGTCGACCTGCTGCTGCTAGTCGCCATTATTCGATCGAATCGATCTCTTATACCACGTACTACAGCCCTACACTGATCTCTCTCTCTCTCTAACTCACTGTTTATGCTTGCACAGGCAGCTATATATAGGCGATGCGTATGTATACAGAGCTAGCACTAAATAAAAAAACCGTGCAGATCGCGGTGTGCTTATACATTATACTTGTTTCTTATCAACTAGTAGTACGTATATATATGCATATGTTACTACTGACAACCAACAAAAAGATATATTGAGAGAAGCACGCATATCACGGAACTCTCTGGGAACGTGCATGCGTGTATGTTGCTCTCTTTCTTTCTACTTAATTAGTTTTGGCTGGCAGGCATGGCACAGCCGCGGACGACAACGATGCATCTTTCTCATGTATTACCCCAGCTAGCTTAATTATCTCTGTATGTATTACTAAAAAAACATTTTTACTTCCCGTTAGGAAACTCCTTTAGTCCCGAGTTACCAATCAGAAGCACCAATCCGGGACTAGCTTGGGAGGGGGTGTTGCAGGACTAAAGGAGGCCTCCACGCTACAGGAAAACGATGATTTGTCGAGTGCTAAATAATTTTTTTGCCCAGTGTCACACTCGGCAAAATGTTGCACTCGGCAACTAATTAAATGCCGAGTGTCTAGTACTCGGCAAAAAAAAAAACACTCGACAACTTAATTCTTTTTGTCGAGTGCCGACTCTCGGCAAAAAAATACATTCGACACTTTACCACGAGGGCTAACGCCATCTCACTCCGTTCAAGTTGCCGAGTGCCTGACATTTGGCACTCGGTAACTTAAATTAACTTAAATTAAGTTGCCGAGTGCCACCAGAGACACTCGACAACTTAAATCAAGTTGCCGAGTGCCACCCCTAGGCACTCGGCAACTTAATTTAGTTGCCGAGTGCCAACCCTAGGCACTCCGCAACTTATTTATTTATTTTTTGTTTTTTTCTCCCAATTTTTTGTGTGTGCTTATTGAACTATGGAAAACAACATGTTCAAATTTGAAAGATTTTCATTGCATTTTGGTATATTTCCTTAATTTATTTTGTTTTCTTCAATTATCCCACTTAATGTTCATTTGAACTGCAGGTGCATGAAATAATAGATTTCTTTCTTTCAAAAAATATTATCCTTGTTTGTTAGTGTAAATGATGGATAAATCCATGACCTGTATCGAAAGTTCGATCAACGTGCTCATGGTACAACGTCGCCAACTTTGGTGAGAGTTGTTTTTTAATTATATAAAATGCAAACAAATTCTGAAAATCACGAAACTTGTGCACGTGTCATGATCTCATGTGCGTATGTTGTGGTAAAAATTTGAAAAAGTTTCGAGTACGTCGTCATGTACGTTGCTCACAAACCTCAAAGTCCACATATGATATCACTTGTGCTATCATATGTGGACTTTCAGGTTTGTGAGCAACGTATATGAAGAATCATGGTCCCTTGTGTTTAGACGATTAACAACAATGCTAGATCACTGACTAACGTGTGTTTTGCAGAGGCAAAGACATTAGAGTTAAGTCATAGGTGATGCTAGATGAATGGGCTTAATGGTATTCATGCCCCCAAGATGGAAATCGTTTTCGGTTTCAAAGGATGAAGCTACAAGGTGAAGACTAGGCTAGCTCTTAGTGCCATGAGGTGTGAGAAGGACACTAAGTATAGACTAGGACTTTGTTTTTCCTTTGACCGTACTATAAAGGGGGGTATGAGGTTAGTAGCTTGACCTAGAGAGTTTAGGAATGTTGGTGTATGTACATTTGTCACAACCTATCTTAGAGACCCTACAAATAGCCCTCTAGATGGTAGGAGCAAAACCCCTTTAAAACACTTTGTGAAATAAGGTGAAGAAGAGGGTGAAAGAGGCTCCGGACCATTGGAAGTGGTCAGGTGGTCCTGCCTTAGGCAGAGTGCTGAGGAAGAAGCTCTGGACCACCTGTCCGGAGGGCTCCAGACCAATGCAAGTAGTCCGGAGGCCAGTAAGTTCTTGAGAGAGTCCAGTGAAGGGATCCGGACTAGTCCGACGGGTTGACCGATGACTAGTCCAACACTTCTCAGCCGAGCTCATTTGGAGTCCAGTAAGGACTAGGGCTCCGGACCAGAGGCTCCGGACCAACCTCCGGGCCAATGCAAGTAGTCCGGAGGTGCCTGGCACAGTAACCATTGGATTTCAGGAGTGAGTTCCATACCAGAGGAATTGATCCGACGCGTAGGCTCCGGACTAGTCCGGTGGCTTCGCAGAAAAGAGGAAAAGCAAGAAACGTCTAGTTTTGGAGGTGGGGACTATTTATAGCTGCCCATTTCGTCCAAATTAGCTCTCTTGGCCATTGTTTCAGCTGAAGGAACCTTGAGAGATTTCTTGGAGAGCCAAGTGCCTAGTGAGGAAGAGATTTGAGAATCCTAAGCCTGTTCTTCCTCCCTAGAGTGATTAGGAGTGACAAGTGTGCATCCATCCACCTTCCTAGCCTCGAGTTGGTCAAGTGAAGGTCTTGTGCTTGTTACTCTTGGTGTTCGACAACACCTAGACGGTTTGGTGGTGATCGAATGAAGGTAATCACCGGAGGATTGTTGGCAGCCCTTCTCCAAGTTCTTGTGATCGGTTGTGGGCGATTCACCGAGCCGGAGTGGCGAAGAATCAGCCCGTAGAGAGCACTCATCCCTTGCGCAGGATTGAGGAGGAGCAATACCTTGTGAGGTGCTCCAACGAGGACTACGGGGGAGTGTCGACTCCTCGATACCTCGGGAAAACATCGTTGCGTCAAGAATTCTCTTTCCTGAGCTCCTTTCATTTCTGCATTTACTTTTCGTTGTGTTTTTTGCTTTCCACTAGAATTGCATAGGTTGTTTTTCATTTCCATGAACTGCTACCGCTTTCTAGCTAGGACACACGACCGGTAGGCACTAGGGGGTGATTGGCATTTGATAGGTTTTCATATTTGCTTTAGAAATTTAAAACAAGCCCAATTCACCCCCTCTTGGGCATCTTGATCCTTTCAATTGGTATCAAAGCTTGGTTGTTCTAAATTAGGCTTCACCGCCTAGAGCAAGATGTCCCATGGGGATGGACTGCCTCCCATGTTCGATGGGGATGACTTTCCTTATTGGAAGGTGCGAATGGAGGCCTACCTTGAGGCCGTGGATGTCGGCGTTCACAAAGCCGCCACCTTGGGCGGATCGGTGCTCACCGGGGATCTCTTCTTTGAGAAGTACAATGCTAAGGCAAAGAACATTATTTTCTGTGGCATTTGCAAGGATGTGTTCAACCGTTTGCGGAATTGCAAAACCGCACATGATGTTTGGACAAACATGTGTGCACTACACGAGAGGACCAAGTGTGAGCATGAGGAACATTACCACTTGGTCATGGCTAAGTTAAATTCCTTTACCATGATTTCCAATGAAAATGCTAATGATATGTACTCACGTCTCAACATTCTTGTAGAGGAAATGAATGGAATTGGGCTCAACCAAATGTCTCCGCCAGATGTGGTGCGCAAGATTCTTTGTGTCTTGCCAATTGACAAGTATGGCCACATCGTCACCGTGCTTCACCAAGGAGATCTCTCAACATCTACACCAACACAAGTGTTGGGCAAGATCAATGCTCATGAGATGTACATGAAGATTGGTGATGGTGGCTCTTCATCGTCCTCCAAGAAGAAAGAGAAAGAGGAGAAGAAGGACTTAGCTCTCAAGGAATCTTCCAAGGAGAGATGCAAACACCAAGTGGTCTATGAGAGCTCAAGTGAAGAAGATGAAGACAACATCAATCTTATGGTGAAGAATATCACCAAGATGTTGAAGAGGCTAAATAAGAATGGAGTCAAGTTTGACTCAAAGAAGAAGAAGTTCTTCACAAGCTCTTCAAGGAAGCCAATCTCCCAAATGAAGTGCTATAATTGCGGCACTCTTGGTCATCTAGCTCATGCTTGCCCCGAAGAGAAGAAATACAAGTTCAAGAACTACAAGAAGAACAAGGGTGGCAATGATGACTCAAGTGATGATGACAAGAAGCAAGACAAGCCATTCAAGAAGAAGAAGAACTTCAACTTTCACAAGATGAAGAAGGATGGCAAAACTTACATTGTTGGTGATTGGCTCACCGACATTGAAGACTCAAGTGACTCTTCCGATGAGGAGAGTGAAGATGAGAAGGTGTCCGCATTGGTGATTGGTTCTTCTACTCCACCGCCATCTCCTCCTTCATCACCGGCTCATCCTCTACACACCTATGCCTCATGGCCAAAGGTGACAAGAAGGTACAAAAAGAGGATGATGATGATAGTAGTGACTCAAGTGGTGATGATGACGATGAAGACACACCATCCTATGATGAGCTAATAAAAATTTGCAACAAATACTCTAGCATCATCATAAGGTACAAAAGTAAAAATGACAAACTTCAAAATGTCAAAGATAACTTACATGCTAAGCTTGATGCCTTGACTCGTGCTAATGATGATTTGAAGCTTGAGAATAACACTCTCACATCTAGCACTTGGGAGCTCAAAGCTTCACTCAAGCAAGCTAATGAGAAACATGATAAGCTTGAGAGGTCAACACAAGAGCTCTACACAAGGTACAACTTGCTAAAAAATGACTACACTAATGTCAAGCAAGAGCACGGCACACTAGTGGTAGCAAATGAATTGCTTACTCAAGATCTTGATACACATGTTGCTACTAACCCATGTGCTAAGTTTAATAGTGCTACCTCTTGTGATATCTTGATTGATGATGCGACTCTTGAGCAAAGTGCTAAGTGCAAGGGCAAGAGAGTTGTTGAAGCCGACAAGTATGATGATTATGTCAAGATGAGGGAAGAGAACTCAAAGCTCAAGGAAGATCTAATCACCCTCAAGTCTAACAATCCTAATGTCATCAAGCCGGCTCAAGAAGAAGACAAGGATGCTATCACCTTGATCACCTCTCTTAGAGAAGAAATTGTCAAACTCAAGAATGACAAGACCAAGCTTGCTAGTGGTTTGAAAAATTCACCAAGGGCCACAACCTTCAAAGTGAGCTCTTGATGAACACATTCATGAAGAATGACAAGATGAGTATTGGGTTCAAGGAGAACCAAGTGATGAAGTCCAAGGTCAAGATTGAGGCCAAGAACTATTACAAGAACAAGTACAATGGCTACAATCAAGAGTACCCAAAGCCCAAGCCAAGGATATGCTTTGAGTGTGGTCAAGTTGGTCATTTCGCTTATGATTGCAAGACTCAACCACCCAAGACCTTGCCCAAGAACACAAGGCCTTTTGCTCATGATGCTCACTATGTCATCAATAAGGATTCCAAGGGTAGACCACTAGTAGTGTTTCCATTTCTTGGTCCACCAATGAAGAACAAGCCTAGAGTTCTTTGGGTTGCAAAGGAGTTGGTTACTAAGGCAATGGGGCCTCACTTTGAGTGGGTTCCCAAACAACAAGCTTAACTTCAAGTTGCTTGTGTGTAGGTGAACTACAAGACAAGTGGAAGTCATTGGGTGATTTATAGTGGTTGCACTCAACATATGACCGGTGACCCCCGGATGTTCACCACACTTGATGAGGATTGTTCAAGTAAAGACAAGATCACTTTTGGGGATAATTCAAAGGGAAAAGTTCAAGGCTTAGGCAAAGTGGCTATCTCCCAAGATCAATCAATCTCCAATGTCTTGCTAGTGCAATCTTTGAGCTTCAACTTGCTATCCGTTGGTCAACTTTGTGATCTCGGATTCCAATGTTTGTTCACTCCAAGTGAGGTTGTTGTGACCAAGGTGGATTACTCTTCATTGATATTCAAGGGATTCCGACACAACAACTTGTATCTAGTGGACTTCACTTCCAATGAGGAAAACTTGCAAACGTGTCTATTCTCCAAGAATTCTTTGGGTTGGCTATGGCATAGAAGATTATCTCATGTGGGAATGTCAACCTTGAAGAAGCTTGTAAGGAAGGAGATGGTTAGAGGGATCAAGGATGTGGTATTTGAGAAGGACAAATTGTGTAGTGCTTGTCAAGCCAGCAAGAAAGTTGCAAACACCCATCCAACCAAAGCTTTCATGTCAACCTCAAGAGTCCTAGAGTTGCTACACATGGATCTATTTGGCCCTACCACTTATGCTAGTCTTGGAGGGAATCTCTTTTGCCTAGTGGTAGTCGATGATTACTCAAGGTACACTTGGGTATTCTTTCTTCAAGACAAGGGAGAGACACAAGGCATATTCAAGAAGTTTGCTACAAGAGCTCAAAATGAATTTGATGTGAAGATCAAGAAGATTAGAAGTGACAACGACACCGAGATCATCAACATAAAGATTGAAGACTATTTTGATGAAGTGGGGATCAAGCATGAGGTATCCGCCACATATACTCCACAACAAAATGGTGTTGTAGAGAGGAAGAACCGGACACTCATAACTCTAGCAAGGTCTATGCTTGATGAGTACAACACTCCGGAGAAGTTTTGGGCGGAGGCAATCAACACCGCATGCTATGCGACCAATCGTCTCTTCGTCCAAAGACTATTGAAGAAGACCCCCTATGAGCTTGTCAATGGGAAGAAGTTGTATATTTCATTCTTCCGGGTGTTTGATTGCAAAGTGTACATCTACAAGAAGCGCCAACAGTTGGGTAAATTCCAACATCGGTGTGACATCGGTTTCCTTGTTGGATATTCGCTTAAATCCAAAGCATACCGTGTATTTAACAAAGCCTCTGGCTTAGTTGAAGAAACGTATGATTTGGAGTTTGATGAAACTAATGGCTCCCAAGGAGCGCTTGAGGATATTGATGTAGGTGATGAACCCTTGAGGGAGGCAATGAAGAACATGTCAATTGGTGCTATCAACCCGCAAGAGGTGGAAGAAGTAGAAGATGATGGCAATCAAGATCCTTCTCCACCCAACACGCCTCAAGTTGATGAAGAACAAGTGAGGGAAGCTCATGAAGATACCTTCATCCCTCTAGATCAAGCCGAGGCCGAAGCAAGCAATGTTGAAGCACCACATCCCCCTCCTCAAGCTCATGATAGAAGATCAACACCTATCCTTCAAGCTCACCCCCATGAACAAATCATAGGGAGTCCATCAAAGGGAGTTATGACTCGCTCTAGACTTGCATCTTATGTTGAACATCACTCGTTTGTTTTCTTTGTTGAGCCTACTAGTGTTGAGGACGCACTTGCGGATCCAGATTGGGTGAATGCCATGCATGAAGAACTCAACAACTTCACCCGGAACCAAGCGTGGACACTTGAAGAAAGGCCAAAGGATGAAAGAATCATTGGCACCAAGTGGGTGTTTAGGAACAAGCAAGATGATCAAGGCGTGGTTGTGAGGAATAAGGCAAGATTGGTGGCAAATGGGTTCTCTCAAGTAGAAGGACTTGATTCTAGAGAGACCTTTGCCCCGGTTGCAAGACTTGAAGCTATCCGTATCCTTTTGGCGTATGCTTCACATCACAAAATGAAACTCTTTCAAATGGATGTGAAGAGTGCCTTCTTAAATGGTTTCATCAATGAACTTGTCTATGTCTCACAACCTCCCGGGTTTAAAGATCCAAACTTGCCTAATCATGTCTATAGGTTGTCCAAGGCACTCTACGGATTGAAGCAAGCTCCAAGAGCTTGGTATGAGAGGCTAAGGGACATCCTACTCAAGAAGGGATTCAAGATCGGGATTGTTGACACAACACTATTCACTAAGAAGCTTAATGGAGAGATATTTGTTTGCCAAGTATATGTCGATGACATTATATTTGGGTCAACAAACCAAGATCATTGCAAGGAGTTTGGTGACTTGATGTCCAAGGAGTTCGAGATGTCCATGATTGACGAGCTTACGTTCTTCCTTGGCTTCCAAGTGAAGCAATTGAGGGAGGGCACCTTCATAATTCAAGAGAAGTACACTCAAGACTTGCTCAAGAAATTCAAGATGGAGGATAGAAAGCCAATCAAAACCCTAATGCCTACTAATGGACACCTTGACCTTGATGAGGGAGGTAAACCAATTGATCAAAGTCTCTATCGTTCCATGATCGGTAGTTTACTTTACCTCACCGCATCTAGACTGGATATCATGTTTAGTGTGTGTATGTGTGCTAGGTTTCAAGCATTCCCTAAGGAGTCGCATTTATGTGCGGTTAAAAGAATCCTTAGGTACATAAGGCACACCCCTAGCATTGGTCTTTGGTATCCCAAAGGAGCTCCCTTCCAACAAGTTGGCTATTCCGATTCGGATTATGCTGGGTGTAAGGTTGATAGGAAGAGTACCTCCGGCGGGTGCCACTTGCTAGGAAGATCACTTGTTTCTTGGTCCTCAAAGAAGCAAAATAGTGTGACATTGGCTACCGCCGAGGCAGAATACATAGCCATGGGAGCAAGTTGTGCACAAATCTTATACATGACCCAAACACTTCTTGATTACGGCATGTTTTTAAAAGATGTTCCACTATTGTGTGATAATGAAAGCGCCGTAAAACTTGCTAACAACCCGGTTCAACACTCTCGCACCAAGCACATAGATATTCTCCATCACTTTCTTAGAGATCATGTGTCTAGGAAAGACATTACACTAGTTGGAGTTAAGAGCGAAGATCAATTGGTGGATATCTTCACTAAACCACTCGATGAAACAACCTTTTGTAGGTTGAGAAGTGAGTTGAATGTGCTTGATCACTCAAACTTCACTAAAAAATGAGATTGTGTGAACCATGTATTCATATGTAAGATAACATGTTTAATCTATAGTAATGCACATAGGCTTGGCTAACGCAGTCGGGATAACCGCCCTCAAGCGTGTGAAAAAGCCTTACCGCGGTTTAAACTTGCAAGCAACCTAGATTCAAATTCCGTAATGCATTGCATTTGCATGAGTGTTGCTTCTTGCTTTCTCTTCGGTTAAGTTTGATCATCCTCTAGGTTCGTCACTTAGGGGGAGCATTTAAAGCTCTAGTTGTTACTAATACCCCTCTTGTGCCCCTATGGTGATCCTTGAGCTTTCTCGAACTATTTTCCTATGAAAACTAATTCTAGCCTATGGCAAACTACTTCTAAAATTTGAGGGTTTGAGAGATGGTTCTTATGCCAAGGCCAACAAGTGTTTCTCTCTGCTTCTTTTGTGTTGGTACTTGGCTAGGAGAAAGATTGGAGAGAAAAATAGGAAAATTCAAAGCAAAACAAGCTCCAGACTACCCTCCGGACCACCTTCTTTAGTCTGAAGCTACCTCCGGACTAGAGTCCGACGCTCTGGCCCTTTGTGTTTCCTCACTGTTCAATCCAGCCAGCTGTCGGACCACCTTCGTTAGTCCGACGCTCAGCCTCCGGACCAGAGTCCGGAGCCCTGTCCCTCCTTGCGTGGTTTCTGTTTTGCTAAGGCAAAACCTCCGGACCACCCGTCCGGTGGTCCTCCGAACCATTCTCTAAGGGTCTGTTTGGCTGGTCAGCGTTCAACAGTTAAGTCAACCGACCTCTGGACCACCTGCGATGGTCCGATGTCTACCTCCGGACCAGGTGTCTGGAGCCTGGGTGCTTACTGGATTCTTTCAAAGAAAACCTCAAAAACTGTCGGACCACACTGTTGGACAACCCTCCGGACTATAGCAGGTAGTTCGACGCTCGGCATTTTTGCGCATAACCCCTGCGGGGTGATATGTTTCTGGTAGTTGCCTTTCACCGCATCCGTACGCCGCGCTGTCGTTTCGCCGTCGCTCGCCCTTGCCCTCGCCCACGCCCACCTTTGCCACCGGCGAGACCCTCGCCGGAGCTCAGCCGTAGCGCCGCCGTGATCTCCCTGCTTTGCCTCCCCTCGCGCCATTGCAGCAGAGCAACAGCGACGCCTGGCCCTCAGCATGCCTCTCCGCCGCCCGCCAAGCTTGTCGTCGGGAATCCTCCCGCCGGCGACCCTGCCAAGCTCCACCCCCCTCCTCTCTACACCGTAGAGCCTGCCTAGCTAGGGTCTTCCCTACCCTTCTCCAACCATAGAGAACCCCCCTAGGGTTTGCCCAAACCCTAGATGGTTTTCGCCGTTTCATCTCATCAAAACCTCGATTCGGCCGTCGTCAACGTCGTCTTTCCTCTAGGGTATGATGTTGATCTCTAATTTTGCGTTTTGTCAAGTTAGTGATAACATGGTGTCCTAGGGTTAATTCCTTGAAAATCTTTCAATCAAGACTCAATTCTATTCCAAATTCACTTATACATTGTCAATTGTGATCCTCAGTTGGCGAATACCCTTGTGGAGTTTAGCGAGGAGCTTGACTTGCTTTGAATAGATACGCTTGCTTACCTCAGGTACCATGGCAGATTTCATTCTATTCTTATCTAGATGCTTGCTTCTATTTGGTATCTTACCTCTAGTGATTACATATGCTTATATATATTCCTATCTAATCTTTCTAGCAGCAGTCGTGGCAGTTGAAACTCGGGGCAAAGCCCACAAGTATGGATTGAGGCAAAGCCTCACAAGGGTCAGTCCAGTGGCTAGCAAGCCTCTCTGTCAGAGATGATTATGATTGCAGTGGACACTTGATATTTGGCAGTGGGTCTCTTGTCAGTTGGTAGTGGTTTCTGGCAGTGGTTCTTGACAGTGGGTCAGTGGTTCTATTATTGATCATCTATGGGTCGTGGTGCTCGTGTCAGTGGTTTTGGTGATGATCCACCTCCTCCACCTTGTCCTTCTAAATCCAAAGGGAAGGGCAAGGTGGTTGAGAAGCCGAAGAAGAAGAAGTGCAAGCTCACAGAGGCAAATATTGCTGAGGCGATTGCAGACGCTATGGACCGTGCAAAGCAAGGTGGTAGCCAGGGCATAGTTCACATCGGCTCCCCTCTGCGGGTTCTACCTACACCTCCAGCTCAGTTAGAGACAGAGGCAGTTCCATCAGGGTAGTTAGAGCCTGCTGATGAGGCTTTTGCAGTGCCATTGGTTCCTCTTCCTTGGGGGCGTGTCACTTGCTCTCAGGTTGCTCAGCCCACTCCCCTTGCTGAGGACCCGAGGCGTGGTGCTACCGCACCCCAGGCCACCCCGGTAGCTGATCCTATAGGCGATCCAGCACCTCCAGTTCACCTCGATCTAAGGAATATCACAGCGAAGCAAGTTCGCAAGCTTCGATTTGTAGAGCTTGAGAGGTGGTGACCTGATCAGAGGGACCCTTGAGCGTCACCGGGTTGGCACACCCCGCTCATGGAGTATTTCTACATAGCAGCTCAGCTCACTGGTATTCAGATACGCCCTCACAGAGTGTGCTCCTTGGAGAGCATTGTGGCTATAGTTGGAGAAGAGATCCGCCCCTTCCTCATGTACCTTCCGGGACTCGCTGACCTCTTTGGTCGTTCCGGGAGCTACATTGAGCGTTGGGTGCGAGAGTTCTACACCTCGGTATGGATTGAGCCGTGTCACCGCTACCTCCAGTACACCTTCAGAGGCGAACGTCACAGACTCTACCTGACTCAGCTTCGTGAGCTCCTACACTTGTTGACGTCCGACAACTGCTTGCACGACGAGTGCTACAATGGTGTTTCTCTACCACGTCGTGCACGAGGTGGCCGTACCCCTACAGCAGAGTTCGTGGCACCCCTCTTTCGACCACCATTCAGTGAAGGTTGTCGCTGTATGCCAGCAGAGCTACTACCAGTTGTTCACCGGTTGAACGATGTTCTCCGACGGACTTTGCTACCTCGCACCGGCTACAAGGAGAGTTTGACAAACCTCTAGCAGTTCCTCCTCCAGGCTCTAGTGACACAGACTTCATTCGACGTTGCAGACTTCATTGTGTCAGAGATCGAGGATGTTGTGTCAGATGGGCTGCGAGCCCGCCGTCAGATGCCATATGTGCATTGGATCAGCTCTAGCATTGCTTTACGACTAGGAGGATCTATTCCTGGACTTCGTAATCTGCTTGACCAGTCACCGATAGTGTTCCCTGAGTACAAGATCATATCTTCCATGGATAGTCGGTTGGGCAACAGAGTACTCCGCCAGGTCAGACTCAAAACAGCTCCAGCAGATATGGATGATGTGGATGCCCATGATGAGGCTATTCGAGATGTTGAGCAGCAGGAGCTCCATGACCTTGACACTCAGGAGGCATACGGTACAACTATTGACACCTCCTCTGACAGCTCAGACGCGGACTACCAGCCCATTCCCCGTATGCCCCCATGGGCTCACGACGCCGAGGCTGGTGGATCCGACGCCACTACTGCAGTTGCTCCAGATTCTTTAGTGTTCAAGATCCTTGATCACATATCTGAGCAGCAGGGTTATCTAGTATCAGCTATCACTCAGGTCTAGCAAAGACAGGATGAGATGCAGCAGCAGATGATGGCAATGTAGCTTGAGTCCCAGCGCTTACAGCTCCAGACACAGCAGATCCAGGCGCAGAACATGGCCTTCATGGACCATATGATGAGGTGGATAGGTGCACCACCAATCGAGTTCCCTACAGCTCCACAGATCCAGCTGATGAGCTAGTCCTAGTCAGTTGGCCCCTCTACAGGCTCTAGGCCCCGTTGTGGGCTCTTAGCAGACAGTTGGCTCTTCAGTGGCCCCATTAGTGTTAGCAGGACCGTCTGTCACTCCCACCCCCGCCGTACAGTCCAGTGGACTTTAGGGTGCCAGATTGACCACCCCGTTCCAGTCACCGGTGACACAGGTTACCACGTGGTTGGACACCCTTGGCCCATCACAGCAGTTCACTCCCCTCACTACCGGTTTCACACCGATGATAGCTACTTTGGTTTTGACTGCTCGTGACCTCTCAACGTCGTTTAGTGACATTACCAGGCAGCCGTCCATCACTGGTGAGTAGTTAGCAGCAGAGCTTCAGACAGAGTTGGTTACACCGACAATAGGTCAGCACTGCTCTTCAGTTGCTTCGTCTGAGGCCAATCACGATAGCCGGGTTCCACCAGTTTCTACTCCACCCGGTGCTATCATGACTGATGCCACAACCGTTACCTCTACTCTTGTTCAGCCTGAGTAGCCACCGGTCCTTGAGACTCCAGTTGAGTTAGTGCTTGAGGCACAACCGGATTCCGCAGCTCCTGAGGCACCGGCAGAGACAGTGGCTCCTACTCCTACTCCAGCCCCAGCTTCACTTCCAGCTCCAAACACTCAAGGGGAGGACTCAGAGGACGACGATGCTTACCTCTCCGAGTTCCGAGTTCTTGACCGTGCCGCGACTACTCCACCTCCACTTCTAGACGCTTAGACTTTGGTATTAGATGCCAAAGGGGGAGAGGGAGAGTCGAGTATGCTAGTTTCAGGGGGAGCTAGTAGGATTTGTTCTTTTGATGTGTATTGTACTCTATCATGCATCACGTTTACTGTCTTTCATGCATTGTGACATATGTGTGTGATGTTTGAGACTCTTGATGGTTGTGTGACATGTGTGTGAACTCTTTTATATTAATCATGTCACTTGGTTATGCTATATTGCTTCCGCGCTAATCTCTCATCTTTTGGCTATAGCATATCCTTTGAAATCAAGTACTATTCTCAATTCATATATATTGTGCTTGTCATGGCTTGAATGGTTTAGGCATGTTTTTGTCTCTCTTATCACTAACCCATGCCTATCTCATGTCAAGTCATGTTTCTCTAATCAAAACTCACTCATATTCTATACTCGAGCTTGTATTGTCGTCAATCACCTAAAAGGGGGAGATTGAAGAATCATGGTCCCTTATGTTTAGGCGATTAACGACAATGCTAGGTCACTGACTAACGTGTGTTTTGTAGAGGCAAAGTCATTAGAGTTAAGTCATAAGTGATGCTAGATGAATGGGCTTAATGGTATTCATGCCCCCAAGATGGAAATCGTTTTCGGTTTCAAAGGATGGAGCTACAAGGTTAAGACTAGGCTAGCTTTTAGTGCCATGAGGTGTGAGAAGGGCACTAAGTATAGACTAGGACTTTGTTTTTCCTTTGACCGTACTATAAAGGGGGGTATAAGGTTAGTAGCTTGACCTAGGAGAGTTTGGGAATGTTGGTGTATGCACATTTGTCACAACCTGTCCTAGAGACCCTACAAATAGCCCTTTAGATGGTAGGAGCAAAACCACTTTAAAAGACTTAGTGAAATAAGGTGAAGAAGGGGGTGAAAGAGGCTCTGGATCAGTTTTCCTAGGAGGCTCCGGACCATTGGAAGTGGTCCGGTGGTCCTGCCTTAGGCACAATGCTAAGGAAGAAGCTCCGGACCACGTGTCCGGAGGGCTTCAGACCAATGCAAGTAGGCCGGAGGCCAGTAAGTTCTTGAGAGAGTCCAGGGAAGGGCTCCAGACTAGTCCGACGGGTGGACCGACGACTAGTCCGACGCTTCTGAGCCGAGCTCGTTTGGAGTCTAGTAAGGACCAGGACTCCAGACCAGAGGCTCCGGACCAACCTCCAGACCAATGCAAGTAGTCTGGAGGTCCCTGGCACAATAACCATTGGATTTCAGGAGTGAGTTTCGGACCAACCTCTAGAATTGATCCGACGTGTAGGCTCCGGACTAGTCCGATGGTGTCACACCCAATTTTAAGGATAAAATTGAATATGAATAACTCATGTGTGCCCAGAGATCAATCACACACATAAGCCGACAAATCTTTAAATAGTACCATCACTGAGTGTTTATTACATAACGAATAATATTTAAATAACATAACAGCGGAATATAAAGATAACTCTCGCGACGAAGCTCCACTTCACAGGGAACGCCGACTGGTTGACCACTAGCCTAGTACTCCTCACGGTAGCCTTCATAGCCATCTGAAGGGGTTGAGAAAGCAAGAGTGAGCACTTACGTACTCAGCAAGAGTAACATAGGGTTATGCAGCTCAAAAGGTTGACACCGTCTGTACTGCGGTTGCTTTTAACTTGGTCAAGTTTTACCAACACTTAGCTTTAGTTATGCATAGCCCAATTAATAACCACATGATAAGATTAATAAGCATCATTAACAATTAAACAACATGATCATCTACACTGTGAGTTTTCCAGGCCGCTCGTGACCGTGAGCACGGCTATCATGATAAATTCACACTCTGCAGAGGTTATACACTTTACCCACAAGCCATGTTACCCATATGCCCGGGATAGCTAGTCCCATAACACTGCCGAGGTGAGCGAGCAGGGAACACTATGAAGCCTTTCAAAAGTCTTCCTAACATGTTGATAGACCCTACGAACCCAATGCAAAGGGGTATATGGGACACCCCGATGGTACCACTCGCAGCGGTCCCCACACAAGCTATACCCCATAACCAGCTCGGCAAAGGTGCCTTTCACGAACTGCCAACATGCTAGTACGAATCTTAATACTTGACTAAAGCCAGAGCCATTATAGCACTCGTGGTTGTATTAGAAATCCCAGCTTTTGCCCTACAGTGGGGTCCTATTCCATGTTGCTACAAAAGCCAGTTTTACCTCATTGTTGCATATATCATTAGTCAAGATTCATCTCAAGATCCATTATTGTAAAGCATAGCAAAGCTACCCATATGCACATAAACCCATGGTGACAAGGTAAAGGATAACAAAGCTATGGCATAGATCTAATAGGAATCAAATTAGACACATGCAATATGACTAGATGAATTATGGTGAATAGGTAACAAGGATGATCCCATGTTAAACTTGCCTTGATCCCAAAGCTCTTGGTGATCCTGATCTGCTGCAAAGAACTCTTGGTCAACGAAGATCTCACCGGCTGTACTCGATCAACATCACCACGCAATCATCCGAACAATCATACACGAAGCAAACAAGACATGATCAGAACATTACACCATAAACAATAAAGAGACCTTGAAAAGATTATAAAACAGATCTATACTTTACTACGATCGCAAAGATACGAGAATCACACTAATCGGATCTAAAACGAAGAAGTTAGAGATAAAACGGGATTTTGAAGAGAGATAGGTTTAGCAAAAGCAAAGTAATTTTCTCTGATTTTCAAAAGTAATTAACATAGGTGAGACCTATACTACTGGATATAGCATGAAAATACGGATCTAACGCAACTCGAACGGGTCGATTTGGATTTAAAACGAAGAAAATATAAGCATTTGAAGTTTAGGGGTAAAAAGGAAATTAGGAATTAGGGTTTTTATTTTATTTTCGGAATTAAACCAACTTCAGAAAAGGAAATACGCTTTCCCGAGGGGAAAACGCACTGCTGGATGGCGCCTTCGGGACTGCGGGTTAAGGGGTTGAAAAGAGCAGGGGCTCTTTAGCAAATTTGCCACGCGAAAGGGTATCTTCTATTCTGAGCCGTTGGATTAGAACTGGATGGATCGGATTAGATCTCGGATGTGAGAGAGGGAGAGCCGGCGGCGCTGAGGCCGGAGCAGAGAGGGAGGGCGGCGGTCCGCCATGGCCGGCGGCCAGTGTGCGGCGGCGCGAACTCGATCGGGCACTGCAGTGCTCCATTTTCAAAACCAAGCGCATCGAGATGTCAAGGATGGCACCGCGAACTCATCTAGAGCATTGGCGAGGCACGGGGGTGACCGAGAGACGCTCGACGACGCGGAACGGCGGCGGCGGTTGCTCGGTGTGCGGCGGTTAGGGCGCAGACGGCGCAATCCACCCGGAAAAAGGTGCGGGGAGCATGCGGGGGACACGGTGAAGCTAAAGCAGGCGCTGGCAGGGCTCGGTTGTGGCGGAGAAGAGCTACCGACGGAGGGCCGCGGCGGCGGTACTTCGGCAGAACGGCGGCGAGACAAACCCAAGCGTAAAAGAGAGGGAAAAGAGGGGCGGGATGTGTTTGGCACTCACGCGAACGCGATGCGCGACTTGGTGAGGCGTATGGAGCAGTCGACGGCGCGGAACGGTGTTCGTTCGACGGCGGAACGCAGCGGCTGCTCTGTCGCGATTGCGGCAGCGCTGCGGCTTGCGGCTGCGAGGCGAGACAGGACACGATTGCGATGGGGGAACTGCGGTGCGGTGCCGGGCTATTTATGGGAGCCAGAGGGAGAGTCCGGAGCGGCTACGCGAGAGCGGAGTCCGCGGCGGAGACGATTGTGCGGCGCTTCGGCATCGTGTCGGAGTCCGGGTCGGCACGAAGAGGAGAGGGGAAGAGCGCTGACGTGCGGGGCCACGGTGCCGGAGGAAGGAAGACGCGCGGCACGCGGAGGAGGTGGCCGCGGAGAAGACGCGGCGCGTCACGGCGAGGGGTCCGCCTCGGACTCGGCAGAGGAGGAAGAAGGGAGAGGAAAGAGATGACAGCTGGGCCCAAGCTGTCGGTGAAAGGAAGGGGGAAAGAGGGAGGCGCCGATAGGCGGGCCAGGGCTGGCAGTGAGAAAGAGGGGGGAGGAGGAGGGCGCGGGCCGTCGGCCGAACTGGGCCGGGGAAAGAACTGGGCCGCGGGCTAGATTGATAGAAGGAACAGTGTTTCCCTTTTGCTTTTGATTTTCTTTTTCTGAAATTTGCAAATCGATTTTCGAATATAGATTTTGAAATTCTTTTCAAGGCTTTGAAAACCAAGTCACCCAAAAACAATGCAAGAGCATGCAATGCACAACCATGTGAACCCTAACATGAAATTTAATTTAAGTTTTATATATTTAATTCTATGCTTCACAAAAATACTTTAAATTAAATCAAATTCAAATCTAATTTGCTATTCAAATTTTAGGGTGTTACAAATCTACCCCCCTTAAAAGAATCTCGCCCCGAGATTCCCAGATTTTACTTACTTAAAGAGTTGAGGGTAGGTTTTTCTTAGATCTTCCTCTCTTTCCCAAGTGGCCTCTTCTTCTGTATACCGATTCCACTGCACTTTACACATCTTGATGACTTTACTCCTTGTAACTCTTTCAGCTGTCTCCAAAATCTTAACCGGATATTCCTCATAGGTCAAATCTTCCTTAACTGTAAGTTCTTCCAAAGGTAACTGTTCTTCGGGTACTCGCAAACACTTCTTGAGTTGAGATACGTGAAACACATCATGAACTCCTGACAAACTTTCTGGTAACTCTAACCGATAAGCAACTTCTCCACGTCTCTCAAGAATCTTGAACGGGCCAATATATCTGGGTGCTAACTTTCCTTTCATGTTGAACCGTTTCACACTTCTCATAGGTGATACTTTCAGATACACGTAATCACCGATCTCAAAAGACAAATCTCTTCTTCGATTATCAGCGTAACTTTTCTGTCGAGACTGTGCTATCTTCAGATTATCCCTGATTACCCGGACTTGTTCTTCTGCATCTCTCAGAACGTCTGGTCCAAACACTTGGGTTTCTCCCGTTTGATTCCAGAACAACGGAGTTCTACACTTCCGTCCGTACAAAGCTTCAAACGGTGCCATCTTAAGACTTTCTTGATAACTGTTATTATAAGAGAATTCAGCATAGGGCAAACACTTATCCCAGCTGGTACCATACTGCAAAGCACAAGCTCTCAACATATCTTCTAGCACTTGATTTGTTCTTTCTGTCTGTCCATCTGTCTGAGGGTGATACGCTGAGCTGAAGTTCAACACTGTCCCAAGGGAATCATGCACTTTCCTCCAAAAATGCGAAGTGAACTGGGTTCCTCTATCCGACACGATCTTCTTTGGAACTCCATGCTGGCATACTATTCTTTCCATATACAACTCTGCTAACTGTGCTCCCGTATAAGTGGTTCGAACTGGCAAGAAGTGAGCTACCTTGGTCAAGCGATCAACTATGACCCAGATTGAGTCGTAACCTTTCTGAGTACGTGGTAACCCAACTATGAAATCCATACCAACTTCATCCCACTTCCATTCAGGTATCTTCATCGGTTGCAACAGTCCGGCAGGTCTCTGATGTTCTGCTTTAACCCTCTGACAGGTGTCACATATTGCCACGTATTCCGCCACGTCACGTTTCAATCCGACCCACCAATACTTCTCTTTAAGATCTAGGTACATCTTAGTGCTTCCAGGATGGATTGAATAGGTTGACTCATGAGCTTCTCGCAGAATTGTCTGTCGAATAGACTTGATGTCAGGAACACAAATCCTCTTTCCATACCATAGTGTACCATTGCCATCTAACCGGAATCCTGGTGACTTTCCTTCCTTCAAGTTCTCAACTATCAACTGCAGATTCTTATCTTGCAACTGACCTTCACGAATCTCTTTTTCTAATGTAGGCTCCACTACCATTTCTATAGTATTAGCAACAATGCTCAAGTTGAGATGCTCAAGTTCAGCACACAACTCTCCAGGCATAGGTATCATCCGAATCTCATTAGCATAACTTTTCCTGCTAAGAGCATCGGCCACCACATTAGCTTTACCAGGATGATAGTGAACATCAAGATCATAATCCTTGATCAGTTCCAACCAACGACGTTGTCTCAAATTCAGATCTGATTGGGTAAAGATATACTTCAAGCTCTTATGGTCGGTGTAGATGTCGCACTTATGACCGATAAGATAGTGTCTCCATATCTTCAATGCATGAACCACAGCTGCTAACTCCAAGTCATGAGTTGGATAATTTAACTCATGCTTCCTCAGTTGCCGCGAAGCATACGCAACAACTCTTCCTTCTTGCATAAGCACACAACCCAAACCAAGACGAGAGGCATCACAATAGATAGAGAACTTCTGACTCAAGTCTGGCAAGGTCAACACAGGAGCTGTAGTCAATCTCTTTTTCAATTCTTCAAAGTTCGTCTGACACTTTTCTGACCAAACAAACTTAGCGTCTTTCTCAAGCAACGCGGTCATAGGTTTAGCTAGCTTAGAGAATCCTTCAATGAACCTTCTATAATATCCAGCTAAACCAAGGAAACTGCGGATCTCACTGACATTGGTCGGGGGTTTCCAATTCAGTACATCTTCCACCTTACTAGGATCAACTGATATTCCACCATTAGACACAACATGGCCAAGAAAAGAAACTTCCTTCAACCAGAACTCACACTTACTTCTTTTGGCATACAACTGGTGCTCTCTGAGCTTCTGCAGTACCAATCTCAAGTGTTCAGCATGCTCATCATCGTTCTTGGAGTAGATCAGAATATCATCAATAAATACCACCACAAACTTATCCAGGTATTCCATAAAAACCTTGTTCATCAAATACATGAAGTACGCAGGTGCATTGGTAAGACCAAATGACATCACCGTATATTCATACAATCCATACCTCGTAGTGAATGCTGTTTTGGGAACATCTGAAGCACGAATCTTCAACTGATGATAACCAGACCGAAGATCAATCTTGGAGAACACACAAGCACCTTTCAACTGATCAAACAAATCATCGATTCTGGGCAAAGGGTACTTGTTCTTGATAGTGACCTCATTGAGTGACCGATAATCAACACACATCCGCTGACTGCCATCTTTCTTGTCAACGAAGATAACCGGTGCACCCCAAGGTGAAGAACTAGGACGAATAAAACCTTTATCCGACAACTCTTTAATTTGTTTCTTAAGTTCTTCTAATTCTTTTATTCCCATCCTATATGGTCTTTTAGCTATAGGTGCAGTTCCAGGTAATAACTCAATTATAAATTCAATATCACGATCGGGAGGCATACCTGGCAAGTCTTCTGGGAATACATCTGGAAATTCATCCACAACCCTATCTGCTGGGTTGTCATTCTCTTCAAGCTGATTGACGGCGGCTGTCGGTGGAGGTTGCATGACCACTTCAACACTGATCCTGTTTCCTGTAGGTGTAGACAATTCAACTATCTTCTTATCACACTTGATCACTGCATCTTGCTTTCTCATCCAGTCCAAACCCAATATAACATCAATTCCAGCGGTTCTCAAAACTGTAAGCTGAGCTTTGAAGTCTACCCCCTTAGGGTAACGGTAACCGATGGACAATAACAATCGGTTCTCATAACCCCACCCGGTGAATTCACAATTATCGGATTTTGCATTGCTACTAATGATGTTCCATGCATTCTAACAAAAGCTTGCGATATGAAAGAATGCGATGCTCCGGAATCGAAAAGAACAGTAGCAGGGATGGAGTTGACAAGGAACGTACCCATCATCACTTCTGGCGCTTCTTGAGCTGCTTCCGCGGAGACGTGGTTCACGCTCCTATTATGAGGGGGTGGCTGGTACCTTCCTCTCTGGTTGTTGCTGTTCTGACTTGGAGGATTTGGCGTGTTTTGCTTCTTGGGGCAGTTATAGGAAAGATGTCCAGGTTCACCACAAGCAAAGCACTTAGTGGGGGTGTGGGGAACATTAGCCTTTACTGGCGTACTGCTGGACGAGCCTTGACGAGGGGCTGTATAACCACCTTGTTGCTGGAACGGCGGACGTTGCTGGTTCGGGTTACGGTTCCCAAAGTTGGATGAGCCTTGGTACCTCTGCTGGTAACCCTGCTGAGGATAGTTGGGATGCTGGCGAGTGTTGCTTCCAGAAGCTTGTCCCCTAAGCTTCCTCTTCTTGTCCATCTCCCTGCGTTCATTGTCCAGGACGATGGCACGGTTCACCAAGGTTTGAAAATTCGGGTAAGTATTACCCTTCAGTTGCAACCGGAGATCATAGTAGATTCCCTTCAAGAAGAGACGCTGCTTATCAGCATCATCCCTTACTTCATTGGGTGCATAACGAGCTAGCTGCGAGAACTTGTCATGGTACTCACTGACTGACATCTGTCCCAACCGAAGATTCCTGAATTCTTCTTGCTTCAACTCTATGATTCCTTCTGGAATGTGGCACGCCTTGAAATCCCGAGAAAACTCTTCCCAAGTGATAGCAGGGGCATTGCCGGGACGAGCATCTTGATACATCTCCCACCAAGTCTGTGCTGCACCTTGAAGTTGACCAGAAGCATACAGAACCTTCTCCTGGTCATTGCACTGTGCGATGTTGAGTTGCTTCTCCACCGCACGCAACCAATCATCCGCCTCCAACGGATCACTGGCATGAGAGAAGACAGGAGGGTGTCCTTGCAGAAATTCCCTCCGCTTGTTGACAGGTGGAGCTCCAGCAGGTTGATGGGGTTGATTCTGCATGAACTGCATCATGGCTTGCATTGTCTGCATCATCTGAGCTTGCATCTGTTCCGGGGTCATCACAGGTGGTGGAGGTATAGGGTGCTGGTTGTTGTTGTTGTCGTTGTTGTTGTCACTGGTGTTGGATCCAGAGTTAGTCCTGGTGCGAGGCATCTGTCATATATATATCATAAGAACAAATTTAGAACCTGACACGGGACGAGTCTGCAACTTTTCTGGATTTCAGCACAACAGCAGTCTAGAAAAACAGTCATATCTGAAGTTCCCGAACTCAAACAGAGGCAAAGCTTACATGGTTGGAAAGATAAAGAAATTATCTACAACTTTCGTAATTCTGACTTTTTCTGATTATGACATTAACTTAGTCATAAACTGTGATTAAACAGATCTGTCCAGATTACCAAACTGCGCAGAAACATCAACTTGCAGGAATTGTTTCTCTTAACTCCGAACAGATATGAAGGTGATTCTTGCGGCCATGGAAAGATAAGGAAGTCTACTGTTTTAGGTTAATTTTTGGTGATTTTAGGACGTTCATATTTAAAAGAACAAAATTAACAAGATAGGGGGACAGGCCCACAACCTCAACAATCATTACAAAGATCCAACTCACACATTAGCAAAAACACAAGCAACTAAACACTTAGATAAACACCAACACACACGACTCACGATCTAACGATTAACTATAAAGGGGATTCCTAACCCTAACACTTCTTGATCTTTTTGAAGTTTGGAGGCAACCCGAACTCTTCACGGAGCTCATCTTGCTGTTGATAGCTGTGCTTGAGCTCCTTGCGTAGCGTCATTGTTTCCACCAGAAGATGTCCATACATACTCATCATTTCTTGGACGAAGTCGACGAGCTCATTGAGAACGGGACCACCTTCACTGTTAGGGTCGTCGGTGATCCAACCTTGCTCTGCATCAAAACGAGGGATGAAGCGACGTCGGGTATTGGCAACCCTTTCTCTGAACTTGTTGTGGATAGCCATGTATGCACAGAATGCCGCATCCTTCATGCTTGCTTCGATGGTTGGATGTGCAACGCAGCTGTGAAAGGTATAGTCCACTCGTTCCGCTGCTTGCACACCGGCACTCCCACAGATGTATACCTTTGCCTTCCAATATGTATTGGCGAGCGGGTGCTTGTATTCCTTGCAGGTGTACATTGTTGCAACTTCAGGTCCGGGGTGGCATTCTCCCACCAGTTCCACCAGTTGGGAGTGAGCGTAACTGCTGTTTGCTCCTCCGCGGATATACTTTGTGCGGATCCACCCGGGCTCTTCTGACAGGTTTTCAACGACATCATCAGAAGTAGGGGAAACAACTCTTGGGTAAAGGGGGCTTGCTCCCCCTTGGTACTCTTCGCTGCTGGAGATTTCATGGATTTCCTCCACTGGTTCTTCTTGGGACTCCTCCATTGTAGCTTGTGGTTCAGGAGCCTGTGGCGGAGGTACACATTCACTGGAACTGAGACGAGCTGATCGGCGAAGAGCAGGCATCTTTAACCAAGACAAGATACAGATAGATTAGAACAACATTTTCACAATAGAATAAGTCAAGTGTAGCATAATCGGTTTGAGCAAATATATATATGCAAGGATATATGCAAGAAAAGAGAAGGTAAGAAGACCATTCTAACTAGGCTGGCGTCCTACAGTCAACACTGCTTTGATACCAATTTGTCACACCCAATTTTAAGGATAAAATTGAATATGAATAACTCATGTGTGCCCAGAGATCAATCACACACATAAGCCGACAAATCTTTAAATAGTACCATCACTGAGTGTTTATTACATAACGAATAATATTTAAATAACATAACAGCGGAATATAAAGATAACTCTCGCGACGAAGCTCCACTTCACAGGGAACGCCGACTGGTTGACCACTAGCCTAGTACTCCTCACGGTAGCCTTCATAGCCATCTGAAGGGGTTGAGAAAGCAAGAGTGAGCACTTACGTACTCAGCAAGAGTAACATAGGGTTATGCAGCTCAAAAGGTTGACACCGTCTGTACTGCGGTTGCTTTTAACTTGGTCAAGTTTTACCAACACTTAGCTTTAGTTATGCATAGCCCAATTAATAACCACATGATAAGATTAATAAGCATCATTAACAATTAAACAACATGATCATCTACACTGTGAGTTTTCCAGGCCGCTCGTGACCGTGAGCACGGCTATCATGATAAATTCACACTCTGCAGAGGTTATACACTTTACCCACAAGCCATGTTACCCATATGCCCGGGATAGCTAGTCCCATAACACTGCCGAGGTGAGCGAGCAGGGAACACTATGAAGCCTTTCAAAAGTCTTCCTAACATGTTGATAGACCCTACGAACCCAATGCAAAGGGGTATATGGGACACCCCGATGGTACCACTCGCAGCGGTCCCCACACAAGCTATACCCCATAACCAGCTCGGCAAAGGTGCCTTTCACGAACTGCCAACATGCTAGTACGAATCTTAATACTTGACTAAAGCCAGAGCCATTATAGCACTCGTGGTTGTATTAGAAATCCCAGCTTTTGCCCTACAGTGGGGTCCTATTCCATGTTGCTACAAAAGCCAGTTTTACCTCATTGTTGCATATATCATTAGTCAAGATTCATCTCAAGATCCATTATTGTAAAGCATAGCAAAGCTACCCATATGCACATAAACCCATGGTGACAAGGTAAAGGATAACAAAGCTATGGCATAGATCTAATAGGAATCAAATTAGACACATGCAATATGACTAGATGAATTATGGTGAATAGGTAACAAGGATGATCCCATGTTAAACTTGCCTTGATCCCAAAGCTCTTGGTGATCCTGATCTGCTGCAAAGAACTCTTGGTCAACGAAGATCTCACCGGCTGTACTCGATCAACATCACCACGCAATCATCCGAACAATCATACACGAAGCAAACAAGACATGATCAGAACATTACACCATAAACAATAAAGAGACCTTGAAAAGATTATAAAACAGATCTATACTTTACTACGATCGCAAAGATACGAGAATCACACTAATCGGATCTAAAACGAAGAAGTTAGAGATAAAACGGGATTTTGAAGAGAGATAGGTTTAGCAAAAGCAAAGTAATTTTCTCTGATTTTCAAAAGTAATTAACATAGGTGAGACCTATACTACTGGATATAGCATGAAAATACGGATCTAACGCAACTCGAACGGGTCGATTTGGATTTAAAACGAAGAAAATATAAGCATTTGAAGTTTAGGGGTAAAAAGGAAATTAGGAATTAGGGTTTTTATTTTATTTTCGGAATTAAACCAACTTCAGAAAAGGAAATACGCTTTCCCGAGGGGAAAACGCACTGCTGGATGGCGCCTTCGGGACTGCGGGTTAAGGGGTTGAAAAGAGCAGGGGCTCTTTAGCAAATTTGCCACGCGAAAGGGTATCTTCTATTCTGAGCCGTTGGATTAGAACTGGATGGATCGGATTAGATCTCGGATGTGAGAGAGGGAGAGCCGGCGGCGCTGAGGCCGGAGCAGAGAGGGAGGGCGGCGGTCCGCCATGGCCGGCGGCCAGTGTGCGGCGGCGCGAACTCGATCGGGCACTGCAGTGCTCCATTTTCAAAACCAAGCGCATCGAGATGTCAAGGATGGCACCGCGAACTCATCTAGAGCATTGGCGAGGCACGGGGGTGACCGAGAGACTCAGGAGCTCCATGACCTTGACACTCAGGAGGCATACGGTACAACTATTGACACCTCCTCTGACAGCTCAGACGCGGACTACCAGCCCATTCCCCGTATGCCCCCATGGGCTCACGACGCCGAGGCTGGTGGATCCGACGCCACTACTGCAGTTGCTCCAGATTCTTTAGTGTTCAAGATCCTTGATCACATATCTGAGCAGCAGGGTTATCTAGTATCAGCTATCACTCAGGTCCAGCAAAGACAGGATGAGATGCAGCAGCAGATGATGGCAATGTAGCTTGAGTCCCAGCGCTTACAGCTCCAGACACAGCAGATCCAGGCGCAGAACATGGCCTTCATGGACCATATGATGAGGTGGATAGGTGCACCACCAATCGAGTTCCCTACAGCTCCACAGATCCAGCTGATGAGCTAGTCCTAGTCAGTTGGCCCCTCTACAGGCTCTAGGCCCCGTTGTGGGCTCTTAGCAGACAGTTGGCTCTTCAGTGGCCCCATTAGTGTTAGCAGGACCGTCTGTCACTCCCACCCCCGCCGTACAGTCCAGTGGACTTTAGGGTGCCAGATTGACCACCCCGTTCCAGTCACCGGTGACACAGGTTACCACGTGGTTGGACACCCTTGGCCCATCACAGCAGTTCACTCCCCTCACTACCGGTTTCACACCGATGATAGCTACTTTGGTTTTGACTGCTCGTGACCTCTCAACGTCGTTTAGTGACATTACCAGGCAGCCGTCCATCACTGGTGAGTAGTTAGCAGCAGAGCTTCAGACAGAGTTGGTTACACCGACAATAGGTCAGCACTGCTCTTCAGTTGCTTCGTCTGAGGCCAATCACGATAGCCGGGTTCCACCAGTTTCTACTCCACCCGGTGCTATCATGACTGATGCCACAACCGTTACCTCTACTCTTGTTCAGCCTGAGTAGCCACCGGTCCTTGAGACTCCAGTTGAGTTAGTGCTTGAGGCACAACCGGATTCCGCAGCTCCTGAGGCACCGGCAGAGACAGTGGCTCCTACTCCTACTCCAGCCCCAGCTTCACTTCCAGCTCCAAACACTCAAGGGGAGGACTCAGAGGACGACGATGCTTACCGAGTTCCGAGTTCTTGACCGTGCCGCGACTACTCCACCTCCACTTCTAGACGCTTAGACTTTGGTATTAGATGCCAAAGGGGGAGAGGGAGAGTCGAGTATGCTAGTTTCAGGGGGAGCTAGTAGGATTTGTTCTTTTGATGTGTATTGTACTCTATCATGCATCACGTTTACTGTCTTTCATGCATTGTGACATATGTGTGTGATGTTTGAGACTCTTGATGGTTGTGTGACATGTGTGTGAACTCTTTTATATTAATCATGTCACTTGGTTATGCTATATTGCTTCCGCGCTAATCTCTCATCTTTTGGCTATAGCATATCCTTTGAAATCAAGTACTATTCTCAATTCATATATATTGTGCTTGTCATGGCTTGAATGGTTTAGGCATGTTTTTGTCTCTCTTATCACTAACCCATGCCTATCTCATGTCAAGTCATGTTTCTCTAATCAAAACTCACTCATATTCTATACTCGAGCTTGTATTGTCGTCAATCACCTAAAAGGGGGAGATTGAAGAATCATGGTCCCTTATGTTTAGGCGATTAACGACAATGCTAGGTCACTGACTAACGTGTGTTTTGTAGAGGCAAAGTCATTAGAGTTAAGTCATAAGTGATGCTAGATGAATGGGCTTAATGGTATTCATGCCCCCAAGATGGAAATCGTTTTCGGTTTCAAAGGATGGAGCTACAAGGTTAAGACTAGGCTAGCTTTTAGTGCCATGAGGTGTGAGAAGGGCACTAAGTATAGACTAGGACTTTGTTTTTCCTTTGACCGTACTATAAAGGGGGGTATAAGGTTAGTAGCTTGACCTAGGAGAGTTTGGGAATGTTGGTGTATGCACATTTGTCACAACCTGTCCTAGAGACCCTACAAATAGCCCTTTAGATGGTAGGAGCCAAACCACTTTAAAAGACTTAGTGAAATAAGGTGAAGAAGGGGGTGAAAGAGGCTCTGGATCAGTTTTCCTAGGAGGCTCCGGACCATTGGAAGTGGTCCGGTGGTCCTGCCTTAGGCACAATGCTAAGGAAGAAGCTCCGGACCACGTGTCCGGAGGGCTTCAGACCAATGCAAGTAGGCCGGAGGCCAGTAAGTTCTTGAGAGAGTCCAGGGAAGGGCTCCAGACTAGTCCGACGGGTGGACCGACGACTAGTCCGACGCTTCTGAGCCGAGCTCGTTTGGAGTCTAGTAAGGACCAGGACTCCAGACCAGAGGCTCCGGACCAACCTCCAGACCAATGCAAGTAGTCTGGAGGTCCCTGGCACAATAACCATTGGATTTCAGGAGTGAGTTTCGGACCAACCTCTAGAATTGATCCGACGTGTAGGCTCCGGACTAGTCCGATGGCTTCGCAGAAAAGTGAAAAAGCAAGAAACGTCTAGTTTTGGAGGTGGGGACTATTTATAGCTGCCCATTTCGTCCAAATTAGCTCTGTTGGCCATTGTTTCAGCTGAAGGAATCTTGAGAGATTTATTGGAGAGCCAAGTGTCTTGTGAGGAAGAGATTTGAGAATCCTAAGCATGTTCTTCCTCCCTAGAGTGATTAGGAGTGACAAGTGTGCATCCATCCACCTTCCTAGCCTCGAGTTGGGCAAGTGAAGGTCTTGTGCTTGTTACTCTTGGTGTTCGACAACACCTAGATGGTTTGGTGGTGATCGAATGAAGGTAATTGCCAGAAGATTGTTGGCGGCCCTTCTCCAAGTTCTTGTGATCGGTTGTGGGTGATTCACCGAGCCGGAGTGGTGAAGAATCAGCCCTTAGAGAGCACTCATCCTTGCACGGGATTGAGGGGGAGCAATACCTTGCGAGGTGCTCTAACAAGGACTAGAGGGGAGTATCGACTCCTCGATACCTCGGGAAAACATCGCTATGTCAAGAATTCTCTTTCCTGGGCTCCTTTTATTTCCGCATTTACTTTCCGTTGTGATGGTAGTCTTACTTTGATCATCGGTGTTTGCAAATTTGAAAACATTTAAAAGGTTCCAAATTTGAACATGTTGTTTGCCATAGTTCACTAAACATACACAAAAAATTAGGAGCAAAAAAATACAAAAACAATTATTTAATTTGTCGAGTGCTTAGGGTTGGCACCCGGCAAATTAAATTAAGTTGCCGAGTGCCAACCCTAGGGCACTCGGCAAATCTATTTTTCACTTAAAACTGAATGGGCCGGCCCACTCGGCTGGCTGACACTCTCACTCTCACACTCACACTCACACTCTCACTCACCCTCACCCGCTGCCCCACCCCGTGTCGCGCCCGCCCTGCGGCCGCCCCACCCCGCACCGCCGCCCCGCCCCACAGCAGCCCCCACCCCGCGCCGCACCCGCCCCGCCCCACGCCGCCGCTCGCCGCCCGCGCCGCGCCCGCCCCGCCCCGCGCCACCTCCCCACCCCGCGCCATCGCCCCGCCCCCACAGCAGCCCCCCACCCCCCACCGACCAGCCAACAACGCCCCCCCACCGAGCAGCGGAGAAGAGAGGAGGAGGGGAGAAGGAGGAGAAGGAGAAGGAGGAGGACAAGGAGGAGGGGAGGAGAAGGAGAAGTACCTGCCGGCCTCATCCCGTCGACCCCCACACCGCTGCGAGCGTCGCCGGAAAGGTATATGATATTAGTAGTAGTTTGTAGTATTAGTTAGTAATAAGTAGTTTTACTAGCAATGTTAGTGTTAGTAGTTAGTAGTTATTAGTAGTTAGTAGAGTTAGTAGTGGCAGCGTTAGTATTGGTAGTAATATTGTTAGTAAGTAGTCTTATTATATATAGAACACCTTGGATATAATAAATCTCTATATATGCCCTTTATCATATTTGAACTTGGATATAATAATATATAGATGGCTGGACGTCGAAATCTCCCACCACCGGAAGTCATTGGTTGGAATGGTTATTGTACTTGGATGGGTTTCGATCCAGTATTGCCGGTAGTACCGAGGAATCATCCAAGCATAGTAAGTTAATCAATATATGATTCATATGTATGACTAGCTCATCCAAGTTAATTGACATGTCTTATATGTACTGTAGATGATTGATCCAATTGTTTGGCTTAAAGGAACACTCGCCTATTTTGGGGTTGACAATGTGGATGTTCAGATTAATCATGTAAACAATGGTCCACAACTCCAATGTCGTATTTCATTTTCAATTGCCGTTAGGATGGGTCATGGTCGTGGCCGTGGTAGTGGTCGTGGCCGCGGTGGTGTTGGCAGGCGCAATGTGTTACAAATCTCAGAGGCGGGAATACAGGCACCCCAGCGGGGTGTTGCTATTAAGTATGTCGTCTTTGCTTGTGTAACTACGCTCTCAAGAAATGGGATCGCACTTCCTACTCTTTCCTCAGTGATGGTAGTCTTACTTTGATCATCGGTGTGTAAAAGTATCTAGGACGCTAGTGAAACCTAGGGTCCGGACCATTGGATGTGCGTCCGGATCCCTAGGTTTTACTCTGCTTTATCAGGGCATCCGGATGCTATGAACAGTGCAGAGTCCAGACTGCAGGTTGCGTCTAGACCCTACATAGAGAGCTCCAGAATGTGGTTTTGGATTCGGACGCTGTCCGGAGTGTGGCGTCTGGACTGCATGTTGCGTTCGGACCGCACACAAAGCGTACCCGAGAGGGTTTTCTGATCCAGACGTTGTCCAGATCCACGCGTTCGGACTGCGTTTAGCGTCCGAATGGCGTGTGTCTCTGCGCTGAGAACAAAGAGATGAGGGGGTCTGGACACATGCGCGATGGTCCGGACCCCACCTTGCAGCAGCGTCCGGAGTGACGCAGAAAGACACTTTTAGTGCCTAACGGCTAGGGACTTGGTTGGGGGGTATTTATACTTCCCCATCAGCCCCTTAGCATCACTCTTGCCCATTCCAACAGTTGAGATATTCTTGTGAGAGTGCAAGAAGTTCAAGAGCCCTAGTGAGAGAGTGAATTTCCATTCCATGTGTTGATTCTCACTAGTTGCTTAGAGATAGCAAGTGTGCATCCATTCAATCACTAGACTAGCCTTGGTCAAGTGAGAGTTAGTGCTTGTTACTCTTGGTGATCGATATCACCTAGACGGCTTCGCGGAGGTTCTCTTGGTGATCATCCGGTGGAGTTCATTGTGGATGACCCAAGCTTCGTTGTGATCGGTTGTGGGCGATTCACCGAGCCAGAGTGGTGAAGAATCAGCTCATAAAGAGCACTTAGTCCTTGCGCGGACTAAGGGGGAGCGATACCGTGTGCGGTGCTCCAACGAGTACAAGGGGGGAGTGTCGACTCCTCGATACCTCGGCAAAAAGTCATCATGTCAATTTCCTTGCACCCTTCTCCTTACTTATTGCAATTACTTTCCGCATTACATTATTGTTGCATGAGTAGAATTGCATAGGGCTTTACCGCTTTCCTTGCCATGTCTTGCTTGTGTAGCTAGGACACACTTAGGAAAAGCACTAGGGGGTTAATTGTCTCTTGTTAGGTTTAATTCTTGCTTAGAAATTTAAAGAGCCCAATTCACCCCCCCCCTCTTGGGCATCTTGATCCTTTTAGGGTGGATTGGTATTTGATGATATCCCTAATAACCATCAAGGAAACAAAAGAAAGAATGCTTTGCAAGCCGTTCCAGCATCTCATCAATGAAGGGTAACGGGAAGTGATCTTTCTTTGTAGCATTATTAAGTTTTTGGTAATCTATACACATTCTCCAAGTCATGACGGTTCGTTGAGGAATCAACTCGTTCTTGTCATTTCGAACGACCGTCATACCTCCCTTCTTAGGCACAACTTGCATAGGGCTAACCCATTCACTATGAGGAACACTGTAGATGATCCCTGCGTGCAAGAGTTTCAAGACCTCCTTCTTCACTACTTCTCTCATCGCATTATTCAATCTGCGTTAAGGTTCTCTAGAAGGAAGAGCCTTAGGTTCTATAGGAATGCGATGTGTGAAAAGAGCGGGACTGATGCCCTTGAGATCTTGAAGAGAATAGTCTAACACTGATTGATGCTTTTCTAAGACAGTGAGGATCTTGAAGGACTCTTTAGGAGAGAGTTTGTCACTTATGATCACAGGTGCCTCACGATCGTTATTTAGGAAAGCATACTTTAAACTAGCTGGAAGGGGTTTAAGTTCTATAGAGGGTTTAGATGGGGGCTCGGATTTCTCTAGATCTATGGGTTCTTCTATATCGTCTTCTTCCTGGATGAAATCTTTAGCGTCTTCTTCTAGATCAGGATGAGATGATTCTAGCAGAGATGCAACCATCACTTCCTCTATGGGATCAGATTCTGGGAGTGATTCTGTCATGGTGTTTATGGAATTGGTAAGCGGAATCGAGAGTTTAATGTTACTCCCAAGATGACCCTTAAGACTTCCATCAAGAGATCCATCAAGAAATCTCATGAGTGGATGTCCAATTAACAATTCGAACTCCTCTATATCAAATATGAAGAAATTCAAGAGGATATTGACTTTGTTAATTAGCGTAGGAATGGTCTGTGCGATCCCACAACTCTCAATCAATTGTCCCGAAGGAAGCTTCAAGAACTTATTGGTTGGAGTCAGATTTACATTACCTAGGAGAGCATTAGCTAATGATTTAGACATAATGCTGACTCATATGGCAGGATCGTAAAGAGAGTCTAACTTTGCTCTATTGATTTGACAAGGAATGGTTGTGGAGGAAGAAAGAATTTGAATTGGCTCGAATGAAGATTCGGCCTCTTCTAACCACTCACTGCTCATGATAGAAGCTAGCTCTTGACCCGTCTCCTGGAGATAGGCTTCCTCTATGCGGCTAGGAATGTGAAGGTTCGGAGCTTTTCGAGAAGAAGACTTCTTTTGCACAGATTGATTCAAGGCATTTTTGAAAATGGAAAATAAATCAGCCTCGATATCAAGAGGGAATTCCAAGGGATGAATTTCTTCTTCCCTTGGTGATTCAGGTTCGATAGCAGGACCTTGAGATGTAAAGGGAAGAGTTTCTGCTATAGATGTTGTTTCTATTCTGGGGGTTGGTTTTTGTTCTTCCGTGGGTCCTTCATCATAAACCTTAGTATAGGGGTGTTTTCAAGAATCTTTGTGAGAAGACTCTTCCCTACACTAACGGGTAAACACAGGAAGGCTCCCCCGGAAGAGATATCAAGAGGCTGTGCGGAATGTTTGCTAAGACCGCCATAAAAATGTTGTAACATTGTAGGCTTGGTTATAGCAAGATCAGGAACGAAAGATGCTAGATCTACAAGACAGTCCCATGCCGCACCTAGAGGTTCTTTCTCCTTTTGTTTGAAGGTTAAGACCTCTATTCGAAGACGAATAACACGGGAGATAGGGAAGAAAGCTAAGCAGCATTTGGATTGCAATTTTTCCCATTCTCCCTTCGCACTATCTATGTGGCGAGTATATCATCGTTTAGCTATTCCCGTCAAAGAGAACGGAAATAGCTTCCACTTAAGGATACCTTGCCTCATCCCTTGGATGTGGACACATGAACAAAGTTGTTCAAAGTCACGTAGATGAGTGTTAGGATTCTGATCTTCGTCCCCAGAAAATGGTTTATCCTGAACCATCGCTATGAAACTCAGGCGAAGCTCATAACGAATGGCCAAAACAGCCTGAGATGATTTAGGTGGCTCCAAGCTAGTGCCCATTGGAGCACCATATTCAAAAAGGGTTGTTTGATCCATATGTGTATGTGGAATGAAAGGATGAAATCAAACAAAGATAAAATAGGACCAAAGGGTTCTAGTTAAAACAGCTACCGTTCCCTGGCAACGGCGCCAGAAAGCTTGTTGACACCAGAAGTGGCAAACGGGTAAAAGACCGCAAGTGTATGGCTGTCAAGTGTAGCTTTCACCGGGAGTATTCTAGGTATCGTATTTTCCTCAGGGAACGAGAAGTGAGTTAACTAGGATTATGGATATGTCCTATGATGGATCAAGGGAGACTATGACAACTGGGTTGAGAGGTTCTATATAGCAAAGATATCTAACAAGGTAAAGCTGGTTATACTGGCTTTATCAGCCCTTCTCTTGTAGGAGACGATGGGATAGATCAGAAAGAGGACAAAACTCTAACCAGACCGCGCCATCATGTTGTATTGAGGCCCTACCTTTAAAGAACTTATCTTACACACGTGGTGGAATACGAAGACTAGATAGAGTTGTCACCTTCTACTAGCATCCACAAACAATCCATGCGATAAGTGGTTTACAAAGGCAAGATTAAGCTTAGACACCACGTCTACACTAATCTCACTACTTAACCTTGGCCTAAGATTAAAGCACTTTACTCAGAGCAAAGTGATGAACAAGCGCGAAAAGATGTATAACAGCTAAACCAGATTTAGAATATTAATTGCTATAAAGAACTCAGAAGAAGTCACTTACAAGTGCTAAACTTACAAGATACTCGCATCCACTGAGTAAGAACTCCAGAGAAGATTCCCGACAGATCCGGGGCTTTCTCGAGAAGAATTCCCTCACTCTCATCCAACTAGCATAACACTACCGCAGAGCTCCGCTAAGAGACTAAGGAGTAGTATTTCTCCAATGAGGCATGAATGATAAGAGATCACTAAGGGTCTATTTATAGCTAGAGGTAGAGTAGGGGCTACTCCGGTGCCACGTCAGCAATCCGCGTCACCTTCATCAACCACCGTAGGATCAAACCAACCTTCGAACCGCCTTAGGATGGATGGTGTTGATTTCCAGCATGTGGGGAGTGAGTATGGCGGTTACTAGGGGATAAACCGCCTTAGGGGAGGTCGACCGACCCCCCTACTGGCCTGTGGGCCCTCTCTGTTCCTTATGGATGGTGTCCCACTGGTCAGGGACCAAGTGGGGGCCTAGTGGGCCCAATGATAGGTCGGCCGACCCCCTCATGGGGTCCTTGGCCCACCTCTACCTTTTGGATGTTGGTCCCACTTGTCATATACGTTGGGTGTTTGTTCTGAGATGATTGTCATGCTAATATCCTTGATGTGGGCCCATGGATCCTCGTGCTTTGATCCAAAACCGTTGAGAGAGAGCACAGGGTGGATCCAAGGGTGCAAGATCACTTAGTAAGGTGCTACTTGGATCATGGGGGCATGGGAGGCCTAGTGGCCCCACAGGAAGGTCGACCGACCCCCTAAGTGGGCCTACTGGCTCCCAAATGTCCCCATTTGTCATTACTTGCATACAAATAGTCAAGGGACATGTGGAACTAGTTATTGGATAAAATGTGTTCATGTTATGCTTGTTTTTCTTAGAATATGAGGATGTTGACGGTATTTTGATGGTGACAAAAAGGTTCATTCTTACCGTCAGCACACGTCGTCGGGGCCAGAAACCAACGCCATAAATGGGTTCGACGGATTCTCAAGCTTGGCCCGGATTTGGTGGTCTATCTCCGAGGACTTGAGCTTGCTGAATAGCTCGTCCTTGGTGAGGGCATTATAGCTCGGTGACTCCTGGATGGCAGCCACCTTCATTTCTCATACCGATCAAGAGAATGCAAAAGCTTGATAGCCATCTCATGATCATCATAGGGCAAGTTGGCTCGATTGGCGCGCATCTTGTTGACGATAGATTGGAAGCGAGTGAACATCCCGTCAACATATTCGTTGGCCAATTGTACGAAGTTCTCGTACTCCCTACGGTATGTGTCGAAGAGTCTGGACTTGATCTGAGGATTGACCTCATGATATCTCACAAGTGTTTGCTAGATCTCTCGTGCCATAGTGAGGTTCGAGACTCGCTCAAACTCGGCGAGGCACAAACTCAAGAAGAGGATGCTACGGGCTTTGCTATTTGAAGCATGTTGTGTGACTTGGGTTTGGGTGACCCGAGCACCAAGAACCACATAGTCCTCATTCTCACAAATCTCCCATATATTCGAATCAACTCCTTGTAGAGAGGCGGACATGCGCACCTTCCAATAGGAGAAGTTTGTTCCATCGAAAAACGGAGGTCTACCAACACCTCGCTCCATGTCACCTTCGCGGATCAAGAACCGGCTAAGGTGGATTGATCCTTAACCAAGCTTTGATACCAATTGAAGGACTGAGAACAACGACCAAAGGGGGGTGAATGGGAGCCTCAAAATTCACTCAGAAATATTCGGGTCACTCTTCCCAAAAACCAAACCCAGTTGATGGGTGCTCAACTTGGTTCAAACGGATTTTCAAGAACTACTCTCAATCAAAAGTTCTCATCTCAGGAACAAAGAAGATTAGAGAGGAGCAAAAACCAAAATGTGAAGAACACAAGTAAACAGGGGACACGATCACGAAATCGGACTAACCATGGCTTACGGAGGGTAAGGCCTCCGATTCCAACACAAGTTGTTCAAAGTGATTACACAAATCGACTAACAAAATCGACTCGAGGACCTCATAAGCAAGAACTAGGGTTAGGGAGCTAGAGTGGAGAGGGAGGAATGAGAAAGGTGGAAGAGGTGAGATGAGGGATACCCCTTCATCCCCTACTTAACAGCGCTTTGGACATTTCCAAATCGCCCCCTAGATACATGACTGAATTACCTAGTCCTGAGACACTGTAATCCAAGTCGCAGATATTTCTTGCATCTGTATTTGGATGGCCTCGCTTCCTGTCCGGAGTTACCGTTGCCTCGACGCAACCTCCAGGATTCCGCCACGTGCCATCCCCGCTTCCTCGGAAGTTCCGCCTGGGTTTTGAAGCCTAAACCTGCGAAACCCGCCACCGGTAGCTTTGGGCTCAACTACCGAACCCCGAGTTTTGAGGCCCAAACTCGAAAACCATCCACCGGTGGTTTTGCGGCCCAAACCACCAAATCGCTCGACTCGAGCCACCTTGTCCTCGCCCGATCAGACTCCGAGCCCCATGAGCCTCCGCTCGACCCGCTCGTCCACTATCTTGACTCGGTCGACTCGGTCTACCTCCATGTCTTCTCACGCTCGCCGGTGCCAAGTACTAGCCACCACAGCTAGTCCGCCGGCGCCCCTGGTCCGTTAGTCCGAGCCCCGCTTCCGCCCTTCACCACTCTCAGTCCATCGGCACGGCAAGCCTCTACTCGACCTTCACCACGCCATTGACTACTGTCTCCGGGCCTAACACCTGCACACCACAAGCCGATAGACAGGCACACATTTGCTTTCGCAAAGGATTAGTAGAACTGCTCAAACTGAAATACTCACATGTTGAGCAATCACACATCATCAAAATTGAACAGACATGGGCACATATCAACCATGTGTTCGCAGTTGACCTGCATTTACTTTCTTTAGAAGGAAACCTTCAATACCTAGCGTGAATAATCCTGCTTTATGGACATACTTCTCCCCCTCTTATTTACAATTGGGAGTTGAGTGGTTTTACTTGGTACCTCCACTCTTTCTGGCAAATACTTGCAATAGATTAACAAGTTTAAAAGACACATTAGTAATCAGTAAATGCATATGCCAGTTTATTTGCAATATTACACAAAACAACAACTCTTTGAACTCAAAATTCAGTTCATTTAGTATGTGATCCTGAGCTTGAATTGCCTTAGGCATTCTAAATATCTTCCTGGCATTATATATGGTACTTCAAGTCTCCCCCTAATGCCTGGAAATGCCCATAATCAAATACAACTAGCGTACGGGTCGTAAAATAGATCCTCCGTAAGAGGTTCTAGATACTTAGC
Source organism: Microstegium vimineum (assembly GCA_022036555.1). Taxonomy (NCBI): domain Eukaryota; kingdom Viridiplantae; phylum Streptophyta; class Magnoliopsida; order Poales; family Poaceae; genus Microstegium; species Microstegium vimineum. The sequence goes on from CM039120.1 coordinate 56,475,887, forward strand.
AATCGACGGAGATTGAAATATGACGATGATCCCCAGTTTTCTATGTGTACCCATCAATGTACGATATGGTGGTGAGATTGATACGTATTCAACGTAATCCAAACTTACGCAAATAGTAAATCTTCATGGATTCCCACGTACTAAATGCATATAGGGGATAAGAATCTTTGTATCGGACACCCACATATTCATTTGAATATGATCAAGAAATCCAAGACATATAAATATGATTGTAAGCTAAGAGGGTCTTAAAATCTATTTCCCTATGGCACTTATCGTATCCACACTTTGGGGAAAATGACCAATATATTTGCCAATAATTTTTCACTCATCCATATGATGACCAAGATGATGATTCCAAATCTAGAATGCATCAATAATGTGAAAAAATATTATATGCAACATGTTGTATGGGGTTGTATGCATAATACAACCAAAATGAGACTTATCTCATTACTTATATGTCATATCCAATGTTGTTCTTTTGTGTTTCTATATGAAAACAAATTTGGATATCTCTATAATTTGGTAAAATAATTTGGTAAAATATGAGTGTAATGAGAACATAATTAAATATCCTCAATTACAAACTCAGTATCCATAGGAACAATGATAATGGAAAAATATGTCATACTATCATTGCATCGTATCATACGATGGACAAAAATATTTCCTCCTCTTGCTAAAGAACTAGGAATATATATTGCTTCCCTAACTATAGAGTTTGTGGTACAAAATGTCCACTAGGCACATACCATTCCCACATTGGAATGGTTCCCATACAATCTATATATGACAAGAATTCAATGAGATTCTCGTCTAATATATAGAAATCCATAAATATTGTTGAGTATCAAATACATTGATATGATACCCGCAATAGTTATGTGTTGAAAACAAGTAAATTATATCAATGGACTATGAGATTATTACAATAGTCCATTAGATAAAACAATGTTGATGTCCATTGTCTATGTCGAATAGTGATGCAATCTAGAGCGAGTTCTTTAAACTCCTCTAAAGTCAGTATCCATAACATGAGGAAACCCATTGATTTAATTAATTTACACCTGGGGTAAATTAAAAATCACTATGGTGATGTTGAAATCTCAAATGCAAAATTTGGGGAATTCCATATCTTGACTCTTTGTTTTGGATAGTTAGAGGTAGTCAACAAAATTGTAAACCTCACAACAACTAAAAGTAATCACAAGATGTGTACCTTATAAACAATCATTATTAATGTTGACACACACATTGTAGATAATCTCTATGTCCGAAACATAGAGTAGTGAAGGAATACGTGGTTGCTACGCTAGCCGGAAAACAAAACTTTTCGACCTCATAAACCAGGATCTACTGCTAGTTACAGGTTACGGGATTACCACTAGACGCGCAGGTGCAGCGGAAGACGACTTGATGTAGTCGTGCGCGTCGCAGCAGGCAGTGCAGTTGCGTGGTCGTCCGTCTCAACGTCCCCTTCGCGCGGTTCGTCCTTGTGCTCCAGATGCAGCACCTCCGAGGAATCCCACACGTGCAGGGAGGAAGGGTTGCGCCTCCGGACTGCTAGGTCCGCGAGGACCAAAAGGCGCGAGCGTGGGGAGGCGACGGCGGCTGCCAAAAGGCGTGGATCGATATCGCCCCGCGCCCACCCCTTGCTTATATAGGCGTCCTGACGAGCTCCCACGATGGAGGCCCATTAGTAACCCTAAACCTAGTCTAATTCGGGTCCAACCCGAATTAGGCTTCCAGCCCTTTAAGCGTGCGACCCTATGGGCTCACGCATACATAGACATGGCCCAAGTACTCTTACTCGACCAATAGTTGATAGCGGCCTCTAGCAAGGCGTGTCAACTCCTATGCATACGCTATGATCATATCAGACGAACCACTATGACCATGTACAAGTTATTCCCTTCGCCACTCGATATATGGTTCAACTCGTGGGCTAACACTTAACCCAAGCATGGCCATGCATTTGTTGATCCAATCACATGAGTGATCCAGTGATATCTCTCTCACGAAGAGAGGGCAAATTCCATCTTGATTGTCTATGTCTCATAGCATGTTTCCCGACCACCCAAGGACCACATTTATAACTACCCAATAACGGAGTAGCGTTTGATAGTCTCTAAGTAGATCGTTTCACATCTTGAGTACATACCACAATCTCAGGTCTAAGGACATAACGTACATGACATGAATAGAGACTTTCTCTTGTTGGGTCAGTCCAGCCTACATGTCTCACATGTGCCCACATTATTAGTTTGACATCTCCATGTCTATGACTTGTGAAACATAGCCATCAACTAATACATGTGCTGGTCTAATATTCAAGTGTGCTCTTACAAGAATGCCGACCAGGGACAACTTTTAGAATAATCATTCAAGTAATTGAGTTCCACAAACAATTCACATAATCGTCAATCAATACTCGTTGTCTATAATGGATATTCAAAGAACACTTTATTAATCATGGATACAATCGGAATATAATCATCTACATGATTAGCTCTAGGGCATATTCCTAACAAGTAGATCCCTCAGTAGTAGACAAACAAATTGCTGCTATAGGCACGGTCTCTGTGCTGATATATTCATATGAATATACCGCAACCAATGCTTAAGACTCTACTACCTGTGTGGTCTTTAATAATTAATGATGGTAGTCACCGTAAAGGTGTACCATTCTGATATTATCAAAACACTTATTTGGGACAACACAATGTTGGTAATCATCAAGTTTAAATAAACATGGTGTGGACCTCTCAGCAATGGGTGAATAATCGATGCCATAGGTATGGTCTCTGGGCCGAATAATTCAAGATGAATTAAGTGTAGACAATGCCTAGGACTCCATCACTTGTGTTATGAACCCAATTGTATTCAAGATATGAATATAACAATTTTGCATAATCCATCATTTAGAAAAAACAACCGTTATTAAAATGTAATATATGGGGAAATTACCAAATTAACAAGGTTGACAAAGTACAAATGTACTAACAATTCTAAAGTCATAGACTATAAATGAAAACTTACTAAGTAGTTGCATAATTTACGTAAAATCCCATAGAATCAAAGCAAAAATCAACTTCTTTGTTAGCCTGACTCGCAAAAATGGACTTTCTATTTTAGCCTTAATAGCAAAAATGGTTTGGCTGTCATTTTTCTTTTTAGGATTAGGTCGTATGAGCCTAAATTTATCCATCCTTAATTAACTATCAATCAATTAATTAAGAGGATCCAATTTGTTGCCGCTATCAATTTATTGCCAAACAACAAAATCGATAAACTATGTATGTTTAGATATAGATAATTTTCTGGTCTTAAAAGAAAGAACAATGTATAGGAGTAAAACTCTACTATACATTTATTGTTAAAGTCTGACAAAAAGAAAATTATAGACACAGAAAAATATATCTAAACAATATTATAGTAAATTTATCTGCAATATAATATTTATGATGTAAATTTCAAGAATTTAGGTCTCTAAAATTATTTATTTACACAAGGTAAAATTATGCATCATAATTTATTTAGACATAAGGTCTAAAACAAGCATTTAAACAAGGTATAAATGCATGAAAATTTAGGTTCAATCGGAGGGCTAAAAATATATAGGACTTATCTCTTCCTATAAGGGGAGACTGACGGTTTCTAGTGGGAAATCGTCGCTTGGCCTTCTGGCCACACTGGTGAGGCGCCGCTGCCGGTGGCTTCTGCGAAGGACGTGGAGGAGCCGCCAGTTCGGGCTGGACGACCATGCGGCTTGGAGGCTGGCCGGCGGTGGTCACTAGCCCTGGCCTTGTTTGGTACAGGGAAAATGCTTTTAAGATAAGCTGTATAAATAGAGTAAAAGCGACGGTTAAAATAAACTGGTATAATCTAGCTTCTATTTTTTAGTATAAATAAGAGTTGTGGGAATAAATGTGGTCAGAATAAACTGCTGAAAAACATAGTGTTTGTTTGGTTGTTGACTTCAACTTATTTTGGCCATAAACAGCTTATAACCCGTGGCAAACAGCTCCGCTGACGAGAGCCAGTCGACCAGCCGCGGGCGTGGGGCTGCGTGTGTGCCCGGCCACATTTGCCGCTGCAGGCGTAGATGCCTCTGACCGCAGGGGAACCGGCATAGGACGCTGAGACTGTCGGCCACGAGCAGAAGGCCGCGCGGGAGGCCATCTCAGGCGCGACTGCGGGTCCACTAGTTGTGGGCTCGTGGCTCGGGGTCACGACGAGGAGGCCGCCGGCTGCAGAGTTGCCAATCACGGGTACTTCCAGGCCATTCTACCGCCGGAGGCGCAACTGCCTGGCAGACCAGAGCAACTGCCGCCTGCCTGGTCGGACACACGGGCCGCGGACTCTACAGCGCACCTCCGCGAGCACATGTGTGCAGACTTAAGAGGCAAATAGAATCTCCAAAGTAGAAACGGTGATGGCTAGAAAGAAAAAGAAGACAAGCTTCTGCTCTGAACGCATCAATGGTAAGATTACCATATTTTTTGTTTCTTTTTGTTATTAAAAGGAAATTCATGGATACGGATGTATACCTTGACGTCCGAGAGATTGATACATTTGTTCTTACCATAGGTTCGTTCAGTGATGAAATCGAAGGACACTTCATTCTACTCCAGCGATAAACGCTCCTGGCCTTTAGTTCGATCTTCTCTTGGAGACTTAGTGGAAGAACCAAGCGTGCCCAAGCAGCGCCTAGGGGCCAGGGAGATCTTGCCGCCGGATTCGTTGCCGGCCTCCTGTTCTTCTCGATGGTGGTACAGACAGCATCGTCGTCATTTTCCTATCCGGCCCAAAATCAGCGGAGAGCAACGTGTCTCATAACGTATTAGAATTGAAAAAGTGAAAGCGAGAATAATCAAAATGAGGAATGACTGATTTAGTCTCGTGTTGAACAAATATATGTATATATATACAAGCCCAAGGGCCATATGTCTATTGATGAAAGGGTGTCTATTGGTGAAGGGGTGTGTATTGATCACTAAATATCTAATCTTAACATATTTACATTATCTCGTAAATAAATAAAACTGAGTGATACATCAAAGAAATCAAATAAATTGACACTATATCTATTTTTGGAATAATAATACAATAAAAGGGTTATTGCGTTTGTACCCTTACTTTGAACTCCAATTGTGATTTTACCCTCGCTTTTCGCTTTGTTGCATTTTTACCCTCGCTTTATAAAAACGAACACTCATTCTAACCTTTCTCAGTTAACAGCAGCTAACGGGGTTAAAAGGGCATGCCTAGGACAACTTTGTCTTTGCAAAAATGCCCTTACTTTTCTGAGTTCATTATGACTTTACCCCTGTTTTGCGAACACATAATTGACAAGTACCCATGTAGGTTCAGTTTTGTGATGAGTGATGGTCCGACACTTGAGTGTTTCAGTTTGAGTAGCTTGAACTAACCTCTTGCGAAAGCAAGTGTGTGTCTGTCTATCGGTTTGTGGTGTGCAGGTGTTATGCCTAGTGACAGTGGTCATTGGCGTGGAGAAGGTCGAGTAGAGGCTTGTCGTGCCGATGGACTGAGAGCGGTGAAGGACGGAAGCGGTGCTCGGACTGAGGGACCATGGGCGTCGGCAGACTAGCTGTGGTGGTCAGTGCTTGGCACCGGCGAGTGCGACAAGACATGGAGGTAGACCGAGTTGACCGAGTCAAGACGGCGGACGAGCGGGTCAAGCAGAGGTTCATGGGACTTGGAGTCCGACCGGGCGAGGACAAGGTGGCTCGAGTCGAGCGGTTTGGTGGTTTGGGCCTCAAACCCATCGGAGGAGGGTTTCTGAGTTCGGGCCTCAAAACTCGGGGTTTGGTAGTTGAGCCCAAAGCTACCGGTGGCGGGTTTCGCGGGTTTGGGCCTCAAAACCTGGGCGGAGCTTCCGAGGAAGCGGGGATGGCACGTAGCGGAATCCTGGAGGTTGCGTCGAGGCGACGGCAACTCCTGGCAGGAAGCGGGGCCGTCCATTCAAATCGAGGGAGATATTTTCCGGAGCTTGGACTGCAATGCTTAGGCTAGGTAGTTCACTCATGTATCTAGGGGGCTCTTTGGGAAATAGCCAAAGCCTGTTAAATAGGGTATGAAGGGGTATCCCTCATTCTACCTCTTGAACACCTTTCATTTCCAACTACTCTCTCTCAACCCTCTCTCTAGTTCATGAGGTCCCTAGGTTGATTTCTCCAACCTTTGTAAGAACTCGCGAATCTTTTAGTGGGAAATCGGAGGCCTTACCCTCCGTAGGCCATGACGCCTTTGATTTCTTGATCGCATCCCTGTTTTGTTTGCGTTCTTCGCGTTTTGCTCTTGCCCCTCTTTTGATCCCGAGATGAGATCTTTTTGTAGGGAGTAGTTCTTGCAAATCCGTTTGAACCAAGTTGTTCGTAATCGAGAGGAGCATCTTTGCACCGAAGGATCCTTCCTCAGACCTCTCGAGTACGTAGATCGGGCGATTTCTTTGCCAAGGGTTTCGTTCTTGAGTTTTCCCCCGAATTTCCTTTCTTCTCGTTGATCTAAACCAAATTGAGCGATGATTTCTTCGGGATAGCTCCCCAACTGCACTAGGATCATGCCTACAACGTTTGGTTGTACTTGGTGATCATTTGGTTAAGTTTTGGGAAGATTTGGCGGAGAGAAAATCGCTTTTCGCGTTCCTGCGCTCTGCTCGTGAGCATCGGACGCTGCGTCTGACGCTCTGTGTCTTTGCGTCGGACGCTGAGGCGTGCTGACGTCAGCGTTCATTGCAAGCCTTGTCTGCGTGGCTCGAGTTTGCGTCGGACGCTCTCCAGTGTCCGTCGCTTGTCCGCCAGATGCGTCTGTCCGTTTGTGCATTTCACAGGGCTCTCTAGAAGCCCGACGGACGCTCGCCTAAGCATCCGTCGCCAGTGTTCGTCGCCCTGCTGCTGGTTCTCCTCTCTGTAGTACTCTCTAGAAGCCCAACGGACGCTCGCCTAAGCGTCTGTCGCCAGCGTCTGACGCCCTCTGTCAGAGCATCCGTCGCCCTGCTTTCGAGCGCCCGTCGCCTCTACAGTTTGGAGCTTTCACCCGTTTTCTACATGGTTTGTTTCTCCGGGTTCGTGGCTAGCTCTGTTGTGTTACTAGGACATCTCCTAGAACATCCACCCATTTGTGGGTCGTGAGCCTAGTTTTCTCTTTGGATTGTGTTTGGGACAAGGGTCAAGATCTTCCGAAAGGAAATTTTTTTGGCTCCCATTCACCCCCCCTCTGGTCGTTGTTTCCGGTCCTTCAATTGGTATCAGAGCTGGTTAAGGATCAATCCACCTTACACGGTTCTTGATCCGCGAAGGCGACATGGAGCGAGGTGTTGGCAAACCTCCGTTTTTCGATGGAACGAACTTCTCCTACTGGAATGTGCACATGTCCGCCTATCTACAAGGAGTTCATTCGAACACATGGGAGATTTGTGAGAATGAGGGTTATCGTGTTCTTGCGGCTCATGTTGACCAACTTCAAATCACTCAACACAACACAAACAACAGAGCATGTAGCATTCTCTTCTTAAGTTTGTCACTTCCTGAGTTTGAACGAGTTTCAAACCTCACTACGGCGCGAGAGATCTGGCAAACACTCTTGAGATATCATGAGGGCAACCCTCAGATCAAGTCCAGACTTTTCGACACGTACCGTAGAGAGTACGAGAACTTTGTTCAGTTGGCCGACGAATCTGTTGACGGGATGTTCACTCGCTTCCAATCTATCGTCAACAAGATGTGTGCTAATCGAGCCAACCTACCCTATGATGATCATGAGATGGCTATCAAGCTTTTGCATGCTCTTGATCAGAGTGTGTGGGAGATGAAGGTGGCTGCCATCCAGGAGTCATCGGGCTATGATGCCCTGACCGTGGACGAGTTGTTCACTAAGTTCAAGTCCTTAGAGATTGACAACCAGACCTGGGCCAAGCTTGAGAACCCATCGAAACCATCCATGGCGTTGGTTTCTGGCCCTGGTGGTATGTCTTCTTCCTCTAATCCTTCACACTATTCGTTCGCTTTGTCTTTGATTTCTGTGACAGAGGAACACGTGGAGGCTCTTGGAGATGATGAGCTGGCTTTGGTCATCACTAGGTTCTCGCGGTTTCACAACAACCATTTGAACCGACGACGTGGTGGCACGGCCAAGGGGTGCTACCGTTGCGGTGATGAGGATCACTTCATCGCAAATTGCCCCAAGAAAGTTGTGGGTGACTTCACCAAGCGCAAGGACTAGCGCGAGCACCACTTCGAGGACAAGCACAAAGCCAAGGGCAGCTACAATCGAAGGTCTTCGAAGAAGGTGATCGACAAGGTGAAGGTCAAGCACCGAGCCTTCCTCGCCTCCCTCAGCGACATCGATGCCTCCTCCGACGAAGGTTCTTCCTCGAGCGACAATGAGTCGAAGGAAAAGGTTGAGGACAAGCTCAATGGCTTCTGCTTCTACGTCGATGCCAAGCACGGTGGCTTTTGCACCATGGCGATTGATGAAGGCAAGGTCGATAAGCGCAAGGATGACTCCGACTATGACTCCGACACTCCTGAGGTATCACTCATCGTCGAATCCCTCTCTCTCGAGCTTGAGTCTTTGAACGACACCTTGCTTAGTCAAGATGCTTTGCTCAAGTGTGTCGCGTGTGAGAGGAACAGTTTTAAGGCAAAATATCTTAGCGCGCTTCATGAGCTAGAGTTTGCTAGAGCAGAGGTGGTGGTTACCGAGGAGGTAGAGTGTGATTCTTGTGCCATTCACATGTCTGATCTTGTCATTATGCAGGACAAGTATGGCACTCTACTTAAGGTGATAGTGAGTTGAAGGCTAAGCCTAGCTTACTTAGTGCGTGCAAGTCTTGCTTAGGCTTACGTTCTGAGCTGGCACAGAAGGATGCTAGGATCACTGTATTAGAGAAGGTCAGCTCAGATAGCACTAGAGAGTCGAATCGCTTTGAGGCTTTGGAGCTTGAGATCACGTCGTGCAGACATGACAAGATGCGTACCGAGGAGGAAAACACATACCTTCGGTCCATCTTGAGTTGGGTATCTTGCCGAGAGCCGCAATTGGGGATGTTGCTTAGCCAATGCAAGCGGGCTGGCAGCACGGGAGTAGGCTTTGCTATAGGTGGGAAGGATGATAGCGTGTTCGGTAAGATCGGTGAGTGCAGTGGTTTGAGCATGAATGAGAAACCCACCACAACTCCCAAGTTTACCAAGATCACTCCACCTAAGACTACCAACCCCTCTGAGTTTCTTGTGAGAGATGGTGTGTTTGAAGAGCCACCCAAAACCACTCCACAGAAGCAAGTGTGGATTCCCAAACCGAATCATCTTTGGAACCCACTTGACACTTTTCGCGATATCTCTAGTGATCCCCTTCCTAAGAATGCTAGAGCCACCCAACCCAACAAGAGAGTGCCTACCAAGAGTGTGGTGATGTATCATTGTGAGTATTGTGAGTGGGATGGCACTTGGCTGAGTTTTGCTTTAGGAGGAAGAGAGACGTTCGGCGGCAGTCTAAGTTGAACAACCGGGACATGTACCACCCACCAGTTGGGGTGCGTGAACCGGAAGTTCGGAGGCGCACTACTAGACCAAGAGGTACAATGCCTCAAGGTGCTAGGCCTCAGGAGGCAAGACCACGTGGTGGTCGTGCCCGGTGGGGTACCGGTCGTGACCCATACGACTACGGGCCTCGAGGCGGTGGCTTCACTCCTCCCTTCGCTAGCGGACCACGTTTTCCCTATTGTAGTGATCGCTATCCTCCCATGGGATAGGAGATGTTTGGCTTTTCTCCTAACCCATTCTTTGGGCAAATGGGACAACACTGGTATCCTTCACAGTTTACTAACCCTAGTGTTGCACCGTTTGCTCACCCTATGTCTTTTTATTGATGTAGGAAGGAGGACTGGAGGAGACTTGGCTTGTGGATTCCGGATGTTCACGCCATATGACCGGAAGTGCCAAGTGGTTCTCCAGCCTCGACCCCGTGCGCCACACCGAGTATATCACATTTGGGGACAAGAGTAGAGGTAAGGTTGTGTCCCGAGGGTCAATCCGAGTGAATTTGTCTTTTGTTCTCAAGGATGTTGCTTTGGTTGCAAATTTGCATTTTAAACTTCTCTCGGTTTCGCAACTCCTTGATGATGGATTTGAAGTTTTAAGCCTAATCTTTCTCGGATTTTGGACTCTCGGGGTGAGCTTGTTTGCCGAATTTTACCCTTCAGGAAGGTTTTTTGTGCGGATTTTTCTATCTCTTCCGGACCTTCTCGATGTCTTCTTGTCGGTTCTTCTTTCGAGCTTTGGAAGTGGTATAGGAGATTGGGGCATCTTAGCTTTGACTTGCTTGCAAGGCTTAGCTCGATGGACCTTATCTAAGGATTGCCAAAGCTGAAGTTTGAGAAGGATTTGGTTTGCCATCCTTGCAGGCATGGCAAGATGGTTGCCGCTTCCCATCCTCCTGTGACTCAGATTATGACCAAACAACCTGGCGAAGTCTTACACATGGACACAGTTGGTCTAGCTCGGGTTAGGTCAAGAGGGAAGTGGTATGTGGTTGTAGTCGTTGATGACTATTCGAGATACTCTTGTGTGTTCTTTTTGGAGAGTAAGTATGATGCTTTTCCACTTGTTCGAGATCTGATTTTGAGATTGCAAAATGAGCTACCTAAGAATGCCATGAGAGCGATTCGCAGTGATAATGGCACAGAATTCAAGAATGCTCACTTTCCAACTTTTTGCTCTTCCTTGGGTCTCTACCATCAGTTTTCCTCTCCTCACACTCCCTCGCAGAACGGTGTTGTTGAGCGCAAGAATCGGACCCTTGTTGAGATGGCCAGGACAATGCTCGATGAGCATAGGACTCCTAGGCGGTATTGGGCTGAAGCAATCAGTTCTGCTTGCTATGTTTCCAATCGCATTTTTCTCCGAGCTTTCAAGAAAAAGACCTCTTATGAGTTGTGATTTGGGAGGCCACCCAAGGTAAGTCACCTACGGGTGTTTGGGTGCAGGTGCTTCATCCTCAAAAAGGGCGGTAAGTTGGACAAATTTGAGTCTCGGTCTTCTGACGGTATCTATTTGGTTATTCTACTCACTCTCGTGGTTATCGTGCACTTAACCTTGAGACTAACCGAGTGATGGAGACTTGTGAGATTACATTCGATGAAACTATGCCTTGTAGTACCAATGCTTTTGAGCTTGCAGGTGAGGATGAGTTGCACTCTAGCATCTTTGTGGAGGAGGAGCAGGACGATGCCGATTGGGGTGATCCCGAGCCGACTCCACCAGCTGCCCCCGTCGACCCTACGACGTCCACCTCGGCTCACGGTCCCGACCCGTCTACTTCCTCTACATGGGGGCCATTCGAGCAGCTTCCTCAGTCGGTGCTCGTTGCACCTGAGGGAGCCCCAGCTGCTGTCGAGGGGGAGGCCACTTCGTCCAGGCAGGCTCCCCGCTACATCCAGCAGCAGCACCCGCTAGAGAACATCATCGACGACATCGACCATCGAGTCATGCAGTCTAGGTCCTATCTCTCTCACTTTGCTCATTCGGCTTTTGTCGCTTCATTTGAGCCCCGAGATGTTGGACATGCTTTGATGGATCCGGATTGGGTCAATGCCATGCATGAGGAGTTAGAAAACTTTGAGCGAAACCGTGTTTGTGTCTTAGTGCCACCACCCCCTAGTTGCCACCCTATAGGTACCAAATGGGTTTTCAAAAATAAACAAAGTGAGGATGGGGTGGTAGTGCGTAACAAGGCTAGGTTGGTAGCGCAAGGCTTTTGTCAAAAGGAGGGAATAGATTATAGGGAAACCTTTGCTCCCGTAGCTTGTTTAGAAGCAATTAGAATCCTTCTAGATTTTGCAGCTTCTAAGGCTTTAAAACTTTTTCAAATGGACGTTAAAAGTGATTTCTTAAACGGCTACATAGAGGAGGAAGTGTATGTTAGACAACCTCTCGGTTTCAAAAATCTCAAGCTTCCAAACCATGTTTTTAAACTTCACAAAGCTTTGTATGGTTTTAAACAAGCCCCTAGAGCATGGTATGATAGATTGAGAACCTTCTTGCTAGCTAAGGGTTTTAAAATGGGATCGGTAGATAAGACGCTTTTTCTCCTCAAGCAAGGCAAAGACTCGCTCTTGGTCCAAATATACGTGGATGATATCATCTTTGGTGGTTCTTCTCATGCTATTGTTGCTAAGTTTGCAGATCTTATGAGCAGGGAATTTGAGATGAGCATGATGGGAGAGTTGACTTTCTTTCTCGGGTTGCAAATCAAGCAAACTCGGGAAGGGACGTTTGTGCACCAAGGCAAGTACACGAAGGATATTCTGAAGAAGTTTGACATGGGTGAGGCAAAGCCTCTCTCGACACCCATGTCGACTACGACTACCTTAGATGCGGACGAGGAAGGAGAGGCGGTGGATCAGACAGAGTACCGAAGCATGATCGGGTCGCTTTTGTACTTGATAGCGACCCGGCCGGACATTCAGTTCGTCGTCTGCTTGTGTGCACGCTTTCAGGCGTCGCCACGCACTTCGCATAAGCAGGCGGTGAAACGCATCATGAGGTACTTAGGCTTCACTCCTGAATTTGGTCTTTGGTTTTCCGCATCCTCCTCTCTTGTGCTTTGCGGTTATTCTGATGTCGATTTCGCTGGTTGTCTTCTTGATCGGAAGTCCACTTCTGGGACTTGTCAATTTCTTGGGTCTTCTCTTGTGTCTTGGTCTTCTCGTAAACAGTCTAGCATGGCTCAGTCGACCTAGCGTGGCTTAGTTGACCTGCAAAGCTGAACACATGGTTGACAAGTACTCATGTAGGTTCAGTTTTGTGATGAGTGATCGTCCAACACTTTAGTGTTTCAGTTTGAGTGGCTTGAACTAATCTCTTGCGAAAGCAAGTGTGTGCCTGTCTATCGGCTTGTGGTGTGCAGATGCTATGCCTAGTGACAGTGGTCAATGGCGTGGAGAAGGTCGAGTAGAGGCTTGTCGTGCCGATGGACTAAGAGCGGTGAAGGGCGGAAGCGGGGCTCGGGCTGAAGGACCATGGGCGCCGGCGGACTAGCTGTGGTGGCTAGTGCTTGGCATCGGTGAGTGCGACAAGACATGGAGGTAGACCGAGTTGACCGAGTCAAGACGGCAGACGAGCGGGTCAAGCGGAGGCTCATGGGACTTGGAGTCCGACTGGGCGAGGACAAGGTGGCTCGAGTCGAGCGGTTTGGTGGTTTGGGCCTCAAAACCATCGGAGGACGGTTTCCGAGTTTGGGCCTCAAAACTCGGGGTTCGGTAGTTGAGCCCAAAGCTACCGGTGGCGTGTTTCATGGGTTTGGGCCTCAAAACCCGGGTGGATCTTCCGAGGAAGCGGGGATGGCACGTGGCGGAATCCTAGAGGTTGCGTCGAGGCGACGACAACTCCTGGCAGGAAGTGGGGTCGGCCATTCAAATCGAGGGAGATATTTTCTGGAGCTTGGACTGCAATGCTTAGGCTAGGTAGTTCACTCATGTATCTATGGGGGTCTTTGGGAAATAGCCAAAGCCCATTAAATAGGGGATGAAGGGGTATCCCTCATTCTACCTCTTGAACATCTTTCATTTGCAACTACTCTCTCTCTCTCTCTACCCTCTCTCTAGTTCATGAGGTCCCTAGGTTGATTTCTCCAACCTTTGTAAGAACTCATGAATCTTTTGGTGGGAATCGAAGGCCTTACCCTTCGTAGGCCATGGCACCTTTGATTTCTTGATCGTGTCCCCGTTTTGCTTGCGTTCTTCGCGTTTTGCTTTTGCCTCTCTTTTGATCCCGAGATGAGATCTTTTTGTAGGGAGTAGTTCATGCAAATCTATTTGAACCAATTTGTTCGTAATTGAGAGGAGCATCTTTGCACCAAAGGATCCTTCCTCAAACCTCTCGAGTACGTAGATTGGGCGATTTCTTTGCCAAAGGTTTTGTTCTTGAGTTTTCCCTCGAAATTCCTTTCTTCCCGTTGATCTAAACCAAATTGAGCGATGATTTCTTCGGGATAGCTCCCCAACTGCAGTAGGATCATGCCTACAAAGTTTCGTTGCAGTTGGTGATCATTTGGTTAAGTTTTGGGAAGATTTGGCGGAGAGAAAATTGCTTTTCGTGTTCCTGCGCTCTGCTCGTGAGCGTCGGACGCTGTGTCGGACGCTCTGTGTCTTTGCGTCGGACGCTGAGGCGTGCTAACGTCCGCGTCTGTCGCAAGCCTTGTCTGCGCGGCTCAAGTTTGCGTCGGACGCTCTCCAGTGTTCGTCGCCTGTCCGCCAGACGCGTCCGTCGGTCTGTGCGTTTCACATGGCTCTCTGGAAGCCCGACAGACGCTCGCCTAAGCGTCTGTTGCCCTGCTGCTGGTTCTCCTCTCTGCAGTTCTCTCTGGAAGTTTGACGGATGCTCGTCTAAGCGTCCGTCACCAGTGTCCGACGCCCTCTGTCAGAGCGTCCGTCGCCCTGCTTTCGAGCGTCCGTCGCCTCTACAGTTTGGAGCTTTCACCCGTTTGCTACGTGGTTTGTTTCTCTGGCTTCGTGGCTAGCTCCGTTGTGTTACTAGGACATCTCCTAGAACATCCACCCATTTGTGGGTCGTGAGCCTAGTTTTCTCTTTGGGTTGTGTTTGGGACAAGGGTCAAGGTATTCTGAAAGGAATTTTTTTTTGCTCCCATTCACCCCCCCCCCTCTGGTCGCCGTTTCTGGTCCTTCATGTTTGCTTAAAAAAATTGGCAGCATCATTGTACAACTTGTTACATATAATTGAACACAACTGGAAAATATATATGAGGCCAAATAGATATATAATATCACATCACAGGTTTGTGTAGCAAAAGCATAGCAACCATCATCCAACATAAACATCCATCATCCAACATTCAGAACCAACAATCCATCATCCAACATACATAACCAACAATCCATCATCAACATTCAAGTCTAACAAAAGCAGTAGCTAATAGTGAGATACTACATGTTCATTGTCATAATCACACAATTTCCAACAATGCAGCCAACCTCCCTCCTCTTCCTCTTCCTCTTCCTCTTCCTCTTCCTCACCCTTGTGTTCCAGCTCCTTCTGCTCCTTCAGCTCCAGGTGCTTCACTTGCACTTCCTCTTCCTCTTACTCTACCCCTTCCTCTTCCGCTTCCCCTTCCCCTTCCCCTTCCTCTTCCACTTGCACTTGCATTTGCACTTCACATGAATAGAGAAAAATGGTTCAATAAACAAGATGACTGAATAATCTAGAGTAAAGGGAAAAAATCAGCATGACTCACATTGATGCTTGTGAAGATGACTCATTCTGAGAAGATGAGCGGTTCCTCTTTTTACTAGCAGTTGGACCTCCTTGGCAATACTTGGGTATATGGCCTACTTCTCCACATTCAGAACATGGTTTCCTTTTCTTACTAGTGTTGGCCTCATCAAAAGACTTGATCCTAGAATTTCTTGGTCTTCCTGGTTTCCTTCTCAATTTAGGCTTCTTAATTTTATAGCTCAAATCAACACGTGGCCAATTATCCTTGGATGTCATTGGATTGAAAGAACATGCATATGTCTTTTTGAACCGATCAACAAAGAAGTATTCATGCACAAAGTCATCCATTTCTACCTCTCTACTAATCTTAGAAATGAAAGCTAAAGCATGGGTGCATGGCTTTCTAGTTACTTGCCAAGCCCTACAACTACATGTTTTTTGGCCTAAGTTGACTGCATACTTGAATCTATTCACAATTACTTCTGCATTTCCAGCCCCACATATCAAGACATCATGGTCTTTGATACTCTTGGCTTTAGCATTTAGATCTTTGATCACACTTGGAATGATTGTGCCTGACATTTTTCTACCAATTCTAGCCCTCAAAACAAATTTCTCAATGATCTTTTGCCTTATCTTGTCATGCATATCCACAATATGAAAATCCTTGGTTTCTGACACCCAACTATTAAAGCTTTCAGAGAGGTTGTTGTTGATGTAATCTACCTTGCATTCTTCTCCAAGTAGGCTTCTAGACCACACATATGAATGATTTACATCCAACCAGGATAGTGCAATAGGATCCTTCTCCTCTATGTTTCACATGAAGTACTTAAACTTCTCAATTGTGAAGCTCTTGGCAGCTGCCCCCATATTCTTACCATAAAGTTTATCATTGTACCCATTCTTCTTCATGTTCTTCCACAAGTGCCTCATGCATTCTCTATGTTCCACTCCTGGGTACACATCGTCTACAACATTCTCAATTCCTTTGCCTGCATCTGTACTAATAACCAAGCCTGGAGGAGTATCAATAGCCTTCTTCAAGTTATTCACAAACCAAGTCCAACTATCCTCAGACTCATTCTCAATCACACCATAAGTTAGTGAAAATAGGTTGTTTTGACCATCCACAGCAATAACTGCTGCTAGTTGACCCCTACCCCTTCCAGTCAAGTGTGTGGCATCCATGGCAATGTAAGGCCTACATCCTTGCAAGAACCCATCAATGCATGGTTTAAGAGCAACAAAGAACCTACTGAAACACACATCACCATCATCATATATTTCAGTGTTCATCTCAACAATGTTGCCAGGTACTACTCTTAGAAGCTTAGCTTGATAAGTTGGTACCAAGTTATAACTATCAGCCCACTTCCCATATGACATCCATTGCCCTATCCTTGCATCTATAAACTCTATGATATGGAATATCTATTGAGTATTTGTTATTGAGCGTACCTTGCAGCTCCTTTGGTCTCATTTCAGGTTTTTCTCGTAACAAATGGACAACTCTATCAGCAACTCATTTATTGGAGGCCATAGTTTCACCACAATTGTTGAATGAACCACAAGTATGCTTTGGACCACTAGTCTTAACCTGCAGTAAAAAAAGCAAGGAAATTACCCATTTAAAAAAAAATTGTCGAGTGTCAGCCACGTCAACACTCAGCAAAAAAAACCGTCAAGGTTGACAGTCCAATTTTTTTTGCCGAGTGCTTGACCAGGCACTCGGCAAATAAATTAACACTCGGCAAATTATTTGCTGAGTGCCCGAAATCTGACACTCGGTAACTAAATTAGTTGCCGACTCGGCCTTTGCCGAGTGCGACACTCGGCAAATGGTTTGCCGAGTGCAAAAACCTTGTTGTCGAGTGCCCCTAGCACTCGGCAAATCCTGGATTTCATGTAGTGTTGTACATCTCCCACTGGCTGCACTGTATGTTCATGCTGAATGCAAACCTGGCAAACCCTTTTGGATCTCTGGTAGCAAATCAACATGGAATGCAAGGTCCTGAGAAAAAACTACAGCTCTTGTGTAGTATACATTTACAGAGTGATGTGTTTGTAGCTAGCTAGCATTATTAAACTTACGCTTTTGAGCTTGGACCATTATTGATATCCTTTCAAATTTCTTTTGTTAAAATTTAAAGGCCGTGCTGATGGATTTCTCTTCAAAATAACATCAGAAGCCGTGAATGTAAAGTAGCTTTGTACACTGGTGGATTTCTCTTCAAAAGTATACGAGCCTAAGTTGGTCTAGACTAAAAAAAGAACAAAAGGAAGACTACCTCTTCGTGCGACCTTCTTTCGGCCCGCGCCTCTAACCTCATGCGATTTGCTGGACGTAAAATCAATCGTATGTGATAGAAGTAAAGAAAACTCGACCGGAGAAAAGAAAACGCGATAGAAAGAAAACGAGAAAAGGAAAGAAAATATTCAGACAATTTTTTTCCTACGTGATTTAAAGAAAACGAGAAAAAGAAAAGAAAGGTTATGTTCCCTACGCATGCGGAGCTTTCTCAGGACAAATTAATAACGAAGTAAATTAAATCAAAGAACAAAGCAAATCAAGTAACAATGTGGGGAAAAAGGAAAAAAATAACAAAGCCTATGCCCCGGCGGCAAGTTTCGTGACCCTTCAACGGCGTGGCTTGGCCGCGACGGGCTGTAGCGCGTCGCGATGTCCGCCGAGGTCCGTGGTGTGGCCTGCACGCTCGTGTACCGCAGCGCGGACATCCTCCGCTGAGAGTGCGCCCCGCTGCCGCGACGGGCTGTGGCGCGTCGCGGTGTCCGCCGAGGTCCGCGGTGTGGCCTGCACGCTCGTGTACCGCAGCGCGGACTTCCTCCGCTGGGAGCGCACCCCCTCCGCCGCGCCGTTGCACGCCTTGCGCGCCGCGGGCATGGTGGAGTGCCCGGACCTGTTCCCGGTGCATGACGACGCGTGCATGCCATGCCGCGGACCTAAAAAGAACAAAACTAAGACTATTTGTTGTTCGCGACTATGTTAATATCATGAACTTAATTTGTTGTTTAGATTTGTCATTTTAACGTATATATTTAATTTTACAATAATGTTATATGATAGTGTTGTTGACACAAAAAGCGTCAGGATCTGCGAACACCTCGGGCTTATACCCGAATTCGATATCCGAGGGCGTGCCAGTCGATTTGACCAGTTAATCGACAAGGACGATAAATAGAACAAGATCTGAACAAGACAACGACGATGCGCCCAGATGTCAAGGTTCAAACCTGATCAGGATAACTAGAGCAGAGCTGAACGAGACGACAGCGATGCGCCCGGACGTCAAGGCTCAGATTACTCCCACGTGGAACTTGCAAGGGTTGATGGAGGTCGATGAGATGCAGTCCGTCGAAACTTGAAGAACTCGTGGATAGACTAATACTAATGCAGTAAAGGTAAATTACTGGTAAAGTAGATAAAAAGGTAATTGATTTATTTGATATGCTTGGATATATCGTTTACAGCACCCTGGGTACCTATTTATACTTCGGCAGAGGGAGTTGTAGATAGATATGACTCGTACCTTTCCTAAATAAAACAAACTCCTATTTTAAAGGAAATTACTGACTCGCGCAGGAGCCGGACTCAAACAATAATATTTTCCTAAACAAACTATTCTATTTTAAAGGAAATAAACGACTCGTGCAAGAGTCAGACTCAAACTTCTATAACAATACTGGTATAAGATCACCAGTTTCCTTATGTCTTTTCTCCGATGAAACTTTCCATCGACACATCCTTCCGATCCGCAATTTCCTTTTAGCGTCATCGGTAATTGTATGCTCACGTTAGCTATGTCATCCTTCATCGGCAACATCCGCTGACTTCTTCCAATTTGCAACCTTCTTCTATTGCCATCGGCAGTCTTCTGCTAACGCCAGCCACCTCATCCTGCTTCCATCGGCATCATCATTCATCGGCAGCTTTCCGTCCCCATCGGCAATAGGCTTTGGCTCTCATCGGCAACATCCCCTTGCCTTCATCAACAGTGTCTTCCTGCCTCAATTGGCAACAAGTCCTTGTCTGCATCAACAACATTCCCATCTTTATCGGCAATCTGACCGGTAATATTCTGATACCGATAAGGAGCGGCAATTAGCCTTTTGTCAATCGCCACAATTCTCAAACCATATTGACACGTGTCAAAAAACAGTGTCAACACATGCCCCCCCAATTTCGGAGTATAAAATATCTTATGCGCCGAAATTTCCTCTATTGCAATCCTCTTCTTTCTGCAGCCAATAAATTCATCGGTAGTTGCTGCCAGTGCACAAACTCTTCACGCTTAGCTTACCAATGCCCCCAAGTGCAACAGTTAAGACGCCACGGCTCATCAAATACCACTCCCAAGCCAAAATGTCCAAAGCTATCGACTCTGGTTATGCCATCGGCAACATATTGACATCTGCCGATGAATCTCCATCTTTGCGCTTTGGCCTTCATCACTTGCTCGAAGATTTCCCTCTGGAAGGACTTTTACCGTGACACAAATCTTCTTGACGCTCGCACTGTATCTTCCTTCTTTGAGTCTTTGTAAAACCCTTGGGGCACCATTGAGGGAGCTTAGTTTTCCAAACAGGCTGATACCGCTTCTCGCTACTTGTATCCGCATTACCTCTTATGTTTGGATCCCTGGAGAAAATTTCTTCATCGGACACCCTGGCATTGGCCATCTCCTCAAGCTCTTCCTGATCAATACGTCTGCCAAGACTATCATGTGCACTGAGCTTGCCCCCCAGCCGATCACGTGCTGACTGTTTTTCTCCGATCGGCCTGCCATAGCTTGATGTCCGATTGTCAAAATAAGGTTTCTTTCCTGACCGATCGGCGGAATAGTGCCCATTGCATTCAGGACAATCATCGGCAGTGGGTAGCTTGATGCCTTCTTCCCAGCAATGAACAAAGAAGGGACACCTCCAATGATCTTTATGCCGAAGCCACTCTTGGCGCCTTTCTTCCTCTTGCAGTCGATATCGCTCCTCTCGTGACTGTCGATACTCTCGCCTTGGTCGCCTATGCGTTATTATAACACCAGGAGCCCTCTTATCATTGCTGCTTTCATCGGCAAACTTTCTCCCTGTTACTTCATACACAGCTATTTGATGCCCAGGGTCTACCAATGCATTTTTCTTGGCAGCTTCCGATGTTAGCACCTTAGTTTTTTCACTGGTCTCCACCATATTATTGGGAAACGGGCGTTGATTGATCTTCATCGACTTCTAGGCTTTGTAATTTTCAAACTTAATCCACCCAGACTCAATTCCTGACTGCAACTGCTGCCTAAAGACTTTGCAGTCATTGGTATTGTGCGAAGTTGCATTGTACCACTTGCAATACCTGATTTTCTTGAGCTCTTTGGCCGATGGAATTACCTGGTTAAGTGTTAGCTTAATTTTCTCTTCTTGGATCAATAGGTCAAACATCCTATCGGCCTTGGTGATATCAAAAGTGCATCTCTTGGCTTCTTTCTGATCGAACGGACAAGACATCGGCCTTTTGTTCTCTACCGATTCAACTAAACCGATACTTGCTTCTTCGTCTGAATCTGTCTTCTTAGTTAAAGACACCTCTTCATCCCAATTTTCTCTAGGCTCAAAAACTTTGGTGTCTTGATCAGCAACCCTTCACACAAGATGGCTCAAGCTTTCAAACTCTTGAGACGCATATTTGTCTCTGATGTGCGGCAGTAATCCCTGGCAGGCCAAATCTGCTAATTGTCGATCATCAAGTACCAAGCTATAGAACTTGTTCTTCATGTCTCGCAGTCTTTGCACGAAGCTTTCTACCGATTCATCATTACGTTGTTTCAATTTGACCAAATCGGTGATCTTCTTTTCATGTACGCCAGCAAAGAAGTATTTGTGAAACTGTTTTTCTAGATCGGCCCAATTAATCACAGAATTTAGAGGTAGTGAAATAAACCATGCAAATGCCGATCCAGATAACGATGACGAGAACAATCTTACTCTCAGTTCATCCTTGCTGGCTGCCTCTCCACATTGGATAATGAATCGGTTAATGTGCTCTATTGTTGATATATCATCTTGACCAGAAAATTTGGTGAAATCTGGCACTTTATACCGATTCGGGAAAGGGATCAAATCATACGCTGGAGGGTATGGAGTCCGATAAGAATATGTATCAACCTTAGGCTTGATACCGAATTGCTCCTTCGCTACTTCGGCAATCTTATCGGTCCAGTACGTATCTTGATTCTGCCGATGCACTGACTGGATGTTGACTGGTTGAGCAGGTTGATGCACCTCTTCATATCTTTGCGATGAATAGGCCGAACCAGTTGGTGCAAAGGCAACATCAATTCGCTGAACATCATGCATCGGCTGATTTACAGATGGACCACCTTGAACGTCCACTGGAATATATTGCGAGAATAGAGGGTTTACCGGCTGGGGCGCCGATGCATCATTATATAATTTCGATGGTAACTGGTGGTGTTGGACCTCTGCCACTTGACGTCTAGGTTGCGTCACCTGTTATTGAACATTATGCATCGGCTGAGTTGCCGATGGGCAATTTTGAACGTCCACCGGGTTGTATTGTGGCATTGTATTCATCGGCTTATATGTTGACATATCATTGTGCACATTCACTTGCGAGTACTGCGGCGAAGTAGTACTTATCGGTTGATGTACCGATATTTCATTTTGAAGACTCGCTGGCGGATGATACTGCGGAACTTTCGCCACTTGGTATCCAGGCTGCACAACTTGCTGCTGAATCGGTAATTGACCAATCCAACTTACATTAGATGGCATCAGCATATGATTTGTCGATGGCTGATATCCAGCTGACGCTTGTAGCCCTTGTACCCTTGGATGATCACCTTGACTCGCAGGTACCACAGCTTGAGCAGCCATTGCCGATACAGGTCGATTGACAATCGGCATGCCTTGTTGCATCGGCCAAGAATTTGCTGATAGCTGATAACCAGCTGATGCTTGTCGTTCTTGTGGCGCTGGGTAATTAACAGAATAACTACCTTGGTTAGCAGATATTCCAGTTTGAAGAACCATTGTCGCCATGGGTTGACTTGCAGCTGCTGGGCCTTGTTGTATCGGCAAGTGATTTGCCATTTGCCGATGGTTGAGCGTAAAGCACTCTGGGTATTGCCATTTGAAGATTCCCTGTTGGCAACTGCACCGTTGGAGAAGATGTAGCATAATGCATCACTGGAACCATCGGTTGTACAGGTGTTGTCGATGTCATGGGAATCTTCCACCCTGCAGGTTATCTTGGACCAATCTGGAATCAGCAGATGGACTTGGAGACATACCGTATCCCCACCAGTTGGCAGAAGTTGGCTGACTCTGGGTCACAGGTCCAGATATTTTTTAAGCCACCAGATTTGTATTCACCTGAGTGATGCTTGCTGGGCTCGATCTTGGTGGCATGATCTCATCGGCAGATCGGTTCATAATCGGTGAAGACACCCTTGGAACCGCCGATGGGATCGTAACAAATATCGATTCGAGTTGACGATACTCCGGACCAACATAATATGATGCATGTCCTCCCTTGAACGTTTGCTTAACAACATTGCATACAGTATCGGACAGTACATTGGATTGGCTAATTAATACATTATTTAGTGCAGAATTAACCATCTCTTGTAATTTATCAGGATCGGCGTCGAAAGTGACCTGTCGTGGCGACGGCGGATCTTGCTTCTGGACTGCTTCGCCGATTCTGTTTAGGCTGAAGGATTTGAGATATAACCACTTGTACTCCTCCATAGCCTGCTCCATAGCCTGCTTCTGATCATCTCTCAGATTGGCTTCGGAGACTCCGATGACGTTCTTCGGATTGACACCGGTATGATCATCCATATTAGATGTATAATTGGTCCCACCGAGCATGCCAAAAGAGGTGTTGACACAAAAAGCGTCAGGATCTGCGAACACCTCGGGCTTATACCCGAATTCGATATCCGAGGGCGTGCCAGTCGATTTGACCAGTTAATCGACAAGGACGATAAATAGAACAAGATCTGAACAAGACAACGACGATACGCCCAGATGTCAAGGTTCAAACCTGATCAGGATAACTAGAGCAGAGCTGAACGAGACGACAGCGATGCGCCCGGACGTCAAGGCTCAGATTACTCCCACGTGGAACTTGCAAGGGTTGATGGAGGTCGATGAGATGCAGTCCGTCGAAACTTGAAGAACTCGTGGATAGACTAATACTAATGCAGTAAAGGTAAATTACTGGTAAAGTAGATAAAAAGGTAATTGATTTATTTGATATGCTTGGATATATCGTTTACAGCACCCCTGGGTACCTATTTATACTCCGGCAGAGGGAGTTGTAGATAGATATGACTCGTACCTTTCCTAAATAAAACAAACTCCTATTTTAAAGGAAATAACTGACTCGCGCAGGAGCCGGACTCAAACAATAATATTTTCCTAAACAAACTATTCTATTTTAAAGGAAATAAACGACTCATGCAAGAGTCGGACTCAAACTTCTATAACAATACTGGTATAAGATCACCAGTTTCCTTATGTCTTTTCTCCAATGAAACTTTCCATCGTCACATCCTTCCGATCCGCAATTTCCTTTTAGCGCCATCGGTAATTGTATGCTCACGTTAGCCATGTCATCCTTCATCGGCAACATCCGTCGACTTCTTCCAATTTGCAACCTTCTTCTATTGCCATCGACAGTCTTCTGCTGACGCCAGCCACCTCATCCTGCTTCCATCGGCATCATCATTCATCGGTAGCTTTCCGTCCCCATCGGCAACAGGCTTTGGCTCTCATCGGCAACATCCCCTTGCCTTCATCAACAGTGTCTTCCTGCCTCAATCACTAACAAGTCCTTGTCTACATCAAGAACATTGTCATCTTTATCGGCAATCTGACCGGTAATATTATGATACCGATAAGGAACGGCAACTAGTCTTTTGCCGATCGCCACAATTCTCAGACCATATTAACACGTGTCGAAAAACGGTGTCAACAAGTGCGATATATGTGTTCTTAGTATAATAGTTTTATTATCCCTTAGTAACCCACAAGTATGATGCTAGTTAGTATTTATCGATGAAATAGCAGCATACACATCATCTCGTAAATAAAACCAAGTGAATGAAAGAAATAAGGAAATTTACACTCTATATATCTAATGAAATTTTCCATCTTTATTATACTCCCCAGCCATGCAAACACACCTACACTAGTTTCTTTCTTCCCAGGCAAAGCAGCAAACTTGAGCAGCAGCAGCAGCAGCAGCTGTATGGCTATATCTGCTCCCACCAGCGCGGCGGTCGGAACCACCAGCCGCGGCAGAAGTGCAGGCAGCCGCCGAACCACCTGTCGCTCAGGTAGGCACCTTCTCGCCGCACCTCCAGCATGAACTGCCCCGTGGCATCCTCGTCGTCAGCAAAGTCGGCGAGTGCTCGGTCGAACGCGGCGCGCGCGCGGGCGTCGTCGCCGAGCCTGACCTCCGCCATGACGCACGCGGTGCGCACCTCGGTGTTCCGGGGGCACGCCGCCACGGCCGCGTCGACCACGGCGCGCGCGCGGGCGGCGCCGCCGTGCTCGATCTCGAACATGGTGTAGTGAGTCCACAGGAGCGCCTGCGCCGACCGGTCGTCGCGCTCACGGCCGCGGCCGCCGCCGTTCTGGTCCGCCTGGGCCTGGCTGCGGGCGCGCCACTCCTGGTAGAGCTCCCTGGCTCTCGTTGGGCCGCCGCCGCCGACGGCTTTCATCTCCAGATGGGTCCAGGCGCCGTAGATTGCGGCGTAGTCGGCGCAGCGGTCGAGCGCGGCGCGGTAGACGGTGCGCGCGCTATCGATGCCGCCGCCGCACTTGTACACGAAGTAGGCGTACCCGTTCCAACGGAAGGCGCTGCCGGGATCGATCGACTCGAAAAACTTGAAGGAGCGGTGCCGCTGGGCCACCGCCGCGGCGTCGCACGGGCACGGCCCGTCGTCCAATCGGCGGCTCGCTGCGATCCCCATCACGCTCACGGCGACGGCGATTGGACACGGCTGCAGGCGGGTCTGTTTCTGCTTGTGTCGATACTCGATATATATATATATATATATATATATATATATATATACACGGGAAGCATACCGGTATCGGATTGAAAGCCTGTCGTAGTGTTTGGAGTCGGATTTTGATATCTTTGGCAGGATACCGATCCGACCCCGTGTAAAATCTGGTATCTGATTCTCTGTATAAATAATTATTTCCGAATTTCTCTCTCTACAAGATCTAAAAAAAGAACATGAAGAAAAAACTGGCACACTCTTGAAAGTCTGACACACCAGCACTGATGTGCGTATCTCCCCATATATGAACACAAACTCCACGTCGATCTGATGTGCAAATACTCCATCACGCCCTGCGCGCCGGCACTACTATTCAGGCTTCTTCACGGATTCAATAGAAAATTAGGAATGAAATGAAATTGAGAGTTGTCTTTCAGAAAATATTTGAACCAAGAATGTAGGTCTATTCAGGCTTCATTCTTCTGAAGGTGGGAGAAAAGTCAAGACTGATTATTGATCAAAATTAGGATTTGAAACTTAGGTAATAACTTGTTTTGCTTAAGAAATTTTGTCAATTTTATCCACACAAATTTGAGCAAATTTTGCACCATGAGAGCTTCAGACCCAAGCAAACCATAACCACGATTTTGCATGACTGAAGCAAATACAGAGTCTGAGTGCCCGGCAACAGTACCATCAAAAGAGAAGATCAGTACTACTAGTTCTTTAGCTCGACCACCAATAACAATCTCTTCACATACAAAATATCAATTGTTGTTGCTGCTGTTGTTTTACGGCAAGAACTTAACATGAGAAACAGCATGCACTTACAACAAAAATTAACTGAAAGCATCAAGCCAAAAGCATCAATTGTTGTTGTTGTTGCCCACAGAAACAACGAAAGAATCCAATTTTCTGTAATCTATACCTAATTAAAGCCGAGTGCTCTTACGTGTTGAATCGACAAGAATCACATCCTGTCATATGTACAGTTATATCTCTTTGTACTGACGATCTGACATGATCATCTTGGGTACAGTATGTCATAGTGTATCCCTGTGTACGCTAAGTGCACTGTTGGGAATGCGGTGCTCTCGCAGGAGTGTGAGACACACATGTCTTGGGCATCACCATTATCAAGGGAAAAGATCCGGATTTGAATCCCAAGTGCATCTGATAGTGCTGTGATTGCAAGGTTGTCAGCATACGATCGTCTCCGAAGAATTTCTGCCCTGCAATACTGTTATCACAGTAACATATATATTAGAGAACAAGTAAAGTAGAAATATTACACAGTTCTGCAGAAAATGTCCTACTATGCTCTACCTGTTCTAGAGTGGGGCCGTCTTCTACCGGATAGAATTCTGAAAACTCTGGGTGACTAAGAATCCAAGCAGCAGAAGAAATCCTAAGAAAGGAGAAAACTAGGGAAAAAAACAAGTTGTCAAATAATTTCAAAGGGACAAAAAAGTTGTATCTCATGTTTATGTCTTACTGGCTTCAGTCTCTTTATAGTCTCCAAAG
Source organism: Microstegium vimineum (assembly GCA_022036555.1). NCBI lineage: Eukaryota > Viridiplantae > Streptophyta > Magnoliopsida > Poales > Poaceae > Microstegium > Microstegium vimineum. The sequence continues at coordinate 56,502,720 of CM039120.1, forward strand.
TATGTCAGAAGTAGCATCCTTCTGTAATTGCATGAAACATAATTCCATCATCTAGTGAAAGATATGTGCTAGAGACATAACAAACCAGTCATTTTGAAAATTACCTAACTGCTCTCGTTTCAGTCTTCCATTTTTTTATTCTTTGTAGCAGCTCTTTGAATGCCTGCTAGAAATAAAATAAATGCTATGTTCACACATTTGTCTCCAAGTAGTTGTATATATACAGGAATCCCTAAGCAATCACAATTCATAAGTAGAACTGTAGAAACAATGTACTGCTGCAAAAATCTTTTTTTATTTGAACTCATGTTGTAGTGAAATCAAATAAACATGACGATTCAAGAAAATTGGCACGACAAACATTTTTGCTATATTAAAATTATGAGTAATTAATATTTCTTCTTTTCTTTCGTTTTAGCCTGACAAACAAATATGTCTTACTTGGCAGTGTTTGATGAAGTCACCGTACAACCATTGAAGGGTCCTACATGCTGACGAGACATTCTCAATGGCACACATAAGTCGGTTCTCTTCAGAGGTATTATCAATGTCAAGAACAAGTTCCTGTAAATGAGTTAACAATGGATATAATTTAAAAAACTTATGTAAAGCAAGAGAATAACTAATGGTGACAAATTCTAAATAGGGCTAGAAATATAACCAGGTATGAGTATATGAAACTCCTGTAGAAGCACTCCCCGTCTCCAAGCACTTTGCGGAATGATGAATAGAAGTTGCAAAGTATCGGTACGACTGATTTTTTGATATTGTAGTAGTTTTGTGCTTCACATATAAGAACTATCTACACAAACAGAAATAAACAACAGTTTGAACTGTGATGTTTATGATTCCAAAATGTTGTTTTTCATAATTCAATTTCAGTCTAGGAACTAGGATACCACAGTTGTTGTTGTCAAATATTTGCTTCCATAGAGTTGTACAAACAAAATAACCTTAAAAGCAACCATGAGTAGAAATGGCATACTTCAGCAACATATTATATCAACTAAAATAGGAAATTTTCCTCATAAACTTATAACCAATGGGGAAACTTATCACCGACCTCCAGGTGCTCTATATGCGTATTTCACCATGACAGAGCTATAGCATGCAAAAAAGCACACAGTCACAACCTTCTAAGCAACCAGCTAGAACTTTCATTGTCGAAATGTTTTTCTGATCTGAACTAACCTCTTCGCTGACATGGAAACTCTTCGGATCTTTGTCATTAATTAGATCAATAAGACCACAACATTCAAACAAACTGTTGAGAAGAGAGGTCTTCTTCTGTAAGAAGTATGGTTCTGGTTCCTGCCATGAGATCAGCTTTAATGTTACAAAATAGTTAAGGATTTGTAAATACAAAATCCAATTCAAAATATTTTATAACATATTTGTTCAGGTCCATCGTACTAGTTTTTCTGTTTACATAATTGACTCTACAGAGTACATAGTTGTATACATGAATCCACTTAATATTTGTTCAGGTCCATGATACCCAGTCTTTCTGTTCGCATAATTGACACTGCAGAGTAGAGTTGTACACTTAATATTTGTTCAGGTTTGTGGTACTAGTGTTTCTGTTCACACAATTTCATCTACAGAGTACATAGTCATATACTAGAATACTCTGAAAACCAATCATAAGAAGACATTGGAATTTTATTCATGGACTGATAAGCTGTCAAAATAGGTAAGGATTTGTAAATACAAATTCCAAATCAAAACATTTTATGACATATTTGTTCAGGTCCATGATACCAGTCTTTTTGTTCACATAATTTCCTTTACAGAGTACAGAGTCATATATCAGAATACACTGAAAAGCAATCATAAGAAGAAATTGACATTTTATTCATGCACTGATAAGCAGTCATATGAAGCAATCATCAAACTGACGTCTGATCCCCCAGCTCTTCTATTAAGAAGAAACGGCATATGATATTCGATCACAGTAGAACCAGAGCAACACAAAACAAAAGAATGGGGCAAAAGATGTGGGGAACTGGGGACAAAGGCAAACCTCGTGGCTGTTCTTGCCTTCTTCCGCCTCTACTGATTTCCCGTACTCCTTGCCGTCGGCAGCACAATCCACTGCGAGGTCCTCATCTTGGGGTTCTTCCTCTCCCCTCCTGTTGCTGGAAGTGGTGGCGGTGGTGGCCTGGAGAAGTTTTGTGGTTGCGATGACGCCGGCATTCGAGCAAGCAGCGGCCGCATTTGGGGCGTCGCAGTTCTTGGCGCCCTCAGCACCCAATTCTTTCGCCCTCCCACCATCTGGAGAAGACGAAATGTCGCAGTGGTGGGGCAGCAGCATTCGCCTGAACAAGCTCCGGGGACTTCTTGGCCGCCTGTTGATTGGCTCCGGATTCTTGCGCGAACTCAGGTGGTTTCTTGGCGGGGGCGCCTTGCGGGAGCAGGGATCGTTTCTTGGCATCGCGGTCGGTGGTGGTGGCGGCGGCAGCGGCCGGGGCGTCTTGCGCGAGCACGAAGTGCGTCTTGGCCTCGCGGTCGGCGGCGGCGGGTCCTGCTCCGTGCGGCTGCACGAGCTCCTCAGGTAGTCGTCCCTTGGCGTCGCGGTCGACTGCGGCGCCTTGCGTGAGCACGGACCATTTCTTGGAGTCGCGGTCGGCGTCGGCGTTATGAGCGAGCACGAAGTGTTTCTTGGCCTCGCCGTCGGCGGCGGCAGCGGGCCTCGCTGCGCGCGGCCGCACGGGCTCCTCAGGCCGCTTCTTGGCGTCGATATCGGAAGTGGCCCGCCTGGTGACTTCCCGCTTCTTGGCAGCTGTCTTTTGCTGCGGCCCGCCGGGAACCACCATCTCGCTGAAAATTCAAGAAAGCACGAGGAAAACAGCCTGCACGAGGAAAACAGCGGATATATATGGCCCGCAAGCCCATCGAACAAAAAGCTCTTTTTTTCATTTTTTTTAAAAAGAATCTTATATAAATATGCTGCTGAAAATTTTATTGTATTTTTATCATATTAATAATAACCTCAATGACAAAACTTAAAGATAGAAATTTAAGGCCTAAAACTTTTATATAGAAAGTATTTTTATCTAACATGATTTTTTCAAAGACAACAAGCTTTGTTATGCTATTAATATACTATAAAAAATTATATTATTTTTATCATCTTAACGATCTCAAATAAAAAAATCAATAAATTTGTATTTATCATCTATAACTATAATTTTTTTATAAAACTGCCACTGTAAATACACCGGTCTTTCTGTTAATCCAGCTGCAAGTCAAGTGTATATTTATTTACACTGGTGGTTGTTTAAGTAAACAGGCAACATGGAGTCTGCTATAAATACTCCTTCGTCTCCGACTAGTTCTGTTTCTCACGGCCAACCTTCCATTGGAGGCTATTAGGTGATCCATATTTCACAAAATATAAGGAAAAAGGTTTTGATCTTTATTTTTCTGAATGAAGTTGCTCAAAAAGGTTAGTTGATGTCTCCCATAACTCTTTTTAGTCATTTTGTTCAATTTAAGCCACTTTTTAGATCCAGGGTTTCACCATGTGTTAGAGAGAAGAAATGTTAGGTTTTTGTCTCTATTTCTTTAAATGAGGTTACTTAAGATGGTTAGATAATATCTCTCCTGTCTCTTTTGTCATGACTACTTCTCAATTAAATTCCCTCACTATATATTTAAATATTTCAAGCATGGTGTGTTCTTGTGTAATTATAGATGAGGAGGAAGATATGTTTTTTGTAGTAATTTCTTAATGAGATTACTTAATTAATTAAGATGGTTTGTTTATTACTAACAAAATATGAAAATGAGGTTACTTAGAAGGGTTTATTGATTAAGTTTTCTAGATTGTATTGTTTGTTCATTAAGTGGTTTTATTTGTTCATTAGGATGGTTCTTGAATGAGGTTACTTAATACGATTTCATGTTTCTCTCTAGAATTTTGTATTATGAAAATGAGTTTGAACTTGCATGATTCTTTCTACTTTTAGCAAACTTATCACTGAGGTCTACAAATTGCAAAATATACAAGGGTAGGTTTTATTTTTTATTTTTATTTTTATTTTTTTGAAGGAGGTTGCTAAAAATAGTTAATTAATATCTCTAAATGTTCATACTATTTTTATTACAATAAATTAATTATATTGTTTGTATAGGTAACGATGAATAGATCATTTTGGATGTATAATTTATCAAGATTAGATCCATCATACATACCAGAGGTCCATAGGTTTATTGATGCCGCTAAGAGCTTTGTTTGGAGAACAAAGACGAAGCACATATATAGTCTATGCATAGACTGCAAAAATATTATTGTATTTAATGACATGTAACCAATCATTTCTCATTTGGTTTGCTAAGGATTACTTGATTCGGAAGAAAACATGGAGATGGTAGCTCTGCACCTTATACAACTTGAAACCCAATGAACATTGCCACCAATGGTCCAAATATGCTTTTTGACGGTGTGAGTTGGTACACAAGACATAACGCCAATGGTACAAATATGCTTGTTGACGGTGCGAGTCACCCTGTCCGGTCGATCGTTTTGGTGGCTGATAAGCCGACTGATGTTGTTTTTTTGTTGCTTTGTTGTGAAAAGAAAAACATTGCACCATGACTGATAAGCCAAATGAATAGGGCGATCTGCAGAGTGAACACGTTATGTCCGATGTTATCGATGATGGCTTCGTTGGAGAAAATGAATGCGCAAAAACTCACGTGGTCGATGAAAAGGAGATGCAGAATTCTTATAGGCACTTTGCGTTTATATACAAATTCATCAATATTCTTCATGAGAGGTACTGAGGCTTTGATAAAGGTAGCATCGGAGCCTTTTTATGATGAGTCTAAAGGTTGTACTAAAGAGTTCACGACGTTGCAGTCTGCTCTTAAGTTGTTGATGATAAAAGTTAGATATAGTTTGTCTCATGTTGGTATCGATGTGTCATTGTGTATTCTCACAAAAATACCTTCAAAAGAGAACAAAGTGTCTGCTAACACATACTATGGAATGAAGCTAATCAGTTCGCTTACTATGGGTGTCAAAAAGATTTACGCGTGTAGAAATTATTGTATCCTATATCGAGGTAAGGATTATGAAGGCTTAGACAGATGTCCAAATTGTGGTGCAAGTAAATACAAGACGAATGAATACTATTAGGAGAAAAAGAATGTAGCCTCTGTTTCCATAGGGAAGAAGCGAAATAAGATCAAACTAAAGGCCCAAAACAAGAGCCAACAGAGTTCAAAACCCATCAGTAAAGAAAAATACGTAGACTATTATGCGAAGAGAAGGGCTCTTGCTTTGGTGATTACCTTCTAGTGGTTGATCGATTGAGGTGTTTGTTCGTAAACTCTAAGGATGCCAAAATTATGTGCTGACATGCTTCTAATGAGCGTAAAAATGATGGAAAGCTTCGACATCCATCCGATGACAAGCAATAGAAAAATTTCAATGACACACCCAAAATTTGCTGAGAAATTAAAAAATGTTAGGTTCGTACTAAATATTGATATAATTAGGGGAGCAACAAGCACAACACATGGATATAATTAGGGGAGCAACAAGCACAACACATGGCCCGTGATTATCACCATCTATAACTTTCCTCCACAATTGTTTTAGAACCAAAAATACCTTTTTGCTAACTATTTTTATTTCTCAGCCTACATAGTCTGGAGTTGACATAAATGTTTTTTAAGAGTCATTAATGGAGGAAATGAAAATATCATGAGAAACATGCATTTAAATGTTAGACAAGTTTCACAAAGAGTCATTCACACTAAGAGCAATTATTTTGTTATGATCAACGATTACCCTACTGTCTCCGCATTATGAGGTCAATTCAAGAAAAAAGTTGGTTGTATAGTATGCTTAGATGAAACCGCTTATATGGCTCTGTTTGGTTGAACTACTTTCAGCTTTGTTTTAGCTTATCTCTTCTCTTAGAACACTATTCAATTAATTTGTGTCCCTTAATGTATGTAAAGAACTAGTGCCGTGTATATGAGTAACAGATGTTTCTTGTCTCATAAATAAAACCAAGTGAACACTATTCAATTAATTTGTGTCCCTTAATGTATGTAAAGAACTAGTGCCGTGTATATGAGTAACAGATGTTTCTTGTCTCATAAATAAAACCAAGTGAAAAATGAAAGAAATAAAATAAATTTACACTCCTATATTGTAATGAAAAATACAATCTTTGTACTTAGATAACATAGGCGCATGCATGCATCCTATATCTGCTCCCACCAGCGCAGCGGCCGGAACCAGCCACGGCAGAAGTGCAGGCAGCCGCCAAACCACTTCTCGCTCAGGTGGGCACCTTTTCGCCGGACCACCAGCATGAACTCTCTCGTTCCGTCCTCGTCGTCAGCAAAGTCGGCGAGAGCCCGGCCGAACGCGGCGCGCGCGCGGGCGTCGTCGCCGAGCCTGACCTCCGCCATGACGCACGCGGCGCGCACCTCGGCGTTCCGGGGGCACGCCGCCACGGCCGCGTCGACCAGGGCGCGCGCGCGGGCGGAGCCGCCGTGTTCGATCTCGAACAGGACGTAGTGGGTCCACAGGAGCGCCTGCGCCGCCCGGTCGTCGCGCTCACGGCGGCGGTGGTGACGAGGAGGAGGAGAGGGCCGTGACCGGACCTTGTCGTCCGTCTGGGCGTCCTGGCTCCGGGCGCGCCACTCCTCGTAGAGCTCCCTGGCTCTCGTCGGGCCGCCGCCGCCGACGGCTTTCATCTCCAGTTGGGTCTAGGCGCTGTAGATTGGGGTGTAGTCGGCGCAGCGGTCCAGCGCAGCGCGGAATACGGTGCGCGCGCTCTCTATGCCGCCGCCGCCGCACTTGTACACGAAGTACCCGTTCCGGGATCGATCAACTCGGAAAACTCGAAGGAGCGGTGCCGCTGGGCCACCGCCGCGGCGTCGCACGGGCACGGCCCGTCGTCCAATCGGCGGCTCGCTGCGATCCCCATCACGCTCACGGCGACGACGATTGGACACGTACATCTGCAGGCCTGCTTCTCCTTGTCGATCAGGACATATACACGTACAAATACAAGGGGGTAGTATACGCATGCATATCGGTATCGGATTGAACATTGAATCCTGTAGTGTTTGGAATCGGAATCTACTGTATTTCCATTGCATGCCACCTAGCATCTCATTTGATTTGGGTCAGTTTATCTCTTGTGTTCTCCCTTCATTTTTTTTTAAAAAATAGAGAAAACCCATGGTCAATGCAAGTATCCAAACAAGATATGTAAGACTTGTTCATTTTATTCAATTCACTTTTCACTAATGATACACAAGTTTGGTAAAGCATATACATGAAAAACCATGCTAACGGAAACATACACGAGCGAGAACAAGTGGGTACACACACATGAGATTACTTGCTCATAGCGAAGCTTTAGGTTGTATGCACGTTGATCGGTACCATTATCCTCATATTAGTTTCCTACATACACAATAGTACTACATATATATATAGTTCACTCTTACACAAATGGCTTATGATCCAGTGTAGGCTTACGTCTTGATTTAAGACCAGGATTTGGTTTTAATTCAGGTTGTGATGCATGTTTAGATCAAGTTGTGGTGTTGATTTTGGTTCAGGATTTGGATCTAGTTATGGTGTGGTTATGGGTTCACGTTGTGGCATTAGCTTAACTTCTGGCTCTGAGTATAGCTATGGTGTTGGTAGTGGTTCAGGATTTGGAAGTGGTTGTGGTGTGGGTATGGGTTCAGGTTGTGGCATTGGCTTGGGTTCTGGGTCTGGGTCCGGTTGTGGTATGAGTTTTGGTTTATGGTGCGGTCTTCGTATAGGTTGCGGTGGCGTTATGTCAATCACTCTACTATAAGCAAGGCCAACAATACTTGCAGATAATGTGATGGCTAGGGCTAAGTGAAAACATAGTGAGAGAAGGGGGGACCTCATAGTCAATCGCCACTAGTCACGAAACGTGCGCTACTAGATCTATCTCACTCCAATCTCTCTCTTCTCAATCTCTGGTGCAAGGTGTGTGTGCGCTAGCTTGTGCACAGATGGTATATATGGACGGCATGGATGATTTATAGGCATGGAAAGCCAACCGGCGTGTCCATGCATCTCCTGGCTCTTTGCGTGATTTTTGCCATGGCAGTGACACTATGCATAATATCTTAGCAGCTTTTGGATCGTTTGTGTGCGACTTTTACCACACAAATCACTGTAGGTTGGATGATCGCGCGACAGATCAGACCTAACTTAATTTGATTGATTTGCATGTAAATGGATACATACTGTATTTAAAAACATAGTGCGGACGTGCACGAGGTAGCTAGCTAGTTAGTGAGTGGGGTGAGATCGTCATGCTCATGCATGCTGCATGCTCCATACTAAGGATATGTTTGAGACTGCTCCACGAATTCTGCTCCACAAACTCCACTGTGAAGCAGCTTCACAAAAAACTGGAGTTTGTGGAGTACCTCTTTAGGTGCTCTCACAACTCCATTTTTTTTTCTGGAGCTATGTGCGTGAAGCTGAAACCGTTTGACTAAAAAATATGGAGCGGAGCAGTCCCAAATAGACCCTAAGTTTCACAGTACAAAATAACTTATTGTATAATTACTTATAACATTACGATAAATATCGAACACAACTTAAACATATATTGATTTTGTCGTAAATTAATATGTAAAGTTATATAAATAGAGAGGCTAGCTATAGAATAATTTATGTATGCCAAATGATGCTTAGTCTGGTTGGCTAAGTCGCTCGAGCGGCACCCCATAGGTTATGAGTTCGATTCTCCGTGGAAGCGAATTTCAGGTTGTGGTTTTCTGGATTTATTTCAGGATTTTCCGGCGCTGCGCTTTTAGTGGTAGGCGACGCTCCCGTCGACAGCGAGACGCCTGTGGTGACTTCGTGAAGCTCTCAAAAAAAAAAGAATAACTTATGTATATCCACTATCGATCATCATGCAAGCAAAGCGTGTGTATCACGCGTGGCGCGCGCGTGCGTAAAGCAAGCTACTCCACGGTCCCTTTTCGTTTTGTTTTACATCCATTAACATTAGGCTAGCTAGGTAAGGGCAGTCCCAATGCAAGACTCTATCATAGAGTCCAAAACTATTTATTACCACTTATTTATTGTATTTTGCTGATGTGGCAGTATATTTATTGAAGAGAGATGATGAAAAAACAAGACTCCAAGTCTTATTTAGACTCCAAATCTACGCTATTCGAGATAATAAATAGGTTTAAGACTCTATGCTAGAGTCTGCATTGGGACTTCCCTAATGGCCACTCCACGACAGTAAAAGAGATTGTCACCGTTTCATCCTAATCCGTCCGTAGCCAATCGCAACTCTCTCTACACTACCAAGCTGTCCTTCTCTCGTCAAGTTGTTGATCTCCGATTAGCTAGGAGTGGAAAATATAGGTTGTTGTCCATTTAAAATCATATGGCAATTTAGCTTTTCTAGATGCCTTATTTTTAATATATATCTAGATATACATAGCAAAACTATATATATAAACTAAAAATATCTTATAATTTTGAATGAAGCCATGGGGTAATTATGTGATTTTGCATATTCATGGATCTCAGTTCTATGATTTGTATCTCAGTTTTTTTAGTTGCTCCTTGTCTATTCTATTTTATCTTTGATTCTTATATTGTGGTCCACGTAGGAGTTGAGCGGCTAACAAGGCTAGTTAGTATTTTCGGTGAGTAATAGGCCATCGTCCTATATTACTAAAGAGGACAGATCTGATTGTATAATATAAAACCTCTAGTGTTTTATGTTTATAGTGCGTCGTTGTATCTTCACTATTTCTCGATCTTAATACAAAGATACACAAACCTTTTACATATATCTTGATTTTGTTGCTTTGATAAACTATTAGGAGCTTAGTGGCTGGCAGCACATTCTCCTTGTAAGAGTATGTCCAATAGGAGTGCCCAAATGAGGGCCCTTATTACTTTTGATTTGATAGCTCCCATACTTTTGAAGCCTTTTTTATTTACTCCAACTGACAAATGGGGCAAACTTGTCATTCGGCTTCATCCACGACTGTTCCAATCGGCAAGTTATGGAAAAGGAGAAAGAGGAGCACCAGAGATGGTATAGGGAGGTCCAATGGACTGAATTAGTTTTAGAAAATAAAAGTGAGTTAGGTTAATGTTAAAATGTTATTTAACAATTTTAAAATCAGGTTTTCTGTGAAGACTGCAGCGACTGATTAACTTTTTTTTTTAGCAAATCGACTGATCAACTTTGCTCCTGGCTCCGTAGCAGCCAGATTGTGGTTCAGTAGCTATCCTCACTGACATCTGGGTCCCGCTTACTGAACAGCCCATGGGCCAAAGCCCAAAGCGTGCAGTCATGCAGAGCACCATGTTACGATTGGGCCTGACATCTGGGCCTTCTTACTGAACAGCCCATGGGCCAAAGCGATGCAGAGCACCATGTAGCGTTTGGTCCTAACGGGCCATTGCGTCACCGAGAAAGGAACAAGTTCTCAGCCCATACAAGCCACGGAGCCCAAGGCCATTCCGTCACCGAGAAAGGAACAAGTTCTCAGCCCATACAAGCCACGGAGCCCAAGCCCAAAGGAAAACTGTCTCTCCCCCCTTGGACTGGACTGGAACCCCTAAAACCACCACCACACTCGCCTCCCTCCCTTCCTCCCCGCCCGCACTCCACAACCCGCGCCGCCACCGCCTTCCCTTCGCCTTGGCCCTCCCCCGGATCCGGACCGAGCGCCAGCCATGGCGCTCGCCTTCGACGAGTTCGGGCGCCCTTTCATCATCCTGCGGGAGCAGGAGAAGAAGACGCGCCTGCGGGGGCTCGACGCGCAGAAGGCCAACATCGCCGCTGGCAAGGCCGTCGCGCGGATCCTCCGCACCTCGCTTGGCCCCAAGGGCATGGACAAGATGCTCCAGTCCCCCGACGGCGACGTCATCATCAGTATGCATCTGCTGGGAACCTCCCTTCTCCTTTTCCTTTTTCTCATCTTTGTGTGGACTGTACCTCCTGCTTTAGCTTGGCTTGCGGTTTTTAGGGCTAGGGTTTCTCGAGTGGCGCGTGCACGCCTTGAGATCTAGGTTCCGCAGGGTATCTGCTCGTATTGACGCTGCCGGTTTAGCCGAGGCGGTGTCTAATTTGTTGGCACACTTGCTATTTCCTCCCCATTATGGCTCATGATTCCATTTTATTTTCAGTGTAAGTTTAGAGGTTGTTTTGCCCCTCATTTAGCTGCCGCAATACTCAAGTGAGGCGCTCCTCCAGTCTAGGATCTGTGCAATTAATCAATTTGAACAGAGGTTGTCGATTTGGAGATCTAGATTAGGTTACAAGCTGTTTTGCCCCCCCCCCCCCCCCCCACCCCCCACCCCCCCCACACACACACACATTTAGCTGTTGTTATCCTCAAGTGACGCAGACTTAGAGTTTAAGATCCGTACAGTAAATCAATTTGGACAGGAGGTGTTGATTTAGTTACCTACTTTTGCTTGTTCAAAGTCCCATCTCGCTGTTCAGTGGTTCATTCTTATAGATATAAGCTATATCAATGCTCACTGCTTCGGTTCAGTGGGTTAATTTTGACAGGATGCTTTGATTCTAAGATCTAGTTCTATGCTTTACAAGTTCACTTCGCAGTAATGTAAATGAGCTATTCTCACTGACAAACAGTTCCTTCATTTACTTCGCTTACTGAAAGTGTTGTCTTGTGAATTGCCAGCAAATGATGGGGCGACAATCCTAGAGCAGATGGATGTTGACAACCAGATTGCAAAGCTGATGGTGGAGCTGTCCCGTAGTCAAGACTATGAAATCGGGGATGGTACCACTGGGGTGGTAGTCATGGCAGGGGCTCTCCTCGAGCAGGCTGAGAAGCTTCTGGAACGTGGTATTCACCCCATTAGGGTTGCTGAAGGCTATGAGATGGCGTCAAGGGTAGCTTTTGATCACCTAGAACATATATCCCAAAAGTATGAGTTCACTGCAGATAACATTGAGCCCCTGGTGCAGACCTGCATGACAACTCTATCCTCAAAGATGTAAGTCATAACAAATCTTAGACATTCTGTTCAATCAGTCAGCCTTTGTGATGCAGATATTTCATTTCCTTTATGTCCTTTAGTAGTTCCTACATCTATGGTTAATACTTAATAGCTTTTTAGAGAGCAGTGAGGAATTTTCTTTTCTCTGACACTTGCTATTGCACCACTTCTTTGTGTTTTTTTTTGGTAAAGTAGAGCAAATCTTTGTTAGGGTAGTAGTAACTTTTCAAGGTTTTCCCCTCTTTATCTGAGCTAACCAAACAGAAATAGTTTTGAAGATTTCATTGGCTCACACATGTTACTAATCTTTTTTTTGTGTGTGAATCACAGTGTGCGTGCTACTATCACTGATTCATATACCTGTAATAGTTGTTCACTTCAATCTCAAGCTGATCTAACCCTATATGTGCTATGCTCCTGGCCTCTCAATTTTAACTGTTTTCCTATGAAGCTCATTTCTATATGATGAATACACAATTTTTCCCTTCGTTTTACAATATCACCACCTGTTTGAGCCCCCCCCCCCCCCCCCCCCCCCCCCGAAATTATATTTTAGCTGCTTTAGAATGATTTCAGTAGGTTCACTGTACCAAAACAGTAAACAGCATGCCTGATGCCTCCATTTTTCTTATTCTACAGTGTTAACCGTTGCAAGCGGCAATTGGCAGAGATTGCTGTCAAAGCCGTACTTGCGGTTGCAGATTTGGAGAGGAAGGATGTTAACTTGGATTTAATTAAAGTAGAAGCCAAGGTTGGTGGGAAACTGGAGGACACTGAGCTTGTATATGGAATTATTGTTGACAAAGATATGAGCCATCCACAAATGCCAAAGAGAATTGAGGATGCTAATATTGCCATCCTGACATGCCCATTTGAGCCTCCGAAGCCTAAGACAAAGCATAAGGTTGACATTGATACTGTCGAGAAATTCCAGACACTGCGTGAGCAAGAGCAGAAATACTTTGATGAAATGGTTCAGAAGTGCAAGGTAAACACTAAACTGCTTTTATTTTAGTACTACAGAATATCAATGTTGTTGATACCCGAGTGATGATATTTCTTGCATGCATAACTGGGATGATATTCGTAGCTGAAATAATTTATGTTGTTATTTTACTTAGTTACATTGTTTCCCATGGTTTTGTAACAAGTATCATAATGAATTTTGGGAGACATCTTCAAATCTTGAATTGGTTATTATGGGTATTTGAAGTATTCATTTAATGTGATGTTTTTGCTTTGCTAAATAATTATCCACATTATTTTCTGTAGGATGCTGGTGCAACCTTGGTTATTTGTCAGTGGGGTTTTGATGATGAAGCCAATCATTTGTTGATGCACAGAAATCTGCCAGCTGTCAGATGGGTCGGTGGTGTTGAATTGGAATTGATCGCCATTGCTACAGGTCAACATGCTGCTATATCCCACTCTTATGTGACTATGAATTGCTTGTGGTGACATTCCCTTACATAACTGACTGCAGGAGGACGGATTGTTCCGAGATTCCAAGAGTTGAGTCCTGAAAAGCTTGGGAAGGTACCACTCTTATGTATACACACATAGTTTATTTTCAGTCATATGGAATATGCATAGGTTGATGATGAAGTGTTTAGTTACACAATTTAGTCTCCCAGTTTGCATGAATCTGAAATTAGTTAAGATTAGGGGTTATTCATAGACACTGCTTACCCTTATATTTTATACCATATTTAAAAAGCAACTGTTTGCATGTTTGTGACTACCTGTAGTTGGATAGAAAGCTAAACTTATTTATTGTTGAGTTGTTATGATATGTACTAACTTTTAACTGTGTGAGTTTGTGAGGGCGATATAATATTTAGCTGGCCAGTAACTAAATGTTTAACCTTCGGCAAGTTTAATTAACATGCCAGTATTGATAGCTTAGCACATTCCATTTTAAATGCCCGTTCATAGGAAATACTCTATAGTCAGTTTTGCTGTATTGAAAGTAGCTATCTGTTACACAATTGTGCTTGCTCTTTTTTGCTAGGCTGGATTAGTCAGAGAGAAATCATTCGGAACAACAAAGGACCGGATGCTTTACATCGAGCAGTGTGCCAATTCCAGAGCTGTAACTATTTTCATTCGCGGAGGTATGTTCTAATGCATTATCCATTTCTGTTCTTTCGTATTAACATATACATGTGTTTATCTCCATTACAAGGTCATTTGTGTTTAACTTTAATTAACACGTCAACTTTTATCTGAGCTGGAGATACTTCACAGAGAAAGTGATTCTATCTTTTGTGAAAGTTGTTGCTATGTGTATGTGGTGATTTTACTATTCTGATTGCACTGTCCAATAGCACTTATACCTTAATAACTTTTGGTATCAATCCTGTATCAAAACCTAGATCGTGCAAAACTTGTAGACATCATTTGTAGGACAATAAACTTATAATAACTATGCTCGCTGTTAGTATCTTCAGTGTTCAAAAAGGCGACGCCTAGTCCCCGCCTAGGCGCGACTAGTCGCTAGTCGAGGGGTTCCCGCCTCGCCTAGGGGGTAGGCGGACCCCTAGGCTGGCGGAGGTCGCCGGTGGGGGAGGAGCAGCCTCGGGCGGAGTCGGACGGCGAGCGCGGGCGTATGTGAGCGGCAGTTAGTGCGTGCTGAGAGAGAGAGAGATGCGGGAGAGGTGCAGCGGTAGGCGCAGACTGAGAGAGAGAGCTACTGGAGAGGGAGAGGAACCGGCGGCTGCGGGCGTAGGCAGAGATGCGGGCGCGAGAGAAAGAGATGCGGGAGAGGGAGAAGGGTTGGCGGCGGCGTGCGACAGAGAGTTGCGAGCGAGAGAGGTGCTTGGGAGGCTGTAACGTGGGAGAGTTGGGCCCTTAAATGGGCCTTCTTCTCTTTCTCCCTAATCCATCACCACTAATCTCCTATTTTCTCTTTTCTTTTAAGTATTTGTGCATGTATTAGCCATTGCCTAGAAAAACGCCTAGCGCCTTCTTGAACATTGAGTATCTTGAACTGTTCATTTTGATGGATAGGTCCTTATGCGAGTGTTGTAAAACTAACTGCTGCTGTGCAGGAAACAAAATGATGATTGAGGAGACCAAGCGCAGTCTTCATGATGCTCTTTGTGTGGCAAGGAATCTGATCCGGAATAACTCAATTGTGTATGGTGGTGGTTCAGCAGAGATAGCTTGCTCAATTGCTGTTGAAACTGCTGCAGATCGGCACCCTGGAGTTGAGCAGGTATTTGTTAACTTTGGAGCTTCTGTTTGAAAAAAAAAAGTATGCAACATGTTCCTTCTGATTGTGTTTTTCTTCTTTGCAGTATGCTATCAGGTCATTTGCTGATGCATTAGATGCTGTTCCACTAGCCTTGGCTGAAAACAGTGGTTTGTCACCAATTGATACCTTAACCGCAGTAAAAGCTCAACAAGTTAAGGTACTGGGCTTTGTATACTCCTTGCTTCAAAGTCGTCTCTAGATTCTTTTACTTGTCAGTCAGATCATGCCCAATTCTTGGGTTTGGTACTTTGTTATTAAAATTGGAGTAGTAGTCCACGTGACATTACCTATATGCGATAAGTGCATGTATACATTTGGCTAAATATTACTTAGTGTGATTGCTGCAGCACTTGATCTACTGCCATGTCATGCTCTTTTGTGGTGTTGCAAAGTGGTTTTCTTGCCGTTTCATTATTACTTATAAATTCCTGTTTGCGAACTCTGGTGACATAGATTACTGAACACCTTTGCAGGAGAGCAATCCCTACTGCGGTATAGATTGCAATGATGTTGGCACCAACGACATGAAAGAGCAGAACGTCTTCGAGACCCTGATTGGGAAGCAGCAGCAGATCTTGCTTGCTACCCAGGTGGTGAAGATGATCCTCAAGATTGATGACGTCATCTCACCATCCGAGTACTGACGAAGCCTGGAAATGAATGAACTGCTATGCTGGATGATGATAGCCTAGTACGTACTAGTAGGTGGCATTGCTGATGCGTTGATTGGTGTGCACCCAATGCTGGCTTCCTCGGGTTGCTTGTTGTAATCCGATGAGCTGCCTACCTGTTTTTGTGTGACGTTTATGGAAACTGTTTGTATTGCACGATATAGCATTGACAATCTCTTTTTGCTGTTCAGAGTTGTGAGATGGTTGTGCCATTTTGCTATTTTGGTGTTTTTATTTACTGCATAGGGCTTGCTTGGATGATCGTATTCACTTTAAACCACATGTGTTAGAGTGAATTGGATTAAAATTTAGTGTAAGTTCTACTTGAATCTTCTCAACATGAGGATTGATGGGAACCTGACAAGGCCTTAGCAAAGCTGTCGTTTTGGTTTGATCAGTTCAATAGTCGGTCGTTTGCAAAATATCTGTCTTTCTCACTTCTTAAGAAATAATTTGAATTAATTTTATATAAAAAGAATTAATAATTATGATATATAATTGATATCAAAATTGTGATACGGAAACCCAAAACAACAGTTAATTTGAAACGGATGGAGTTTAAATTAAGACGAACGTTGAAAAAAATTTCCTGTTCCTATGTTTTAATTATAAAAATGAATCAAGTTTAAAAAAAATGTAAAAATAAACTAATTTTGTAAAATTTCTGTACAATTCCTATAAAATTCGTGCATTTCAATATTAAACAGAAACAGGCCGGAAAGGGTCTGTTGTCTACGATCTCATCTCAGACGCCCCGCCGCACCTGTCAGCGTGTTTGGGTCTTGGGCCGAAGCAGGTGCCAGGCTGTCAGCTTGAAAAGCAAGCAAACCCAGCAGTCCCGCTTCATCTTCTTCTTCTCCATTCCATTTCTCTCGCTCGCTCGCCGCTCCTCCCCCGCCCCCGCCCCCCGACCAAACCAAACACCTCGCGTGTCGCGTCGCGCCCCGCCCCCGCATTCCAGGCCGGCAGAATGCCGCGGCGGCCGCCAGTCCTGGTGGAGGAGATACTCCTCCGCCTCCCGCCGAACCAGCCCGCGGGCCTGTTCCGCGCCGCGCTCGTCTGCAAGCGCTGGCGCCGCCTCATCACGAGCCCCGGATTCCAGCGCAGGTACCTCGAGTTCCACCGCACGCCCCCGATGCTGGGAATCCTCATAAACGGCGAGCTTGCCGATTCCGACGGCTCCAGCGTATGCCGCTTCCGTCCCAGAACCGCCTTCTGCGTGCCGCCCATCGTGGACCGCAGCAGCCGCGTGCTCGACGCCCGCCACGGCCGCGTCCTCCTCCGCCTCGTCGGCCAGTACGAGCCAGCACCGGACGCTACCAGCGGCGTCGACCTCGTCGTCTGTGATCCCATCGCCAAGGCGTGGCGGATCGTGACCATCCCGTCGCCCCAGGTGCTCTGTTTGGCTGCGGCGGTTCTCTGCTCCGCCACCACCACCACCGATGCCGGCGCCGCCTGCGACCACCTCGATTGCCACCGTACTGGAAACTTCCTCGTGGTTTTTGTTGGTTGTCTTCGTCTTGATAGGGAAAGGAAAGCCTTCATCTACACATACTCATCTGAAACTGATACGTGGAATGGCCCAATCTCCACTCACCTCTCAATCGGCTCACCTCCATGGATGACCAGCAAGTGTGTGGGGAATCACCTCTACTTTGGGTTTCCAATGTCCAATGAAATCCTCAAGTACGATCTGCAGTTGGGACAGGTCTCTAGGATTGAATTCCCAACTGAATGTTCCTTCAACCAGTCAAATGTGTTCATGTCCACGGAGGGTGGTGGTGGGCTGGGGATTGCCACCATATGCCATCACGCACTCCACATCTGGACGTACGATGCTGTTGGTGTTGGGTGGATGCAAACCAGAGCCATTGAGATCCAGAGGCTGCTCATCCCTGACGACGCTCTCTTGGGGTCAGCTGAACCTCGTGTAGCCGGCTTTGCAGATCCTCCCTTTGATACCGTTTTCTTGTCCGTGAACAATTGCCTCTACACACTTGATCTGGAAACCGATAAGGTGGTGAAGGTTTTCAAGGGCAAGGACATGCGTAGTATCAACAGTGTTGTTCCTTACATGAGCTTTTGCACTCCAGGTACGTATAGTTTTTGGTTTTTACAACATTTAGAACGAGCAGTATTTGAAAGGGATGCTAACATGGCAGTTTTGGATGGTATTATGCTCAAGAACAACTAGTTTTACAACTTCCACTTAAATGTTTTTATGTTGGATCATCTATGGAACTTGTTCAATATGCTAGGATTCTCTTCATCTATTTTTAAGCTTGTTTTGTTCTGACACCGTGTCTATCTTTATTTGATCCTATTGATCCATTAGCTCCATCTGTGAAATGTGACTTAACAAAATCTAAATAGTTGGCGGCATCGGTGTTAAATTAAGGGGAATATATATTGTCCATTGTCTTCTGTTGAGTTGTTGCTAGTGGTGTAGCTGTTAACTTCTGTTTGGTTTGTGAGAAGCATTTATTCATCAAGGGATAGTTGATTCCTTAAGCATCTAATGGATTTTCTCAAAATTTGTAAATTCCTGCAGCTTGTACAAATGAGGGGCCAAGTGCTGGTGGCTCACGTCATGAAAGACTTGAGGTGCTCATGTGAGATCTCGAGCAAGGGGAAACTGGGTAGCAGTAATGGTAACTAGCATGAGATCTTTGGTGGGACAACACAATTTGCATCCATGAGATCTCAACACAGTCAGAACATAGGCCATTTGACATAATTTAACTTGTGCATAGGTCAAACTCAAGGGTGGAAAAAGAATTGACATCATCAAAGAATAGCAAAGCACATCAGTTTTCACCCCATGCATATCAATTTCCATATTTATTACATTAGGAGATGTGTAACTTAATCTGCTAGCCATGAGGAATCAACTAAACAAAGTATGCATTCTTACTTCTGATTCTCTTTCTTTGCTGCGGGAGTCTGACACTTTGCTACAGAGCATTGTTAAAACTCTATTCATAGATATTCGATGTTCGTTTCATTTTGTTGAATGGTTCATCAGTCATCTGTATGTTGCTCTGCACTTGAGTTCCAGTTTAAATGTAACAAGGCTGCAGAAGGTGGTGATATGGTGAATCATGGTTCACCTTGTCGAATACGGGCATTGAAGCATGAACAATGTCGAGGCTTCCGTTTCAGCTTCTAGCAGGGGCTCCTGGGAATGGATGAATTGTGATGATAATTGGAATTTGGCTCATGAATTAGTTGTCATCATTTTTCTGTGTTGCTGTGCACACTTTTTTAATAGCCTGTAAACAGTATATACCCAGCGTTTTGCTTCCTTCACAGGTTAGTTGCTGTGACAGATTGTTAAAATGAGCTGAGAGTTTCTTTTTGAGCTGAACTAGGTTAGAACGTCAGGAAATTTGCCAAGGCTATAGTTTTTTTTTTGGAACAACTTGTACTTCTAGCTATAGGATCTGATGTAAATAGTATGTTTATCTGTGCGGTACTTGGTTTACAGTGATGTCATTATATATTTGGTTTACGGGGTTCAGTTACTCAATTTGCACTTCATAATTTATTGTTTACTTGGCTCTCCTTTTTTTTTTCTAAAAAAACTATTGCTTACCTCATCTGCTTCATTCTTTCTTTTCTGTCACTTGATAACTTACTGTGGTTGACTCTGTTACTGAATGCAAGAGCTGTCACAAAATGATTTATTTGCTCCAAGCAAAAAATGCTTGAGCTGTCCAATACAAAGTCATGGAATCCAGATTGGTAATCCTCAGGCTCGCTGCAACCCAGGCCCGCCTGTCATCCTCGTTGGGCCTTGGGCTGAAGTTTTTTTTTTTTTGCTATATCAGAAGGGAAACCTATTTTTCCATTCAGCTGAGACGGCTGAGTCAAACATTTTTCATGGCGCAAACAAATAGTCTTGCGTCAGCTGTTGCATTGTATTCAGTACGAACAAACACAAACTGACAGTTGGTGCAACATTTCTGTGTTCATGGTTACATCTCCATATCCTTGCTCATGCTGCAGAGTGCTAAAGCCCATCTCCTCGGCTTGAGACAGTGACCTCGATCAGCAAAGTTCCTGATGTTCTAATCCATGCATTCAAAACCATTAACCTACTATTCAGCTAAAAAAGGAAGCAAAACACTAGGTAGATGCCATTAACATGTTAAGGCCAGCAACAATCTCACGGGTGCAAAAGGTGTTGCCCATAATAGATCAATCTCATGCTATTTACCATTACCACCACTACCGGAGACTTAGACTATGTCGTGCTTGAGCCACCGGCATTTGCTCCCTCGCCTTTAAAAGCTGCTCCCAAAGCTGAACATTAGATGATTTAGGAATCAACTTTCCCCAAAATGAACAATTACTTGTCACAAACTAAAGAGCAGTTAACAGCAACACTTGCACCAACTCAATATAAGACAATGGAGTCAAGTTAAAGATAAACAGGTCCCTATATATAGCACTGATATCATCAACCATTCGGATGTTATTAAGTCACATTGACAGATCAGAGGTAATGAATGAACAAGGTCACAGATAGACACGATGTCCATGTATATAATGGCTTTTTTATTATCTCTCCCACTGCATACCTTCCTTGGCTGCAGTAGGCTTAAGTTGTGTGAGGGCAGTACCATAAGAACAAAACAAGCATAATAGATTTAATACTGATATCTTCAACCAATTGGATTTTGTTAAATCACATTGACAGATGGAGCTAATGGGTGAGTACTGAGTAGTATCAAAGATAGACACAATGTCAAAGTAAATACTCTTTCTATATTAGCCCTCCTGTTCAAACCTGCAGACCTAGAATGAACAGACTTGCATATTGAACAAGTTCCATATTGAACACACCGATGCGATCCGCAAAGCCAGCCACATAAGGTTGAGCTGACCCCCAAGAAGGCATGAACATCATAGAGCAGCCTCTCGAGCTTAATGACTCTGGTTTTTATCCACCTAGAAGAGTAACAAGTATCCTCTCTGGACCACATGTAGAGCTTGTAATCACATATGGTGCAAATTCCCAGCTCACCACTCTCCGTGGTTGTGAACACTTTTGGGTCAAGATTCTTGCATCGAGTCGGGAGTTTCATCCTAGAGATTAGTCCCGATTGCAGATCATACTTGAGGATTGTGTTTGAGTATGCAAACCCAAAATAGAGCGCATTCCCCACACACACGCTGGGCATCCGTGCGGCGGAACTGATGAAGCCAACTGAGATTCGGATGAGTAGGTCTGCACGTAGCTGTCCATAGCTTGAGGATCATCGACGACGACAAGAACCACGAGGAATGGTCCACGGTGACAATCTAGGTGGTCGCAAGCGCCGGTGGTGACAGAGCAGAGAACCGCCGCAGCAAAGCAAAGCAGCCCTCGCGACGGCCTCGGCGACGGGCTGGGAACCTCCCGCTGCTCCTTGGTGACGGGATCCCAGACCATGAGGTCGACGCTGCCACGCCCCCGGGGGCTCCCGCTCGAGGAGGACGCGGCCGTGGCGGGCGTCGAGCACGCGCCAGCTGCGGGTCTCGGCGTGCGGCACGCAGAAGTCGGTCGTGGGCACGAAGCGGCACGCGCCCTCGCTGTCGTGGCTGGCCTGGATGTCGAGGAGGCACCCCAGCATCGGGGGCGTGCGATGGAACTCGCGGAACCTGCGCCGGAACCCCGGGCCCGAGACGAGGCGACACTAGTGCTTGCAGACGAGCGCGGCGCGAACGAGGCTCGCGGGCTCGTGCGGCGGGAAGCGCAGCAGGATCTCCTCGATGAGCTCCTCCGGCAGGCCCTGCGGCGGCGGCGGCGGCATGGCTGATTGCGGCCTGCGCTAGGATTTGGTGATTTAGGCGGCCCGCAACAACCGCAAGCGAGGGAGAGAAGATACAGAGGAATGAATGAACTGAAAAAAAAAAGAGAGAGAGGGTTGGTTGCCAGTTGCCACCATCTGCTTGGGCCAAAGGCCCAAAGCCTCAACACGCTGGCAGTGGGGCCCGGGAGCCAGCGAGACTGACAGTGGGCCCGCGTGTGACAGAGTCAAACATTTTCTTGGACTGGAGCGAGCTAGCATACGAATCGTCTTGTGTTCAGTGAAAACAAACACTGATGAAATTGATTTTGGTGCACGTGCAACCACAACAGAGTAGGAATTGATCCAAAACACTCTTCAGTTCAATGCCTCATCACACAAGAATACACTGGCATACACTGGAACTGATGAACATTTCATGATTCATGACCACACTCACTCTACAAGAACAACCACACATGCTGTCCTCCCTATGTATGCAGCATAACTGCTTTTGCCATGTACTACTAAATCCCATCTAGACCAAAGAATCTCAGACATGAAAATTTGCTAACACTAATATGATTTTCAGATATTATAGACAACAAAGGTGATTTATCTATGCTGTGACAGTCTCAGCCGAGTACGTCCAACAGGAAGCATGTATTCATTCGCCCTCAAAGCTCAAGTCTGACGATTCTAGGTGCAGCAACAACTGAAACTGAACAGCTGCATCTATTCTCCCGCAGTTGAAGCAGTCAACTGTTAGTTATCAAGTGACAGAAAAAAGAATTAATCTGAGCAGCAAGTTATCAACTGTTACTATCTCAAATACTGCTCGATCCGTCTAATAAATATTGTACTAGAACAATAAACTAAGCTTAATACCTGGAGTGCAAAAGATCATGTAAGGAATAGTTCTGCTGTTGCCAAACTTGTTCACCCTAGAGGTCCTTAGATTGAATCCGTGGATCAGCCCAGAAGAAAATGACAGCAGTGCCATCCGCGAAGCCAATCACATGAGGTTCCCGGATGGCCAGTCCGGAGGTCAATGACTTTGGTTTGTGTCCACCCAGGCCCAGCTGCAATATTATCGTTCCTAGCTAGCTAGACCAAATGTACAGCTCGAAATCACGTATATATATGGTGGCCAACCCCAGCACACCAGCCACCGCGGCTGTTATACATACTTGGCAGCTGAATCCAAGAGATTTGTCCCAATTGCAGATCGTACTTGAGGATTGAGTTTAGCCACCGAAATCCAAAGTAGAGTGCAGCATTCCCCACATATATAGGCGCTGGACAGCAACCTGCGTTGCATCGATTGGGACGTTCCATGTAGCAGTTTGAGACGAGTAGGCCGGTGTAGATCGACGAGGATGTAGCCACAAGAACCACGAGGAAGTGCCCAGTACGGTGGCAATCAAGGTGGTCGCAAGCTAGCGCCGGTGGTGTACGTCGATCGGAGCAGAGAACCGCGGCAGCCAAATTAAAGTGCGCAACCCTAGATAGCGACGGGATGGGCACCTCCAGCCTCTCCAAGTCCAAGTCGATGAGAACCGAGACGACGAACCCGCGGGCACCCTGCAAGCACGGGCCGGCGCTCCAACGCGTTGGAAGAGGCGACGTGGATGGCGTCCTCCGCCGCAACGTGCTGGAAAGGCTCCTCGACGTACTGGAGGAGGACGCGGGCGTCGAGCACGCGCATATATGTCGCGGGAGACGCCACCAGTCGGCCAGGTTCCGGAGCGGGTCACGAACTCGCTCACGTGTCTCGAGTTGGTCGGTGGCGGGGTGGAGCGGCGAGCGAGAGAAGAAGAGGCCTCAAAAAAGTGAAATGGAATGGAGAAGAAGAACGGGTTGCTTTGCTTGCTTTTCAGCTGCCAGCCTGGCACCTGCCCAAACACGCTTTGCAATGTTACTCTCCAGTCAGTCTCTGTGCTGGAGGACCTTTTTGACCTTTCCATGTGTTTTCTTTTGTATAAGTGAACCAAAAGTATCAGCAATTGACACAGCTGACAGATTCGAGCAACGACTTCCAGTACATTTCAGCTGCAAAAATTCGAGAGCACTGAGGATAGCACAAAAACATCAAGCCTTTTTTTCCCCTTCCTTGGCTCTCATGTTCAAGCCACAAGATATCACAGCAAACTAAAACTAGGCAAAATTAACATGGCACATATGAAATTCCATTGGTTAACATGGTAGTTTTCTTGAGCAGAGATGATAAGAACTCTGCTCCCAAGGCGGCAAGGCCCAACCCAATCAGGTTGAGGGTGGTTCTCATTCAGAAGCAGGGCCTAGGAGGCATCCCCTCCACAAGTTTGTGTTGACCAAGTCAAATGTGAAACGTTTGTTTGAAACAAATATATCACTTGTTAGTCGCAAAGGCAAGCAATGGTAATATGATCTTGCATAACCAGATTTATGTAATAATGTGTATGTATGTGTGCATCATTGTAGCATTTCTGAAAAATGAAGAGCTCCAGTTTAAATGTAACAAGGTTGCAGAAGATGCTGATATGGTGAATCATGCTTCACCTTGTAGATTTTTTTTGAGACCACGTCTAGATGCGTTTTTCATTAAGTAGAAAGAGTTTTGAGAAAGCGCACAACCCAGGCAACATTCAAGTTACCAAACAGACATAGCAAAAAGGAACAAACTAACCGACCAAGCCACAAACAAACGGAAAGAAGGCACAACCAAAGAATAGAACAGGGAGCTAAACCACCGAGAGAAACCTTGCCAGGTGCTTGTTTCCCGCCTGGCACCAACAGGAGGCTTCGTCTTGGATGAGACCGGCAAGCTGAGCAGCATTTGAGACAACCCCAGAGAACGTCCTTGCATTGCGCTCCTTCCACAAAAGCCAGCCAATCAGGAATAAGAAGACGTCGAAACCTCTCCTTTGCGCCTTCGGAAGAGCCTTTCTAGACCTCAGCCACCATGCCATAGTGGGCTCCTCAGCGACAGACACCAGCAGCCCAAGATGGAGCTTGCGAAGCCAAACATGCCAGATCTCCCGGCTAAAGCAACAACCGAGCAGGATGTGGTCCATGGTTTCAGGCTGCTGGTCGTACATGATACACAAATTTGAGTCTTGAAGACCATGCCGGAACCTGCGATCAGCCGTCCAGCAGCGTCCATGCATGGTAAGCCAGAAAAAGAAGCGGACACGCGGCGGCGCGGGTGTCTTCCAGATTTGCTTGGCACCCAGCATAGGAGAGGACCCGAAGAACATGGCGCCGTAGGCAGAGGCAGCCGAATAAGAACGGTCCGCCGAGAGGCCCCAGAGGAAGGTGTCGAGGCTTCACCTTGTAGAATGCGGGCATTGAAGCATGAAACAATGTCGAGGCTTCCGTTTCAACTTACAGAAGCTGTCGTGTGTTTGCTTAGCAGGGGCTCCTCCTGGGAATGGATGAATTGTGATGCTGATTGGAATTTGGCTCATGATTTAGTTATCATCATTTATCTGTGTTGTTGTGCACACTTTTTTTGGTAGCCCGTAAACAGTATATACCCAGCGGTTTGCTTCCTTCACAGGTTAGTTGCCGTTGCCGTGACAGATTGTTAAAATGAGCTGAACTAGGTTAGAACGTCAGGAAATTTGCCAAGGCTATAGTTAATTTTTTTTGAACAACTTGTACTTCTAGCTATAAGATCTGATGTGAATAGTATGTTTAACTGTGCGGTACTTGGTTTACAGTGGTGTCAGTATATATTTGGTGTACAGGGTTCAGTTACTCAATTTGCATTTCATAATTTATTGTTTATACTTGGCTCTCCTTTTTTCTAAAAAAAAAGATTGCTTACCTCATCTACTTCATTCCTTCTTTTCGTCACTTGATAACTTACTGATGTTCCTAAAGCTCATCTCCTCTGCTTGAGACAGTGACCTCAGCAAAGTTCCTGATGTTCTAATCCATGCATTGAAAGCCATTAACCTACTATTCAGCTCAAAGCAAATCACTAGGTAGATGCCATTTACTGATACATCACTGAGAACTAAATCATGAGCCAAACTTCAGTTCAACATCACACGCTTCATTCCCAAAAGGACAGAGGCACTGCTATGAAACACAGAACGACAACCTCGGTAAGTTGAAAGGGAATCCTCGACATTGTTCGACATGCACCGTCACCGCTAGCCACGGCCTGGTTCCATTAAGTCAGGAACTCAAGTGCGCAGACACACTCACTCGGTCCCAACTCCCAAGTAGGACAATGCAGGAGCAAACAGCTTACATACAAGGCCAACATAACTTTGGAGTTTTTTTATTGAGCATAATAACTTTGGACTTCTAGAGAGACAAACCAAGTGAAAAGGTTTAATGGAAACACAAAACCCAAAGGCCAACATGTTAAGGCCAGAAACAATCTCATGGATGCAAAAGGTTTTGTCTCATCATAGATCTCATGCTATTTACCATTACCAACACACCCAGTTTCCACTTGCTCAAGTTCTCGAATGACATGAGCATCTCAACTTTCCAAATTTACGAAGCCTCATCATAAATTCATAAGTGTTCATGCACTCGAGTCATCAGCACTTGCTCCCTCGCCTTTAAAAGCTGCTCCCAAAGCTGCAGAAATTAACAATTTTAAGAACATTAGATAATTTAGGAATCAACCTCCCCCTTGATGAAGAATTACTTCTACAAATTAAAGAGCAGCAACACTTGCACCAACTCAATATAAGACAATGGACTCAAATTGAAGATAAATAGGCCCCTATATATAGCACTGGTATCATCAACCATTCGGATGTTATTAAGTCACATTGACAGATCGGAGCTAATGAATGAACAAGATCAAAGATAGACACAATGTCAAATGCATAATGGCTTTTTATTACCTCTCTTGCTGCAGACCTTCCTGAGGCTTAAGTTGTAAGTAACACTGATATCACAAACCAATTGGATTTTGCTAAATCATATTGACACATGGAACTAATGGGTGCATAGTGTCAACACGCTGGCAGTGGGGCCCGGGAGCCAGCAAGACTGACAGTGGGCCCCACGAGTGAGTCAAACATTTTCTTGGACTGAACCGAGCATACAAATCGTCTTGCATCAGTGAAAACAAAGGCAAACCTACACTGATGAAATTAATTTTGGTGCACGTGCAACCACAACAGAGCAGAAATTGATCTAAGACACTCTTCAGTTTAATGCATCATCACACAAGAATACACTGGCATACACTGGAAACTGATGAACATTTCATGATTCATGACCACACTCAAAAAGAACAACCACATGCTTCTTGGCAACCTTGTTCCAATTCGGTGATATAAGAATGGACTCATAACTAGTAAACCAAAATCCAAAAGCTAATCTGGAATCGAAATACTGGTGCATGTTCACTAGGTTACTGACCCGGAAAGGGTGTGTCAGAATAGTAGAGTAATAGCTGTCCTCCTTATGTATGTAGCATAACTGCATTTGCCATGTACTACTAAATCCCATCTAGACCAAAGAATCTCAGACATGAAAATTCGCTAAGACTAATATGATTTTCAGATACTATAGACAAAGGTGATTTATCTACGTTGTGACAGTCTCAGCCGAGTACGTCCAACAGGAAACATATATTCATTCGCCCTCAAGGCTCAAGTCTGACGATTCTAGGTGCAGCAACTGAAACTGAAAGCCTCCTCCCCCATCCAACAGCTGCATCCTCTATTCGCCTGCAGTTGAAGCAGTCAACAAAAGTAAGTTGTCAAGTGGCAGTTAAGAAATAATCTGAGCAGTAACTTATGAAGTGCAACCCTCTTATAAAACTACCATTAACACTTTGGAAACACCATATGGTCATTACAGTAAACCAAATACGGCCCCGCACAACACAGATATATCTCCCAACTATAATGAAACAGTGAGCTACCACACAAATAGCATGAATGCCGAGTAATAACAATATCTCATGGATGCAAAAGTGTTATAGATCTATGCTACTTACCATTACTACTACCGAGTTTTCCCTTGTTCGTGCTCTTACATGAGAACCTCCAGTTTTTCAAGCACCCGAGCCACCAGCACTTGGTCCCTCTCTTGTATAAGCTATTCTCCCAAAGCTGCAGAGATTTATAAATTTTAAGAACATTACATGGTTAAACCTTGCTGGCTGAGGCTACATTGTCAGGGCCATACCATCAAAACAGAACAAGCTTAAATAGCAGATGATTCGATGTAAAACGATTTAGGTAGGATAAAACAAGTTTGATAACAGATTGTGATAATATCCCCCTTCTGTAATAAATTCGTTATTCTTGAGCATATATACCATCCAAATTGCATGCTACTATCTCAAATTAATACTGCTCTTTCTAAATATTGTATAACAATAAATAAACTAAGCTAATAAGATGTACCTGGCGGAGTGCGAAAGATCACATAAGGAATAAGAGTGTAGATAGTTCCGCTATTATTGCAAATCTTCTTCGCCTTAAAGGTCCTTAGATTCATTGCATGGATCGTACCATTCACCCAGAAGAAAATGTCACCAGTGCCATCCGCGAAGCCAAGCACATAAGGTTCCCGTAAGGGCAGGAGGTCGTCCACAGTGAGCACAGTCTGGAGCTCAATGATTCTGGTTTGTGTCCACCCAGCAATAGCATCATCTTCCTTCCTGGACCAAATGTAGAGCTTGGTACCACGTATGGTGGCCAACCCCAGTACACCAGCAGCCTCCGTGGTTGTTGTGAACACATTTGGCTGATAACATGTACACATGCTTGGCAGTTGAATCCAAGAGATTTGTCCCAATTGCAGATCATACTTGAGGATTGAGTTTAGCCTCCGAAACCCACATACGCTGCATGCGTCGATCGGGAGCAGAGTGGAGATTGGGACGTTCCATGTAGCAGTTTCAGATGAGTAGGTGTAGATGAAGGCCCTCCTATCGAGACCAAGACAGCCCACAAGAACCACGAGGAAGTGTCCGGTACGCCGGTGGCAATCAAGGTGGTCGCAAGCGCCGGTGGTGTCGGAGCAGAGAACCGCGGCAGCCAAAGTGCGCAACCCTAGCGACGGGATGGGCACATACCGTCTCATCATGGCGTTGAGAACCGAGACGACGAATCCGCGGCGGGCACCCTCCACCGCAGCGGCGTGCTTGAAGGGGTTGCCGCCGTTGCGGCCATGGCGGGTGTCCTCCTCCTCGACGCGTTGGAGGAGTATGCGGCCGTGGCGGGCGTCGAGCGCGCGCATATGGCGGGAGGCAGCAACAGGACACCGGCAGAATGCGGTTCCGGGGCGGTTCCGGCAACAGGACACCGCCGAACACACGTACTGTCTCGAGCGGCCGTCGTCGGCCACGCCGTTGGTGAAGAACGCTAGCAGGAGGGGCCTTAGGTGGAACTTTCGGTACCTGCGCAGGAAGCCGGGGCTGGAGATGAGGCGCCTCCAGCGCTTGCAGACGAGGGCGAAGCGGAGGAAGAGACCCGCGGCCTGGTGCGGCTTGACGCGGAGGAGGATCTCCTCGACGTGCTCCTCCTCCAGGACTGCCGGCATGATGCCCGGCGGCGGGGGGTGGGGGGCAGCGATGGCGCGGCGGCGGCGCGACGCGACACGCGAGGGGTTTGGTTTGGTCTGGTCGGCGGTGAGCGAGAGAAGAATTGAAGAGGCCTGAAAATCTGAAATGGAGAAGAAGAACCGGGACGGGTTGGTTGCTTTTCAGCTGCCAGCCTGGCACCTGTGCTTGGGCCCAATGCCCAAACACGCTGGCAGGTGGGGCCTGGGATGGGAGCATGTCAGCCAGCGAGATTTTCTTCATGTGCAGGCAAATAAAAAAAAGAGTCTGTCTATCTATCACACGTGTGTTTCGTTGGGTTCCAACACATGAATTGTTTTAGCCATAGAATGAAGATCTAACGGTCACCAACTCTTCTTCTACCTCCAGACACCACAACAGGAGCTCCCCCGCCGCCGACCACCTCCTCGTCGTGGGCGTTAGGGTTCGTCGGAGCTCCAGAACCCTAGCGCCCGCGGCGACCGCCCTCTTCCTCTCACCCCCACAGGCGCCATCTTATTCAACTCCGGCGACCCTCCCCCGCCCCAACCTGGTCCGACCGCACGCCGCCAGCTCCTCTAAACCACCCATCGACCATCCCCACCGTCTGGCCTACATATCTCCCCGGCCGACCATTCTATACCCCACCGGAGTTGGAGAAGACTAGGGGAGCTCGTCGGAACCCTAGAAGAAGACCCAGGAGGAGGAGGTGAGATGAGATAAAGGGGAGGAGGCCTACCTGGCGGAGTTGCCGTCGCCGCCGCTATTGCCATGGCCGACGTGGGCGCCGGGAGGAGCTTGCCGGTCGCCATCACCTGTGTGTGTGTGTGAGAGAGAGAGAGAGAGTAGGCGGAGGGGAGGAGTCGGGTGTGAGAAGACACAGAGAAAATCATGTGTTTTTAGTTGCTAAAACACCCGGTTGGTGTGTAGCATTCCTAAAAAAAGGGTTCACAATGGCATGACGACTACACCATGCTATTCCTCGTTCGGCTACCCCGGCTCGATCCCCGTGAACCGTCGTCGTTGTCCATCTTCGCATACACAATACCTCTCGCATCCCCATCTCCTCTGTTGGCGTCGCAAGAACTGATGTATTAAAGCATAGAACACAAGTACATAATATTTGGAATATGAAAAAAATACAAATCAATTAAAGTGACAATAGAGCTTAGTATGTTGCATCTAGGTATATCGACTTACTCTCTGTACCTAAATATTTGTTATTTTTATTTTTTGAGAAACAATTTTGATTAATATATATTAAAAAATATTAATATTTATGATACATAATTAGTATTATTGGAAATAACTTTAAATCTAATTTTTAATAAATGTATTTAGAGATATAAGTGTTGTATCTATAAATCGCGTATGTTTAGAGATGGATGGAGTAGGTAATTGCACTTGTATTTCTTTTTATATAAATGTTTTATTTTTCAATATTGATTCATTCTAATATCTCACTGAAACACACACTATTAACAAAAGTATTAGCCATCTTATTTCGCAATCTATCTAGCCTTCCCATGTATATGTTGTCTTTTTTCGCTATTCCCAAAGGTGTGTTAAAAAGGTTGGACTACTATAGGTCCAGATTTTTTTGCCAGTGTGAGGAACACAGCAAAAAATATAGGTTGGCTAAATGGAGTATCTTGTGTAAGCCAAGGTGTATGGGCGGGTTGGGTATTTTAAATTTGGGAAACCATAACTTGTGCCTGCTTAGTAAATGACTTTTCAAGATCATTAATGAAGATGGCTTATGGCAAAATATGCTTAGAAGGAAGTATGTCCAAGATAAGTGTCTAACTCAAATTGAAAAAAGAACAGGTGACTCTCACTTCTGGTCTGGCTTGATGGAGGTGAAGGACATTTTTTACAGTTCAGAAGATTTAGAGTTAACAATGGTCATCAAATTAGGTTCTGGGAGGATGTGTGGGTGGGGGAGCAGTCGCTAAAACTGAGATTCCCTAACCTGTACAATTTAGCAAGAAAGAAGAACGTTTCTGTAGAGAAAGTTCTAAACTCAGTCCCTCTGAACATCCCGTTTAGACGAGCGATTATGGGGGAAAGACTGGATGAGTGGCTTAGGCTGGTAGCTCTAGTAATGCCTATTGCCTTAAATACTAGCAGAGATAAGTTTATCTGGTTAATAAAGAAAGATGGAAAGTTCACAACTCAATCGTTGTATAGAGAGATTATGAAAGAGGACATAATTGGAGGGAAGGAGAGTTTCTGGAAAGCAAAAATACCTTTGAAATTAAAAATCTTCCTTTGGTACTTAAAGAGAGGAGTGGTTTTAGCGAAGGATAATTTACTAAAGAGAAAATGGAATGGTAATTCTAAGTGTAATTTTTGTGGACTAGAAGAAACCATTCAACATCTTTTCTTTGATTGTCGAGTGGCTCGTTCTTTTTGGAATCTGCTCTATATCATTTTTCAACTTTAAACCACCACATAATACGACTCATTTATTTGGTTCTTGGTTAAGGAGCTTTGCACCGGTGCTAAGAGAGCAAATAATTGTGGGGATAGCATCAGTATGTTGGGTTCTATGGTTGAATAGAAACGATGCGGTTTTCCGAAAGTCTTTTGCTAACTCTTATTTGCAGGTAATTTTCAGGGGGCTTACTGGATCAGGCAATGGTCTCAGTTGTCTAAAGAGGAAGAGAGAAGGGATCTGAATGAAGGATGCAGGCGTCTTGAACAAGTGGCGCTTCATTTCTTTGGAGGCTCCTGTTGGAAGAGCCAGAGAAGGATAGAAGCACAGTAATGGTGGTTCCATGTCTTGGAAATTTGATCCATTATGTCTAAGATATTGGTTGTGGGTCTTCTTGAACAAGTATGCTTTTGTTTTTGAGGGAACTCTAGTTGGAAGACTTTGTTTTTGAGTAAAGGGTAGGTTCTTAGTCATGTGACATCTGTGTCTTGGAACTCTAGTCTTTTGTTTTTGAGTTGTGAACTCTTA
This sequence comes from Microstegium vimineum, assembly GCA_022036555.1. Taxonomy (NCBI): domain Eukaryota; kingdom Viridiplantae; phylum Streptophyta; class Magnoliopsida; order Poales; family Poaceae; genus Microstegium; species Microstegium vimineum. Next base: position 56,534,927 of record CM039120.1, read on the forward strand.
GCTTCTTGGCTGCGGGTAGCAGCATGTTGTCTAAGTTTTGAATTTGGTAGGGTCCGTGTAACGGAATCTGGTCTAAGTACCATATTGTAATTTTGAGCCGTAAGCATCCACTCGTGGATGTGAAGGCTGGAATGATTATTTCATAATCTAAAAACAAAATCTTATTTCGCAATCAAGCCTCCGCTTGTACCAACGATATGTTTATTTTAGCGGCGAAGCATAGGGATAGATGAGCTGGCCAGCGACTCGGCCCAATTGCGTAAGGCCCTATGTGGTCTTCTTCTTCCTGTATGCCTGCTTGTTGTGATTCTCAAAGCATCTTTTAGGGCAAGTACATTGACATTGTGTCTATCTTTGGTTCTATTCATCCATTAGCTCCATTTGTCAATTAATGTGACTTAACAAAATCCAAATGGTTGCTGATATTGGTGCTAAATTAAGGGACATATTTATCTTCAAACTTGAGTTTTCAGTCCATTATAGTTGGGAGATTTATCTGTGTTGTGCGGTCGTATTTGGTTTACTGTTATGACCATATGGTGTTTCCAAAGTGTTAATGGTAGTTTTATAAGAGGGTTCACTTACTCCATTTGTACTTCATAATTTACTGCTCAGATTATTTCTTAACTGTCACTTGATAACTTACTGTTGTTGACTGCTTCAACTGCAGGCGAATAGATGCAGCTGTTGGATGGGGGGAGGAGGCTTTCGGTTTCAGTTGCTGCACCTAGAATCGTCAGAATTGAGCCTTGAAGGCGAATGAATGCTTCCTGTTGGACTCGGCTGAGACTGGCTCAGTGTAGATAAATCACCTTTGTCTATAGTAAATGAAAATCATATTAGTGCTAGCGAATTTTCATGTGTGAGATTCTTTTGTCTAGCTAGATAGGATTTAGGCTAGTCTTAATGGTAAGTTTCATCTCACGGTTTTCAACACATGAAACTTTGTTATGAAACAAGACTCTTTCTTAGTGCAAAATTTCATCGCACGGTTTCATAGCTTATTTTACTATGTGTGCGTCTTACTTGGACCATTCATCTCTTCTCTTTTAATGTGATGAAACTACTTGAGGGCGTCAATAGGGTTTCATGATGTTTCCAAGACGTTGGAAACAACGTTGATAAGTTTCATCCCCATAAAACCTTTCCCTTCTCTCTCCTCTATGTTTTATGCAAAGATTACTTTTTTTTTGATGTGGCGCTATATTTAATGTGCATGAAACCTCCCATGAAACTTCATTGAGACTGACCTTAATTAGTAGTAAATGGTAAATGCAGTTATGCTGCATACATAAGGAGGACAGCTATTACTGTACTATTCTGACACATCCATTCCGGGTTAGTAATAGTGAGCATCCACCAGTATTCCAATTCCAGATTAGCTTTTGGAGGATTTAGGTTTACTTGTGAGTCCATTCTTACCACTGAATTGGAGCAAGGTTGCCAACAAGCATGTGCTTATTCTTGTAGAGTGTGGTCATGAATCAATCATAAAACGTTCATCAGTTCCAGTATATGCCAGTGTATTCTTGTGTGATGAGGCATTGATCAATTCCAGTGTATTCATGAAGTGTCTTGGATCAATTCCTGCTCTGTTGTGGTTGGATCAATTTCGTTCATCAGTGTATGTTTGTGTTTGTTTTCAAGACGATTCGTATGCTCGCTCCAGTCCAAGAAAATCTTTGACACTGTCACGCGCGGGGCCCACTGTCAGTCTCGCTGGCTCCGGGCCCCACTGCCAGCGTGTTGAGGCCTTGGGCATTTGGCCCAAGCAGATGGTGGCAACCAACCCTCTCTCTCTCTCTCTTTCAGTTCATTCCTCTCTATCTTCTCTCCCTCGCTTGTAATTTTTAATGAACGAAGTATGATTATGTATCAGTTTGCTTGGTGAGAAGCAGCTGTTCGTCAATGGCAAGTTTGATTCTTCATTCTTTATTTATGGGCTGATGCTGTTATCAAACTTTGTGATTTTCTGCGGCTTTGGGAGCAGTTTGTTACAGCTTTTAAATTCCTGCCTCTTTGATTCACAAGTCCTTTCAACGGAAGCTTGAAATTTCTTCTTGAAACTAGAGTAGTGTTACCTATATATAGTACTAATAAAAAAATATTTGCTATGGTAATTACGTATTTGTTCTGTGTCTGTGTGCGTGGACTCATTCTGGGTGGGTGTGTGATTCGAACTGAACTTGTCATTACAGTAGTGGCTGGCCGAGCGAGTTGGGCCGATGATCTTTATTCAGTTTGGAAGATGGGCCTACAACGCCATCAGACGTACGGAGCCCATATCTACATTCTGAGGCGGGGCCCATCTGGAAGACAGTCCAATCTTCCTACACGCTCTTCCTCTCCTCACGTACTCATCACCCATCTCGCAATCCAGCAGCAAAACCCTAGCCCCACCGCCCGCCGGCGGGAACCAGCGCCATGCCGCAGCCGCTGCCAGATGAGCTCCTGGAAGAGGTGCTTCGCCGCTTGCCGCCGGACGAGCCCGCCGTGCTCGTCCGCGCCGCGCTCGTCTCCAGGCGCTGGCGCCGCCTCGTCTCCGACCCCAGCTTCCGCCGCCGCTTCCGCGAGCTTCACCGCAGGCCCCCGATGCTGGGGATGCTCTGCAACATCTACGACAATACCCCTACCGACACGGTCCGATTCATTCCCACGGCCGCCTTCGGCACCCGGCGCACCGATTCCCACGACATGCGCGTGCTGGATGCCCGCCACGGCCGTGCCCTCTTTGCGAAAGGCCGCAACGTCCTCGCGGTCTGGGACCCCATCACGAATGAGGTGCGGGAGCTTCCCTTCCCGAAGAAGCGTTTTTTCTTCTGGACCGCTGCAATTCTCTGCTCCGCTGCCGGCCCCTGCGACCACCTTGATTGCCACCATGGACCCTTCCTCATTGTTTTTGTGTGCATCAACAGACATAGCAATGCCGTCGTCTACACCTACTCATCCGATGCTGGTGCCTGGAGTGAACCAGACATTGGTCAAGATTACAGCGTTGCAACCTGGATGGGCAGTGCGCTTGTGGGGAACGATCTCTACTTTGGTTATTATGATCGGACGAGAAACACAACTCTCAAGTACAATTTTGAATCTCGTCAAATGTCGATGATTCAACTACCATCATCTCTATCGATGGTGTCTCTACTGGACTCTAGGCTTACAACCACAGAGGATGGTGGAGTGGGGCTCCTCATCGTAGATGACTCCAAACTCTACATGTGGTCAAGGAAGGATACTCATGAAGTAGATGGTATATGGGAAAGAAGTGTCATCATTGATCTTAACACAATATTCCCTGTTAATGTAACCAAACTTGGTGTGATTGGCTCTGGTGTCGGTATCATTTTCATGGGGACGGGTGATGAGGTCTATATAATTGATCTGAAGACCTACAAGGTCAAGAAGGTCTACGGGGGCACAGCTCACATCATCTTTCCGTACATGAGCTTCTACACTCCAGGTACAACTTAGCTATTAACATGGTAATAGACTCCTGAATAACTTAGCTATGGAAGTTTTTATCTAGGGAAAGTTTTATTCCTCAATCAGCTCATGTTATTTGTTTATTGCTGCAACATTGAAAAGCACTTGCACATGTCAAGCGCATGATAAACTAAGGTGCATCAATGAGTTCTATGGTTGGCTAGCACTTTGTGCATCAATGAGATTGGTGTCAGCCTTAATTCCTTGCTCTTCAAGATTGTGTTTAAGTAGTTGTTTCTCTTAAACTTTATAGCTTCATCAATGGCTTCAATGTATTAGACTTGCATGCAAACAGTGAACTCCTGCTTGTGATAAAATCCTGAAATGCGCTTATCATTCCCTCATTTAAAAATATCTAGACCCAAAAAGTTGCAAATTATGAATTCAAAGCATTGCAATTTCATATGTTGCATGCCTGCATATCACATTCATTCCTACATAAATTCATTGTGGTTCAACATCATGTGTCTTATACTCTTATTGGATTATAACCAGAAACTTAATTGTTTATTGCTGTGACATTTTTCTTTTGTTGGCAACTTGATACAAATCCAAGGTCAGTCTCCTTATTATGCATGAATCTTGAAACACAATGTAGTGGGGGCAAGATCATTTGACATAATTCTGCTTGTGTGTAAGTAAAGACATGCCCAAAAACTAACTGACGTCATGAAAGCAGTGCTCATAAGTTCTCATCTTTGTTAGTAGTAAATCTGTACTAGTTAAGTTATTCTGTTTGGTATGTGTCACAGTGTGTTGGTGAAGCTCTACTTATCATAGAACCAGGTAAAAATCTGTTGCTATTTGTTTGTTTCATTTCCCTGAAAGTTTCATCAGTCATTGGTATGGTACTATGGTTCAGTACTGGAGTTCCTGTCTGAATGGAACAAGGTTGTAGCATGTGCTGATGGCGAATCATGGTCTGTCTTGCTCCTTGTGAAGGATAAACAGTACTCAAGCCTTCATTCTGACTAATTGAACTTATGTTATATGTTTGACTGTCTAGGGTCCTCTACATGGGAATGAGGCATGTTTTGTGATGCTGAATTGAACTTGCCTGTGTTGGCATCATTGAAAAATGTCTGGTTAGGTTCAGTTCAGTTTCAGCAAGCCAATGCTGTATTTGTATGCTTGTGTAGTGAATAAATTGAAGAGCTCCTGAAAACATAAAAATGGTTGTTTGGTTCAATTTTTGTACAATTATATTTTGTGCCATGCTGCCCTCTCCTAACATGCTCCTTCAGGTCCTGTCTTTCATACGCAACTGTATTTTTTTTTCCCGTTTTGAATTGTTGCATGTTTGGCACCCTGGCAGGGCCTCTCTCCTCTTAAGAAGGCGGTTGGTTATGCAACTGTATTTTGTCCCCATTCTGTTTCAGACTTTCAGTGAAGGAGAACTGGGGTCACTGTTTCAGAACAGTTTTTTTTTTTTTGGAGGAAAAGTTCAGCTTAATAAGTAAACAAGTATGCTATATGTATGCGTGTGTGGCGAATAGTGATAATAAAAAAAGAATTGTTGTTTTGATGATGTTCTACACTTATGGGGTTCTGCCTATCTGTAATCATGTTCATCTTAATGAGTTTGTGCAAGTGTTGCTATTAACTGATGTTGTTGTGAATAATAATTTACTATTGTTGAGGAATAATTGTTCATTGAGGAAAATTTTGATTTGATTACTCAATCAGTTGATGATATTCTCATAAAAAATTGTAAATTGTTGCAGAATTGAAGGCGGTGCTCAAGTGAGGAACTAAGTGCAGGTGGCTCAAGTGCATGATAAACGTCATAAGGCGCTCATGTTGGAGGTTAATTCTCAGGCAAGGGAAAAACTGGGTAGCAGTAATAGTAACTACTAGTACGAGATCTATGGTAGGGCAGCACCTTTTTGCATCAGTCAGACCTTAATTATTTGGACGTTTTGTTCTTTATAAGGAAGAAGTATGTTCTAAAACTTCTTAGCTTGATCGTTGGCCTGGCCCCAGGTGTAGCCTGTCAAGTGTTGTCCCCTGGACTGTCCTACTTGATCTGTTTTTAAGCACATCTAGGACCAAGAGAATGACTGAATGAAAGCATTGCAATTTCATATGCTGAATACCATCCTTGCATAAATTTATGGGGGCTCAACATCTTGTGGATTATAATCTGACGTACGGCTTCCTCCACGTGGGAGGTTGACATCTCTGTACCTGCAGGTTGCTGGTGAAGCCCTGCGCGTATGCAAAAATCGTTCAGTCTTTGCTGAAGGGTTCATCGTTCGTCGGTGTGGTTAGTTTGTGGTCCTGAAGGGTCACAAAATAAGCATGGACGAAGAATTAATGTCCAGGCTTTCGTTTTGACTCGCTGAATGAATTGAAGAGCTTCTGAATTCTGTACACATGGAACTTGACAGCGTCAAGTGAAGTCCCGATAACACTACCTCATATATAGCTCTCCCAGTGGCGCTGGGAACATTAACATTGCAACTTTTGTCTGAAATGAAATGCTCGTAAATGGGTCGGCCGACGACCGCGGGCACTGGCACACGGCCGCGTCCTCCTCCGCGTCCGTGGGAACGAACGGCGGCAAGGCAACGTCCTCGTGGTCGGTCTGGGACCCAGCCTTGTTGGGCTGCTGTTCTGTGCCGGCGTGATTGCCACTCCATCATCATCGTGGTCTGCTTTGTGTGCTCGCGACCTTCATCTGAATCTGCTGCTGCCTGGACTGGATCGGAGCCAAGCCAATCTACAATAAGGAACCATTTTCATGTGAGGGCAGATGATGTGATCTCAACTAGACGTATAATGAAGGTGGTGAAGAAGGTATGTATACCAAGGAAAGCTCAACGCCGTTATTATTCCATACGTACATGAGCTTCTACACTCCAGGTACAAGCAGGGTTGAACACAGAAAAAGGAGTGAACTCTTTAATTATTCTGGGCAACTCACAAGCAAGGCTGGATTCATTGACCCGGAAAAGGAAGGGGATGTCAGGCAATACTTTGTCCTGACATAGAGCTCGATCGTTATATGTGCAGCATTTGCTACTACTACTACTACTACTAAATCCCCTCTTGACCAAAGAATCTCACATATGATAGATAATACTTGCACTGGATTGAGCAATCAGGTAGATGAACTTGCACTAACTGCAACTGATTGGCTGCGCGCCTCAACTATCTAAAATCATCTAAGATAAAATCGACTCATTATTGTAATCATCTAGTAGAACAAATTTTATAACTCTATCTATAATCAAGATTGAATATCATGTGCAAATATTGTACTGTTATTCTTTTATGGTATCAGTTTTATGTAAGAATGTGCACTAAAAATATCATCTAGTAAAACCGCAAGATACTGAACCACAATAAAGTTATGTAAGAATACCATTGAGAGTATGAAATTGCAGTGCTTTGATTCATAACGATAATATTTTTGGGCCCAGTGACTTTCAAAATGAAAGATTAATATGCAGATTTCAGGCTTTCATTGCAAACAGATCACATATAATTAATCCAACTTATAGACAAACCCAATAAACATCAAACCAGTGATCAACCTAAAAAGCTTAAGAGGAATTCCAACTTAAAAAAACACATAGAAGCCCTGCAGGCTAGTACCAATCTCAATAATGGTAACAATGTTATACCACTATCATGCGATGATTTAGAATTACTACTACCTAATTTCCTCTTGATCAAGCAGTTCTGACATAAGCACCTTGAGTTTTTCATGCATTTGAGCCGCCCTCACTTGGTCCCTCACACCTAAAAGCTGCTCCCAGTGCTGCAGAAATTTACAATTTTTTATAAATAACAGCACATGACATAAAAAACAAATTTGCCTTTGATGAGCACTTTCTGCTCACAAATCAAACAACAGAAATTCACAACAACAGTAGTTAACAGAAATACTAGCACAAACTCATTTAGACTTTAGAGACAACAAAATCCAGATCAAGATAAATATGTCCATCATTTTAGTACCAATATCTCCATGTATTTCTATTTGTTAAGTCATATTGATGGATCGGAGCCAATGATATTTAACCGGTTTCAAAGGTGATCCACAATCAAAAGATTTAGGTAGGATTGACCCAGTTTAATATTTGATTGACCATAAAGATTTTACATTAGTTACAAGAAGAATATTACTCAATACGATTACAAAAGAAAACTAAGTAGAGTTGTACCCGGAGTGTAGAAGCTCATGTAAGGCAAGGCCTTGTCCACGGTTATATCCTTGGATACTAATTTCTTCACTTTTTGTTTAGATCAACTGTGAAGTGCACATCATCTGCGGTTAAGAAAATGACACCAGCCCCATCCGCAAAGCCAACGATATGAGGTGAGGCCCAGATGGCATTGCTATGGAGCAGCAATTTAAGCTCAATGACTCTGTCTTGTTTCCATCCATGGTCTCTTGTCCATCGAGTATGTTCGTGAGGACCGTCCTCCGCCCTTGACCACATGTACAGTTTCAATCTGTCTATGACGGTGTACCGCAGCCTACCATCCTCTGTGGTTGTGAGCACATAAGGGAACACAAGAGCGTGCATAGGTGGAACTGAAATCAGGGACGTTTGATGCAAGCATAAATCGTACTTGAGAGCTGTGCTTGACGTCTCTGACGCAAAGTAGAGCGCATTCCCCACTTGCGCACAGGGCAACAAACTGACACAGACATAGTCAGCTGGGTGAAGAGGGAAGATCCTGTCAGTCCAAGTGCCAGAATCGGATGAGTAGGTGGAGAACAACATACTGCGGGTGCAGTGGAAGTCCACGAAGACGACGAGGAAGGGTCCACTGCGGCAATGAACGTGGTCGCAGGGGCTGGCGGCGGCACAGAGAACCGCCGCGTTCCAGTTGCAATTCCAACAGGACGCGTGCCGCCACTGAGTGGGGATGGGCAGTTCCCTCCGCTCGCCCGAGATTGGGTCCCAGACAACGAGGACACTCTCCGACGCGACGGCTTTGCCGCCGGCGGGGCATTGCAGGAGCACACGGCCGTGGCGGGCGTCGATCGCGTGGCAGCGACCGAGGTCGAGGTCGAGGTCGGGTAGAGGCGAGCGAAAGGCGGATGTGGTGGGCACGAACCGGACTGCTGCTTCGACGCCGTCTCTGGCGAGGACGCTGCTGCAGAGGAATCCCGCCATGGGTGGCGTGCGGTGGAACTCGCGGAACCTGCGGCGGAAGAGGGGCCTGGAGATGAGGCGGCACCATTGCTTGCATACGAGGGCGGCGCGGACGAGGCTCGCCGGTTCGCCGGGCGGGAAGCGCAGGAGGATCTCCTCCACGAGCTCCTCCGGCAGCTCCGCCGCCGGCACGGCGCTAGGGTTTGGTCCGGAGGAGCACTGACCCATGGCTTCTGTATGCTCGTGGCCTCGTGCTTCTGCTTCGGCCCAAGGGCCCAACCCAATCAGGTTTCTTAGTACTGACTGACAGGTGGGGTACGATAGTTTCAATTGCAGTCAAAGACTTCTTCAGAAAGTTTGGATGCTGTACTGGAGTCGTATACAGCATTCATGCCAAAGAATTCATGTATTCATTCATCTACTGTTTGTTTGTTTTTGTTTTTTTTTTAAAGAAAAAGATCAACAACTAACGCACAGAACAGATAGCTCCAACAGTTGCTCATGCTTCAGGACATTTGGCGAGCAATGACAAAGCATACCACAATCTGATTCCATTCCAAAAAAAAAAGTTGCAGAACCTACTGATGACACAGCTGAAATGAGACGCCTGAAGTGTTCAGAAAGCTGCTGCAAAGTAAGAGGAATGGCATAGCATGGACAGCTTCAGAGAAAGTAACTTCAACTCAACTTAAACTGGCCCATGGTTTCTAACTCGATCATCAGTGTGTCACCAAGGATTTCACGAACACAATGATCGTGTGTTCAATGATCTTGTGCCCAATGGTTTCAAGATCCACACATACTTGGATATCTGCTACTCCGTACATTACATTGGAGTCATTGGTGCCTAAAGGGGATATCAGAACAGTTGCCCTCAACACAGAGCTAATGCTAGATTCCCCTTGGTCAACAAGCACAAACATGATACACAGTAGGAGTTTCAGATAGTTTTGAGAGAGGGCTTTGCTCTGTGTTAGGTGTAGCAACTGATGATAGCCTCCTCCACAACCCAACAGCAGCAGCTATTTGCCTGTAGTCAAAACAGTCGAATGAAATAGACGGTTAGTTATGAAATAAACAGTAAGTTATGAAATGTAAATGTTGTCAGCTAACCCTCTTATTAACAATCATAATACTTACAAAAACCATTGTCATGCTCCAGATATATTTTGACATGGCCACGATAGTAAAACAAATGCCACATGTCACAGGAAAAACTTGGAACTATAATGGAACAATAGTGGGGTATATGATATATCACACAGATGAAATGCATGGAGTGCAACAAATCAAATACTTTAAGGTATAACCGCCCCATAACACCCTCACAAACTTAGGGTTATACCAACTAGTTTCCACACACACTGATCTTGTTATATACGAACATGATTTCTGTAGTACTACTAGTAATTAGCTGGTTGTAACTAGCTAGATAGCTGCTAACACTCAGTTCTCACCGCATGGGCCACTAGTGCGCATCTCCAACACTCCCTTTTCCCCTACTCCCCTAAACTGATTGTAGAAGAATCCCCTTCAAACTCCATTTCAACTTCATAATAATTCCAAAAAAAGTATTATTATACCACACACAATGAAGAACATTAAAATCCATAATTTGGGAACCTAATTTAAATTAAAGTTTGAAATCAAACACAGCATAGGTCCAAATGGACCAGATGATCCACATAAGAATGAGGACACATATCCGGTCAAATGCATCAAACATATAGCCACACTCTCACTCCACCCATTCCACTACTAAACATGATGCAATGCAATGAATTACTTAAGCATCGAATTTGACAATAGAAAGAATTACATTAACAAACAAGAACACATGAACAAGTACACTAACAACGTGAGAAAAGCATGGACCTTGAGGGGGAGGGGAATGGCCAAGCTGACGATGAGGGGGGGAGAAAGGCAAGACGAAGTTGGTGAGGTTGCGGCTGTCTAACAGAACATGCTCGATGACTGTCCACTGGCCGCTGGCTCTGTCCACCAGTATCAACAGCTGCACAGAAACAAGTACACAGATGATGATATGAGTTTATGACATGCACCAACACTGGACTCTTGCAAGTTGCAAGTGACAACTTGCCACTCTCTAATCTCTAGTACAGCAACACACTGATTCCTGTCCAACATTTCGGCACCAGGAGGTTATGAAACACGTCGAAGGAAGCAACCTGCCTTCTCCAGCACCCAAGCGAGCAAGGGGGTTGGGTATGCAGCCAGGAGGATGCGTGCTCAGGAGTGGGGATTAAGGGAAAAACAAAGAACAGGAAAGGGGATAGGGAGGAGAATAAAGGCTTTTGACAAGAAAAATATAGGGAAAGGGGGTCTATTCGAGGACTATTTTTCTATCTCGATCCCTTTTAGGGCTAGTTTGGAAACTCAAACTCCGTTGGGATCTTTGGTTGGGATCCCTTCCTTTTCCCAGCGTGAGCAATCTATGGGGATGTCATTCGAATAAGCCATTTAGTTCTACAGGGTGGGGAGGGGGGGGAGGGGCTTTTTCCATGTCTGGGTTTGCCTAACTGCAACTGATTGGCTGTCTTAAGTATCTAATTATGTAAGCTCATTTTCTCCAGCATATGTATTTTTGGGGAAAAAGGAACCATCATAATTCCAGGATTTCATTGGAACCTCAGTACTAGAGTACATGTTGGAGTAGGAAATGTCAAAGCTTATTGGCAAGCCGAATATAGCATGATCACACCATGATTGAGCTAAATTAATGTTTTAAGATAGAGAGGAACAATATAAATGCAGAAACCAGCAGCAATCCACCAATGTTGAAGATATGTCCAGAATATACCATAATACCACACGACATTCAAGTTTCAACAATATTACTACAAAATTAAGAGTTATATATGGAAGTTAAGATAAAAGATATGGAAAAATGCAGAAACCCTAAAGAAAGAAACACAGAAACAAGCAACAATCCCACCAATGCTAAAGAGTTATCCAACATATACCACATGACATTCAGAATAACTATTGCACAATTTCACCTTGACTCGGAAGGCTGCTGGCCACACATGACCGCCCAACACTTGAAGAATCCACTCCTGTTCCATTCTGTTTTTCCCTCACTCTCATTACTGCATGAATGCAAAAAGTTTTGAAAGAAACATCAGCTGGCAGAGGAATCGGCTTGTCCAAACTGAATATTTGTTTTCACATTTTGACCAACCACAAGATTTGACAGGTTGGCACTAATGGCTAACCAAAAAGGTAAACAACACTAATTTGTTATCAGTAGCTCAAGAGGTATTAACCACACTTAATCAGAAGAGAAGATGTACTCATAACTACAGAAGAACAAGCATAGGTGCCATCAATCATCCATATTTCTATGTAGTTAAGTGATAACCATTCATAACAAAAGAGCATGCAGGGTTGCAAGAAGTGACTTCCCTGCTTTTGGATACCTTCCTGTCCCAGCTTAAATTTGGAAACATAATTTATAATTCGTCATGCAACTCGGTGACACTTAGGATTTTATCTCACCATAGGTGAATCCCCGGTCCCAAAAAATTATAAATTTCTACACGACTTGGTGGCACTCATGATTTATCCCATATAGGCAAAATCCTGAACTGCCACATGAATAGAGTGCTATGTTTTCAGTTGCCCAAAATTTTGATCAGTTGTCCTGACATCAATATTATCCATCGAGGTGTGACTAATGAATAAGACATGCATATCTAGTGATTTCCAAGGACGTTCAATTGCAAAAACATAATGAATAAGACATCCATTCAGGAGTGACACAAAATAATCTTGCCCAAATAATGAATAAGCCTGTATATCTAGTCATCTCCAATGATGATGTTGCATTATTTATAAACTCGTTATTCTTGAGGAAAGCTAAGATAAGTTGGTATAGTACTGGAATAAGATAATCAGGATGTCTGAGAAAAGCACCTGGAGTGCAGAAGTTGATGTAGGGAACAATGCGGGAGATACATGCACTCTTGTAGAATACCTTCATCTGAGCAGACCTTATGTCGACACTCACGATTCCATTATCTCCGGCGTTCATGAAAACAAGACCATGGTCTCCCGCGAAGCCAATCAAAAAAGGTGGGATGGTTGATGGAACATAATTACCACATTGTTGAAGATCAATGATTTTGGTTCCTCCCCATCCAAATTCTTTGTTCCTTGACCATATGTAAAGTGTAGACTTGCGCAATACCGCTAGTCCCAGCTGTCCATCCTCCATGGTGGCGAGTTGAATTCGCTCAGAGCTAGTAAATTCCTCATCACATGAGAGCAGAGGAGGTGGGTCCATCACAGAAAATTGCCTTGAGCGTAAATCAAACCTAAGGATTTTATTTTGCTTGTCCAACATGCAGTACAGTGCACTCTCCACATGCGCGCTGCTCTTCTCACTGTACGCACCAAGACCGAAGCCACTGAGGTGGAGGCCCTTGAGGTGCCGAGCAAAGAGGATTGTGCTCCAATGGCCAGAAGCCGAATAGTAGACGCTGGAGAACATACCGCTTGGGTAGTCGCCAATGAGGACCACCATGAATTTCCCACGTTCGCAGTCGAGGTGGTCGCACCAGCCGACGGGGGCGGAGCAGAGCACCGCGGCTTTCCAGTTCCACTTGTCACGGAAGCTCTTTGGCCTCGGCAGCACCACCCGGCGGCCCGTAATGGGGTCCCAGACGACGAGGCCGAACTGGGGTACGACCGCGCCGGGAGACATATCACGGAGGAGGACAAGGCCATGACGCGCGTCCTCCGGGCGATACTCGGCGACGCCGCGGGGCTTGGGTCGGAAGGAGGACGCGCCGGGGACGAAGCTGGTGGAGAAGAAGCCGTCGCCGTACTGGGGGTCGCAGAAGAAGCCCAGCGTGGGGGGCGCGCGGTGGAGTTCGCGGTACCTGCGGCGGAATCCGGGGCCGGCGACGAGGCGGCACCACCGCTTCTGGGCAACAGCGGCGCGCACGAGGGTCGCGGGGTCGGACGGCGGGATGCGGAGCAGGATCTCCTCGATGAGCTCGTCCGGCAGCGGCCCCATTCTGGATGGTTCGCTTGGTGCGGCCCCGGCGGGCGGCGGAGCTAGGGTTTGGTCGGTCGGGGCGACGGCGAGACACTGGAGTGAGAGAGAGTGACCCGAAATGGGATTATTAGCTTTCTGGGGGCTGAATGGGAAATGGGACGGAGAGAGCGATGCGTTGCGGTTCGGCTCAAGCAGCTAGCTAGTGGAGGACCGGAGTCTGGAGGTGGAGCTGCTCTGCGAGTGGAGCCATGCTCTTGCATGCAAAATTGTTTGAAATTTTGACATCGTACTACTTCCATTTGTATTTGTATTTGTATTTGGTGATTAGTATTTCATCATCTCCAACGGTTTTACAAATGAGCTTGTTATTCTTGGTTTTGCAAAAAAGTCTAAAAAAAACTTTTATCCAACGGTTTGACATTTTTATTAACTTGACAAACATCAGGTGATATTTGGCATATATGCCAAGCTACATTTCGCTTGGCAATCGCCCCACACACTACTATCGCGGGATATTTCCTCGCGTGTATAATTTTTTGTTTTGTCAAGTGAATAATGGGAAACCGTTGGAGATGTACTCTTTTTACCTTTGTCATATTCATTTGGGACTTGGCAAATTTCTAATTTTGCCAAACAAAAAATGCAAAACCGTTGGAGATGCTCTAACTAGGCTTAAAAGATTCATTTCGCAAACTACAAAAAAATTGTGTGATTAGTAAATTTTTTATCTATATTTAATACTCTACGCATGCGTCTAAAGATTTGATGTGACGAAAAATCTTGTAAAGTTTTATAATTTTAAAGACATCTAAACAAGGTCATGATTCTCCGATGAATCCAACACGAGATTTGTCATACTCCCTCCATCCCAAATTATAAGATATCATAAGAATCTGGGAGAGTCAAAGTATCTCAAGTTTGAGGTGCGACTGTGTGCCCATGGGCGCGTTATAGGTGTACATGCACCTCTCTTAATCACGGCTCTCCACGGTGCAACCCGAGCGAGTCTAGAAACAGCTCCGCGTGGTGTGATGCTGGTCGGCAAGCCCCCCCCCCCCCCCCCTCCTTCGTCCAAACGAGGACAATAGCCGGTGCGCGCCTCCCACTGTTGCGGGCGAGACCGGGAACGGCTCCGCTTGGTCTGTCGGCGTGGCCATCACCCCCCTCCATCCAAGCGTGAATGCTTTCTGGTGTTGGGGTAGCAATGTAGCATGTTGTGCTATGAAACGCATGTCAAGCTTATGAAATATGCTATGATTCGGTATGACTAATGGACACTCTAAAAATAGGCGCAGAATGGGCTAGCTAGCTGTAGAGAACGTGCGAGCCAAATTCATATATAATATTGATCATTGCACACCCCAAATATCAGGATTTACCGATCGACCGTCCAACCAACGTAAAGTGAAATAAAAAATTAAAAATTAAAAATTAAAAAAATATTTAAATCGATGAACAGTGAGGGTCATCAACGGCCTCCAATTTATTCACGGTTGAGACTTCAACTAATCGGCATGCATGCATGGAGCTTCTTCTTCATTATTGAGCAGGTGGAGGTGAGGCAGTGGAAGTTTTATTGAAAAGGTCGGACGTGGCCTGCAACCTGACCTCATACGGCCCTAGCTTCTGGATGACAGGCTCCTGGACATCTTTGCAGACAAAGATGCATAAGGTCAGTCTCAATAGAGTTTTATGGGCATTTAATAGGGTGCTACATCAACAAAATGAATGAAACGAGGAGGAGAGAAAATGGATTCGTTTCATCCCCACGACATTACCGAAGCGGCGTTTCCAAGACCGTGAAACCCACATGAAACTCGCATTGAGGCGCTAATTTGTTTCATCCCGTCGCTCGAGCGGCATCCACCTCCGTTGTGAGGGAAGGCAGCGTGCCGCGCGCGCAGGGCGCCCTCGCCGCGAGCCAGTCCGCCGGGCGCAGGCAGGCTGCCTCCGCTCCGCTGCGAGCGAGGCCGAGGCGTGGTCGCGCGGGCGGGGCTACCTCCGCCGCCGGCGAGGCCGCCAGGCGTGGCCGCGCGAGCGCGGCGCCTTCGCCGCGAGCCGAGCCCGCGAGGCTCTGCCAGTCTGCCGGTCCGCCACGAGCCAGGCCGTCGGGTGCCGTGCGGGAGAGCGGGAGCACCGTCCCGCTGCGGGCGAGCCGTCGTGCGGGCTACTGCTGCTGCGCCGGCGAGCCGTCGCGCGGGCTACTGTTGCTGCGCCGGCGAGCCGTCGCGCGGGCGATGCTGCTGAGCGGGCAAGCCGTCGTGGTGTCGCGCGGGCGAGCGGGAGCGCCGTCGCGTGGGGCGCTGCTGCTGTGCGTGGGAACAAGACTAGCTCCGCCTCCGCTGCAGGCGAAAGGTCGCGCGAGAGCGCCGTCGCTAGCGTTGCTGCTGCACGTGTCGTTTGCTGCTAGAGCTACTGCTGCAGGTTGAGGGACGCGGTGGCCAGCGGGAGCTCTGCTGCAGGGGCGAGCATGTGATGTGCTGGAAGCGGTGGGGAAGAAGGATTGGAGAGAGAGAGAAAGGGAGGTGGGACCCACGAATGAGTAAAATAACATGTGAAACTGTGCTACGAAACTATGCATTGTGACAGAGAGCAATTTCATGGTCTTGGAAACCGGGAGGTGAAACCCTCCACTGAGACTGACCTAATACAACATCTTATTAAACACGTCCCTGGCCCTGTTGAAATCCTTCTCTGGCTCTGCCGTCGCCACCCGTTGAACATAGGATTTCAGGTCAAACGCTGTTGACTTGAGGCAGGGGAGGTTATCGGGCTCTTTAGGCGCCGCCAACGCCTTGTCCATCTCCAAGCTCAGTGTTGTAGAATCATGGACCCTTGTGTTTAGGCGATTAACGACAATACTAGATCACTATGACTAACGTGTGTTTTGCAGAGACAAAGTCATATATGTTAGGTCATGAGTGATGTATTTTGAATGGGCTTAATGGATATTCATGCCCCCAAGATGGAAATCGTTTCGGTTGCAAAGGATGGAGATACTCGACGAAGACTAGGCTAGTTCTTAGTGCCATAAGGTTGAGAAGGGCACTAAGTATAGCTAGGGCTTTTGTTTTTTCCTTTGACCGTACTATAAAGGGGGGTATGAGGTTAGTAGCTTGACCTAGGAGAGTTTAGGAAAGTGGGTATATGCACACTTGTCACAACTAGTCCTAGAGACCTTGCTTTCAGCCCTTGATAAACCCTAGAAGTGGTAGGAGCAAAATCCCTTGAGAAACCTTAGCGAAAACGGTTAATAGAGAGGGAGAAAGAGGCTCCGGACCACTCTGCTAAGTAGGCACCGGACCAAGGAGAATAGACCGGTGGTCCCTGACTTAGGCAGATTCTCAGCTCGAGGAGCTCCGGACCACCTGTCTGGAAAGCACCGGACCATAGGAGAGTGGTCCGGTGGCTTGGTTCAGAGAGTCAGAAGGCTCCGGACTAGTCCGACGGTGTGTCCGACGGCTAGTCCGACGCCTCAAGACAGGAAGTTTGGTCGATGCAGAGAGCTCCCTGGCTCCGGACCAGAGCGTCGGACCAGGGCACCGGACCAAGGAGAGTGGTCCGGTGGTGTGTAAAAGAGAGATAAGTTTTCACTCAGAGAGCACCGAGGCTCCGGACCAGAGCGTCGGACCAGTGCGTCAGACCAAGCAGAGTAGTCCGACGGTGTCTGAGTTTGGAACGAGAGTGAGCTCCGGACCAGTGTGCATGGTCCGGTGGTTTGAGCTCCGGACTAGTCCGGTGGCTACGCAGAGAGAAGAAAAAGTGAAAAACGGCTAGTTTTGGAGGTGGGGACTATTTATAGTTGCCCCCTTGGACCTTAGAGGTCTTCTTGGCCATTGTTTCAGCTGGTGACACCTTGAGAAATCTTTTGGAGAGCCAAGAGTCTAGTGAGGGAGAGATTAGAGAGAGTTCATCCTGTTCTTCCCTCCTAGAGTGATTAGGAGTGACTTGTGTGCATCCATCCACCTTCCTAGCCTTGAGTGGGTCAAGTGAAGGTCTTGTGCTTGTTACTCTTGGTGTTCAACAGCACCTAGACGGTTTGGTGGTGTTCGGAGGAAGTGACCATCGGAAGATTGTTGGCGGCGCTTCTCCAAGCTCTTGTGATCGGTTGTGGGCGATTCACCGAGCCGGAGTGGCGAAGAATCAGCCCGTAGAGAGCACTCTACCCTTGCGCGGGTAGAGGGGGAGCGATACCTTGCGAGGTGCTCCAACGAGGACTAGGGGGGTGTGTCGACACCTCGATACCTCGGGAAAAAATCGCTGCGTCCATGAGATTCTCTTTTCCCTAGCTCTTTACATTTCCGTCTTGTTTTTACATTTCCTACTAGAATTGCTTAGGTTGTCTTTATTTCCTATGAACTGCTACCGCTTTCTAGTTAGGACACACGGACGGTAGGCACTAGGGGGTGATTGACATTTGATAGGTTTTTATATTTGCTTTAGAAATTTAAAACAAGCCCAATTCACACCCCCCCCTCTTGGGCATCTTGATCCTTTCAAGTGTTTCGCCCTCCTTTTTAACGTACTGGAAGGCCTGCAATGCCGCACGCCGCGGGTCCGTCGTCGTCGAGATATCGGGAAAGGACGACGCCTCATCGACGGCAGCGTGCGCGGCAGACACCGAGGAGGAGGAGGAGGAGGAGGAGGAGGAGAGAACGGTGAGCTGGAGCCATGGCCATGTCTGCTGGATGCTAGCTTGCTTGCAGTGTGGTAACAATAAATTAATTAAATGGTAGTTATTCTTACGTACTAGGAGTACACATATTCCCTCAGTCCCAAATTATAAGATGTTCCAAGAATCTTGGAGAGTCAAAACATCTCAAGTTTGACTAATAATTATAGAAAAAACTATAAATATTTATGATATTAAATAGACATGTTATAAAAATATAATTGATAATGAATCTAATAAAACTTAATTAGTTGACGTCATAAATGTTATTATATTGTCATATAATTTTGGTCAACTTAAAAGTTGAGATAGTTTGATTATCCAAGATTCTTAAAACGTCTTATAATTTGGAACGGAGGGAGTATATATTTAAGTCTAACATTAGCTAATTGTAATTTTAGCCATTGCGGGCCTTGATTCACGGGGAACCTCAAACACCTTGTCTGTGCTAACGATGTTGTAGATCTCGCTTGCCTTGGAAACCTCAATAATCACCTTATATGTCTTTATTTAAAACAATCGCGACAAGAACATCGCTCGACTTCACAAAAACGACTGCCAAGCTAGACAGCGTGAACAGGGAGCAGTGTCTTAAGCTCAATGACTTTGCTTTGTGTCCATGTATGTAGCAGCATCTACATGAGAAACATCATATCATCCCTGGATCTGGACCATATGTAGATCGAGTTTTTATTGAGGACTCAAGTACGTATGGTGGGCAAGCTCAAGTCCACCACCCTCTGTGTCTGTGGTGGTAAGCACATAAGACCGCTGGCTAGCTCAAGGGAGGAGCATGCAGCTGGCGTTTGAATCCAAGAGATTTCCTGTGATTAATTCCAAGTCAAATTAACTTGAGAATATGATCTTCGATCAGATCGAACCCCAAAGTAGAGTGCAACGTGTGAGTAGCCGCCGTATATATGTAAGCTGTTTACTGATTTACTGGAGATTATTGGCATTGGCTTGCTCCATGCATGATGCAGTACTGGATGAGTAGATGCAATTAAAGGACTGTCTCGAAACGTGTCTGATCTTCATATATAGCCCACGAATGAAAACGATGAGGAAGGGACCCCGCCGGCGGCAATAAGGTCAGGTGGTCGCAGGGGCCGCCGCCGGCAGCGCAGAGAATCGCCGCTGTCCAGTTCCAGTTGCGCTGGTACCGCGCCACAGCCCACTTCTTCCTTTTTTTTTTTTGAGATCATACCTAACCCTAGGCGTGTTTTTCATTAAATAGAAAAGAATCCAGACCCAGAACATAAGCGGTAACCAAGGTTACCGAGAAACAAACACCAGAAAACACCAATAGGACCAGCTGGGAAGACCCCAACCACTGGCGGGCGATCATGTGGAGGAGGACTGTAAACGGGAAAGTCGGGCATGGAGCGAGCAGGTGGGGACGATCGAATTCAGCCTCGACGGGGTGGTGACGTTGGATGCGGACGTGTACGTTGGAGACGAAGCCGAGCAGGGGTGATATACCACTCGCAAGGCCGCAACAACCGCCCCCGGCCACCCCTCGACACAAGGCTGGCAATATATAGGGCCTGGGAGCTAGCGAGACTGACAATGGGAGCCACAAGTGACATATATAGTCAAACATTTTCTTGGACTGCAGTATACGAATCATCGTCTTGCGTTCAGCGGAAACAAACACCCACAGATATACACTGATCGATGAAACTGATCCAATAAAGTACTCTATGAAGTAAGCAATCTTTCCTGACGTAAACAAACACACACGTACCTAGATGAGGTAAGCAATCTTTTTTTTAGAAAAAAAAAGGAGAGGCAAGTAAACAATAAAGTATGAAGTGCAAATTGAGTACACCAAATATATACTGACACCACTGTAAACCAAGTACCGCACAGATAAACATACAATTTACATCTGATCACTATATCTAGAAGTACAAGTTGTTCAAAAAAGAAAAAAGAACCATAGTCTTGGCAAATTTCCTGACGTATTAATCAAGTTCATCTCAAACCAGAACTCGATCTCAGCTCATTTTAACAATCTGTTCTGGCAACTAACCTGTGAAATTGCAGTGTTTCAACTAACCAGGAAAAGCAAAACCCTAGGTATATACTGTTTACAGGCTATCACAAAAAATTGTGCACAGCAACACAGAAAAATGATGCATGACAACTAAATCATGAGCCAAATTCCAATTATCATCACAATTCATCCATTTCCCAGGAGGCCGGAGCCCCTGCTAAGCAAACACACTATAAGATATTTGGGGTCAATGAGATACCCATAAAGGGTACTCGGTTATGTATATAGCAGGAGAGGGAGCACCTTACGGTGGCTTACATCATGGAGTTTGTTACAACTAATATGCCTAGATTTACTCTAGTCTATCTATCCTCCTCATCTCCTATCTATATGCTACACGTCATGATGACTAATACATATCATCTAATATTCCCCCTCAATCTTAGCCACTAACAAGGTTAAGATTGACTCTGAAAACTTTCAACCGTACAACAGGTATTGCTTTAGTGAAGCCGTCTGCAAGTTGATATGCTAAAGTTATGAACCGTATATCCAATAGCTTGGCAGCCACCCGTTCTCGCACAAAATGGAAATCAATCTCGATGTGTTTCGTTCTGGCATGGAATACTGGATTTGTTGCGAGATACTTAGCTCCTAAGTTATCACACCACAGCTGTGCTGCTGGTGGATGACTAATCCGCAATTCAGTCATCAGTTTCTGTATCCACATAACTTCAACAGTAGCATTGGCAAGTGCTTTATACTCCGCTTCGGTGCTAGATCGAGATACTGTGGCTTGCTTCCTGGCTGTCCACGAGACTAAATTGTCACCAAGAAAGACAGCAAATCCACTTGTGGACCGTCTGTCATCCACGCAGCCAGCCCAATCCGCATCAGAGAAAGCACTGATCATCATTGACCTTGAACGCTTGATCTGAAACCCCATCTTTACAGTGCCTCGAACATACCTCAAGATCCTTTTCACAGCACTCCAATGTATCGTAGTAGGTGCATGAAGATACTGACAGACTTTGTTGACTGAGTAGGAAATGTCTGGCCGTGTCAAGGTTAAGTACTGGAGCGCGCCTACCACACTCCTGTACTGAGTAGCATCACTCGGTCCAAGAGGGTCACCATCAGTGAGACTTAGCTTTTCAGTAGGTGATAATGGTGTATCCACTGCCTTAGCTTTGTCCATCCCTGACCGAGAGAGAATATCAGCAGCATACCACTCTTGTGACAGTACCAAGCCATTACCGCCCTTGGTTACTTCAATACCCAAAAAATAGTGAAGATCCCCTAGATCCTTGAGTGTGAATTCTGCCTGCAAGTCCCTGAGAAGAGCTGTTGTTGCTTGCTGTGAAGAGCTGGCCACAATTATGTCATCAACATACACTAAGACATACATACTGTAATGTCCATTATGATAATAGAAGAGAGAAGTATCTGCTTTAGACGCCACTAACCCAAGTGCTTGAAGCTTTTTACAGAGCCTTGCATACCATGCCCGGGGCGCATGCTTCAACCCGTATAATGCTTTGTCAAGGTGACAAACAAAGCCTGGACGTTGCTCATCTGCATAGCCTGGGGATTGAGTCATGTAAACTTCTTCTTCCAAGACACCATGAAGAAACGCATTTTCGACATCGAGTTGTCGCAAAGACCATCCTTTCGTGACAGCAATAGACAGGATGAGTCGAATTGTTGTTGCCTTAACCACGGGACTAAGCGTCTCCTCATAATCAACACCGTACTGTTGCTTGAACCCTTTTGCCACTAGACGTGCCTTGTACCGATCAATCGTTCCATCAGCTTTGCGTTTGACTTTATAAACCCATTTGCACCCCACGACATTCTTGCCCTTGGGTCGTGGTACGAGATGCCAGGTCTTGTTCTTCATCAGTGCGCAATACTCACTGTGCATGGTTGCCAGCCAATTCTTGTCACCAAGAGCCTCATCAAGTGTCAATGGTTCCTCAGCAGTAAGAGTACTGTGCATGCACCACCGTACCGTACCATCTGTGTACGTTTTCGGTTGTTGAATTCCGTGTTGGAGCCGAGTCCTAGGGCGAGGTGCGTCAGGTTCCTCGTCTGACGCAAAGGCAGGAGCAGTAGACACAGGAGCGGCATTCAGCGGCTCCGGCGCAGACGATCCGGACACCAGGATCTGTGTGGAGTCGTGTGCCCGGGGCCAGCAGTACCCGCTACAGCGTTGTCCCCTTGCGCCGGATCTGACTGTGGCGAAGGTTGGACCGAACCGGACACAGGGAGTGCGTGTGTTGGCGTAGAAGATCCCACACCCCCGTGCCCGACAGGAGGAGACACGTTGCGTGGCGTCGCAGGAGAGGCCGCGACGTCATTGGAGCCGGAGGCAGATGCGCCTGGGACTGCCGCCGTATCTGCGCTAGGGGAATCACCTTCGGCCCCCGTGCTGCTCCCCCGAGGGGTGCACATAAAATGTGGGTAGCCGGCGCCCTCCTAAGGCCGTTGCTGCACCATTTGACCCCTGATTTCGCCACCTGTTGCAACCACAGTAGTGCCAAAACTTGGCATAGGATTAGTAGAGGCAGGAAACTGCAAATTATGATCAAGGTCACGTGTATCCCCAAAGCTATTAGATGGATTTAGAAGGATATCAGGTAGAAGTTCCAGCTCTTTGCGAAGCCGGGTGCTAGCGTTAGGGTGGAGGGATGCAAAAGGAAAGACCTGCTCATCGAAAATGACATCCCGAGAAATATACACGCGGCCTTGATTAGGGTCTAGACACTTGTAGCCTTTGTGCAACGTGTTGTAACCAATAAACACGCATTGTGTGGACCTAAACGCAAGCTTGCGAGCATTGTAGGGACGAAGATTGGGCCACACCGCACAACCAAAGACTCGAAGATGGTGATAATTAGGTTTGTCCCCAAACAGGCGCTCATATGGTGTGTCTCCTTGAATGACACGAGACGGAAGACGATTTATGAGGTAGACGGCAGTGGTGAAGGCCTCATCCCAAAATTTGAGAGGCAAGGAATCGTGTGCAAGAAGAGTAAGCCCGACTTCTACTATGTGACGATGTTTACGCTCAGCAGGCCCGTTTTGCTGATGAGCGTGGGGGCAGGAAACGTGGTGTGTGATGCCACTGCGTGTGAAAAACGAACTAAGGGCCTGATATTCACCCCCCAATCGGTTTGAACTACACGAATTTTCCTGCCAAATTGGCGTTCTACTAGAGTCTGAAAATTGTGAAAGCACTGAAAAACTTCCGACTTGTGCCGAATCAAGTAAAGTCAGGTAAATTTGCTATAATCATCAATGAAAGACACATAATAATCAAATCGTCCAATAGATGCTGGAGCAGGACCCCATACATCAGAAAAGATGAGGTCCATGGGACCTTTAGACACACTAGTAGATTTTGGATAAGGCAATTGGTGACTTTTGCCTTTTTGACACGCATCACAGACCCTATTTTTATTAGGATCACCGACAAAAGGAAGACTATGACGAACTATGACTTGCTTGACAACTGGAGACGCTGCATGGCCCAAGCGATGGTGCCATAAGGAGGTGGATGGCTTGACAACACTGAAGACGTGTTTGCTGGATGATGGACGCGAAGTGGACGTGTGCAGGGAGTAGAGTCCTCCTTCACATCTGCCTCTGTGGAGAGTTCTCATCGTCCCCTGTTCCTTGATGACAAAGTGATCGGGATGAAATTCAAGATAAACATGATTATCCTTAGCAAGTCGATTGACCGAGCAAAGACTTTTGTGAGATTGAGGAACATGCAACACATTATTAAGATAAAGATCTCTACTAGGGGAATGCACGGTACTATGACCAATATGAGCAATCTCCATACCTGCACCATCAGCCGCATGGATCTGGTCACCGCCATTGTACTTGTTCCTCATGGTGAGACGCTCCAGTTCCCCTGTGATGTGATATGTGGCACCACTATCCATGTACCAGTTCGTATCTACACCGTACGAACCAGACGTGGCTGAGGAGACACTCTTCTGCGGTGGGCCGGTGAAGTTGTTGTCGAATCGCTTGTAGCAGCGATGAGCGGGGTGTCCCTCCTTGCCACAGATCTGGCAGAACACGCCGGCTTGGAAGTTCCGGCCATGCCTGGATCCACTGCCACCATTGTTTCCACGGTTGCGTCCACCGCCACCACGAGCGAAGCCACCGCGGTTGCCAGTACCACGATTGCGCGGTGTAGGAGAAGTGGAACCACCATACCGACCCCCCTTGGTGGCCGAGTTGGCAGAGAGGTGGTTGTTGGCACCGGCATTGAGCTCCTTGCGCTGCTCATGCGCAATGAGCTGGGCATAGAGCTCGGGCACTGTGATCGGCTCAACCCTGTTGGCAACAAATGTAATTACAGATTCAAAATCCTCACCAAGACCCGTGAGGATGTACGTGACAAGATCGTCATCGTCGAGCTTCTTGCCCGCCGAAGCCATGTCGTCGGCGAGGCCCTTCATCTTGACGAAGAAGTCGGCGACCGAGGACGACCCCTTGGACGCCGTTGCTAGCGCCATGCGGGTGGAGATGATGCGGGCGCGCGACTGGGAAGCATGCTGCTCATGTATGGCAGCCCAGAGCTCGGCAGCCGTGGTGGCCGCAGAGACTTGCGCGAAGACGTCCTTAGACAACGTCGAGAACAGGTAGCTGAGGACCTGTTGGTCCTGGGTGACCCACTTCTCATAAGCGGGATTGGGAACCGGATCTCCTTTCTTGTTGGACTCCGGATCCTCTGCCCCGGCGAGGAAGGCGGCCGGTGGTACTGCACCAGGCTGGATGTACGCCCCAAACTGCGCCCCTTTGATGGTGGAGGAGACTTGCGCGTGCCACATGTTGTAGTTGCCGCGCGTGAGCTTCTCGGAGACGGGAGGAAGGAAGCCGAAGGCAAACGACGAGAGGCCGCCGGCAGCAGCGGAAGAACTCGCGGCCATTGCGGATCGATCTACTTCCGTGAGGAAAAAAATGCTCTGATTACCATATAAGATATTTGGGGTCAATGATGACTAATACATATCATCTAATACACACAACAGCTTATGTACGTTGAAACGGAAGCAACTAACCTAGTTCAGCTCAAAAAGGAACTCTCAGCTCATTTTAACAATCTGTCACAGCGACTAACCTGTGAAGGAAGCAAAACACTGGGTATATACTGTTTACAGGCTATTAAAAGTGTGCACAGCAACACAGAAAAATGATGACAACTAATTCATGAACCAAATTCCAATTATCATCACAATTCATCCATTCCCAGGAGCCCCTGCTAGAAGCTGAAACGGAAGCCTCGACATTGTTCATGCTTCAATGCCCGTATTCGACAAGGTGAACCATGATTCACCATATCACCACCTTCTGCAGCCTTGTTACATTTAAACTGGAACTCAAGTGCAGAGCAATATACTGATGACTGATGAACCATTCAGCAAAATGAAGCGAACAAAGAGGAACGGATATGTATGAATAGAGTTTCAACAATGCTCTGTGGCAAAGTGTCAGAATCCCACAGCAACGAAAGAGAGTCAGAAGTAAGAATGCATAGTTTGTTTAGTTGATTCCTCATGGCTAGCAGATTAAGTTACACATGCTAATGTAATAAAGATGAAAACTGATATGCATGCTTTGTTATTCTTTGAGATGATGTCAATTCTTTTTCCACCCTTGAGTTTGACCTATGCACAAGTTAAATTATGTCAAATGACCTCTGTCCTGAATGTCTTGTGGTTTTAATAAGGATCAAACATATAAAGTGTCGTCTGAATTCTGATGTTCACAGATTAGCCACAAAAGTAAATAACACAATAATAAATTAACAATTTTCCTGGTTATCCAACCAAAATTGTGTATCACACCGAAATTATGTAGGAACAGCATAGAACATTTGAAATTGCAGTGTTTTGATCTCACAATGCTCATTTTTCTAGGGCCTACACTTTTTTACAAGAGAAAGAAACAATATATGCAGATTTCAGGTCTTCATCATAGGCAAGAATCCTGGACAGCATACAGTCACAGACCAAGCAGGACAATTCAGGGGTAAACAGCTTACAGACAAGTCCGATCTGACCTTGGGCTTTCTTAGAGACAGATCAAGCTAAAAAGTTTACGAGAAACACAAACCATAAAGGCTAATAACAAGTTAAGGCCAATAACGATCTCATGGATGCAAATTGTGTTGTCCCACCAAAGATCTCATGCTAGTTACCATTACTGCTACCCAGTTTCCCCTTGCTCGAGATCTCACATGAGCACCTCAAGTCTTTCATGACGTGAGCCACCAGCACTTGGCCCCTCATTTGTACAAGCTGCAGGAATTTACAAATTTTGAGAAAATCCATTAGATGCTTAAGGAATCAACTATCCCCTTGATGAATAAATGCTTCTCACAAACCAAACAGAAGTTAACAGCTACACCACTAGCAACAACTCAACAGAAGACAATGGACAATATATATTCCCCTTAATTTAACACCGATGCCGCCAACTATTTAGATTTTGTTAAGTCACATTTCACAGATGGAGCTAATGGATCAATAGGATCAAATAAAGATAGACACGGTGTCAGAACAAAACAAGCTTAAAAATAGATGAAGAGAATCCTAGCATATTGAACAAGTTCCATAGATGATCCAACATAAAAACATTTAAGTGGAAGTTGTAAAACTAGTTGTTCTTGAGCATAATACCATCCAAAACTGCCATGTTAGCATCCCTTTCAAATACTGCTCGTTCTAAATGTTGTAAAAACCAAAAACTATACGTACCTGGAGTGCAAAAGCTCATGTAAGGAACAACACTGTTGATACTACGCATGTCCTTGCCCTTGAAAACCTTCACCACCTTATCGGTTTCCAGATCAAGTGTGTAGAGGCAATTGTTCACGGACAAGAAAACGGTATCAAAGGGAGGATCTGCAAAGCCGGCTACACGAGGTTCAGCTGACCCCAAGAGAGCGTCGTCAGGGATGAGCAGCCTCTGGATCTCAATGGCTCTGGTTTGCATCCACCCAACACCAACAGCATCGTACGTCCAGATGTGGAGTGCGTGATGGCATATGGTGGCAATCCCCAGCCCACCACCACCCTCCGTGGACATGAACACATTTGACTGGTTGAAGGAACATTCAGTTGGGAATTCAATCCTAGAGACCTGTCCCAACTGCAGATCGTACTTGAGGATTTCATTGGACATTGGAAACCCAAAGTAGAGGTGATTCCCCACACACTTGCTGGTCATCCATGGAGGTGAGCCGATTGAGAGGTGAGTGGAGATTGGGCCATTCCACGTATCAGTTTCAGATGAGTATGTGTAGATGAAGGCTTTCCTTTCCCTATCAAGACGAAGACAACCAACAAAAACCACGAGGAAGTTTCCAGTACGGTGGCAATCGAGGTGGTCGCAGGCGGCGCCGGCATCGGTGGTGGTGGTGGCGGAGCAGAGAACCGCCGCAGCCAAACAGAGCACCTGGGGCGACGGGATGGTCACGATCCGCCACGCCTTGGCTATGGGATCACAGACGACGAGGTCGACGCCGCTGGTAGCGTCCGGTGCTGGCTCGTACTGGCCGACGAGGCGGAGGAGGACGCGGCCGTGGCGGGCGTCGAGCACGCGGCTGCTGCGGTCCACGATGGGCGGCACGCAGAAGGCGGTTCTGGGACGGAAGCGGCATACGCTGGAGCCGTCGGAATCGGCAAGCTCGCCGTTTATGAGGATTCCCAGCATCGGGGGCGTGCGGTGGAACTCGCGGTACCTGCGCTGGAATCCGGGGCTCGTGATGAGGCGGCGCCAGCGCTTGCAGACGAGCGCGGCGCGAAACAGGCCCGCGGGCTGGTTCGGCGGGAGGCGGAGGAGTATCTCCTCCACCAGGACTGGCGGCCGCCGCGGCATTCTGCCGGCCTGGAGTCGGCATGTGGATGGCGAGCGAGAGAAGAATGAAATGGGCCTTGTTTAGTTTCAGATTTGGGTGTAGCAGATTTGGGTCTGCTGTGGCCTGTTGCTACTGTCAGCTTTTTGGCCCAAATCTGAAACAAATTCATGTACAGTCTAAATGTATTGAATCATGTACAGGTCCAACAAAATTTCATGTACAGGTCCAACAAACTTTCCTCATCCAGAAAATTGATACAGGTCCTCTTAACGGACATCCTCATCATGTACACAAATAAATAAAATTCCGCAATCAAGAATGATATCTATTGTATAATTGCTGAGCCAAGATGTCGCGGAACAAATTCATGTTCACATCGTCCTCACTGTCATCTGCATCATCTGTCTCTGGCTGATCCAAAGACGCTTCTGCAGGCACATAGTTCTCATTGCTATCAACTATAAACAAGTCCTTATCAAAGGCACCATTGATCCTGATGAAGTTGTGCAATGCCATGCATGCACATATAATTTGTGTTTGTACATTAGGTGGATAGCTCGGGATCGCTAACAATATGCGCCACTTCATTTTGAGAACTCCAAACGCCCTTTCTATCACATTTCGTAGAGACGAATGTTCATGGTTAAACGTCTTTTTCATACCTTGTGGTTCGTCGGCGTTTCAGAACTCTTGGATGTGATACCTCGTTTGCCGATAAGGAGACAAGAACCCCATCTTGTTGGCATACCCCGAGTCCACCAGGTAGAACTTCCCTACAGGATGTAGTACCTGTAAGTTTGCAGTGTCAAAATTAGAAGGTTGTCATGAAATAGGCAAATGTGTACCTCTAGGTGCCTTGGGGAACTTCCATTTGGGTTCAGTGAGTGCATTGTCTAACACTCTCATGTCATGAACTAATCCAGCCCAGCCAGCAAGGACAAAGGTAAAGAACATATCGAAGTCACAAGCCGCCATGACATTCTGCGTTGTCTTATTCTTGCGACACAAGTGTTGTGTGAACATGTCCTCTGGCACAACTACAGGAAAATGACTGCCATCTATTGCGCCAATGCAACCTTGAAATTCAGGATAGAATCTATTGTCTACAAGCTTGGTATGCATGTGTTTGAAATCTGGGTCCCTAGGTTGAATGATGTCAGCAGCAAAGGCTACCATACATTTTAGGACTTTGTGAAAGAGGGTATGGACAGTGCCCAGTGACCTCTCAAATCTGTCCCTACTTTGCCTAGATGATTGTGGTGCCCCACAAATCCAAAGAAAGACGGCTAAAGCCTCGTAAGAGGTAGACTTGGTTGACTCTTGAAGGCCATATCTTGATTTCAACTTATCATGCAACATATAAAACAACTCAGGACTCATCCTAAACATGTCATAGCAGGCCTCTGGATCAGCCAGCTTTTGTTGTACCCATTCGAATCCACTCAACTTTGGTGTCCTATACGGCCGTCTAGTGCAGTACTTGTCAATATGCGAAGCATATTCGTACATACCGTTGACAATGTGAATTGTTTCATCGTCGTCTGTCAGCATGCTCCAGAATTCTTCCCACCAATCGTCTTCCTCGTCCAGGTTCATTGCTGGAGCTTCTTCAACAGCAAATGGAGTTGCCATTTCCTGCCCAACGCAAAAAACTTCAGAGTCAGTATATACAATTAGTGAAATCCATTGACCTATTTCCCATGGCCACACAACACAGAATAGTAGTACTAATAGTAAACATGACCACTTATTTCAACATAACCAGTTCATCATCATAAGGAAAGACATAATTGACATAGTTCCACAACCAAAAGCATACACAAAAGCACACTCCAACTCTCTGGCAACTAGAGACACAAAATCACATGCATGCGAGGGACTTATTTCAGCACCGGATTGACTGCGTAGTCCTTGATCATTTGAAGCTGCTGGGCTGCTGGTGATAGCAGGAAGATCGAATTGATATTGGGGATGTTGGCGATGTAGCAGACACCTCTCCAGAGCTCTGGTTCCATCTTGTCCACCCCAATGGCTTTTGCAGCTGCAACAACAGCTTGCAGGTCTCCAGTCACTTTGTCCTTGTCTTGCTTCATCTGGTTCAATTGCTGCAGCGTCAACTCCTTCTTCTCCTCCCAGATAACCTCCATTTTTTGTGTCCTTTCTGCATACAGGTCCTGCCACTGCTTCATGCCCATTTTCATGTTTCTCACAGCAACATTCTTGGGCTTCTTGGGGATGACTGGCAGTACTCCGCTCTTGTTCGGACTTGTAGCGGTGCTGCTGAGGCTGTCAGCACTCCTCTTGCTACCACTGCTGGCAGGAGTTCCAGAACTAGGAGTGCATCCAGAAGGCTGAGGGGTGGCATGGCTCCGAGGGTATAGTACTCATCTGGTGCTTCCTCGTCTTCATCGTCGCTACTAATGAAGTGGAGCTGCCTGTTTGCCCCAGGAGCAAATGCAAAGTGGCCGGTGACAGCATTGCCAGCAAACATTTGGTCCAATTCTTCAAGGTAATCTGGCCAGCCATTCTTGAGGTCCGCCCACTCTTCCTTTTTCTGCAGTGCAAAGAAACCCGTCATTATTGTAGTATGTACTAGACAAGCCATTGTGGATACAAATTACAGGTTAAAGTATGGTACCTTGTTGCTGCCAAGCTTATCGTTCCACCACTTGTCACTAGCTAAGATGGAGCCGTCGGCTCTATTTCCTACGCCGGAGGCCACGTGGCGAAGTTCCTCGATGAACAACCAAAGCTTTCTCAGCTCTCGCACTCTATGACCGAACTGCTCACTGTCATGGAGCCTACCAGTGGCAGCTCGGAACCTTTCCTGCACATCCTGCCATCCAAACTTGCTCATTTTCCCTTGTTTGCATCTGCCCGCTGTAATTTGCATACAGTAAATCTCACAGAACTTCTTCGTATCCGTTTTGTTCCAATTGGCCCTGTCGTACTGTGGTCGTGGACATTGTAAAGAACAAGCAATGCATGAACAAGGAATGGACAGCAAAACAAGTAGATCATTGGACAAGCATGCAGTGGACAAGGCAAACCAGTAAGTAATTGGGCAAGCAGACATTGCACAACGCAAACAACTAACTCATTGCACAAGCATGCATGGCAGCAACGAAATCAACGATCTCGTACCACAACTAACTCATTTCCACAAACATAGGCAAACAGCAAGAAAAATCAGGGAATGAAGTGCATGTACCGGGACTTGAGGGTTGTTGTTGACGGCGCCACGACGGCCACCGCGCGACTTGGATGGCCTTCGGCGCGGGCGAGCCACGGGAGGCGCGTCCACGTCTGCGTCGGGGCCCCCTTGTCCCTGTTGTTCTCCTGAACGAAGGATTCCTTCGCAGTCGCTCATGTGCGGGAACGAGCTTGCATTGAGGTTGAGGCCGGATAACCCCAGGTGGGTAGCGGTCAGCGACGAGTACGGAGGCGGAACGGAGTACTGGTTGAAGACACCAGATCCGGACCCCCCCCCCGCCGCGTAGGAGTAGTGCTGCTGGCCACCGGATCCGGACGCGCCCACCGCGTAGGCGTACGGTGGGTACGCACCGGGGACGAAACCTGGCGGCGCACCGGATAGGAAGGCCGGAGCAGCCGTGTTGGGGTCGTTGACCCCGGATCCGGAGGCCGGAGGCGCCTGGGAGAAGAGATCCATGGTGCGCCGGCCCTCGTCGTAGTCGGAGCCGTTGTCGCCGCCTTCCATGGCCGCCAACGAGGTGAAGATGGCTGCCTCTGCTACCGGGCGCGGTGGATCCGGCCGCGGAGGAGAGCGAGAGCGGCGGAGGAGAGGGAGAGCGGCGGCGGAGAGCTAGGGTTCGGACTGTGGCGAGGAGGAGAGCGGCGGACGAGTGTGGACGCGGAATGGATAAGGGAGAGAGAGAGGAGCGTCACCACCAGGGCTATAGGAGGCTGATTTTGGGCGGAGTTGGATGCAGATTTTGGTGCCCCGTTTAGTTCAATTCGGGCTTTTTACTGTTGCCGGCCGATTCTGGTGGCCCAAAATCGGGAACTAAACACGACCATGGAATGGAATGGAGAAGAAGAAGCGGGACGGTTGGGTTTGCTTGCTTTTCAAGCTGACAGCCTGGCACCTGCTTCGGCAAGGCCCAAACACGATGACAGGTGGGGCGTCTGAGATCGTAGACAACATGGCAACTTTTTACGGATGGACCCCGTACGTCGCCTGCTCCCGCTAGCCGGATTGCCGCCGCCTCCGACCTCCCACGCGCCAAGGACAGCGCCAACGACGCCACCACCCCTCGACACGCTGACAATGGGGCCTGGGAGATATCGAGACTGACAATGGGACCCACAAGTGACATAATCAATTTCTTAGACTGCAGTACGTATACGAATCATCTTGCGTCGGTTCTTGCGTTCAGCGAAAACAAACACACTCAACTGATCCAACCACAACAGAAACTGAACACTCTTCAGTTCAAAATACTATATATACTGGCTTACTGGAACTGAACATTTCATGATTCATGCATGACCACATTCTACAAGAATAGCCACATGTTTCTTGGCACAACTTGTTCGTCCAATCGGTGATAAGCATGGACTCACTAAGTAAATCCTAAATCCAAAAGCTAATCTGGAATTGGAATACTGGGTGTTCACTAGATTACTGACCCGAAAAGAGGGTGTCAGAATAGCAATAGTTGGCCTGACATATGAGATCGTTATATATGCAGCATGCATAACTGCATTTGCTAATACTAAATAGATCCCCTCTAGACCAAGGATCGATCTCAGACATGAAAATTCACTGACACTAATTTGATTTTCAGATACTATAGACAAGGTGATTTATCTACGTTGTTTGCGCCAGTCTCAGCCGAGTCCAACAGGAAGCATATATTCATTCGCCCTCAAGGCTCTCAAGTCTGACGATTCTATTTCTAGGTGCAGCAACTGAAACTGAAAGCCTCCTCCCCACATCCAACAGCTGCAGCTATTCGCCTGCAGTTGATCGAAGCAGTCAACAACAGTAAGTTATCAATGCAAGTGATAGAAAATAAATGATTTGAGCAGTAAGTTATGAAGTGCAAATAGAGTAAGTGAACCCCTCTTATAAAACTACCACACAAATAGCATGCATGGCGAGTAATTAAATACATAAAGGATCATTTCATTCTGATTCCATTGACAAAGTATAGCCCCAGAACAGCCTCATGGACATGTTTTTTTTTCTCGAACACATAAGAGAGGTGTGTTATTGCATCAAACAAAGAGGAAGAAAATAAACCTGGGTTTCCAAGAACACTGATGTTGGTATACATATACTAACTACTTGCTAGCACTTAGTGCTAATCACACGGGCAACTGTAATGCAGTTTTGATGAGTTTACGCAACATTTAAGAAAAAGAGAAAAACGAAGAGGTAATCAAAATTAGAACTGCAACCAATTTATATGGCAATTAGCATTTATTTTTTGTCAACATATATATTCATATGGCCCTTATAAACCAACCAATTTATCCAACCTTGTTATAGCTAGAAGCAAACATTAGAAAGAACCGTAACCTCAAAATAAATCCTGATGTTCTAATCTATGCATTCAAAGCCATTAACCACAGTGAAGGAAGCAAATCACTAATCACTGGATAGATGTCAATTGCTGGCTACATAGACAAATCATGGTGCACACTGCACAGCAACAGAGATAAATAAATGATGAGAACTAAATCATGAGCCAAATTTTAATCCAGCATAAAAAATCACCCATGCCCAGGAGGAGCCCCTGCTTAGCAAACACATAACAACAGCTCAACATTATTCATGATTCAAGACCTGCAATCAACATGGTGAACCATGATTCACCATCATCGGCCTGCTGCACTTTTGTTCCATTCAGACTGGAATTCAAGTTCAGAGCCATAGTGATGGCTGATGATTAAGCAAAAAAAGATTAAGAGAGACAGAAGACTAACAATCCCATGGATGCAAAAGTGCCATAGATCTGATGCTACTTACCGATACTAACTACCCAGTTTTCCCTCACTCGAGCTCTTACATGAGAACCTCCAGTGTTTTATGCACTTGA
The DNA here is from genome assembly GCA_022036555.1 of Microstegium vimineum. Lineage (NCBI taxonomy): Eukaryota > Viridiplantae > Streptophyta > Magnoliopsida > Poales > Poaceae > Microstegium > Microstegium vimineum. The sequence goes on from CM039120.1 coordinate 56,569,165, forward strand.
GCCACCAGCACTTGGTCCCTCTCTTGTACAAGCTAGTAATCCAAAGCTGCAGAAATTTATAAATTTTGAGAACATTACACGGTTAAAGAATCAACTTTACCCTTGATGAATATATATGCTTCTAACAAACCAAACAGAAGTTAACAGCAACACTAGCACCAACTCAATAGGAGACAATGGATTCAAAACTCAAGTTATTTCAAGATAAATATGTCCCTTAATTTAGCACCAATATCACCAACCTTTGGATTTTGTTAAGTCGCATTGACATATGAAGCTAATTGATGAATATGACCAAAGATAGGCACGCTGTCGAAATTAAAACTTTTTTCTATTATCCCTGCTGCAACCTGCAGACCTTGCTGGCTGAGGCTACGTTGTCAGGGCCGTACCATCAGAACAAAACAAGCTTAATAGATGAACAAACTCCTAGGCACACATAGAACAAGTTCCATAGATGATTCAATGTAAAACGATTTCAGTAGGATAAAACCAGTTTGATAACGTACAGATTGTGGTAATATTCATCTAGCTTCTGTAAATTCGTTATTCTTAAGCATATACCATCCAAACGCATTTACTATCTCAAATAATACTGCTCTTTCTAATTACTATAGAATAATAAACTAAGCTAAGATGTAATGTACCTGGAGTGTAAAAGCTCGTGCAAGGAAAAAGAGCATAGATAGTTCTGTCTTTGTAAAACTTGGTTCTCTTACAGGTCTTCAGATTAATTGTGTGGATCACACTGTTCGCCCAGAAGAAAATGACACCAGTGCCATCCTCGAAGCCAACCACATGAGTACGCATGCCGCACAAGACATCCGCCACAGTGAGCCCTTTCCCGAACTCAATGATTCTGGTTTGTGTCCACTGAGCACCATCTACTTGAGGAGCATCGTTATTCATGGACCAAACGTGGAGCTTGGTACCACGTATGGTGGCCAACCCCAGTACACCAGCCTCCTCCGTGGTTGTGAACACGTTTGGATAATAATAGTTACACATACTTGGTAGTTGAATCCAAGAGATTTGTCCCAATTGCAGATCATACTTGAGGATTGACTTTTCACCATGAAACCCAAAGTAGAGTGCATTATTCCCCACATAGGCACTGGGCATCAACCGTTTTATGCCGATTAGGCGCTGAGTGGAGATTGGGTCGTTCCATGTAGCAGTTTCAGATGAGTAGGTGTAGATGTGGGCGTCATTAACGTAGTAACTGGCCACCAGAACCACGAGGAAGTGCCCACCGTGGCAGTCAAGGTGGTCGCAAGCGCCGGTGGTGTCGGAGCAGAGAACCGCGGCAGCCAAAGTGCGCAGCCCCTCCGACGGGATAGGCACCTCCAGCCGCTCCTTGGTCATGGGAATCCGGACGACGAGTCCGCGGGCGCCGTCAACGGGCGACCCAACGCGACGGGAGATGATGCGGTCGTGGTGGGCGTCTTCCGGCGCAGCGTGCTGGAACGGGTTGCGGCTGCCGTCGCTGCGGGGTTTCTCCTCCTCGACGGGTTGGAGGAGGATGCGGCCGTGGCGGGCGTCGAGCACGCGTATAGCACGGCTGGCATGAGGCGCCGGCCAGCGGGGTCTGGTAATTCCTCCCACGAAGTGAGACACGTGCCTCGAACCGTCGGGGTCGTCGGCCACGCCGTTGGAGATGAACGCTAGCATGGGGGGCCTACGGTGGAACTCGCGGTACCTGCGCCGGAAGGCGGCGCTGCAGATGAGGCGGCACCAGCCCTTGCAGACGAGGGCGGCGCGAAAGAGCCCCGCGGGCTCGTGCGGCGAGAGGCGGAGGAGGATCTCCTCGATGTGCTCCTCCTCCAGGACTGGCGGCCTCCGCGGCATTATGCTGGCCTGGATTGCGGCGGCGGGTGGGCGATGGCGCGGCGCGACACGCGAGGGGTTTGGTTTGGTTTGCTCGGGGGCGGGGGCGGAGCGGCGAGCGAGAGAAGAATGAAATGGAATGGAGTGGAGAAGAAGAACCGGGACGGGACGGGACGGGTTTGCTTGCTTTTCAAGCTGCCAGCCTGGCACCTGCTTCGGCCCAAGGCCCAAATACGCTGACAGGGCCTGGGTGCCAGCGGGACTGAGGATGGGCCCCGCGACCTCCCTCCTCTCCTCTCGCGTCGGCCGAATCCTCAATCCTCAGCAACCAGCAGCACATGTCGGCGGTGGCGGCGGCCCTGGTGGAGGAGCTCGTCGAGGAGATCCTCCTCCGCTTCCCACCCGATGAGCCGGGGAGCCTCTTCCGCGCCTCTCTCGTCTGCAAGCCATGGTGCCGTCTCATCTCCGGGCCCCGCTTCAGGCGCAGGTACCGCGAGTTCCACCGCACGCCCCCGATGCTGGGATTCCTCTGCGGCGGGCTCGCCAGCGACGGCGCCCACACAACCCGATTCGTGCCCACACCGGCCTTCTGCTCAACGCCGCTTGCCGAGCGGCGTCGCGGCGAGTGCCGCTTGCTGGACGCACGGCACGGGCGTGTGCTTCTTCTGAATATGAAGGGACTCCCTGTGCGGGCTCGGTGGGGTCCGTCGTCCTCGTGGTTTGGGATCCCATCACCGACGAGCAGACCGAGATTCCCGTGCCCAAGCTGACGCCGCCGTTCATGCTCACGCGCCGCACCTGGACGAATGCGGCAGTTGTCTGCACCACCGGCGCCGGCGCCGGCGCCTGCTGCGACCACCTTGATGTTCATCTGGACCTACTCATCCGATGCTGGATCGTGGAGCGACCCAATTTCCACTCAGCAACATGACGACGACTATGTTGATTTGTTCTCTCCCAGTGTGCTTGTGGGGAAGTCGCTCTAGTTTGCTTTCCCGAGTATGAAAGCAGTTCTCAAGTATGATTTGGAATTTCATGAACTGTCTGTGGTTGGACTACCACCTATGACTACATCATTCTTTGGGAAGCCTGCCATCCGAGCCGAACCTCTTTTGGTTGGCTTTGTAGTGGATCGAGTTGGTGTCATTTTATTTAGGGCAGATAATGCGCTCTTCACAGTTGATCTGAAGACGATGCCTAAGGTGAAGAAAGTTTGCGATCGGGTCGGAAGCATCTCCACTGTTGTTCCTTATATGAGCTTCTACACTCCAGGTACATTTTCTTGGTTTGGTTCAGTTTTCCAATCATTTTCAGAATGAGTAATATTCTACCGTAGTCACTAACATGAAATCTACTCTCAAGAATGACGAATTTATATAAAGTGGAATGTCACCCAATTAATCTTGTATCACTATGTTATCCTACCTAAATCGTTTTTTATTATGGGCCATTTTAGAAACTGGTTATTAGATATGCCATGAAATTATTCATCTGTTAAGACGGCATGCTCAGATGGTAGGTTCCTGACAACTTAATTGGCCTCAGCCATGAAGCAGTTGCGTTGCTTTGATGAGCTTCTACAATTCAGATGTGATGTGCCCATTTTTTATCCTACTCACCCATTACCTCTGATAACAAACAAATAGATGGTGATATTGACATTAAAATGACAGACACATTTGTCTTCTGTTCCTGTGGATGGCAATTGTTTTATTTGTGAGAAGCAAGTGTTCATCAAAGGCAGATTTCATTCTTTATTCAGCTAATAATGTCATTCTCAAAAATTGTAACATTCTGCAGCTTTGGGAGCGGCTTCTACAGGTGAGGGACCAAGTGCCGGTGGCTCAAGTGCTTGAAAAACTCAAGGTGCTTATGTGAGAGCTTCTTTATCAAGGGCATATTCGGTAGTAGTAATGGTAAATTGCATGATGCCTATCGTATTGGCACAGCATTCCTAGCTTTAGTGAGATTGGTGCTAGCCTCCATGTTTTCTTTGTTGTCAGCCAGAACCTCTCTTAAACCTATTAGGTTGATAGTTGGTTCGGAGGTTTATCGGGCTTGTGTGTAAGCTGTTAACCCTGTGTTGTCCTACTTTATCATTAACTATTTGTGCTCAGGTATTAATTGTTGCCTGAGGGTGAAACCTGAACTCTGCATATCATTCCTTCCTTTTAAAATTATCTGTGCCCCCCCAAAAAAATGACCGTTATGAAATCTAAGCATTGCAATCTCATACATATGGTGAATGTTATTCTTGCATAAATTTATTGTGGTTCAATATCTTGTGGATTCTAACTGCTGCTTGGATAAGAAGATACTAGTTTTTTAGTTTTCTGTTCTGAGGCCTACTTTTGTGTCCAGCCTGGAAAACATCCAAAGTCAAGCTAGCCTATATGTTTGTAAACCTTGAAATTAGAACACAGCAGTCAATAGGTACAAGACCATTGCCACAACGCCACCATACAGCTTGTCCAAGGTAAACCTCATGGGGAGAACATAACTGACGTCATCAAAGAATAACAGAAAATTAGTTTTCACTTGGCTTTAGTTCTCATATTGGTTACAGCTGGTGTATGGTGTTTGTTTATCTGGATTCTGTACTCATCGGCGAAGCTCAAGCTATAACAGAACTGAGTTTTCAGTTTTTTCACTCACATTTCCTAGACACTTCATTGGTCATCAGTATTGTTTGTACTTGAGTTCCTGTCTGAATGGACCCTGTTTGCCGCAGGAGTTGATCGTGAACTGAAGATGGTCATGGCTTGTCTTGGCATGAACGATTTTCAGTATTTTGTTGAGTTCTTGAGAAAGTGGTTGGTTATGCTGACCTGAAGACGCACGCATTTCCTTTTTTGAAGAATGACCATGTCGTTCTGTTTCAGCGAACAACCATTGGGGATTTGGGGGGTTTTCTGTTTTTAGTTCGGTTTCAGTAGACAGGATGTGTGTGTGTGGTGATGAGATTGCAGAGCTCTTCTCTTGGATATAAGTTATAGTTGCAACAATGTATGTCAAATTAAAACTTGCATAACAAATTATGAAACTCGATGGTGTTAGTTGATGATATTCAGTGTGCTGTCTAAATGGCCTAAGAAGATGGAAACTAGACACTGAACTTGGAACCTTATTATATAACTATTATAGCTCAACAATTGCAAGATATTGGTAAAATCATTTTTCCATGGCGTGTAGATGAGATATTAACATTAAGGGGATTTTTGCGCCAGGACACTACACTTTTTCAAAATTGCCGTGGGACACCGCATGTCCTAAAAAAAAATCTTCACAACACAGGAAAAAGTGTCCCACAACAAACGAAAAATATTTCAGTGTCTCAACCAATTTTGGATAAGTATAGTGTCACATAGCAAAAATTCCCTAACATTAAGTTGGGGACATATGGATTGACTTTTCAAGCTATTTGATCTTTTTACTGTGAATTGCATGAGTATTATTTAGTTAAAAAAACAAGAGAACTTGCTAAATGGAAAGGATCTTTTTCACTAAAAAATGAGCGATCTTTTTTTGTCAAAAAAAAATACAATGGGATTTGTCCAAGGAGACGTCCTTTGCCCCCTCTCTTCGTGAGAACAAGTGTTCGTCAAAGCCAATTTGTATATTTCTGAAATTTTGGGAGTGGGATAGCAGCCTTAGCATCAGCAACCTTAACTTGTTGGCCTTCAGGGTTCTTGTGTTTTTAATAGTAGTGATTTCTGATAAACATTTTAGCTTGACCATTTGTTTCAAATATAATGGTCATCACAAAAACAAAGGCTTCATGTAAGTACTTTTTATACGTAGTAAGCTTCATGTATACTATGAAAATATAGTTAATGAAGAATCTAATGATACTTAGTTGATATTGTCACATCCAATTTTAAGAATAAAATTGAATGTGAATAACTCATGTGCGTCCAGAGATCAATCACATACATAAGCCGACAAATCTTTAAATAGTACCATCACTGAGTGCTTATTACATAACGAATAATATTCTTAAATATAACAACGGAAATAAATAGATAACTCTCGCGGCGAAGCTCCACTTCACAGGGAACGCCGACTGGTTGACCACTAGCCTAGTACTCTTCACGGTAGTCTTCATAGCCATCTGATGAGATTGATAAGGGTGAACACTTAAAGTACTCAGCAAGAGTAACACAGGGTTATGAAGCTCAAAGGCTGACACTGTCGGAACTACGGTTGCTTTTAGCTTGGTCAAGTTTTACCAACACTTAGCTTTAGTTATGCATAACCCAATTAATAACCACATGATAAGTATAATAATAAACATTAACAAATAAACAACATGATCATCTACACTGTGAGTTTTTCAGACCGCTCGTGACCGTGAGCACGGCTATCATGATAGATTTACACTCTGCAGAGGTTACACACTTTACCCACAAGCCGTGTTGCCCATATGCCCGGGTTTGCAACTCCCAAAACACTGCCAAGGTGAGTGGGCAGGGTACACTATGAAGTCTTTCAAAAAGTCTTTCTAGCAAGTAGTAGACCCTATGGACCCAATGCAAAGGGGTGTAGGTGAGTGGGCAGGGTACACTATGAAGTCTTTCAAAAAGTCTTTCTAGCAAGTAGTAGACCCTACGGACCCAATGCAAAGGGGTGTATGGGACCCCCGATGGTACCACCCGCAGCGATCCCCACACAAGCTATACCCCATAACCAGCTCGGCAAAGGTGTCTTTCACGAACTACAATCATGCTAGTCCAACTCTCATAATTGACTAAAACCAGAGCCATGTTAGCACTTGTGGTTGCGTTATTATCCCAGCTTTTGCCCTACAGTGGTGTCCTATTCCATGTTGCTACAAAAGCCAATTTTATCTCATTGTTGCATATATCATTAGTCAAGATTCTTCTCATAATTCATAAAGCATAGCAGATCTACCCATATGCAATAGTATCCCAAGGTGACAAGGTACAAGATAAGAAGCTATGATAAAGATCTAAATAGGAATCAATTGAGACACATGTAATCATGACTAGGTGAATTAAGGTGAATAGGTAACAAGGATGATCTCATATTAAACTTGCCTTGATCACAAAGCTCCTGGTGGTCCTGATCTGCTGTAAAGAATTCTTGATCACCGAAAAACTCACCGGTTGTACTCGATCAACATCACTACGCAATCATCCAAACAAGCATACACGAAGCAACCAAGATATAATTAGAACATTACACCAAAATAATAAAGAGGTTTTGAAAAGATTATAAAACAGATCTATACTATACTACGATCACAAAGACGCAAAATTCACGCTAAACGGATCTAAAACGAATAAACTGTAGATTAAATAAGATTTACTATACAAGATTAAAGCATTAAAAGAATTAATCTAATCTTGATTTTAAAAAGTGATTAACATAGATGAAATCTATATTACTGGATAGAGCATAAAGTTACGGATCTAACACAAGTTGAACGGATTAAATCGGATCTAAAACGAGCAAGTTATTAGCATTTGAAAACAGTGGCAAATCTGAAAATAGCTATTTTCATTTATTTATAATTGAAAACAGATCTGAAAAGGGAATACGCTTTCCAGAGGGAAAAGCGTAGAGCTGAGTGGCGCCAAAGGACTGCGGGTTGGTTTGCAAAAAGGTGGGGGGCTCTTTAGCAAAAGGGGCGGCCGAAGGGGTATCGACTTACGCGTGCCGTTGGATCTGAAGTCGGCGGCTTAGATTAGAAAGGGGGGGGGGAGGGTGAGTGGCGCTCCTGCCGGAGCAGAGGTGGCCGCGGCGGCTCCATGGCTGGCCAGAGCCGAAGCTCGCCGGCGCAGGTCGATCGGGGGCTCAGGTGCTCGGTTTTCCAATCCGAGAGCATCGGGAGAAAGATGAGGAGGAGGCAAACTCACCTGGGAGCTCGGTGGGGCTCGGGGACGGACGAGGATGGCGGCCGGCGTGGAACAGCGGCGTCGGGCTCCTGCACACGGCGGCGCGCGCGGTTACGGCTTGTACCGAGAGGAGAGGGAGATGAGGTGTTCCGCACGTACGTGAAGCTGGTGCGAAGCTCGACGGAGAGCTTGAGGCGGCCGGAGACGCGGAACGGCGGTTGGACGGCGGTGCTCGGCTCGGCGATGGCTGCTGCTGTGAGGCGAGGACCGGGATTAGATGAGAACGACACGGGGGGTTTGCGGTGCTACTTATAGCGACCGAGAGCCAGGGAATCCGGGGCGGATTCGCCTGCTCGCGGAGGTTTCGCGCAGAGGTTGCGGGGTTCGGCGGCGTGAATCAAAGTCCGGATCGGGCTCGACTGGAGGAAAGGGAAGGGGCTGACGCGCGGACCCACGGCGTCAGTGAGAGAAGGAAAGAGAAGGCAGAGGCCGAGCGGGAGGTGGGCCGAGCAGCAGGCCGGCCCAAGCGGGTGGAGCAGCAGAGGGCCAGAAAGAGAAATAGGAGGGAGAGAAAAAGGAAAAAGGTTTTCCAATTCTTTTTCTTATACTTTGCTTTTCCAAATCCTTTTTCCAAATGGTTTTTGAATTAGTTTAAAGCTTTTGCAAACCAACAGTACAAAAGAGAACGCAGCAGCATGAGATGCACAACATGTTGAGCCCTAACATGTGATCTTTATTTTAGTTCTATTTAATTAATTCTATGATCACAACCAATGCTTGAATTAAATCAAATTAAAAAAAATTAAATTCAAATTCAAGTCTAATTTGCTAACTCAGATTTAGGGTGTTACAAATATTATAAATGTTATTAGATTATCATATAAGTTTGATCAAACTTAAGATGCTTTGTGGAATGCTTTATAATTTGGGATGAAGGGGTAACAAGAAAGGTTAGCATGGGCAGCAACTGTTGGTGTTAGATCCAGCGATGGATGCCACCAGAGATGGGGAAGCCGCAGGCAGCATGCTTGAGGAGTTGAGGTTGGCCGGTTGGGGAACAAAAACAACTGGAGGTTGAAGAAGCACTGTGCAATTTTGATCTGTCCCTTCCAGTATGGTCTGTACAGGTAAGAAAAGTATTTATGTAGCCTTTTGTCAGGAGTTAAATAATACTCCCTCCATTCTAAATTGTAAGTCATTCCAAGAATCTTTGAGAGTCAAACCATTTTAAGTTTGATCAAAGATTATAGAGAAAAACATAAAGATTTATGAAATCAAATAGGTGTAGTATAAAAATATAACTAACAAAGAATCTAATGATACTTAGTTGATATCAAATATGTTATTATCATATTATATAAATTTGGTCAAACTTTAGAAACTTTGACTCTCCAAGATTCTTGGAATGACTTACAATTTGGGATGGAGGGAGTAATAAGTTGACCAATAATAGCAATGGAACGAGTCCTCTAGTGGACTAATCAATCTTTCAACAGGTTCCAATGGGTCCATCTGCTGGTCAGATTTGGCGGCCACTTTGGATCACAAACACTTGGACTGAAGCTTCAAGTACACCGAGCCTGCAGTTCATGTGCTCCCACAGCAGGTAGATGCATTGTTCTTCACAATGCATCTCACAACCAATCCCTCACATCTCCTTACCATCGTAAGCACAGTTTTGTTCCTGACTTGTGGTGCACTACAACAGCAGCACCCTGATGGTGTCTGCATCCCCGCTGAGAGGGCTGCCTTGCTCTCCTTCAAGAAGGGTGTCACAATTGACTCCACCAATCGCCTCGCCTCATGGCATGGCCAAGACTGCTGCAGGTGGAGAGGCATCGAGTGCAGCAACGAGACCAGCCATGTCCTCAAGCTTCGCCTTCGCAATGAGAAAGCAAACCTTCACGCCGTTGCTGCATGCAATGATAACAGTTCTTTATCTGGTGAGATAAGTTCATCTTTGCTTTCCCTGGAGCAACTAGAGTATCTAGATCTTAGCGGAAATTGCTTGGTAAGGTATGGAGAAAATATACCTTCATTCTTGGGCTCGATGAAGAATTTGAGATACCTCAACCTCTCTTTCATACCGTCCTTTGGTGAAGTACCTCCTCAGCTTAGTAACCTGTCTAGGTTGCAGTACCTTGATCTTGGCTTCAACGATATTTATTCCAAGAAATATTCATCGGACATCAACTGGTTAAAAAATCTTAGGTTGCTAGAGCACCTAAGCATGAGACATGTAGATCTTTCACAGATAGCTGATTGGCCTCAAATTCTAAATGGGATTCCATCTCTAAGAGTCGTTAATCTTCGGGACTGCAAACTCCATAGCGCAAACCAGTCACTTCCATATATAAATCTCACAAAACTTGAGAAGCTTGATCTCTCTTCGAATAATTTTAGCAATGAAATTGCCTCCAGTTGGTTTTGGAAAGCAACAGGCCTCAAGTACCTCGATCTTAGTGGTCATGGATTTTTTGGCGAATTTCATGACGCATTAGAAAACATGGCATCCCTCCAAGTCCTTGAATTATCATCTGGAATTTACAACAACCTTGTGATGAACAACAACCTGGTGGTGAAAGGAAACTATAAGAATCTTTGCAGTTTGAAAATCTTAGACCTCAGTAGTAATGGAATAAGTGGAGACATATATGAGTTGATGGAGAGGTTGCCACAATGCACATGGGATAAATTGCAGGAGCTACATCTCAGAGACAATAATTTCACTGGAACCCTGCCAAATTTGACCGGCTACTTCACCAACTTGGTTATTCTTGACATCAGTGCCAACAACCTCACTGGAAGTATCCCACCAGAGCTTGGGCATCTATCTGGCCTAATCAGCTTATTACTGAAGGATCTAACTCTAAGTAACAACAACTTCAGTGGTGTCATTACTGAAGGACATTTTGCAGGCTTAATCAGCTTAAAGAATTTAAACCTGGATTCCAATAATTTGAAGGTTGTAATAGATGCAGACTGGTTTCCACCCTTCAGGCTTCAGAATGCACATTTTGCATCTTGCCGGATGGGTCCTCTGTTTCCAGCTTGGCTTCAGCAACAGTTTGAAATAATTGAACTTGATCTTTCAAGCAGTGCTCTAATTGACAAGATTCCTGATTGGTTCTGGCGAACATTTTCCTGGGCAACAAATATTGACATCTCCAACAACAAGTACCTTGCCAGCACATTTTAGTGACATGGCCATTCTAGTGCTTAATCTCAGTTCAAACCAGCTTACTGGAACAATACCACAGTTTCCAAGAAACATCACAGTATTAGACATCTCCAACAATTCAATTTCAGGACCATTACCATCAATTGGAGCTCCGCAACTCAGAATATTGTTTATGTTTTCAAACCAAATTGGTGGCAGCATTCCAGAATCTTTTTGCACATTGAAAAGTTTGCTTACTCTTGATTTGTCAAGTAACGCTTTAGAGGGGAAATTTCCTCATTGTTTTGAATTGGAATCCATAGGTTTCCTGCAAATAAGCAATAACAGTTTGTCAGGATATTTCCCTGCATTTTTGCGGACCTGCACTAATCTAGGGTTCTTAGATCTTGGAAGGAACAAATTCTTTGGAAGCTTGCCGGATTGGATTCTTAACTACAAATCTTAACTATCTTCAATACTTGGATCTATCAAGCAACAACATGTCTGGTGCTTTACCTTGGCATCTGTCAAACCTAACTGGTATGACCCTGAAGGGTAGGCTACCTCTAGGATTGTACCCATACCAATCTGGAAATGAAATTGGCTATTCCAGTGCAGTAAGTCAATTCGAAAACACCATGTTAATAACAATAAAAGGGCAGGAACTTAAATATGGCCATGGATTAGAATATTTTGTGGGCATGGATTTATCAGGCAACTCCCTAACTGGTGAAATCCCCCCAGAGATCACTTCCCTCGGTGCCTTAATAAATTTGAATCTGTCATCAAACTGCCTGAATGGAAAAATACCTAACAAGATTGGAGCCATGAAGTCATTGGAATCACTCAACCTCTCTAAGAACAAGATTTTTGGTGAAATCCCAGCGAGCTTATCTGATTTGACATCCCTAAGCTACTTGAACTTGTCCTACAACAATTTGTTTTTTTTAGATGACGCCTAGGCGCATATCTCATTAAGCAGGATAGAGTTTTTGGGAGAACAACAAACACTGGCAACAAAGCCACACGAACACAAATCGAAAAACAGCAACACGCGGTTGCCGGCCTAGCCACATACCAGGAGCAACAGGAATCAAAAGAACAAACCACAAGGCAGACCCAAGCCTCAGCACCTCAAGAGAGAAGGTCTAAAAACATCCCGCAGCTTCTGAAACCCGCCAAGCACCAGGAGCGCCCCTCGACAAGAATGTCGCCAAACAGCTGCTGCGGCGAAGAACCGATGCCATCAAAAGTACGTCGGTTGCACTGCTTCCAAAGGCCCCAACCAATCAAGAAGAAGAGGGAGTCGAACGCCTGTCTTTGCGGCTTGCCGAGAGCCTTTCGCTGTGCCAGCCACCAAGAGAAAGCCACATGAACACAAATCGAAAAACAGCAACACGCGGTTGCCGGCCTAGCCACATACCAGGAGCAACAGGAATCAAAAGAACAAACCACAAGGCAGACCCAAGCCTCAGCACCTCAAGAGAGAGGTCTAAAAACATCCCGCAGCTTCTGAAACCCGCCAAGCACCAGGAGCGCCCCTCGACAAGAATGTCGCCAAACAGCTGCTGCGGCGAAGAACCGATGCCATCAAAAGTACGTCGGTTGCGCTGCTTCCAAAGGCCCCAACCAATCAAGAAGAAGAGGGAGTCGAACGCCTGTCTTTGCGGCTTGCCGAGAGCCTTTCGCTGTGCCAGCCACCAAGAGAAAGCCGGCCCTGGCTCGACGTTGAGGGTCACCAAGCCGGGAGAAGAACCAGGAACCTATGCCAGACTTCCCTTGTGAATGAGCAGCCTATCAAGATGTGATCAATTGTCTCGGGGTCTTGATCACACAGGACGCAGATGTTGGAATCTTGTAGCCCATGCCGCCAGCGTCTATCCGCAGTCCAACATCTTTGGTGCAAAACCAACCAGAAAAAGAAACGAACCTTCGGAGGCGCCGAAGTTTTCCAAATGTTTTTTGCACCAGCTGGCAACGAAGACCCAAAGAACATGGCACCATAAGCCGACGTTGAGGAGTAGGAACCATCAGGAGTGAGCCCCCACCTGAAGGTGTCTGGTTGATCCGAAAGCTCCACCCCCTCCAGGACATCACAGACACGATCAAGTTCCACGAATACCTGCATAGTCAGTGCACCCCTCAGATGGCGCGCCCATCCATCGTTGTTCAACGCCCTGGCCACCATCAGTCTCCTCCATCTAGGCGGCACCAAAGCAAACACCGCAGGTGCAAGGTTCAGGAGAGGCTGGCTGCCGATCCAACGATCAGTCCAGAAAAAAATAGACTCGCCATTGCCGATTGTGAGGGCTGTAGCCGAGTGGAACATTGCCAACGCATTCCTATCGCTTCCAACCGGCCAGAGACCCCTCTGCCTGTCCTTCCAGACCCAGCGAACCCTCAAGGCCACCCCCGTACGCCTCAAATCCGACACACCCAGTCCTCCAAGCTCCTTGGGTCGGCACACCAGGGACCAGGCGACTTTGCACCTTCCGCCAGAGACAGCATCAGATCCGGCCCACAGGAACGCTCTTCTGAGCTTGTCGATCGCCTGAATTGCCCATGGTGAAAGGCAGAGCGCGATGGAGGTGTGGATTGGGATCGCTGAGAGCGTGGCTTTTACCAGTGCAAGCCGGTCGGCTTCATTGAGTAGATTACCCTTCCACCCCGGGATCCTTGCAGCAATCTTGTCGACGAGCGGTTGCTCATCCGATCTTTTGAGCTTGTGGACGCCCAAAGGGATGCCCAGATAACGACAGGGGAATTCCTCGATCCTGCAGGAGAGGAATTGCAACACCCTAGCTATGTCAGACTCCGAACAGTGCAGTGGCGTGGCCACACTCTTATCCAAATTGGCTGACAAACCTGATGCCATAGCAAAGATGTTCAGGGCAGCCCTGATAGCTAGCAGCTCCTGTTACACCGGTCGAACAAAGAGAACTAGGTCGTCCGCATACAGATTCACGTGCGGCCCCGGGAGACCAGTGATAGGTGATAGGAGGCCCCTCGACTCTAACCACCGAAGAAGGTGATTGAGCGCTTCCATAGCTATCACAAAAAGCATTGGGGAAAGCGGGTCGCCTTGCCGTAACCCACGAGCATGACAGATACGTCGGCCCGGTTTGCCATTAAGAAGTATTTTGGTGCTAGCCGATGAAAGGATAATGGACATCCAGTTCCTCCACCTGAGCCCAAAACCCATGTGTTGCAAGACATCGAGCAGGAAATTCCAAGCCACCGAGTCGAAAGCCTTGGCGATATCTATTTTTAGCAAGATGCAACTTAACTTTTTTCTGTGGATATGGGCACAGGACAGCTGTACGTTTCTGAAGTTATCATGCAGACAACGCCCCTTAATAAAAGCGCTTTGGTTTTCCGAAACCTACCGATCCAAATGCAGCGCAAGCCGGGCCGCCAAGCATTTGGTAATCAACTTCCCAAAACTGTGCATGAGACTAATAGGTCTGAAATCCTTGATCTCCCTTGGCGCATTCTTCTTTTTAAGCAAGATCATGTAGGCATCATTTAAATGATTGAAGCTGCGGGAGTCCAAAGACCAGAACGAGTTAATCGCATTAAGGATGTCAACTTTGATCGTTTGCCAAGCCACCTTGTAGAACCTGCCAGTGAACCCATCTGGGCCTGGAGCCTTGTCATTAGGCCAGTCCTTGACCACTTGCCAGACCTCCTCCTCAACAAAATAGCGCTCCAAGCCCGAGAGATCCAGGGACGGCACCCCCAGAACGGCCAGGTCCAAAAGCCTAGAGCGAGCGAAGTCTGAGCCGATGATGTCATTATAGAAATCAAACAGAGCATCTGCCATCTGCTCATCTTGCACAATCTCGGCGCCCCCCACGTCTAAAGATTCAATCATGTTCTGCCTCTTGCGATGACACGCTTGCAGATGGTAGAAACGGGTATTGGCATCCCCTCAGCCAAGAACAGTTGGCGAGAATGCAAACGAGCTATCGTGCGAGAAAGCGAGGCCAAGCCCAGAGTGCGCAGCTTGAGGGACCGACGCAGATCCAGCTCCCACTGTTCTAAAAGACGGTGCTCCTGCTCCTCATCAAGGCATAGAATAGCTTCCCGTGTAAGAGCTAATTGAAGCCGACCTTGGAATTGCTCCAGGCCGTGAGGGCTTTAGACGTGTTCCTTAGCTTGGCATCTAAAAGCCGACAGTGGTCAGCCTGCGTCACCGAGATACCCAAAGCTGCCGCCACCGTTTCATGGAAGCCTGAGAAAAGAGGCCAGAAGGATTCAAAGCGGAACCTCCGTCGAGCCCCTCTGGAAGAGACATGCAATTGTAGCCAAAGCGGGCAATGGTCGGAGCAGTCAGTCGACAACGGCTTGAGGAGATGACTCGGGAACTCCAACAGCCAGTCCATGGACGCGAAGAACCTGTCCAACAGCTCCAGAGTCGGGTTATCCCTTTCGCTCGACCAAGTGAAACGTCTGCCAACTAGCGAGAGTTCCTCTAGTTGCAGCTGATTAAGGAAGTCCCTAAAACGACGCATGCCTCGACGATCCAGCCTGCCATTGCTCTTATCTTGCGCCCGGTATATCATATTGAAATCCCCACATAGCAGCCACGACCCGGGCCGCGAGGCTCTAAACTGCACGAGCTCAGCAAGGAAGGCGATCTTATCAAAACCAAGCTGCGGTCCGTAGACCGTTGTGATTGACCAAGGGGGTGCCGAGGTGTCACACTCCTTCAGTGTGGCGGACACCGCAAAGTTACCGATGTTTAAATCTGAACACTGCCACCGATCGCGACGCCATCCCAGGAGAACACCACCCGCGGCCCCCACAGACGGCAAGAAAGCGTAGTCGAACAGACTACCAAGCAGATCAATAGCAACATCGCTAGAAATGGAGGGGAGCTTGGTCTCCTGCAAGCAGACCACCGACGGTGCGTGATTAAGAACTAATTGAAGAACCACTGCTCGCCGTGCCCGGCTGTTAAGACCCCGGACGTTCCACATTAGCACAGTATGGTTTGACGACATTAAGAAAACAATCCGCAAAAAGGATGATGCTAAGAAAAGCGGCCGGGCTACGACATCACGTCCTCCTGGAGCCCAGCCATATCGATGTCCATGGCCCCCAAGTCAAAATCCCCATTGAGAACAATCTGCATGACATTTTTCTTCCGTACCGAAAGATTACCGCGAAAAGCCGCCTTAAAATTCTTCTCGACCTCCAGATCCGGCGCGTCACAATGTACCTCCATCCCCAGCCTTTTTAGCAGGAGGTTTTGGGCCTGTCTGGTGGCGTTCGCAGCTCAGGGTTGCACCGCAATCCTTCCACTCCGACGGAGCTTTGCGGGGGTAGCCGGTGTACGCGACCGGCGTAGCCGCGGCCGCGAACGAATGATAGGCGAGCCCATCGGCAAGCAAACTTCCCTTTCGATCACATCCAGCACTTGCACAACGGGGGGGTCCAGTGGGCTAGGAGCCACCGCGGACGCACCGAACTCGTCACTGTCTTGGGGGGAGCCAAACCCATCGTTGGCACACCGAGCTCGTCGCTGACTTGGGGGGGGTAGCCAACATTGAGTTTGCCAAGACAGGGGAAGCAGGAAATGTAGCCGTGAAGCCAAACTCAGCACTCAGGCAGCTTTGCCACCAGTCCACCTGCGAGTGCGGAGGATGCGCCGCAAGGGAACAACCCACTTGCAGAAGCTGAGGCGCAACGTTGATGAAGGCATTGACGAAGCCGGTGTGCTGCTCCGTCCTGTGCACCGTCGGGGACGGAGTGTCGAGAAGTAGAGCACGGTGGAAACTGCGCCGCTGCAAAGAGGCCGAAGCAGCGATCTTGAGGCGGTCTAGAGAAGGAGTCGTCGATCCCAGCGGCGCTGGAGACGACGGTGATGTCCCTGCTTGTCTAAATTGCGCCGGTGGTGACAGTTCGGCACGCGTAGCGCTGGGGACAGGCCATGTGGGGCAGGCAATGCCGCCCACCAAGATACTTGCGACCTTAGGGATGGAAACACACTCAGAGTCGGCCGGTGAGTGGCGGCTTGTAGGGTGACAGTTGCGGTGTCGGGGATCAGAGCTCACCGAGTCATCATCCGAATCCCGACGTGGGGTCGGCCAGTCGTCCTGCGGGGCATCCTCCCCAAAGGCATTGCCCCCACCCTGGGCATCATCAGGCGGTCCAGCGCCATCCCCCATTGGAATAGCCGGTATCCCGAGCCCTTGGTGCGCAACCAGCCGTAACCGCACAAGGTATTGGAGGCCCCGACGGACGCTGCTCGCCTCCTCGCCGGCCTCCGCACCGGCGACGTGCACCACTAGCTCAGGAATGAAAATGATCTTCTCCGGATCGATGAAGGCCGGGTCCCAGCACCAGGCTTCAACAAAGTTTTCCCGATCATCCTCCAGGTGGCGGTCCCTGGAGTTTGACAGCTGCACCTCCGCACAGCAACGGCCCAGCACCAACTGAGCAGTCGTGGCGTCTCTAGCATGAGCCGAGACATTTCTCAGTGCCACCACCACCCGGTGGGTGAACATCCCAGCCACTGAGTTAGCCACCCGCGTCCATGGCTGCCATCTAAGAGGCATAAGATGGCCCCAATTTTGAGAGGCCAGCACCCTATCCCGGTGCTCCCGCCTGGAGAAACGCACCAGAAAGTCCTCCGGCTCGTGCAGTCGAACATCCACTTCATCACATTGGATTTCGAAGAAGTTGTAGAGAGCTTGGTAGACCATCATGACCGAGACCCATGGCCGGGTACCCCCGATCGTGGCCACCAGCGCCAGCGCAAGTTCATCCTCTGTCGCTTCAACATGAGGCGCTCGCGGGACCACCACCAAGGATGAGTGACCTCGGCGAGGCAGATCCTACAACAATTTGTCAGGGCCTATACCCACAGGCCGGCAGCTTGACACCCTCAGCATAGACAACCCTTTGCTTATGTACATTGACAACAGTGGGCTTTGTGGGCCTCCTCTTGAAAAGAGTTGTTTCAGAAATGACAAGTCCATCAATGGTGATCACAGAAATAGCAGAGAAGAAATTGATCCAGTGTATTTTTATCTTGGTCTTATATTGGGATTTATTGTTGGACTATGGATGGTGTTCTGTGCCCTGCTGTTCAATAAGACATGGAGGAATTCTTATTTCAGGCTATTTGACAAGCTCTATGAAAAGTCTATGTGTTTGTGGTTTTAAGATGGGCAAGGCTGACTAGGAATTCAGCTGCAAAGTAAGCAAAGCACGTTGAAATTAATGGCCATGCCACAAGCAATTCACAGTTGGATGGTGTTAGTGAACCACAGTAAGAAAGATCATGATGAAGTTGTTTAATTCTTCTGGTATTCCTAAGAACTACTGTGACGAAGCTGTCCATTTAAAACTTTTTCTGCACTTCTGCAGGGGTTATCAATGTGCTGTTTTTACCTAGCTGCAAGATAAGTACCACATCCAGAATAATGTGTACTCTGTGATTCTGTGAGCTACTAATGAATATAAGATGATGGTTGTGTACTGTTCTGAAATTGTTTTCTGAAGCAATGAGAGCAGGGTCCCCAAATCCTACTGGAGAACAATATGCAGTCTAATACTAATATAGAAAGAAAGAGAAAAAAAAAACTGCTACTGTTTATGCAATCAAACAACAAACAGGCATCATTCATTCGGAGGTAAAATTCATGTATGAACCTTACAATGCTTTTTGTCCCAGGCGTTACCCGAGTAACAGCACTGACGAGCAGCCTCTGAATCAGGGTTTTTCAAACCGGTCGGTAACCGCGGTTACCGACCGGTTACCGACAAACCGCCCGTGGACGGTTCGGTTTCGGTACCGGTTTGAATTCAAATTTCAAATTTGAAAAAAAAAATCGAAAATGCTGAAAAAATTCCTAAAAATAGTTCATGATTTATAGAGTCGAATGGTATACAAATTTTTCAAATTGGAGTTCGTTTGCTATTTATTTTGACGTGTACAAGTTTGAAAAAAAAAGAAAAACTTTTTTCTTTTTTTTCAAACTTGTACACGTCAAAATAAATAGCAAACGAACTCCAATTTGAAAACAAATTGCACCATTCGACTCTATAAATCATGAACTATTTTTAGGAATTTTTTCAGCATTTTCGATTTTTTTTTTTCAAATTTGAAATTTGGTTTGGGCCAAACCTAGTTACTCTCGTGCCCCAACTTAGGGGAGTACGAATTTGTCGAGTTTGATCAGTACTATAATCCTAAGTATTTTATTGATCAGGCGGCACCCAGATTTGAACTGGGGGTAAAGGATTTGCAGTCCCCTGCCTTACCACTTGGCCATGCCGCCAAAAAATCCGATCTAAAATCGAGAAAAGAGCAAATATTCATTCACATTTTTTACTAATTACTAAAACCTTTTTCTTTTATCTTGAATCTAATTCTACTTACTTTCTTTTTTAGAATCTTTTTCAAAAAATAGATTTCTGCTTTTTTGGATCCAGTTTCGCTTATTCTCCTCTCTGACCGCGTGCCTGTTGAAGAATGAGCCGGCGACTCATAGGCAGTGGCTTGGTTAAGGGAATGGAACCCACCGGAGCCGTAGCGAAAGCGAGTCTTCATAGGGCGATTGTCACTGCTTATGGACCCGAACCTGGGTGATCTATCCATGACCAGGATGAAGCTTGGATGAAACTAAGCAGAGGTCCGAACCGACTGATGTTGAAGAATCAGCGGATGAGTTGTGGTTAGGGGTGAAATGCCACTCGAACCCAGAGCTAGCTGGTTCTCCCGAAATGCGTTGAGGCGCAGCAGTTGACTGGACATCTAGGGGTAAAGCACTGTTTCGGTGTGGGCTGCGCGAGCGGTACCAAATCGAGGCAAACTCTGAATACTAGATATGACCCAAAAATAACAGGGGTCAAGGTCGGCCAGTGAGACGATGGGGGATAAGCTTCATCGTCGAGAGGGAACCAGCCCGGATCACCAGCTAAGGCCCCTAAATGACCGCTCAGTGATAAAGGAGGTGGGGGTGCAAAGACAAACCGTTTGAACTACGCCGTTTGAATTCAAAATGCGAACCGTTCGGTTTGGGACCGGTTTGGGCGGTTACCGACGGTAACCGGCAAACCGTTACCGGCCACCGGTCGGTAACAAAAACCCTGCTCTGAATCACAAGGCATGGCCGCCAAATTGGTATGAGTTCTGGATTCCTCGTCTGAAGTCTGAACTCTGAACTAGTGGGAACGAACCAACGTGCTCGATCGTCACCTTCAGTCGCAGCGTTGCTACGGGCTTCGTCGGCCAAGCCTTGGACTCCGTGTGAGGTCGCTCCATTGCCACCATTTGTGAATCGGCGTGCGCCGGCGGTGAGCACCAGCGGCTGGGCGCATTCAGACACGCATTCCGTCGAACTGTTGGCGGGCGCGGGGCACCACGTCAGTGCTCACGCCGCTCTTGGACGTCGCAGGAAGTGGCGAGAGCGGCACGCAGATGCGACTCGCGTCCGCGGTGAGTGTAGGGCGGCGGCGGCGGCGGCGGCAACGGAACGCGGGAAGCACGGTGTCGGCTTGTCGGGGCCTCTGGCGACCTCGTGGGCGCGATTGCGATTTGCGAACTACAAGATCCACCTGTCAATCAGGCCGCCCCTCAACAAGGTGGTTCGTGTTGGGTTGGGTTTTGGGCTCTTGGGCCGGAATCCGGATGGGCTACTTCTTCTCACTTCTTTTTTTTTTTGATCGGTACTTCTTCTCACTTCTAGTTCTAGGCTTCTAGCTAGCAGCTTGCCATGCAAATCCTAAAAAAAATAAGAGGAAAATCCACCGGTGATCCCTGAAGTTGACATGAAGTGTCAGTCCCCGAATTTTTAAAGTAATATCTGTATGTCCCTAAACTTGGCATAGGGTGTCATTCAGGTCCCAAACTTTCAAAGTAATCATTGTAGGTCCCTAAATTTGGCAGAGGGTGTCATCGATGTCCCAGTTAATGTAGCTATTTCGGCACAAAAATTTAAAAAATAAAATCTAAATTCGAGGTATTGTAGCTACCTTCCGTAAAATATTCTAAAAATTGTATATGTTTAATACGATCTCAGATGAAAATAATTTTATATAAAAGTTGTAGCTCTCGACGAGATCTACAACTTTCTAGTTTTGAGTTTTTAAATTTGAGGTCCTCAAGACACTACAAAAAATCCATTTTCAGCAGTATATTAATCGCGTACCCGTCTTTGTCGCATTGGAAAAATCATATTTTTTATACGCTATCAGATGGAGATACTTTCTATATCAAAGTTGTAGCGCTTAATGACACCTACAACTTTCTAGTTTTGAGTTTTTTTAATTTAAATTCTTTAATATCCTAAAAAAATGCAACCACTATGCATGAATTGAAATTAGCGTTTTATTTTTTAAAAATGCAAAAAGTTACAAGTCAGTTTTTTTATAATTTAAATTTTAAATTTTAAATTTCAAGATTAGAAAACTTACAACAGTATTTTAGGACCCTAAATGGTATCAATTCAAAACATTTCCAAATAAAAAATCACTGGTCCTGTCGAGGGATATAATTTTGATGTAAAATTTATCTTCATCCGAACTCGTTGGAACGTGTGTTTGGACTTGGATGAGACCCGAAGACAAGTTCATGTTCATGATCCAAAATTAAAATCTCGAAACTAGAGGAACCTAGATGACACCCGTTAGCAAATTGAGTAACCACACGAGCATTTTCCTTGTACACGAATTTTATTTAGAGCACACAGGAGCTATTACAGTCAACTGTTTGGAGATGGAGCAGAGCAGAGCGAGATGGGCCGATGATCGCTATTCAGACGGAGATGGGCCTACAACGCCATCAGATGCAGCCCATCTACATCCGGATGTGTGGCCCATCTAAAAGAGGTGTAAGTGTCCAACGCTCAATCCCCATCCAGCAGCAAAACCTCAAGCGCCGCCGCCCGCCGCCGCCGCCAAGCTCGGAGCCCGGCCGAGAAAAAGCGCCATGCCGCGGCAGCTGCCGGACGAGCTCCTGGAGGAGGTGCTCCGCCGCTTTCCGCCGGACGAGCCCGCGGAGCTCGTCCGCGCCGCGCTCGTCTCCAGGCGCTGGTGCCGCCTCGTCTCCGACCCCGGCTTCCGCCGCCGCTTCCGCGAATTTCATAGCAGCCCCCCGATGTTGGGGATGCTTTGCAACATCTACCACCACACCGACATTGCCCAATTCATTCCCACGACTGCCTTCGGCACCCCGCGCACCGATTTCCAGAATATGCGCGTGCTAGATGCCCGCCACGGCCGTGTCCTCTTTGCGAAAGGCCGCAGCGTCCTCGTGGTCTGGGACCCCATCAGGAATGAGGTGCGGGAGCTTCCCATTCCGGATAAGTCGTTTTATGACTGGAACGCTGCAATTGTCTGCTCTGCTGCCGGCCCCTGCGACCACCTTGATTGCCACCGTGGACCCTTCCTCGTTGTTTTTGTGTGCATCAACAAATATGACAATCCTGTCGTCTACACCTACTCATCCGATGCTGCTGCCTGGAGTGAACCAGCCATTTGTCAAGACTACATGGTTACATTCTGGATGGGCAGTGCGCTTGTGGGGAACACTCTCTACTTTGGTTATTATGATCGGACGGGAAGCACAGCTCTCAAGTACAATTTTGAATTGCATCAAATGTCGATGATTCAACTACCATCATCTCTATCGATGATGTCTCTGCTGCACTCTAGGCTTACAACCACAGAGGATAGTGAACTGGGGCTCCTCATCATAGATGACTCCAAACTCTACTTGTGGTCAAGGAAGGATACTCATGAAGTAGATGCTATATGGGAAAGAAGAGTCATCATTGATCTTATTAACACAGTATTCCCTGTTGATGTTGATGTAACCAAACTTCATGTGATTAATGGCTCTGTTGCTGGTATCATTTTCATGAGGACCGGCGATGGGGTCTATACAATTGATCTGAAGACCTACAAGGTGAAGAAGGTATATGAGGGCACAACTTACACCATCTTTCCGTACATGAGCTTCTACACTCCAGGTACAATGACTCTACTTTTTTTTTTAATTTCACAATGTTCAGAACGAGAAATAATGTAGCTACTAACATGGTGATAGGCTCCTGAATAACTTAACTATGGAAGTGCAATATCTCAATTACGTTACTTACTAGCATGGCGCAATAGAGCTCAACAGTATTGGATTTATGAAATTGCAATATCACAATCTTATATCGACCTGGGTTGATCCTGCCTAAATCTTTTCATTATCGACAATCTCTGAAACTGATTAGGTATGCCTATAGGAATTCATTGTTCTACTTATCTTCATTGTGCTCTCATGGTAAGCATGACAACTTAGCCTTAATTAGCCAGAAGGTATGCAGCAGGAGAGACAATAAAAACGTATTTACTTTGACGAGCGTCTACACTTCAGATGCTTCCTCCCTATCTTTAATCCTGTTTATTCATAGGCCATTGCCGTCATCTGTGAATGGATAGTGAACATCGGGGGCTAAATTTTAGGACATAGTTATCTTAATCAGTTTGTGCAAGTGTGACTATTGAATAATAAATTACTGTTGTTTGGTTGGTGAGGAATAATTGTTCACCGAGGGCGAATTTGATTACTCAATCAGCTGATGTGATATTCTCAAAATTTGTAAATTGTTGCAGCATTGAAGGCAGCCTGTTTAGATGAGGATTGAAGTGCAGCTGGATCTAGTGCATGACAACAAAACTGTGTCGGAGTAATGGTCGATAGCAAGCATGAGATGTATAGTCTATTGTAGGACTAGGACGTCTCCTTTTGCAACAGTGAGACCTTAATTTGTTGGTTTGTATTTTTAAGGCATGAGTTCTTCTTAAAAAAAATTAGCTTTATTGAGCTCGTTTGTAAGCTGTTAAGTGCTGCACCCTGGCATTGTCCGTCCTGTTTGTGTTGCAATCCAGAAATGTGCATTCCATTTATTGTACAATTCTCTTCCTGGGAATGAAAGCATGAAGCATGCTTATTCTGATTTCTGAGAAACGAATCCGAGGTTCAGTTCCAGTGAATGGAACAAGTGCCCCCAAGTAGAAGCAGGTGTTTGATATGGCGAATCATGCTCCGTCATTGTTCACCGAATGCCGCCCTGAAGCAAGAGCAGTGTTTAAGATTTTCAGTTTTGGCTTGCTGGAGTGGTTTGTTGTGTGCGTGCGTGGCCGTGTGTAGCAGTGCTGGGCTGCTTCCCTCTTGCCTCTTGGTATTGGGAACGAATAAACTTGGTAATGCTGGAAAAATGAATCTGCCCCTTGTGCTTTTATTCTAACTGTGGGTTGGGTTAAGAGCCAAATTTGATTTGCCCGAAAGAAATTTGTAAGTTTAATAAACTCTTCATTCACAAGTACGAAGCGCAGACCCCCCCATATGCAGCCATGAACCAGGTTGGGATGGGCCTTACTCGTCAGGCCTCTCTCTACTCTTGTGTTTCTCCCTTCAGCTAGACTAGAAGCAGGAAAGCAGTATTTTGGTGAATGGTGAAGCTCTGCCTATGACAGAACAGGCCGGTTAGATGCAAAATCATCTGCCCTTGTCCATGTTCATTCACTTTCCTGAAACGATCGATTCATCAGCCATGCCCATCAGTATGGTTCCGGGAGTCTGAATGGAAAGGCTGCATCAGGAGCTACCTGATGTCTGACGCTGACGGCAAATCATGGTTCTGATGTCTGATGCACAATTTTTTCTCTACTGACCTCTCCTACTTCACTCCTTCAAATTTTTTTCTCTACTGACCTGTCCTTGATATGCAGCTATACTTATTTTTCAGTGAGTAATCAGTAATGATTCTGATTCAGCCATGAACTTCATCAGACCAAGCATATAAGCATATATGTATATTTTTGGTTTGAATGAGAAGTGTCAATCTGCCAGTACAATCTCGGTTGAAAACACTTTCCTTTCACGTGCTTTATTCTTTGATATATGCAGAGCATGTCTTCTACTATAAAGACCATATGTTATGAAAACCTGGATTTAGGACTATTTTTTACATTGATATTTCAGAAAAATCAGCATCTGTGGGTCTCTTAGTTTTGTTACTTGCTCACATATCAGACATGTACTTCCATTATGTTTCAGTTTTTCTATTCTATTGCAATTTACAAATGACGTATGCAAAAAGAAAAAAAAAGTGTCACCTGACACAGTTACATTTTGCTGCACAAAAGTATTGAACATCAATGGTGATCACTTCCTTTCTCCTTATCTAATTCAAAGTTTCGGAGATGCACAAAAGTTCAGCTTGAGTAATACTAATCCCGTGTGCTGTGTCTGTAACTCTGTGTAATGTGTACTGTATGCCGTATGCGCGTGTGGTCAATGTTTGAAGAGTTTCTGAATAAGTAAAAATTGTATCTCTGGTTCAGTTTCTGCATGCACAGCTGGAACTTGATGGCGTCCAATACTGTACTGTACATTGGTGGTGAGCAGCATTAGCAAGATAGCAACACAGTGAACAACAGTCTGAACACTGACACTGTACAACTTCTCTTTCCACTCGCTGAAGGTATTGTCCTCTGTGGACTGAAGGTGTGTCATCCCAACTGAACTTGCTCGCATTCAGTCAGCTGCCTGTAGATAAATTCAAGAGCAACGGGAAAATGATTATTTGGTTCAGGTTTTTCGTGCGTCCTGCAAAAGATTACTAGGCCGCAACTAGCCCTGCCCACCATACGGAACCTGATGGTGTCAGCTCACGGCATTACACAAATCTTGTTTAGAGCACAAGAGGAACATATTACTGTCTACTGTTTGTGTTTGGAGATGGAGCAGAGCAGAGCAGAGGAACATGAGCTATTACATCACACGAGGAGCAGAGCAACCTGAGCAGGTACAGTGGCCGAGCGAGATGGGCCGATGATCAGAAGGAGCCATCCAGATGTTTGGCCCATCTAGTCTAGTCTAGAAGAGGTGTAAGTGTCCAACGCTCTTCCTCTCCTCTCCTCCGTCCTCCTCACTGTCTCTTGCGATTTCATTTCTCAATCCCCAATTCCCCATCCAGCAGCAAAACCCCTAGCCCTAGCTCCACCGACCGCCGGCGCCGCCGAGCAAAAGCGCCATGCCGCGGCCGCTGCCGGATGAGCTCCTAGAGGAGGAGGTGCTTCGCCGCTTGCCGCCGCACGAGCCCGCGGAGCTCGTCTCCAAGCGCTGGTGCCGCCTCGTCTCCGACCCCGGCTTCCGCGAGCTTCACCGCAGCTCCCCGATGCTTGGGATGCTCTGCAACAATTTCTACGAGGAAACCGAATCGGTCCAGTTCATTCCCACGACCGCCTTTGGCACCCCGCGCACCGATTTCCAGGACATGCGCGTGCTGGATGCTCGCCACGGCCGTGTCCTCTTTGCGAAAGGCCGCAGCGTCCTCGTGGTCTGGGATCCCATCAGGAATGAGAAGCGGGAGCTTCCCTTTCCGGAGAAGCCGTTTTACATCTGCTCCGCTGCCGGCCCTGCGACCACCTTGATTGCCACCGTGAACCCTTCCTCGTTGTTTTTCTGTGCATCAACAATTTTCACAATGCCGTCGTCTACACCAACTCATCCGATGCTGCTGCATGGAGTGAACCAGCTATTGGTCAAGAGTCAAGACGTCATCGCTACACTCTGGATGGGAAGTGCGCTTGTGGGGAACGCTCTCTACTTTGGTTATTATGGTTTGACGGGAAACATATCTCTCAAGTACAATTTTGAATTGCGTCAAATGTCTATGACCCAACTACCATCATCTCTATCGAGTATGTCCTTCCTGAAATCTAGGCTTACCACCACAGAGGATGGTGGACTGGGGCTCATCAGCATAGATGTCTCCAAACTCTACATGTGGTCAAGGAAGGATGTTCATGAAGTAGATGCTATATGGGAAAGAAGAGTCATTATTGATCTTAACACAGCGTTCCCTGTTGATGTTGATGTAACCAAACGTGGTGTGATTGGCTGTGGTGCTGGTATCATTTTCATGAGGACCGGCGGTGAGGTCTATACAATTGATCTGCAGACCTACAAGGTGAAGAAGGTATACGGGGTTAGAGCTCACGCCATCTTTCCGTACATGAGCTTCTACACTCCAGGTACAACTCTGCTATTTTTTGGTTTCATAATGTTCAGAACGAGAAATAATTTAGCTACGAAAATAACATGGTGATAGGCTCCTGAATAACTTAGCTATGGAACTTATAGTATCGAACTGGGTTGATCCTACCTAAATCTTTTGCTGTGACCAATCTTTGAAGCTGATTAGATATGCTTATGAATTTATTAATCCATGACGCACGTTTTCCCCTCATTGTAAATAAGGCCCTATCAACCTAGGCTCATCCAGGGGCCCTGAAAGGTATGCATCAGGAGCTATAATAAAAAGTTATTACTTGGATGAACTTATACACTTCAGATGCCTCATATCTATGACCATCATTAATCCTGTTTTTTTCCGTAGCACTCATCTGTTAATTGATGGAGATATCGGTGCTAAAGTTAGGGACAATTATCTTATTGAGATCATGCATGTGTTGATGTTAACTGGTCTTGCAACAAATAGTGAATTATTGATGTTTGGTTGGCGGGGAATAAGTTTTATCTAGGGAAAGTTTTATTCTTCAATCAGCTCATGTTATTTTTTTATTGCTGCAACATTGAAAGGCACTTGCACATGTCATGATAAACTAAGGTGCATCAATGAGATCTATGGTTGGGTAGCACTTTGTGCATCAATGAGATTGGTGTTAGCCTTAATTCCTTGCTCTTCAAGATTGTGTTTAAAAAGTTGTTTCTCTTAAACTTTTTAGCTTCATCATTAATTGGCTTCAATGTGTCAGACCTGTATGCAAGCTGTGAACTCCTGCTTGTGATAAAATCCTGAAATGCGCTTATCATTCTCTCATTTAAAAATATCTAGGCCCAAAAGGTTGCAAATTATTAATTCAAAGCATTGCAGTTGAATATGCTGCATGTCTGCATATCAAATTCATTCCTACTCCCTCCGTTCCAAATTATAAGACCTTCCAAGAATCTTGGAGAGTCAAAACATTTTAAGTTTAACCAATAATTATAGAGAAAACTACAAATATTTATGACATCAAATAGGTATATTATGAAAATATAATTGATAACGAATCTAATGATACTTGGTTGACATCATAAATGTTATTATATTGGCATATACGTTTGGTCAAACTTGAGATATTTTAACTCTCCAAGATTCTTGGGATGTCTTATAATTTGGAACGGAGGGAGTACATAAATTCATTGTGGTTCAACATCATGTGGATTATTGTATTGTAACCAGAAACTTGCTAGTTTATTGCTGTGACATTTTTCTTTTGTTGGAACCTTGATACAAATCCAAGGTCAGTCTCCTTATTATGCATGAATCTTGAAACACAATGTAGTGGGGGCAAGATCATTTGACATAATTCTGCTTGTGTGTAAGTAAACACATGCCCAAAAACTAACTGACGTCATGAAAGCAGTGCACATCAGTTCTCATCTTTGTTAGTAGTAAATCTGTAGTAGTTAAGTTATTCTGTTTGATATGTGCCACAGTGCGTTGGTGAAGCTCTACTTATCATAGAACCAGGTACAACTTTGTTTCTATTTGTTTGTTTCACTTCCCTGAAAGTTTTATCAGTCATCAGTATGGTTCAGTACTGGAGTTCATGTCTGAATGAGCCAGGCTGTAGCATGTGCTGATGGTGAATCATGGTCGGTCCTGCTCCTTGTGAAGGATGAACAGTATTCAAGCCTTCATAGCTATGTTCTATGTTTGACTGTCTGGGGCCCTCTACTTGGGAATGAGGCATGTTTTCTGATGCTGAACTGAACTTGCCTGTGTTGGCATCATTGAAAAATGCCTGGTTAGGTTCAGTTCAGTTTCAGCATGCCAATGTTGTATTTGTATGCTTGTGTAGTGAATAAATTGAAGAGCTCCTGAAAACATAAAAATGGCTGTTTGGTTCAGTTTTTAGTACAATTATTTTTGTGCCATGCTGCCCTCTCCTAACATGCTCCTTCAGGTCCTGTCTTCCATACGCAACTGTATTTTTTTTCCCGTTTTGAATTGTCGCATTTTGGCACCCTGGTAGGGCCGCTCCTCTTAAGAAGGCGGTTGGTTATGCAACTGTATTTTCTCCCATTCTGTTTCAGACTTTCAGTGAAGGAGCACTGGGGTTACTGTTTCAGACCCTTTTTTTAGGTAAAGTTCAGTTTAATAAGTAAATAATTATGCTATATGTATGCGTATGTGGTGAATAGAGATAATAAAAAAACAATTGTTGTTTTGATGAGGTTCTACACTTATGGGGTTTTGCCTATCTGTAATCATGTTCATCCATAGCCCTCATTTGTCTGTTTATGACATTGTCGGTGCCAAGCGTGGGGACAATTATCTTAATGAGCTTGTGCAAGTGTTGCTGTTAACTGATGTTGTTGTGAATAATAATTTACTGTTGAAGGCTTGTGCAAGTGTTGCTGCAAGTGAAGTCTAATATACTACCTTGGACTAATAAGAGGTGCATCATGCTAATAACACTACCTCATATAGTTCTCCCAGTGGCGCTGGGAACATTAACATTGCAACTTTTGTCTGAAATGAAATAATCGCTGAAATAGTAAATATCTGGAAGAGATATTAGGAAAATCTTATTAGGGGAGGACTTTTTTTTTTGAACGTGAAGAGGAGTTATATTACACGAAGAGCAGGTGAATTATTACAGGAGGGCCGATCTTTTTTCAGTTTGTAGATGGGCATACGATGGCTATCTTCATTCGTTAAAGAAGTGCACATATATTTTCATCTTAGTTACTTTTTTTTCGTGAAATACTTTCATCTTAGTTACTAATACATCTATAGTAGTAGTTAATTTATTCTGTTTGGCATGTGCCACAGTGTGTTGGTGAAGCCCTGCTTATTATCATAGGGAACAGATACAAATTCGTTGCTCTTTGTTTTTTTTTACTCACTTTCATTAAAGATTAATCAGTCATCAGTATGGTTTTGTTCTTGTGTTCTGTCTGAATGAAGCAAGGCTGCAGCATGTACTCGTTTCGAAGGATGGACAGTGTTCAGCCCCCCATTCTGACTAGCTGAAGCCATATATTCTGTGTTAGACTGTACTGTCAGGGTGTTCTCTGGGCCTCCCTGGCTCCCTACTTGGGAATGAAGCGTGTTCACTGTTCAGTGATGCTGAACTGAACTTGCCTGTGTTGGCATCATTTTAAAATGCGAGGTCCGGTTTAGTTCAGTTTCAGTTGCAGCATGCCAGATTGCCAGTATGCGTGTGCGGTGAATAAACTGAGGGAGCTCCTGAAAACATAAAAATGGCTAGTTGGTTCAGTTTATGTTTTCCCTGCAAATTAAGAAAGCAAAAGCCACGTCAGTTAACATAAAAATGGCTATTTGGTTCAGTTTGTGTGTTATGGAGGAAAGGAAACGCAACAGGCACAGGGGCGAACCTACCTGATGCTGATGGTCAGAAAAACCTCGTTTTAAGAGGCAAAGATTTGTGTAGCTGTTGGGTTGAAGCGTATCTTGGCGCTGTCTTGGTGAGTTAGTTGGTGTCAGGCTCCGGCATTGCTGGCTTTGCTTTAGACCCTAGCTAGGTTCCTAAACGGTTTTCGTGAAAAAAAGGGAAAAGAGGATAGGACTGAGCCATTGACCAATTGAACTGACATAACACTTGAGTAGTGGTCCTGATTATTCCAGATTTCAGTCGACTCTGCATGACGGCGAGGGTTCGCGGGAGACGAAGTCAATGCAAAATGTACTATGGGCTGTGGTTTCTCTACGCGAATGGCCAAACGGACATCGTTTGGCTGCTCATGGGTTAAACCATGCGTGTCGTGGATGACAGTCTGGTTGGATTTCCATGCTCCATCCCAAAATCGAATTTGGCTGCGCATGCGAGGGAGTGGATCATGACCCGATCCATGCCGACCCACGATCAGGATGCTTTCAACGAGGTTGTACGATTGTTTTGCGAACATAGAGGCATAGCAACTGATTTTATTATAATGATTTAAAAAAATGTTCGGTCTTGTTGTGTATTATTTCTATAGTTATAACGCCGGCCACCTGGACCACAAATGTCGCTACCGGCCGCGCGATATTTTTGGCTCCAGAAGAAGATATGACAGTAGCAATATCAAATCAGGGGCAAGCTGGCTGCGAATTGCTCTGGCCTGGAGTTATCTAGATCATGCATGAGTGGACAGCATACACGCGAAGACCGCCACAGTTGACTGACTACACGGCACTTCCAGGAAGCTTACATGAAGCCTCTTGAGCGAGTTTATAGACAATATATATATATATATATATATATATATATATATATATATATATATATATATAATGAAAGCTTCTGTGTCTCGTGTTCTCTACTTCTCTCGCGCGCACAGAGACATCCACAGTAAGCAGCAGATTTGCAAAGACGCATCAAAAATGGAAGCACACAGCAGCAAGTGTTGAAGCAGAACGAGTGAAGTAACATATCTCGATCTCCGATATCAAGCCTGTAAGCCAACAACTCTGCGGATTCAGCATTTCCACTTTCCATTCGTCTTTGCAGCCTACGAAGTATCTGATTATATTTTCCTCTCCAATCAAACCACAGCAAGTGTTGCAGGTCATGAATCAGATCTGCTGCTCATCGAGCACAGCTGGCACTTTGTTCACAGTCAGCGCTTGATTGACATATATCATATATACAAAAAGGTAACCAAATAAGACATCACCAAACATCAGCCATGCATGCATATAGTTGCTACTACTTTGTTTTCTGTTAAGGTGTACACAGCTGTTTCACGAGATCTACAACGGTATTAATTCTGGGTACCTCCTAGCTAGGCACGGAGTAAGAGTTCAAAGAAAACACTGCCCTTCAATTCTGTAATAATTAAGTAATTAAAACACGCACAGATCGCCACCGGTCCCCACAAAAGAAACAACTTCAGCGGGAATAGTACGTCTTCATCAAGTAACTAACCATGGACACCTACGACCTTAATATTTGCGATTTGCATCCATACACATGAATCCAACGCATTAAACGACTATACCGTTGAATGTTTTCAGATGATCTGGCCTTCCTTCTACCCAAACCCTCTGGCTCCTCGGCCGGCGGAGGCTCCTGCTAGCTGGTCATCTTGACCTAGCTTGAGCAGGCCACTCGGGCTCCATGGCCACTCGTTCTCACCGTCCAGATTGATACTGTCGGATCATGCGTAGGGATGCAAAGCGGCAGCCCGCGAGCCCGCATATATAGGATTAGTTTTGCCGGTTGGCGCTTGAACTCGTAAAAATTAAGCCTATATATGGGTTCACGGGCTAGTCCACTTGCATCCTCCCGTCTCACAATCGTTTCTTGTTGTCTTTCGATTCTCTGGTGATGGGTTAACTAGCGATGATGAGTCATGGATGTGACATGATCGTGGTTAGTTTTAGCTGCATATATACAACCACTAGCAGCATCTATGCATATATGTATCAACCAACTAATAGATATTTAATGCAAAATCTAATAATAGGTATACACACTGTTCACCAAGAGCAAATTTATTGTTTCATTGACCACATACAACAAAGTTCTCCTACTGCTCTACGAAACTAAGCCTACTCCCTCCACTACAGGAAAACCGGAATTTACCGAGTGCGGAAACGTTTGCCGAGTGCCAAATATCGGGCACTCGGCAAAAAAATTAATATGCCGAGTGCCCGACGCTCGGCAAAAAAGTACACTCGGCAAATTTACCATGAGGCTAACGCCACCCAGCTTCGTTTAATTTGCCGAGTGTCTGTCGTTTGACACTCGGCAAAATAATTAGTTTGCCGAGTGCCAACCTAGGCACTCGGCAAATTAATTATTTTTTTGTTTTTTTTACTTCCAATTTTTTGTGAAGGTTTATTAAACTATGACAAACAACATGTTCAAATTTGGAACCTTTTAATTGCTTTTTTGGGTATATTTTCTTAGTTTATTTTGTTTTCTTGAATTTTCCCACATAATCTACATTTGAACTGTAGGTGCATGAAATAATAGATTTCATTCGTTTAAAAAATGTTATTCTTGTTTGTTAGTGTAAATGATGGCTAAATCCACGACTTGTCTGGAAATTTCGATCAATGTGCTCACGGGGCAACGTCGTCAACTTTGGTGCGAGTGATTTTTTAATTATATAAAATGCAAACAAATTCCAAAAATCATGAAACTTGTGCAGGTGTCATGATTTCATGTGCGGATGTCGTGGTAAAAAATTGAAAAAGTTTCGAGCACGTCATCATGTACGTTGCTTACTACGTTTAGCATTTTTAGTAAGCCAAGATTTTACTTTTAAATAGTATCAGGTTTTGCTTAAGCCCAAATGAACCAACTTATTCATAACATCATCAATTGAATTGAAATAACATCATCATAGTAACAACATGAATCATAAGTGCAACAAGGTGATAACATCGATTCTGTGAGTTTTTGGGCTACACATAACCATGAGCACGACTATTATAATAGTTTTAATACTCTGCAGAGTTTATGCATCTTTACTCATGAGTCATGTTGCCCTAATTGCTCGTGTTAATTACTCACATAACACTACCAAGGTGAGAAAGTGGGCTACACTATGAAACCTTTCATACGTTTCTCTAACAAGTTAGGGCCTCTAGGTTTCCTTGGTAGGTAGATGTAGAAACCCCACTTTCTTATGGCACATTCCTTTGTGGCTATACGAATAAGAACAGGAGCATACATGCCCTATATCCAATGTGGCAAGCCCCTTTTGCGCCATATAGGTAACCTCTAACAAGCTAGAAAAGAGCCTACTACTAAATAACCCTCACGGTTGCACTGTTATTAGTCCCAGCTTTTGCCGATAGATAATTCCTCATGGAGGGTTTAAAGCATCGTGAACAAAAGTCAATAACTCCTTCACCCTATATTCCAGTTGCTTAAATGTAAATTTTATCATTTCATCTCATAGAACCATTAGTCATAGTGTAGACCATGTAAGATTTCACTTTGCACTAGCAATCTACCCACATGCATATCTCCCATAGGTTAAGGAATAAGTATCAACATCTAGGATGTCCTTATGCGTATGAGATTAGACACATGCAAATGAATATATATTTAATATGAATAGGACATCAAGGTACATCCCATGCTATACTTGCCTTGATCCACAAACTTCTGCCTTGATCACCCACGTACTCCTCACAGTCTGAACTCAGACCACAACACAACAACACACATTCCAAGGGCGTTCTTGCAAGGAAAACATTACTTTAATTAGAACAATAGACCAACAGTGACAAATGAAAACAAAAAAAGGTTTGTAAAAAGATCCTACGCAGCACTGCGACCACATCAGCGCGAATTTCACAAAAATGGAGTTATAACGCAAAAGTTATGATTTAGACAAGATTTTCTATAGCAATTTAATTACTTAAATCCAACCTCAAAATTAACCATTAAAAACATGATTAACAGTTGCATAAACATGTAGGGAATTTAATTATGAATCTAATGCAATTTGGATTAAATCAGAGCCAAAATGATAATTATATAAGCATTTTATTGCATTTGCAAAAGTGTAAATTTTTTTAACTATTTATGAATTTATAAACAAATTGAATTTTCTGAAATTTTGAAAAAAGGCTGAGGACTGCGGGGTTCATATCCAAAGACTTTAGGGTCTCTTAGCAAAATAGCCATGCGAAGGGGTATGGGTTCATAAGAGCCGTTGGATTAGAGATGTACGGTCCAGATCTGATCAAAGAGGGGAAGAGAGGAGGTTGCCGGCCGGAACAGAGCAGGTGCGGTGCGGCGACACTGCCATTGCCGGCGAGCCCGGCACACACAGATCAAGGCCTACGGCCACGGTTTCGAGAACCGAGGGCATAGGTGGAGAGAGCGAAACGACGCAAACTCGCCTAGGCCCTTAACACGGCCATGGTCAGCGTCGAGAAGGTCACCGACGTGTGTGGAAACGGCCCTAGCTAGAGGCCACAATTCGACGAACTGAGAGCATGGGGAGAGAGAGGGGAGCATGTCGAAGCTCACCACAGTGAAATTCAAGGACGTAGGCGGACGGCAGAGCTCCAGCGAAGCTCGTTGATGAAATTCAGCATGGGAAAAGCCTCGGGAGGGTCCTTACGGCTCGACAGAGATCAGCGGTGGTCGAAATACGGCGGCAAGGCGGGTCCGAGCTCGGTGGATCCGGCCGGCGATCGTTGCGGCAGTTGCTGCGAGTGCGAGTAGGCAGTAGTGGCTCCCGTCGGCGGTTGCGGCCTCTACCCCGCTCTTCTCTCTCGCTGACCACCAGCTAGTTTTGACTAGAGGACCACTGATGAATGTCGGCTAAACCAGCGATACGTGACGTCACCTGACGGTTACTTGATGACTTGCACTCGCTGAATCTAGTCATTTCTAGAGAGGATGATATAGAGAAGCACGGATGTACGTGCTGAGGTCATAGTTTTTTCCTCTTCAATGTGTTTTTTTTTTAGAGTTTCATTCACATTAAATGTGTTGTCACATAGACATTTTCGATGACATTGCAGTGCATTTAAGAAGAGAAAGGTTAAATGAGATAAAACTCTCTTGACACGAATACCAACTCTCTCTGAGTCATGAAATTAAATGCATATGAAACTATAAAATGAAACTCTTTAGTGAGAGTGTTTGTTTCATTCGAGTTTCACCAACTCTCTCTGAGTCGTGAAATTAAATGCATATAAAACTATAAAATAAAACTCTCTATTGAGACTATTTGTTTCATTCGAGTTTCATTTCATTTCACATGATGTGACAGTTTTGGCCTTATACTTTTATAATTGAGGGAGTTAGTACACAGTAGGGTAGCTAGTCAACAACAGGTTCCATAGTTGACAAGTTAAATAATCAATCAAGTTAGTCACGTTCATCCAGTAGTAATCAAATTAATTAATCACGCCCGTTATTGGCAAAAGAAAAGAAAGCCACGCACGTTGCTTTCATAGTAGTCCACAAATTTAGAATAGTCCACATGTCAATTAAATTAGTTACTACTCTAGATCTAAAAACAAAGAAGTTGTTTCCCTTATTTTACCTATTTTCAAAATAAAAATTGTATTAATAATCATTTAGTCTTTATTACTCCTATATCTTTAGGCGAGTCTTGCATTAAATAGGTTGCTACATAGGCAGTTTTGATGGCATGTCAGTGTATTTAAGGAGAGAAGAAATATGTTTTTATCTAGATGAAACTCTCTTACACAATTACCAATTATCTATGAGTCTTAAAATTAAATGCTATGAAACTATAGAATGAAACTATGCATTGAGAGTCGATGTTTCATACAAGTTTCATTATCCCGGAAACAACGCTATGAAACTATCGACTGAGATTGGCCTTAGGAGGTAATATAACAGTCCAACTGCTTAGATGAAACTAAATGAATGGCTCACAAACATTTCGGAGTACCTTAGATATTATAGGACCCCACTTCATCTAGTATTTTTTTTTGGGAATCAGTATTCATTTGGTATATGCATCATCGTCTCTTCATCTGGCAAAAGGAATTATTCATCTAAATAAGCTTTTCAAGGACAGTATTTTATTTTTCTAGGATTAAAAAAACATGACAATTACTTGCGGCATTAAATGCCTTAATTATATCTTAAGTGTAACCTTTTACTTCTCTAATGTTCAATGCATCAATTATTTTTTGCATGACAGAAGACAATACAAAAATCTTTATAGCCAAGTCAATATATGAACATAATCAGCATATCGAACACCATTGGAGTCATTAGTGGCCTCAATGAGTGTGCTAATTTATCCCAATGAGTTACATCGGCCATTTCATCTCTAAAATCTCAGTACAATGAAACACAAAAGAAAAGACTTCAAGGAGATATACGTCAGTTGCATAGTGACCTTCAATGCCTTACTGATACTCTACCAACAATGTACAACCTCATTGATCGAGCGGAGTGGAGGATCCTTGATCATTATGTGGCTGACCTCCTTTCAAAACTCAAAGATGCTGTATATGATGCCGAAGATCTTGTAGATCTGTTCCGATGGTATGAGAAAAAAGTTTCAGTAGAGGGCAATGCAATCTCAGTGGAACCTATCATTGACTTCTTTCACAGTGTCACTCAAGATAGTTTCAACACGGTGACTGATATCCAAAAGAGGCTCAATACTCTTTCCGGGCAGCTGGAGAAAGTGGGCTTACTTCAAGCAATTCCACGTTTTGAGAAATCATTGAGGCCTGAGACCACCTCTCTCCTCACTGAGGCAAAGTTTTTTGGTCGTCATGAGGAAAAGAAGAAGCTAATCAGCTTGCTTGGTGTACCAACAAAGAATAGCACAGATCCTTCAGGACGTAAGAGATCAAGAAGTGGAGTCTGTTCATCAACAAGCAGCCAAGTTAGTGCTACCAATGAGAATAATGAAGCAACAATACCGAGTGCTCGAGTTTTGCCAATTGTAGGAATTGGGGGCGTTGGAAAAACCACCTTGGCTCAAGAAACCTGCAACAATTCAAAAGTGAAAAAGCACTTTGACCTGATAATTTGGATCTGTGTCTCAGATGATTTTGATGTCAAGAGGTTGACTAAAGAAGCCATAGAACAATCCTGTAGGAAAGTGCCAAAAAATGATAATCTGAATTTTCTTCAGCGTGATCTTGCAAACAGCCTGACCAGTAAAAGATTCTTACTTGTCCTTGATGATATGTGGAATGAAAATCAGCAGGATTGGAAGCGCTTCTGTGCACCTTTTAGAAATGTACTTCAGGGAAGCATGATACTTGTCACCACTAGATCACCAAAGGTTGCTGATGTAGTCCGTACAATGGATCCCTTTCCCTTGGAGGGTTTGAAAGAAGATGTCTTTCGGAAGTTTTTTAAACAATGTGTGTTTGGCTCTGATAGCTCGAACAGTTATCCTGAGTTGGAACAGATTGGTGAGAAAA
This sequence comes from Microstegium vimineum, assembly GCA_022036555.1. Taxonomy (NCBI): domain Eukaryota; kingdom Viridiplantae; phylum Streptophyta; class Magnoliopsida; order Poales; family Poaceae; genus Microstegium; species Microstegium vimineum. The sequence continues at coordinate 56,606,940 of CM039120.1, forward strand.
TACTCCCAAAGTTGAAAGGCTCTCCGTTGGCTGCAAAAACCCTTGGACGGCTGTTAGGAACGAGCCTTGAGCTAGCACATTGGGAGAGGATTCTCAACAGTCAGCTGTGGGAGCTTACACAAGAGGAGACTGACATTTTGCCCGCTCTTCGGTTGAGCTACATGTATTTACCATACTATTTAAAGAGGTGCTTCTCATTCTGTGCTGTGTACCCAAAAGATTACAATTTCATGAAGAAAGAGTTAGCTGAAATTTGGACGGCAGAAGGCTTAGTAGAACATCAACATACTGGTGATCAGTACTTTGAAGAACTTACACATCTGTCATTTTTTCAGAAATATCCACGGTCCCAGGAGAAATTTGTAATACACGATTTAATGCATGATATGGCCCAACTGGTTTCAAAGGATGAGTGCTTCATAGTAAAATACACTAAGGATATTTTGAAGATCCCTCAGAATGTCCGCCATCTGTTGGTGCTAAAAGGTGGAGATGTCAAGTGTTGTGACTTATTGAGTCTATGCAAGCGTAAAAAGGTGCGCACACTACTTTGCGAATTATCTTTAAAGAGCAAAGCTGGCAATACTGTGATGGAGAATTGGTGTGCTGAACTTTCATGCATGCGTGTCATGGTATGTTCCTCTATCTCTAAGTGGGGGTTACCAGGTAGTCTCAGCAATATGAAGCATCTTCGGTACCTGAAAATCCTTGACTCTAGCCTTTGCAACAGCCTTCCTTCAGAATTCTGTTGCCTCTATAACATGCAGATATTTTATGCTGCGAAATGGACCATTGATGATATTCCTAGCGGTTTGAGATCACTGGTAACTCGATCGGGGAGCTGATGGGCCGCGCGGCCCGTTAGGGCACCCTGCTGCCGCCGCCACCGCCGGCCGCCGCCCCGGCGCTGGCGGCACCCTTCCCCTCCCCCTCGACCTCCCACCACCTCCCTTCCTCCACCCACGACCTCCAGCCGCACCCTCGACCTCCAGCAACCGGCCATGGACGCCCTGCCGCGCCCTCGGCGTGCGGGCAAGATCCAGCCATGGCGGCCGTCTCCTCCCCGACGCAGCTGACGCCCGCGGCCTCCGCCGGCGATGGGGAGCGCGCGGCGCAGCCGGTGCCACCTCCTGCGGCTGCGGCCTCCTCCTCCGATGGGGTGCGTGCGTTGGATCTGGCCACGCCGCCAGCGCCCGCTGCCTCCGTCGGCGCCACCCCAGCCGGGTCCTCCTCCGCAGGTGCCGTCCAGGCTGGAGCTGGGGCCCTACGTCCATCGTCGTCACCCACCCCGCGAGCCGCTGCCTTCGCGCCGTGCGGCAGCGCCCCGACCTCGACGCCGGCGACTGCGGCGGCCGCAGGGGGCGCTTCCGCCCCTCCCTCTACTCCTTCGCGCCACGGGCAGGTGGTTGTAGCCGCACCCTGCGCGTCCACCCTCTCTCCAGTTGCGGCCCTGTTCTACCTGGACGGCCCCGCGGGTGGGCGCTCCAAGTGCCTCAGGTGGGCAGACGCCGCCGACAACGGCTACACTGCCAGCTACCTCGACATCGCTCGTCATCCAGTGAGGCAGGCAGATGTGCCCCCGATGTGCGGCAAGGCCGTGATCCTGGGCAGTGGTGTGGTTGAGGCGGGTCGGCAGGGCTGTGCGCGTGGGCGAGGGAAGCGCACCTGGCCACGCCCAATGTTGGTGCACGGCTTGCCTTCTCGGCCGCTGGACGGCCGCATCCCTGCTCGCCAGCGGCTCGGTCGTCGCGGAAGGGTCTCCGCCGCCAGCATCGATGGGTGGCGGGAGATCCTCTCGCGGCAGGAGGTGCGACCTGCTGCTGCCTCGGCTGAGTCCGAGCGCAGCACAAGGCAACCCTCGCAGGCTCGAAAGATACCCGCGGAGCTTCACGGCAGATGCTTCAACTGCCTCTCCTACTCGCACCGGGTAGCTACTTGCCATTTGTCGCGGCGTTGCCTGCGTTGTCATGGCTTCCGCCATCTTGCCCGAGACTGCAAGCGACCCAGGCATACGGTGGCATTGGCGGCAAAGGATGGCGGCCGGCTACGACCACCAGCCCATGGTGGTCGCTCGACGGCCTCCTCGCATGCGCCCTGCAGCGGTGTGGGCGAGGGTCTCGTTGGGGGCGCCAGCGGAACCCGACACAGACGGTGGCGACGCCGGCGTGAGCGACCGAGGGACGCCAGCTTCGTTGCGTCGGCCGGCTGCGATGGCAATGCAGGTGACGCTGGTAGCTGCTTCCTCGCTTCCGAGCAAGATCCGCTGGTGTTGGAGCTGTGGCCGTGCTCGGGGTCTCCCATGTGGATCGACCCAATGTTGGAGGAGTCCGCTGCCTTCCTTGTCAGGCCACCAATAGTCATGGTGTCGTCGGGAGGGCAACCTGACGTCGTGGATGGTGTTGCTTGCCTTGACCAAGCGCTTCCCGAAGCTACCACCTCGGAAGGCGCGACTGTGGCGGATGCCATGGACGTCGGCAACAGCCCTCAGACGGACTCCGCCGACAGTCGCTTCAGGAGTTTCATCGAGCGAGCCATGAAGGCAAGGCAGCCCCCGCTCCTGGAGCTACCTGGAGATGACTTGACCCCGGAGAGACGTCCACCGCCCGCGCTCCCCAAGAGGAGCAGACGGATAGCGGCACAGAGCCTATCCCATATCCCGGTGGCCAAGCGAGGTGAGCACCTTGTCTTGAAGCGTCTGGGACTCACCAGCGGGATGTCAACTCCGTCCGCGTCGACCTTGAAGGCGTATGAAGAGATTTACGGCGATAACCCTGACCCCCGCCACGCGGAGGCGCTTCGTGACCTGTTCCCGCCGGTCAGTGGCGTGGGTGCGCGCAAGCGGCGCCGTCGCCGTTCGGCTGCACGGGCATAGGCCTCCTAGCTAGTGTCTGTTTTCGGGTTGATATGTTTGCAATGTAACACTTCATTTTCAGTACACTAGGATGAGTCTGAGCGTTCACGTACATTTCATTTGACCCTCTAGGGCGCCGCCAAGCCGTGTTGTATTAAACTTTCTCTCTATCTTAATATAAAAACGTGCAAATCTTTTGCGTGATCGAGAAAAAAAAAAGAAAAAAAAATTCCTAGCGGTTTTGTTAAGCTGATCAATCTGCAGAAATTTGAATCAGAGAAATTTAAATTTCATCATACACATTCATTGGATATTCATGAAGGTGCAACTGAAAAAGTGCAGAGAAAGCAATTCTTGTTCAGATGCCATAACGGCGAATCTCCTCCACGTGGATTTCATGCACAAAACATGCCAGATATAACATCCCTGAAGCTTGCCTCTTGGGACAAAGTCAAGAGCATATCATCTTCTATGAACTCAGAGCAAACCCAGATAAGTCATGACAGCAATGATAGCACCTTCTCGTCCCTAACTGATGTAGACATTGACTGGTGCCAAAGCTTATCAAGCCTGGATGAATTTCTACAACCAAGTTATGTGCCTACCATCAAGAGAATAACAATTTTCGGATGTAAAAGTTTAGAGTCAATACCAGCAGAGAGGTTTGACATTTTGCGTTTCCTTGAAGTACTGCGTGTGTCCCACTGTCCAAAGATCAAATCACGACACCTGTTTACCCCGTCCCTAAAGAAGCTGTTTCTGAAAAGCTCTGGGAATCTCGGATACAAGCTTGAGTGTAGCTCTCTCACGATCTTCCATTTAGAGAAATACACTCTTGAGTCCATCGAACTGCAAATGTGGAATCTTCCATTACTGCAGGAGCTCAAAATCTATTTTTGTCACTCTCTGACAATTATTAGAGATTCGGAACTTATATCCGCTGACCTTGGCGGGCCCAGAAGCAAGCCAACTGGAAAGTTCCCAAAACTCACTAACCTAACCATTAAGTACTGTGAGAAGCTTGAAACTATCGATGACCTCCTACATCTCCCCTCCATTGAGAGCATTGAGATTTCGGGCTGTGATTTGCTGTCGTCCCTGCCAGCTAATAGATTTGGAAGTCTTCCTCGCCTGAAGGATTTGAATATTTTAGAGTGTGGAAGTCTCGACTGGCAAAGTGGAATGCTGTTACCATCGTCCCTCCAAAAGCTCACGTTATGGAATTGTGGGGATTTCTCTGCCTGGTTTTCCAGTTGCCTGGAGAACCTCACCTCCCTCGAGTCACTGGAGACTTATTTCTGTGAATGCTTAGTGTCCGTTCCTGGCCACCTTTGGAGCAGTAATCTTAAATCACTTCAGAGACTGAAGTTTCTTGGTTGTTCAGGGCTTAAATCAATTGGTGGACCAGATGCAATTGCGCATATAAGAGATTTATTTATTGACAAATGCTCAGAGTTGAAGGAAATTGACCAACCAATGAAGAGAGGCTCATTTTTCTAGATTGCTTGCACGAGAAAGTACTGGGCTCGTACGTGCTCTTTTTTCGTGGTACGTATATGCTACTTGTTTCCAGTATAAACTATGGTTCAGTTAGGGCACTCCCAATACAGACTCTATTCTAAACTTATTTATTATCTTGAATATTGTGGACTTTGAGTCTAAATAAGACTTGAAGTCTTATTTTTTCACCATCTCTCTTCAAAAAATATACTGTCACATCAACAAAATACTATAAATAAGTGGTAATAAATAATCTTGAACTCTATAATAGAGTCTTACATTGTGAGTGCCCTTATAGAACTATGTTAGGATCTTTGCAAAAAAAAAATAGAACTATGTTAGGACATTTGTGAGTGTTTCTATGTCATATTTTCATGAGTTAGATAGAGCTCGCTCGCTTAACTTATTAGCCTAACTTACCAGTCATGGTACCCGTAGAAACTATCAGCCGAATAGGCTTCATATTTATGTCTTAGCCAGTTATTGTTACCCTAAAGCTGCTAGTTATTTCTGAAAGGGTAGCAGTCCCACTACCGCTTTTTGTGTAACTAGTGACTCGGTGGATTAGGTTCATGAGTATGTATCAGTATATGCGACTCATGAGAGCTTTTGCGTTGTTTATATAAAAAAGAAGAAGTTTGATTCAATTTACACTTTTTTGTTAAAGAAGATTACATTCTTTTCCTAATCGTATATGATCTTTTTGATGACAGATGGAAATTAGAAATGGCTGCTGGACCTGAAGACACACCACCAAACAAAAACATATATCACTTCTCCCTGAATGGCTAATCTGGTTCTTATGTTCTTACGGCTGTTTTTCTTCCCTTTGCTGCGAGATGACATGGAAAACATTCATAGATTGTGTTTCACGTTCTATGCCTAAAGTTTCACATTTATCTATTTGGAATTCTTATTTCTTTGCAAAATAAGTGGGGCAGAACATAAAACATAATTGTATCATCCGTTAAGCTTTTTGTACACCACGTGACTTTACTACATTATATCACAATATTATTGTATAATTGCAACATGAGAGTTTCGCTGAATCCCATGGAAGTCTAAGGTCTTCATCTAAAATATTCAAAATGTGGCGGTTTACTAATTTACTAGTAGAGAGAGAGTAATCAGAGTCAGAGTGACCCCTGCTTTATTGGTGTGTTTGGTTCAAGAAAAATATATGCCTAAGGTAGGGGGGTTACTCTGGCTCTTATTACTTAGTGTAGTGTAAAAACTTAGTGTATTCTAATCAACTGAGTAGGTGGTTTTGAATTAGCTTTTGGGATTTTGCAAAAGAGAACACACTAGTGCGTGGATGAAATGTCGTCTATATTGCACTAGTCATTCCTCTATTCTTTCCACCACCAGCTGCTCGGTTCGGTGTTTATTGTAGAAGCATGATTTCACTCTTTCTACAATGTAGACGGTCATTCCGTAGAAGTTCTGCAGCACTTACATTATATTAAATAATAACTTGTTACTAGAGAGGGGCAAGAGGTAGAGCAGCCCCTAGTTTCTGTGTGTTTGGTTTGTGAAAAAATATATGCAAGGTAGCCAATCCAGAATTTGGCTTGGACCATTTAGCTAAATTTGGTTATGCGCTAAAATTTGGCATGGTAGCCATGTTAATTCATTTAATTTAGGTGGGAAAAAGTTGGAAAATTGGTCAAAATGAGGACCACCATTGGAAAATTGGAAAATTTTGACTCTGCTATTTGGGACATTTTTGCATGGAACTAAAAAACATGTTGGGTGATCTTTCCAGTGCAGATCATTTGTATCATGTATGCTTTTTATATATGGTACTAAATATATGGATTGATTTATCTTGACCGTAGCAACGCCCATCCATCGGTTTGTTTCAGCTCAATTAGCCAGAATCATTGTTTGGCTGGTATAAAAGCCGACTGATTCCGGGTAACTGAATAGTGTCATGTGAGAGAGAATAAGTTGAAACAAGCCGATACTAGTTCAAGAGCCGTAGGGTTTGGTTTGTGAGAAAATAACTCCCTCTATCCAGGAATCGTAAGGTTTGGTTTGTGAGAATATATATATACACGTGGTACAATATTTTTCTTTTCCAATAAATCAGCCTTATGTATCAGCATAAGGGGTTTATAGAGCAGTCGAACACGCTTACATATGGATGCGCAAGATCATGGTTTAAAAATAAAATATAGTTCTTGGGTGGAGTTTTCAGAACTAAAAAAAAACAAGAAGATAGCTTGAGCAAAACTATATGATTTTTAAAACTACAAAAAGGTACCGTATCCAAATACCTATTCTAATTTTTAATTGATTTATAAAACAACCAAAAATATTTTTGCACACACGCAGACAATGACAAAAAAATATTTCATAACCCAAATTTCACTGTCTTGTGGACCCAGAAACACATATCACAGTCCCCTGAATCTTATCCCCTTTGCTCTGCTCTGCTTCTCCATCCTGTCTCGCCGACCATCTCTCTGCCCTCCCCCTCTTCCTCGGCGAGCTCCACGAAGACCCAGAGCGGCGGGCGCTGCGGCGGAGGTCCAAGCGGAGCTCCGTTTCCTCCCCGCTCCCAACCGCCGCGCAACCCTGTCCATGGCGCGCGCGGTGCGGCGTCAATCCCCCGAGCATTCCCGCCGCCGGCGCTGTTCGGCCTGCTAAGCGACGAGCATTCCTCTCCGCGCGCCCTCCACCGGTCCTCCTCCTCCCCCTCCCACTCGTAAATCCACCCCACGCATCCTCCTCATGTCTCCGCCAATGGCCTACACCGCCTCCCCCTGCTTGGGATCCGCACTCTTCTCCAACTCCCGAGCGCCGCCGGCGCCGTCGCGTCTTCTTCTTCTCCGGCGAGGCCCGGGGGCGTCTTCGGCAGCGGGGAGGTACGGCGGCCGCGTAGCCCCGTCGCAGGAGAGGCGGCGTCCCGCTCCGCCGCCGCAGGAGAAGCGGCGTCCCTCTGAGCCGCCGTCGTCCCGGACCCAGCTCCCGGAACGGAAGCGGCACTGGAAGGCGGGGGAGTTCCCGGCGGGGATCGGTACTGCCGATGGAGGTGGCGGCGGCGGACGGCTCCCCGCGCGGGAGAAGCGGCATTCGAAGGCCGGGGAGTTTCCCAAGACCGCCCCCGCCTTCGCCCCACCGCAGGAGAAGCGGCATTGGAAGGCCGGCGAGTTCCCGGGGAACGCCGCTGGCCCTGGCTCGGGAAAGCCCAGGACTCCCCTCAAGAACGTCAAGAAGCGGCTGGATGCCCGCGCCGACGCCAAGGCGTGGGTGTGCACTGTCACCGAGGCCCTTGCTGACCGCGTCAACTCCAAGAACTGGCAAGAGGCGCTCCAGGTAAAAAAACACCACTAACACTGGTTACATTTGATTTCCCTTGTTTAAATTGCTCCGTTGCCTGCAAAAATCCATAGTTCCCCTGAATTGCTAGTTAGATTCAGTTGTTTGTCTGAGGGAAGGGAATCATGGCAATGTTGTTACTACTGACACTAATAGCGAATTGGTACTGGCAGGTCTTTGAGATGCTCAAGGAGCAGCCATTCTACCATCCCAAAGAGGGAACCTACATGAAGCTCATCGTGCTGCTCGGCCGATCAGGACAGCCTACCCGAGCGCACCAACTCTTTGACGAGATGCTGCAACAAGGATGCCAGCCCACCCCTGAGCTTTACACCGCCTTAGTTGGGGCGTACTGCCGCAGCGGCCTATTGAATGAGGCGCTCCAGCTCCTGAATGACATGAAGGGCTCACCGTTGTGCCAGCCTGACGTCTACACCTACAGCACCATCATCAAGGCATGTGTCGATGCCACGAGATTCGACCTCATTGATGTTATGTACAAAGACATGGCTGAGCGCTCTATAGCGCCCAACACGGTCACGCAGAATATTGTCCTCAGTGGCTACGGAAAGGCTGGACAGTTGGATGACATGGAAAGAGTGCTCTCTGACATGCTCGACAGCACGACCTGCAAACCGGATGTCTGGACCATGAACATTATCTTAAGCCTGTTTGGAAACAGGGGGCAGGTTGAATTGATGGAGAAGTGGTACGAGAAATTCCGAAGCTATGGGATTGAACCAGAGACTCGCACACTGAACATCCTCATTGGCGCGTATGGGAAGAAGCGGATGTACGATAAGATGTCTACGGTCATGGAGTACATGCGGAAGCTAGCATTCCCTTGGACAACTGCGACGTACAACAATGTGATTGAGGCATTTGCCAAGGCGGGTGATGCCAAAAACATGGAGCACACATTTAACCAGATGCGCTCTGAGGGTATGAAACCGGATACAAAGACATTCTGTTGTCTAATAGATGGGTTTAGCAAAGCAGGCCAATTCCATAAGGTGGTGGGCATGGTTAAGCTTGCTAAGAGGCTTGATGTGCCTGCAAATACATCTTTCCACAATTCTATTCTTGGTGCATGTGCAAGAGCAGATGACCTTATGGAGATGGAGAGGGTCTTCAGCCACATGAAGCATACACAGTGTGATCCTGATGCCGTGACATACTCTATCTTGGTGAAAGCTTATCGGAAGGAAGGAATGACCGATAAGATTTATGCTTTGCATCAGGAGAACCCAACTCTGGTCCCAACTGATTTTGTCATGGTTTAACTGGCCCACTAACTGAATAACAGTCCAGAAATGTTAAAGCTTGGTTGCATTGGTTGAGAATCTTCTTACTCCAAAGTCCAAACATTTGATGAATTGATAATGCTACCAAGCAGAGTGGCAGCCATTCTCCAACTGCATTTTTTGTCTGTACGTCTCCTCCGTCTCAAGGGGGTTTAGTGAGATGTGCCCACGCAGCACAGTTTGTATAACTCAGACGCAATGAGTTACAAGGCTCTGAAATTGCCTCAGCAAGATTCTGGCCAGTTTGAGTTGCCAAGTATTTCGAAACAGAGGGAGTTTACTGAACTGGTGAATGGGAACAAAATTGAATGTTTATCCGTCTCTATGGCACTGTTAATCCTTTTTTAACAGCCCAGGATTATACAGGGTTTGGGAGAATAAAAGAATTTATAATCTGATGGTAACATTTTCTGTGGCCCTACTCTGTACCAGATTACCTTAACCTATGCCCAAAATCTTTCAGATTAATAGCTCAAACGTTTTCACATCTTTTCAGAAATATGTAGCCATGACTTCTTGTATGCTGCACATGTACTGAAACTTGGAATATATGTGTACAAAAGGATAGGCATTAAGTTTTCTGGAACACCCTTAATGTGTAGTTTAACAACTATTTGTATTTTACCAAACAATATGTTAAGGCAGTGGATTTGTCAGATTCTACACTCTACAGGAGCTATGTTGCATCTTCTTTAATCAGGTATATAGTAGAGTATTACCAACCCTGTAGCCTAGTGATAGATCATAAGGTTTTGAAATTTTGATGGTTGAGATCATGGATTTGGGATTATATAGAAATGACTGTCACTTTTAGAACTATATTCCTTTTTTCTTAAGAGAAGCCAAACTTAGAGCTTCTCTTCTGAAGCTCCTTTTTCTGAACCTCCTTAGGCTTGACGTTGGCAATATTGTCCATGGACGACTGGCCTGCTCTGCTCGATCAGATTCAGATCAGGCTCCAATATATGCAGCTCTGCTAGCTGGTCCTTGGGCAATGCGATGATCGCCTTGCTTGAACGAGGTAAGGTTTCCTTTTCAAGAATCTGTACCTGCATATACAATGGCTGTCACACACGATAAAAGGAATGGACAACGAATAGGCGCGCGATAACCCCAAATGTTACAGCAATTTATCAGGGTAAATTTGAACACGGCAGCAAACACAGTGAATGGCATATTTAGGAAATAACCTAATTAAGGCAAATAATTTGAAAAAAAAAAAGAAACATGAGGAATTAGAATAAACTGGAAGATGAAAGTCAAGGACACATCAATGAGAAGTGATGGCTAACAGGCCAAATATTGATCTAACTATCCAAGGATAAAGGATTGATATATAGGAAGGGAAGAACAAGACTATTGGTTGTATATTTTTCCTTCTTGATCAAAGATGTTCTTTTTATTGCCATATATATACTCTAGGTGTAGAATATTATTCTATACCAAGTAGCTGAAATTGACTAGAAAATACTGAATGAGCAGTACACGTCACTATCATGAATACCGAAAAATACTGACACGCGGCTACTTATTTGTACTGAATTTGTTTCAGTATAGCAGCTTGGTGTAGTATAATTATTCTACACTATAATAATAATGATAATAATATATATTATAATAATTTTTAATTTTTATAATAATAATAATAATGAAGCTAAGTGAACATTATTGTGTAGCCTGCAGGAGAGTCCAATGTTATGTTATAGGCAATAGTCGAATTAATTAAGAACCTGTCAAATAAGAATCTAGAATGCAAATCCTAGAACCATAGATATGAGACATCTCGTCTGTCATCGACGATCCATACTCCCGAACGACGAGCAAAATAATTCGAGACAGATTAAACAAGGTAGTAGTAGTAGCAGCAATCGTCATTATTACCTTATTAAAGTTTGGCTTTCGTTTTGCCTTCCTGATGCTGCGATTTTGATCGCCGGTGGAACTATTAGTATTGGATTGGAACTAGGAGTAGAAGACGAAGAGAAGAGGTGGCGGCACATGCAGGAGGAATCGGTGTTGTAGCTTTAAATCTATAAAGTTTTTGTTGTAGCTTTAAATCTATAATTTTTTGTAATTAATTAGAAAAACTTTGTATTAAAACATGCCATATTATATATTCATTGTATAGATCTACTCATGTGGAATCCAGCAACATTGAATTTTCTATTTTATGATTTTTCTATGATTTACTATGATTTTTCAAAAATTCAGACGAAATAAATTAAAAAAAAAGACAAAACCACTGCCAAAACCGTTCAGGGAGGTAAAACGAACGGTTTTCAAAGTTGGAGGAGGAAAGATTTTTTAGTTTCATAGTTCAGGGAGGAAAAATAGACGCAATCCAAAGTTAATGTAGAAAACGCCATGCATTACATGTTTATGTAGATAAGCATTTATGCTTCACATATAATATAACATGAAAAATGTAGCAGTACAGCTTGACATTCCTGCGTAAGCTATATAATGGCAAAACTAACATGTGAGCCCATGTTTCATAGAACGCTTCCTCTTGGCACCTGTGATTTTTGCCTCTCGAATCTCACAAGTACAGACATAGCTATAGTACGGGGGTATCTGAGAACTCCATGCTAGGACATCGAATTTCCCATGTTTCTTACCGCTTCCATATATCAAATCTTGGATTGTTATCTCCGGAACGTCCTCCTGTGAGGACTGAGAACGCTGAGAAATCATCTTGAAATCTTTAGAAGGTATAGCCATTCTTCCATACTGTACTGGTCTATTTTGATCTAGAAGGTTAAGCGGATGCACACTAAATTCCGAGACGTGCTTCTGGGTGAACCTTCTCCAGAAGCTCAGAACCTTGAACCAATAGTGAATGTTGAAGTTGTTCCTTAACGAAGAAGAGGTGATGTATGCACCAATGATTGAATGCTTATGCGTTCTGGCTATCTCCATGGCCACTTGCACAAGTCTTGGGTGCGTCTTGCCGGGATCGTCCATGCTTCCAAATGTAAGTGTCTTGAAGAAATACCAGTATGCCTCATGAGACAGATGCTTCAGAGTTAGAGCTGGTGCTGTTCCAAACTTCACAATCTGTTCTGAACGACTTGTGAATATGATTTTACTACCTCTAGGAAAGCTCCGTGTGGAAGCAACATACAACCTATTCCATGCATCTTCATAGTCATTTCCAGATAGTTCGACAACCAGTAATCTTCTCTTTCCTTTGTTAGAGTCGTTGGACACATGATTTTGATGTTTCATTGCACATCTTTTCTTGAAAGCTAGCTCATCATCATCATCTTTAAAATCATGGTCATCCAGCGACCAGATTTCTGAGAAATAATTCCGGACTCTTTCGTCCTTGCAAACATGAGCTACTAGAGTACTCTTGCCGACTTTCGCTGGACCGACAACTGGCAGGACCTCCAATTCTTCATAACTACTATGAGGTTGTGTAGTGTGCAACAGGAATTTTATGACATGTTCTGCTTCCATCTGGCGACCAAACATGCAGTTACCCAGTAGGATATGCATGCTGTAAGGTTGCCGATTCAGGCAAGGGTAGCTCATCAAGAACACGACGAACTCATTCAGATCAACAAACATGGAGGTCAATCTGTAAAGGGCCTCTTGCAGTGGTTCCAAGCAGGATTGTGCGGATTGACCGAAGAAATAGCCATCTTTTCTAGAGGATCGGGACATAGAGAGACTTACACTTGGATCTTTTTCATCACCTTCTGCATAGTCGTGAGGCAAGTACCTGAAAGTATCAAGTGTGTAGTAGCCTCGGTGCATGGCGTCTCTCAGCATGTCCAGCTGCTTGAGCATGGCTTGATTTGTGATGTGCCGACCCATGGCCTCCTCGACGATGACATGTGCCCGTAGAAGAGCCCTCTGTAGACTTTCCTCCACGTCCAATGCCGACAGCTTCGAGCACTTGCTCATGATAAAATTTATGGATCTAGATATCAGGTCACCTAGGACTGCAGAAAGGAATTGCTCCATTTTGAGTTTTCTTTACTTTTCTCTCTCAGCAAGAAAATGCAACCAGATATGAGCAAGACAATAGACAGCTAGTTTTTTTTCTTCTGAAAGTCCCTTCGTACGTGTTCTATACTTCTACGTTTCCTGGCTATGGAAACTCTCCTAGGAAAGGAATATAATTTATAGAGCTCAAGTCAAGGGTAGGCAGAACAAATGAACATATAATTGACTGGGTCGGCGGCTGCGGCGCGCCGGCACCTTGCTGATGACCAGACCTCCAGTCTAGGATGACTGCTCCGGCTGCTAAAATGCACAATCCAGTACGTGTAGATAGCACGTTTTTTTTATAAAAAAAAAATCCTTCTGGGTACGTACTTTTTTCAGCATAAAACTTGTCCTCAAAACTTGTTAGCTGAATTTTTACTTAGCATATTGCAGTAGATACCTTTAAGTTTGTGTGAGTTGAGCACCATGACTATATATGATAAGAGAAAGACAGTGAGATTAAAATCTCAGAGGAGCAAGTACATAAATTCTGATTGCAGTCATTCAAGTGTACACAAGAAAACAGAGCAAGCAGTATACCAGATCAAACTGCTGCACTGTTACAGTACAGGTCCTTGACAGATCTGTATAGATGCTTATCATGTGATGTGAAAAAAATTATTACATCTAACTCCAGTCAATTTCCAACTCTTTTGGGCCAGCCAGAGATTGGTGGGATGCCAAATCTTCTTGTAATCAACGAGACTCTGCTTGGCTTGTCAGAGGCTGATAATTAGTTCCATCTCCATAAGGCAAGGAGTCATGCAAACCACCAAACTTGACTGGAGGTTCAGAGGGCGCTGAGGTTCTGTTGACAGAATGGCCTGTTGGGTTGAACTGAATTAGATAAAGCCGAAAACGCAGGCTTGAAACCAAGGCTAGCTCATGTGTCTGGCTCTGGAGTAAAACTCAAGGGACATGTAGTTCAGAGTTAGAGCTGGTTTCGTTCCAAACTTTACAATCTTGTCTGAACTTCCTGCCTGTGACTATGATTTTACTACCACTAAGAAAGATCTGATTGGAAGCCTGATTGGCTTCCAAAAACATATAAAAACAACTAAAATTAGAGAGTCAGTAGTCCATTCACATGTATGACTTTTGGGACCGCTACCTTAATATTCATCGATTTTTTATTTATTAGCTTACACTTGCTACTGATTGGCTACTTCCATTGATACATTCCTTGACTGCTGAATTATGAGCCTTTGCTAACTGTACCAGTGAGCCCTCTGTAGAGAACTTATGATAGGAAGGTCACAAAAATCAGATTGTTTGATTAGAAACTGATGTATGCTCTTTATAACAGCTAATAACTATATTAGCCAGTGTCCTCTGTTGGACTTTTAGGCTAACTGACTGAACATGAGTTGCCTCTAGGCCAGAGTTTGCACTACAAGTTCCCAACTCTCTGTGTTACTCCGTATTTCAGATAGATTGCACTCTGCAAACATTAACCGAGCAATGGAATAGCACATACTCTGACAATATCTAGATTAAATATGAAAAATGTATCTTGAGTCCTTCACAATCATGAAACTGCTGCTGAAGAGTACGTACAGATTACATAATAATAAGAATGACTGAATATAAATTAATACGCATAAACTGTTCAGAGTGTGAAGTTACTGTCTGACCATTGACCGCATCCAGTAGTCACCCTTTCAACGATTCCATGTGTTTTCTTCAGTGAGTGAACAACCAAGCATGCTGAATATTCTGCTAATAAGTGGTAATGGAGTCACAAGTTAAAGTTTCTATAGAGAGATAGCGGAACACCTCTTACCCTTAGGGGTTGAGTGGCTTTCATATATATAGTCATACATGACTTGAAATACAAGTAAACACAATTACATAGGACCCCCTAGGATATATACAATTATATATCTAACACTCTCCCACAGTCTAAGCGGGAGTATTGCGGACGCAAAGACTGGACTTAAAATCAGTAAATAACTATACAGGCAAGCCCTTAGTCATGATGTCAGCGAACTAATGAGAGGACGGCACATGGAGCACTCGAAATTCACCAAGCGCGACCTTCTCGCGGACGAAGTGGATGTCGATCTCAATATGCTTGGTCCGGCGGTGATGGACAGGGTTAGCTGTCATATACATAGCACTGACGTTGTCACAGAAAACAACGGTGGCAGAAGACAGTGGCAGATGCAGCTCCTGAAGCAACTGGCGCACCCAACAACACTCGGCGACGGCGTGGGCGACAACACGGTACTCCGCTTCAGCACTGGAGCGAGAAACCGTAGTCTGCCGCTTCGAGGACCAGGACACCAAGTTGTCACCGAGGTAGACGCAGTAGCCAGAAGTAGAACGCCGAGAGTCTGGACACCCTGCCCAGTCAGCGTCGGAGTATGCGGTGAGGGACTGGACA
Source organism: Microstegium vimineum (assembly GCA_022036555.1). Classification (NCBI taxonomy): domain Eukaryota; kingdom Viridiplantae; phylum Streptophyta; class Magnoliopsida; order Poales; family Poaceae; genus Microstegium; species Microstegium vimineum. The sequence continues at coordinate 56,622,301 of CM039120.1, forward strand.
TGACCAGTTCCAAGGTGAAGCCCTGTGGAGAGAGTGCCCTTGACATACCGAAGAATCCGCTTGACCAGCGCGAGATGCGGCTCGCGGGGATCATTCATGAAGAGGCACGCCTGCTGAACAACATAAGCCAAATCCGGTCGAGTCAGAGTCCACCGGCGAGGCGACGGTACTCAGACGGATCCTCGACAGGAGCATCCGAGGCCGAAAGCTTAGCCTTGGAGTCCACTGGCGTCGACGTGGAGTGGCACTCAGCCATGCCAGCGCGCTGGAGCAACTCGGCAGCGTACTGACGCTGGAACAGGAACAGGCCACTGGAGGAGCGCGTGACGGAGATGCCGAGGAAGTGGTGTAGCTCGTCGAGGTCGGTCATCGCAAACTCAGAGCGTAGGCGTTCTGTGATGCGAGTACGGAGTGCTGAGGATGAGGCCGTCAGGATGATGTCGTCGACATAGAGCAGCAGGTAGGCGACACCATCGTTCTCTTTATAAATAAAGAGAGATGCATCGGATGCTGACGGGCGGAAGCCGAGTGTGCGAAGATGCGAGGCGAAGCGCTGGTGCCAAGCGCGGGGAGCCTGCTTCAGTCCGTACAACGACTTCTGCAGCAGGCACACGTGGTCAGGCGTCGAAGGATCAACGAAGCCAGGTGGCTGCTGAGTAGAGGCCAGGAGCGAGAGGCGGCGATGCTGAGGACGATGTGAATCGTGGCCGGTTTGACGACTGGACTGAATGTCTCGTCGTAGTCGACACCGTACTGCTAGGAGAAGCCATGAACCACCCAGCGCGCCTTGTGACGAGCGAGCGTGCCATCGAAATAGAACTTGTGACGAAAGATTCATTTGCCGGTGACGACGTTGGTGCGGGGTGGACGAGGCTCCGGGCGCCAGGTGCCGTTGTCGATGAGCGTCTGGTACTCATCGGCCATGGCCGCACGCCACTGCGGATCAGCGAGGGCGCCACGGTAGTCGCGTGGCAGCGGTGATGCGCGGAACACCTCTTACCCTTAGGGGTTGGGTGGCTTTCATATATATAGTCATATATGACTTGGAGTACAAGTAAACACAATTACATAGGACCCCCTAGGATATATACAATTATATATCTAACAGTTTCTATAGTCAGAAAATAGACATCACCTTTCTTGTAATTCTAGGTGCAATGACCAAATGTCCAAATCAAACTAAGAAAATTCCACATCACTGTGGAAATGAAATGCATGCAGGAAATAAACTTAGTGCTCAGCTGAGCATTAGGTGGCGACTTCACATTTCACACGCCACAGGCTACAGCTTGAATTTTTTTAAATTGACCTGAAGAACTTACTCACGTAGATAGACGTTTTGAGCAGCTCAATAGAGCACAGGCAAAGGCACTGGAGAACTTAAGCCGCACATGTCCATTCTGACTGAAGCATCAGAAACAGAAAACAAGGGTGGTTCACCAGTCATCCAACACTTTCACTGTTCTGGACGGTTTGAAATGCAACAAGGTTTTGGTAGCAGTCTTTCAATAAACTGAAACCAAGAGGTTGGGAGGGAATTGGCAATTATTTCATTCATGCCTCTACACAGTATGTCAGTATAGAGTTCAGGAATCAGGATCCATCTGGAGTTAAACCAATGGCGAGGAACTCAACCATGTCAAATCTCCCATGGAAATATATGCCTCAGCATCATCAGTTATTATGTAGAAAAGCACTATATTTCACATATGAAAATGCAGTAGTACAGTCTGATGATGCTGTAACTATAGCCTGACACACTTCAGGTTTTATTTACACTCGCCCTGTGCGGCTGTGCTGTAACTTGTGCCATCCTACCAGAAAAAGAAATGAACAAAACTATGTTCCTACATGAGACAGGTAATTAACAAACTGTGACTCCATCTTTCATAGAACGCTTCCTCTTGGCACTTGTAGTCTTTTGCTCTTGAATCTTATAAGTATTGACATAGCTATAGTAGGGGGGTATCTGAGATGTCCATACCAGGACCTCAAATTTTCCATAAGTCTTCATGCTTCCATAAACTACATCTTCGGCTCTTATCATGGGAACCTCCTCTTGTGAAGAGCAATGATAGCGACGACAAACCATTAAATATTCAGACGGTGTAGCCATTCGTCTGATCTGTACTGGTCTGTTTTCATTCAGAAGATCATATGGATGCTTGCCGAATTCGGAGACATGCTTCTTGATGAACCATCTCAGGAAGCTCAGAACCTTGCACCAAAAGTGCATGTCGAAGTTATTCCTCAACAAATAAGAGACCACGTATGCCCCAATGATTGAACTATTCTGGGTTTTGGCTATCTCCATGGCCAGCTGTGCATGTCTTGGGTGTGTCTCAGGATCCATGCTTTCAAATGTAAGTGTCTTGAAGAAATACCAGTATGCTTCGTGAGATAGATGCTTCAGAGTTAGAGCCTGTGTTGTCCCAAATTTTACAACTCTGTCTGAACTGCTTGTGACTATGATTTTACTCTCGCTACAAAAGCTCCGTTTGGAAGCAAGAAAGAACCTATTCCAAGCATCTTCATAGAGATCTCGAGATAGTTCTATAACAACTAGCACTCTGTTGCCTTTGTTCGAGTTTGACACTTGATTTTGATGTTCCATTGCATATCTTTGTTTGAAAGCTAGCTTGTCATCTGTAAAATCAAGGTCCTTCAGCCACAAGATTTCTGAGAAATAATCCTGGACTCTTTCATCCTTGCAAACATGAGCGACTAGGGTGCTCTTGCCGATTCTGTGTGGGCCGACAATTGGCAGGACCTCCAATTCTTCAGAACTATGAAGCCGTGTGTGCAGCAGAAATTTAATGACAAGTTCTGCTTCCACCTGGCGACCAAACATGCAGTTACTGAGTAGGATATGCATGCTGTAAGGTTGGCGGCAAAGACGAGGATAGCTCGCCAAGAACATGACCAACTCATTCAGATCAACAATCATGGAGCTCAATCTGTCTAGTGCCTCTTGTAGCTGTTCCCGAAACTGTGTACTTTGGCCGAAGAAATAGAGATGCTTTGCAGCAGAGGGTACCTTGGATAGGGTTATTAATCGACTCACAACTTGATCACTGGCATCCTCTCCATAGTGAGGCTGGTACCTGAAGGCATCAAGCGCGTGATAGCCTCGGTGCATGACGTCTCTCAGCATGCCCAGCTGCTGGATCATGGCTTGATTTGTGATGTGCCTCCCCATGGCCTCCTCGTCGATGACCTGTGCTCGGAGAAGAGTCCTCTGTAGGCTTTCCTCCATGGCCAGTGCCGGCGGCTTCGAGAACTTGTCGATGATGAAATTTATGGATCTAGTCATCAATTCACCCAGGACTGCAGAAAGGAAACTTTCCATGTGAGCACTCTCTTTCTTCTCAGGAAGAGAATGCAGCAGGATGGGAAAGAAAACTCAAGGTGAGATTTGAGGTTTCTGAAACTATGTAAGCTATGCTTCGCATCAAAGCTCCAAGGAGAGAAAGGGCGTTGGGCACAACAAGCAAAGACTTACAAAGAGTCAATAGTCCATTCACATGTATGACATTTGGGACTGCTGATGTATGACCTTTGGGACTGATTTTGCCTTCACATGTTTCTGATTCACTTTTTATTTTTATTTCAACTTGCTACCGCTTGGATTCTTCCAGAGAATAGGTACAGCTATGGACTGTTGAATTCCAAGCCTTCGCTAAGTGAACTATTGAGCCATCACCATCTATGATCTGTGTAATTACTCTGCAGACGACCTATGATATCAAGGTCACAAAAATTAGATTGTTAGCTTAGCAACTGATATACTGTAGTTACAGAGGACCAATGAAAATATGAGATTAGAATCTCAGAAGACCAAGTACAAAATTTCCGAATGCATTCATTCAAGTGTACGCAAGAAAGCAGTATACCGGATCAGACTGCTCTCATAGTCTCATGTAGAAAACATTTTTTCAATTCCTTTGTTGCTCAGTAATTTTACTGGCCCAGGCTAATTTATATAAATTCCAAGATCCCATTGTATGCCAATGTTACAGGAACACACTTTGCATATAGCACTTTAAAATTTAAAATTGAAAAGCTTGTTAGCTGTAGTTTTACTTACCATATTGCAGTAGATACCTTTAAGTCGGTGTGATTTGAAGTTTTGAACACACTCTGACTACGATAAGAGAAGACAATGAGATTAGAATCTCAGAGGACCAAGTGCAAAAATTTCGAATGCATTTATTCAAGTGTACACAAGAAAACAGAGCAAGAAGTATACTGGATCAAACTGCTGCACTGTGCAGTACAGGCACTTGAAAAAATACTATGCAATCATGTGACGCGAAAAAAAAATATCATTACAACTAACTCCAGCCAATTTCCAACTCTTCCTGTGCCAGAGATTGGTGGGATTCCAAATCTGCCTGGCGTGCAACAGTGTGCTGATAAGTCGTTCCATCTCCATAAGGCAACCGGTCATGCAAACCATCAAACATGACCGTGAGGCTCTATTTTGACAGAATGGCCTGCTGAGTTGAACTGAAAATATAAAGCTGAAAACACAGGCTTGAAGGTTGAAGCCCAGGCTGAGGCTGCTATGTGGAGTAAAACCAACAGGAGGGAAGGTTCACGATATCCCATGAAAATATATGCCTCTAACTCATGTGTCATTATGTAGATAAGCAGTTACACTTCAGATATATGCAGCAAACTTCAGAATTGACTCTGCTGTAACTTATGACATCCTACCCTCAAAAAGTGAATAAAATTATATATGTTCCTGCATAAACCAGAGAATGATAAAATTAACAGAATGTGGCTCCATCTTTCATACAGTGCTTCCTCTTTGCACCTGTAATAGTCCATTCACATGTATGACCTTTGGGACTGCTTTCTCCCTTGCCTTAATATTCTGGTTGACTTTTCATATCTTTGTTAACACTTGCTACCGATTGGCTACTTCCAGAGAATAGGTACAGCCCTTGACTGTTGAATTATAAGCCTTTCATAACTGTAGAAGTAAGCTATCACTATCTATTCTCTATATAATTTTTCTGCGGAGCACCTATGATTTGAAGATCACAAAAATCACATTCTTACATTAGCAACTGATATATGCTATGTGTACCAGCTAAGAACTATATTAAGCAACTACCTCTGTTGCCTATAGGCCAGAGTTTGCACTAAAAATTCCCAATAAAGGAGTTAACTCTCTGTGTTGGCTAATTTCACTAACAGTAAAAATTTAAATGTTATTTCAAAAGGATAGCACTCTGCAAACATTACCTGAGCATTAGAATAGCACGTACTCCAATAATATTTTAATTAAATCTGAAAAAATGTATCTTGAATCCTCTGCAATCATGAAACTGCTGCTGAAGTGTACATGGAGATTACAGAATATGAATGACAAAATCAATCTATACTCATGCATGTCCTATGGAATTTTTGAACTGTTCAGAGTGCAATGTTACTGTCTGATCATTAACCACATTCAGTTACTCTTTCAACGATTCCATGTGTTTTTCTTTTCTTTTTTTTTCATGTGAACTAAAATATCAGGACTAGACACAGTTCAGAACCCTATTCCTAGCTAGGAACTTTTAAGAAATTCAGTATGAACTGAAGTACTGAACTCATCAATGCAGAATTCAAACACTGCATATAAGGCCTGAACGTTTGGATGACTGGTGCTCACCAAAATTTACTAGAATGCTTCAGAGCTATGAACACCTCCTAATTATTGAAAATGGCACAAAATGTACGTCAGGAATTATTTTGTTTCTTCCTCAGCTCTCATGTTTCAGGCCACAAGATATGGAATCAAACTAAAATTAAGTAAAAGTTCCACGGCACATACGAAAACGCAGAGCATTAATTTCAAACACTTGTTTTCTTGACCATACATATGTACACACTAGGGAAACCACTTTCATTCTAGGATTTCATTGCAAGCTGCCAAGCTATAATTCAGGAGAACACAGAGAGTTACCAGTTTACAGACAAGGCAGCGATCATGATTAGGTTAACAAATTTACAAGATAGAATCCCTTGGACAAAACATAGAACCCTTGAATTAAAATCAGAACCCATCGAGAAGCATATTACCATTTACCACTATTTTTTTTCTCGAAAAACCATTTACCACTATCACAACTAAGTCTCCCCTTGACTGAGGAACCTGCACATGAGCACCTTAGGCAACAGAACTTGGCCCCTCACCACTAGAGTCAACTTCCAGTGCTGCAGAAATACACAAATTTAGGAAATAACATCAGCTGGTTGAAGAAATATTAGCTCTCACTAGAAAATGTTTTCTGACCACACAGAAAACATGTAGCCGGGTAATCAAACAGGCTACCAGGTAATAGCTACCCTGAAAGGATCAAGATGCCCAAAAGAGGGGGTGAATTGGGCTTGTTTTAAATTTCAAAAGCAAACATGCAGCCGGGAACTCAAGAGGAGGAGCACCAGTCCACTTCATCATATGGGTCCTAAAGGCCATTAATGCTGCTGGATCTGCTGAGACTGGATCTGCAAGCGCTGGGACTCCAACTGCATGACAAGCATTTGTCGCTGCATCTCAAAGTGTCGCTCCTCAGACTGTCTTTGCATTTCATCCTGTCTCTGCTGGACCTGGGTAACGGCAGTCACAAGGGAACTCTGCTGCTCATTCAGACGGTCAAGAATCTTCAGCATCATAGTTTCTGTAGCAGAACCAGAACCTACTGCCTCAGTGTCGTGAGCCCGTGGGGGCATGGTAGGAACAGGCTGGAAGTCAGCGTCAGAGCTGTCGGAAGAAGTATCCTCAGGAGTAACATCAGTCCCAGTATCCAAGTCACGGAGCTCCTGCTGCTCAAAACCTCGGATCGAATCATCCTGAGTCTCAACATCATCTTGGTCAGCAGGCGCAGTCCGCTGCCTGACTAGGCGAAGCACACGGTTCCCAAACCGACTGTCAAAAGAAGCTAGTACTCTGTACGGTGGGAATGAAGTTGGTGACTGATCCAGCAAATCACGGAATCCGGGGTTGGCTCCCACAAGCTCGATAGCTATGATAGAAGAAATCCAATGAGCATAGGGAAGCTGTCGTCGTGCCCTCATACCATCAGCAATCACATCCTCAATCTCTGACACTAGGAAATCAGCAATATCAAACGGTGTCTGAGATACGAGAACCTGAAGGAGAAGCTGCTGCATGTTAGTCAGACCTTCCTTGTACCCGATGTGAGGCAATAGAGTGCGCTGTAGAACATCGTTCAGACGGCGAACAGTGGGGCGAAGCTTTGCCGGAGTACGTCGAGAGCCCTCTGTGAAGGGTGGCCTGAAGAGAGGTGCGACCTCCTGAACTGACAAAGTACAACCACCTTTAGTCCGGCGAGGCACATGAACTCCGGTTGTCTGGGTGAGGTGAAGAATCTCTTTGAGCCGAGTCATATAAAGTCTGTAGCGCTCTCCTCTGAAGATATACTATATAAAGTTATGAAGAGGATCAACCCATACTGAAGCGTAGAACTCCCTGACCCACCTTTCAATGTAATTCCCGGAACGACCAAGAAGGTCGGCGAGCCCCGGAAGATACGTGATAAAAGGTCGAATTTCCTCTCCAGCCAACTCAACAATGCTCTCCAAGTAGCAAACTCTGTGAGGTCTGATCTGAATGCTAGAAAGCTGAGCTGCTCTGTAGAAATCCTCCATGAGAGGTGTGTGTCATCCTGGTGAAGCTCTGGGGTCACGCTGATCAGGGCACCACTTCTCAAGTGCCACAAAACGAAGCTTTTTCACCTGCTTTGCTGTGAGCTCCCTCAAGTTTAGGTGAACTGACGCTGAGGCTGTCGTAGGAGCTGCTGAGGCACTCTGAGGTGACTGAGCTGGCTGAGAACGAGTAACTCACCCCCAGGAAAGGGGTGCCAACGGTGTACCAAGAGCTTTTATGACAAGCTCTTGCTCCTCTGGAGCGTCCTCTGTCTGTGACTGAGTAGGAGTAGACGGTAACTCCCGCGGAGGGGTGCCAAGTCTAACAGAACCTCAGCGACCACCTCGCTTTGCACGGTCTGCTGCATCTGCCACTGCCTCCGCCTTCTCGGCCTCTGTAAGCTCTCGCTTTTTTTTCTTGGGCTTCTCAACAATCTGCTTCTTGCCCTTGTCCCTTGAAGGACGTGGAGGAGTGTCATCACCAGAACCACTGACACAAGCACGAGATCCACGAGCCATAGCTGATCAACAAAGAGAGCACCTTCCAGAGCTAACTGTCAAAACCACTGTCACAAACCAACTGCAAGAACCACTGACAAGAATCAACTGTCACAAACACCACGGATCACTGTCAACTGAATAACTGCCTCTGTCACAATCAACTGCGAGCTGTGAGAGTCAACTGATAGAGGGGCCTGCTAGCCACTGGACTGTCACTTGTGAGGCTTTGCCTCAATCCATACTCGCGAGCTTTGCCCTGAGTTTATACTGCCACTGCTGCTGCTAGATAGAATAGACAGGGTATATATAAGCATATATAAAATCTAGAGATAAGAACCCGTATGGAAGCAAGCATCTAGATAAGATAGAGAATGAAATCTGCCATGGTACCTGAGATAAGTAAGCGTATCTAATCAAATCAACTCAAGCTACGAACCACACTCCAAAAGAGATTTGCCAACTGTGAATTACAATTGACACGATGAATTAGAGAATTGGAGTGAATATGGATTTGCAAGGTAACAATCTAGGTCATAATGTGATCGAGAACTCGACAAAACGCGAAATTAAGGATCAACATCATACCCCGATGATGATGAAACAAAGTCGATGACGACGAATCGGATTCGGCAATAGGCGAACACGTCGAAAAACCCAAACTTAGGGTTAGGACTAACCCTAAGGGGTGAACTCCTTGGCTGACAATGTGAATTGGGGGAGTGGTGGAGCTGGAGTGGTGCGTGGTCGCCGGCGAGAGATCACCGGTGAGGGGGGCCTCGACGGCGAGCGGCGGTGGTGATGGCAGGCGGTGGCGCTGCTCTGTTTTGATTAGTGCGAGGGAGCACGAGCAGAGCAGGCAGGAGCAGGGGAGGATGTGCGGCGGCACTCCGGTGAGGATCACCGGCGGCGAGAAGGGTCTCGATGGCAAGAGCACAAGCGCGGGCGAGGGGCGGCGCTAGGGCTTGGAGGCGGCGCGGCGAAAGAAACTGCCGAATAGATCAGCCCGCGAGGGGATAACAGAAATTTTCGAAGCGTCGAACGACTCTGCATGGTCCGGTGGATGGTCCGACGGAGGTGTCCGACGGACTGAGGCGAAAATATAACCAATGCAGAGAGTAACCGACCGTCGAACCAGCGCGTCGGACTAACCGTTGGACAAAGTGAAGTGGTCCGGAGGTCAGTTGACTGAAAGAATTAGCGCTGACCGAGGCACCGGACCTTTGAGGTATGGTCCGAAGGACCGTCGGACGGGTGGTCCGACGGGATTCTGTGGTTGAATGAAATTATGCAGAGAGGGACAGAGCGTCGGACCACTTGGCGTTGGACCAAGCAGAGTGGTCCGGAGGGTAGTCCGGTGCTCAATTTGCTTTGAATTTTTCTGTTTTTCTCTCCAATATTTTCTCTTAGCCAAGTACCAACACAAAAGAGCAGAAATAAACACTTGTTGGACCTGGCATAAGAACCATCTCTCAAACCCTCAATTTAGAAATAGTTTGCCATAGGCTAGAATTAGTTTTCATAGAAAAATAGATCAAAAAAAAATCCAAGGATCACCATAGGGGCACAAGAGGGGTATTAGCTGCAGCTAGAGCTTTGAATGCTCCCCCTAAGTGACGAGCCTAGAGGATGGTCAAGCTTAACCGAAAAGAAACGACGAAGCAACACACATTCATATGCTATGCAATGCGGAATTTGAATCTAGGTTGCTTGCAAGTTTAAACCACGGTTAAGCTTTGTCACACGCTTTGAGGGCGGTTATCTCGACCGCGTTAGCCAAGCCTATGTGTATTACTATAGATTAAACATGTTATATTACATATGAATGTTTGGTTCACACAATCTCATTTTTTAGTGAAGTTTGAGTGATCAAGTACATTCAACTCGCTTCTCAACCTACAAAAGGTTGTTTCATCGAGTGGTTTTGTGAAGATATCCGCCAATTGATCTTCGCTCTTAACTCCAACTAGAGTGATGTCTTTCCTAGCCACATGATCTCTAAGAAAGTGATGACGAATATCAATGTGCTTGGTGCGAGAGTGTTGAACCGGGTTATTAGCAAGTTTTACGGCGCTTTCATTATCACACAAAAGTGGAACATCTTTTAAAACAACGCCGTAATCAAGAAGTGTTTGGGTCATGTGCCTTATGTACCTAAGGATTCTTTTAACCACACAGAGATGCGACTCCTTAGGGCTTGCTTGAAACCTAGCACACATACACACACTAAACATAATATCCGGTCTAGATGCGGTGAGGTAAAGTAAACTACCGATCATAGAACGATAGAGAGTTTGATCAATTGGTTTACCTCCCTCATCAGGGTCGAGATGTCCATTAGTAGGCATTGGGGTCTTGATTGGCTTGCAATCCTCCATCTTGAACTTCTTAAGTAGATCATGAGTGTACTTTTATTGAGAGATGAAGGTCCCTTCTCTCATTTGCTTCACTTGAAAGCCAAGGAAGAAGGTTAGCTCGCCAATCATTGACATCTCGAACTCCTTGGACATCAAGTCACCGAACTCCTTGCAATGGTCTTGGTTTGTTGACCCAAATATAATGTCATCGACATATACTTGGCAAACGAAGATCTCTCCATTAAGCTTCTTGGTGAATAGTGTTGTGTCGACGATCCCGATCTTGAAACCCTTCTTGAGTAGTAAGTCCCTTAGCCTCTCATACCAAGCTCTTGGAGCTTGCTTCAATCCGTAGAGTGCCTTGGACAACCTATACACATGATTAGACAAGTTTGGGTCTTCAAACCCGGGAGATTGTGAGACATAGACAAGTTCATTAATGAAACCAATTAAGAAGGCGCTCTTCACATCCAGTTGAAAGAGTTTCATTTTGTGATGTGAAGCATACGCCAAAAGGATACGGATGGCTTCAAGTCTTGCAACCGGGGCAAAGGTCTCTCCAAAATCAAGTCCTTCTACTTGAGAGAACCCTTTTGCCACCAATCTTGCTTTGTTCCTCACAACCACGCCTTGATCATTTTGCTTGTTCCTAAACACCCACTTGGTGCCAATGATTCTTGTATCCTTTGGCTTCTCTTCAAGTGTCCACACTTGGTTCCGGGTGAAGTTGTTGAGTTCTTCATGCATGACATTCACCCAATCCGGATCCGCAAGTGCTTCTTCAACACTAGTAGGCTCAACAAAGGAAACAAACGAGTGATGTTCAACATAAGATGCAAGTCTAGAGCGAGTCATTACTTCCTTTGATGGACTCCCTATGATTTGATCATGGGGGTGAGCTTGAAGGATGGATGTTGATTTTCTATTTGTCTCTTGAGGAGGAGGATGCGGTGCTTCAAGATTGCTTGCTTCGGCCTCGGCTTGATCTTGAGGAATGTGAGTGTCTTCTTGAGCTTCTCTCACTTGATCTCCTTCATCAACTTGAGACGTGTGAGGTGAAGAAGGATCTTGATTTGCTTCATCTTCAACTTCTTCCACTTCTTGCGGGTTGATAGCACCAATCGGCATATTCTTCATTGCCTCCCTCAAGGGTTCATCACCTACATTAATATCCTTAAGCGCTCCTTGAAAGCCATTAGTTTCATCAAACTCCAAGTCATACGTTTCTTCAACTAAGTCGGTGACTTTGTTAAATATACGGTATGCCTTAGATTTAAGTGGATATCCAATAAGGAAACCGATGTCACACCGCCATTGTAATTTACCCAAGTGTTGCCGCTTCTTGTAGATGTACACGTTGCAACCAAACACCCGGAAGAATGAAATATCCGGCTTCTTCCCATTGACAAGCTCATAGGGGGTCTTCTTTAATAGCCTTTGGACGAAGAGACGGTTTGCCGCATAGCAAGCGGTGTTGATTGCCTCCGTCCAAAACTTCTCTGGAGTGTTGTACTCATCAAGTATAGACCTTGCTAGAGTTATGAGTGTCCGGTTCTTCCTCTCTACAACATCATTTTGTTGTGGAGTATATGTGGCGGATACCTCATGTTTGATCCCCACTTCATCACAATAATCTTCAATCTTTATGTTCACAAATTCGGTGTCATTGTCACTTCTAATCTTCTTGATCTTCACATCAAATTCATTTTGAGCTCTTGTAGCAAACTTCTTGAATATGTCGGTTGTCTCTCCCTTGTCTTGAAGAAAGAATACCCAAGTGTACCGAGAGTAGTCATCCACTACCACTAAGCAATGGTGATTTCCTCCAAGACTAGCATAGGTGGTAGGGCCAAATAGATCTATGTGTAGCAACTCTAGGACTCTTGATGTTGACATGAAAGCTTTGGTTGGATGAGTGTTTGCCACTTGCTTGCCGGCTTGACAAGCACTACACAATTTATCCTTCTCAAACACCACATCCTTAATTCCTCTAACCATCTTTTTCTTGACAAGCTTCTTCAAGGTTGACATGCCCACAGGTGCTAATCTTCTATGCCATAGCCAACCTAAAGAATTCTTGGAGAATAAACAAGCTTGCAAACTAGCTTCATTTGAGGTGAAGTCCACTAAGTAGAGATTGTTGTGCCTAAACCCTTTGAATATCAAGGATGAATCATCAATCTTGGTCACAACTACCTCATTTGGAGTGAAGAGACATTGGAATCCGAGATCACAAAGTTGACCAACCGATAGCAAATTGAAACTCAATGATTGTACTAGCAAGACATTGGAAATTGATTGATCTTGGGAGATTGCCACTTTGCCTAAGCCTTGTACTTTGCCCTTTGAATTATCCCCAAAAGTAATCTTGTCTTGATTTGCACAATTCTCATCACGTGTGGTGAACATCCGGGGGTCACCGGTCATGTGTTGAGTGCAACCACTATCAATTACCCAATGACTCCCACCGGTCTTGTAGTTCACCTACACACAAGCAACTTGGAGTTAAGCTTGTTGTTTGGGAACCCCCTTAGTGCGGGGCCCCATTGCCTTGTCAACCAACTCCTTAGCAACCCAAAGAACCCTAGGTTTGTTCTTCATTGGTGGTCCAAGGAACACCACAAGTGGTCTACCTTTGGAATCTTTGTTGATGACATAGTGAGCATCATGAGCAAATGGCCTAGTGTGCTTGGGCAAGGTCTTGAAAAGTGGAGTCTTGCATTGAAACTCGAAGTGACCAATTTGTCCACATCCAAAGCACCTCTTAGACTTGGGCTTTGGCTTCTCTTTATTGTAGTCATTGTACTTGTTCTTGTAGTAGTTCTTGGCTTCAATCTTGACCTTGGCCTTCATCACTTGATTTTCCTTAAACCCTATACCGGTCTTGTCATTCTTCATGATGGAGTTCATCAAAAGCTCACTTTGAAGGTTGTGACCCTTGGTGAACCTTTCAAGGCCACTTGTAAGCTTGGTCTTATCATTCTTGAGCTTGACAATTTCTTCTCTAAGAGAGTTGATCAAAGTGATAGCGTCTTTGTCTTCTTCTTGAGCCGGCTTGATGACAATAGGCTTGTTGGACTTGAGGTAGATTAGCTCTTACTTGAGCTTTGAGTTCTCATCCCTCATCTTGACATAGTCATCATACTTGTCGGCTTCTACAACTCTCTTGCCCTTGCACTTAGCACTTTGCTCAAAACCCACATCATCAAGCTCGATTTCACAAGAGGTAGCACTTGCACACTTAGCACACGGGTTAGTAGCAACATGTGTAAGATCTTGAGTAAGCAATTCATTTGCTACCACCAACGTGCCATGTTCTTCCTTGACTTTGTTGTAGTCATCTTTTAGCAAGTTATACCTTGTGTGGAGCTCTTGTGTTGACCTCTCAAGCTTATCATGTTTCTCATTAGCTTGCTTAAGAGAGGCTTTGAGCTCCCTAGTGCTAGATGTGAGAGAATTAATCTCAAGTTTCAAATCATCATTAGCACTAGATAAGGTGTCAAGCTTATCATGCAAGTTTTTTTTTATCTCAAGAAGTTTTTCATTTTTACTCTTATACTTCCTTATGATGCTAACGTACTTGTTGTAAATTTTAATTAGCTCATCATAGGAAGGTGCTTCTTCATCGTCACTATCATCACTAGAGAGGTCATTACCATCATCCTCTTTTTGTACCTTCTTGTCACCTTTAGCCATGAGGCATAGGTGTGTAGAGGATGTGCCCGGCGATGAAGGAGGAGGTGGCGATGAAATAGAAAAACCAATCACCAATGCGGCCACCTTCTCTTCTTCACTCTCATCATCGGAGGAGTCACTTGAATCTTCAATGTCAGTGAGCCAATCACCCACAATGTAAGCTTTGCCATCCTTCTTCTTCTTGTAAGGCTTGTCTTGTTTCTTGTCATCATCACTTGAATCATCATTGCCGCCCTTGTTCTTCTTGTAGTTCTTAAACTTGTTGTTCTTGAACTTGTCTTTCTTCTCTTCGGGGCAAGCATGAGCTAGATGACCAAGAGTGCCGCAATTGTAGCACTTCATTTGGGAGATTGGCTTCTTTGAAGAGCTTATGAAGAATTTCTTCTTATTTGAGTCAAACTTGACTCTATTCTTATTTAGCCTCTTCAACATCTTGGCGGTCTTATTCACCATAAGAGCGATGTTGTCTTCATCATCATCACTTGCACTCTCAATGACATATTGAATTTTGCACTTCTCCTTGGAAGATGCCTTGAGAGCTAAGTCCTTCTTCTCCTCCTTCTCTTTCTTCTTGGAGGAGGATGAACTTCCATCATTGATCTTCATGTACATCTCATGAGCATTGATCTTGTCCAACACTTGTGTTGGTGTAGTTGCGGAGAGATCGCCTTGATGAAGGACCGTGACGATGTGGCTATACTTGTCTATTGGTAGGACACAAAGTATCTTGCTCACCACATCGGCCGGTGTCATTTGGGTGAGCCCAAGGCCATTCAACTCCTCTACAAGCACATTCAAGCGAGAATACATTTCATTAGCATTTTCATGAGATAGCATGGTAAAAGAGTTCATCTTAGCAATGATGAGGTGATAGCGCTCTTCTCTTTCACATTTGGTGCCCTCGTGTAGAGCATAAATGTTTGTCCAAATCTCATGAGCGGTTTTGCAATTCCGCACACGGTTGAACACATCCTTGCAAATGTCACGGAAAAGAATGTTCTTCGCCTTAGCATTGTTCTTCTCAAAGAAGGGATCCTCGGCGAACACCGATCCGCCTATGGTGGCGGCTTTGTGAACGCCAACATCCACGGCCTCAAGGTAGGTCTTCATCCGCACTTTCCAATAAGGAAAGTCATCTCCATCAAACATGGGTGGCGGTCCATCCCCATGGGACATCTTGCTCTAGGCGGTGAAGCCTAATTTAGAGCAACCTGGCTCCAATACCAATTGAAAGGATCAAGATGTCCAAGAAGGGGTGGTGAATTGGGCTTGTTTTAAATTTTAAAAACAAATATGAAAACCTATCAAATGTCAATCACCCCCTAGTGCCTACCGGTCGTGTGTCCTAGTTAGAAAGCGGTAGCAGTTCATGAAATTGAAAAACAACCTAAGCAATTTTAGTAGCAACGGAAAGAACAAGACGGAATGTAGTGCGGAAATGTAAAAAGCTAGGGAAAAGGAATTCTCGTTGACGCAGCGATGTTTTTCCGAGGTATCAAGGTGTCGACACCCCCCTAGTTCTCGTTGGAGCACCTCGCAAGGTATCGCTCCCCCTCTACCCGCGCAAGGGTAGAGTGCTCTCTACGGGCTGATTCTTCGTCACTCCGGCTCGATGAATCGCCCACAATCGATCACAGAAGCTTGGAGAAGAGCTGCCGACAATCTTCTGGCGATCACTTCCTCCGAACACCACCAAACCGTCTAGGTGCTGTCGAACACTAAGAGTAACAAGCACAAGACCTTCACTTGACCAACTCAAGGCTAGAAAGGTGGATGGATGCACACAAGTCACTCCTAATCACTCTAGGAGCGAAGAACAAGATGAACTCTCTCAAATTTCTCCCTCTCTAGACATTTGGCTCTCCAAGGGTTCTCTTAAGGTGTAACCAGCTGAAACAATGGGCAAGAGACGTCCTAAAGACGAAGGGGGCAACTATAAATAGTCCCCACCTCCAAAACTAGCCGTTTTCTGCTTTTTCTCTTCTCTGTGAAGCCACCGGACTAGTCCGGAGCTAACACCACCGGACCAAGCAGCCTGGTCCGGAGCTCACTCTCTGCTGAGAAACAGACACCGTCGGACCACTTGCCTTAGTCCGACGCCCTGGTCCGACGCACTGGTCCGGAGCCAGGGTGCTCACTGAGTGAAAACACTTTCTCTTCTTCGAACCTCCGGACCACTCTCCTTGGTCCGGAGCCCTGGTCCGACGCGCAGGTCCGGAGCCAAGGAGCTCACTGAGTTGGATCACAGCTCTGCCTGTGAGCGTCGAACTACCCGTCGGACCCTCCGTCGGACTAGTCCGGAGCTCACTCCCAGGGCAGGCTTTCACTGACAGAGGCCACCGGACCACTTGCCTATGGTCTGGTGCTCTTCCAGACAGGTGGTCCGGAGCTCTGTCTCTGAACTGGCTTCTAAGGCAAGGCCGTCGGGCTCCTCTCCTTGGTCCGACGCTTCCTTAGCAAATTGGTCCGGAACTCTTTTCTCTCGTTTTCTCAACTCTTATCACTAAGTTTTCTTAAGGGATTTTGCTTCTACCAACTTAAGACATACCAAGGGATTATAGCAGGGTCTCTAGGACTGGTTGTGACAAGTGTGCATATATCCACTTTCTTAAACTCTTTTAGGTCAAGCTACTAATCTTATACCCCCCTTAATAGTACGGTCAAACGAAAAATAAAGCCCTAGCTATACTTAGTGCCCTTCTCAACCTTATGGCACTAAGGACTAGCCTAGTCTTCAACTTGTATCATCATCCTTTAAAACCGAAACGATTTCCATCTTGGGGGCATGAATATCCATTAAGCTCATTCAAATTGCATCACTAATGACCTAACACAAATGACTTTGCTTCTGCAAAACACACGTTAGTCAGTGACCTAGCATTGTCGTTAATCGCCTAAACACAAGGGACCATGATTCTTCATACCCTTTCACTGAGACAAAATGGAGTCAACTAGAAAAGAATAATTTCTTTGTGTGGCATTGGCATCATCTACGTTATCAGGTGACATTGAAAGATATTGCTCAAAAAAAAAAAGGTGACACTAAAAGATCATATCCAAGAAATGTAAAGTGTCCAAGCTCATGTGATTAATACCATTATTTTTGTTTTTCCACTCTCCTGCTGGGTAGTTCTTACTGGGCCAGCCTACATAACAGAGGACAAAACTATTCTAGGCATATCTGCAGATTTGAAGCGTGGTGGTATCTGGCATACCTATATAAGAGGTTACTAATTCATCAGATTTGAAGCGTGGTGGCATATACCTATATAAGAGGTTACTAATTCATCGTTCATCACATATACAAGCAAAGTTACTGGGACTGGGATAAAGACATACAGGGTGAATCCAAACGAGGCAATTACCTGGAGTGTGGAAGCTGATGTAGGGGAAAATGCCTGAGAAGGCAGTGTCCTTGGATACCTTTGTGACCTGGAGAGACTTGAGATCAATGGTGAAGAGCCCATCACCCGTCCTCACAAAAACGACACCAATGCCATCCACAAAGCTAACCACATCAGGAAAGGCTGCAATGGCACCAGCAGGGAGCAGCGTGTCGAGCTCGATGGCTCTGGTCTGTACCCAATTCCCATCACCTCGAGGCGGCGCCTCCCTCGCCCACAGGTAGATCGTGGACTTGCCTGCCGTGGCGAGTCCCAGACGACGACCATTATCCATGGTGGCGAGCACGACGCGCTGCCAATCGAAGCGTGGCGGGGGCAGGCGCACCACCGTCATCTCCCGCGTGCCCAAATCGAACTCCAGGGCCGCCGCGCTCGTCTGGAACGCGAAGTAGAGCACGTTCCCGGCGAGCGCGATCGGCGCGAAGTCGACATTGTCGTCGGGTGCCGAGCGGACGCCGGCGCGCCCCACGCGCCCGTCTCTGACGAGTAGACGTGCGCGAACATCTCCTTGTGGTTGGTGCCCACGATGACGACGAAGTCGCCACCGTCGCAGCAGTCGAGGTGATCGCAGGCGGAGGCGGCGGCGCAGAGCACCGCGGCGTTCCAGCTGTAGGGGTACGGCGCCCAGGCGAGGCGTGGCAGGTCCGTGAGACGGCCCGTGGCGGGGTCCTAGACGGCGAGTTCGCAGTCGACGGGCGCGTCGCGGCCGGTGTCCCGGCGCAGGAGGGCCCGGCCGTGGCGGGCGTCGAGCGCGCGCCAGCCGCCAGGGAGGAGGAGGCCGTCCGGGCCCGCGCGCGCGGATGCGCCCGCGGGTGCGGGGCGGAAGGTCGAGGTGGGCACGAAGCGGGTCCCCGTGCCGGCGCTGGCGAGGAAGCCCAGCATCGGCGGCGACGAACCCCCACACCCGCGGTGGAGGTGGAGGTCGCGGTAGCGGCGGCGGAACTGCGGCCATGCGGCGCCAGCGCCTGCAGACGAGCGCGGCCCGGACGAGGCTCGCCGGGTCGGCAGGTGGGAAGCGCAGCAGGACCTCCTCCACCAGCTCCTCCATCAGCGCGCTCGCCGGCGGTGGAGGATCTGCTTCCATGGTGGATGATGAGTGGTTGGCCTGGTGGGCCCGAGCAGCGAAGGCGGGCGGCGGGCAGCAGAGCAGGTGAGGATTTGCTGCTCTGTTTCGTGCTCTGCTTTTGCCTGGACTTGGAGACATGGAAAGTGGAGAGGCATGGTGGGACCAGTGGGATCCAAGTGGGGCCACGGGAGTAGAGAGAGAGACTTAGGGGGTGTTTGGACCCTTCGCAAATTGGTAAATTGACAAAAGAGCAAAAAAAATTACTCTCTCCATCCTAAATTGTAAATCATTCCGAGAATCTTGGAGAGTCAAAGCATCTCAAGTTTGACCAAGAATTATAGACAAAACTATAAAGATTTATAACATCAAATATGTATACTATGAAAATATAATTGATAACGAATCTAATGATACTTATTTAGCATCATAAATATTATTATATTGTTATATAAGTTTAGTCAAACTCGAGAAACTTTGACTCTCCAAGATTTTTGGAATGACTTACAATTTGGGATAGAGGGAGTACTACTTTTTGACAAATGAATCCAAACATGCAAGACAAAAAAAAGTCAAGAGAGCAAAAATTACCAGTTGCCACTTTAGAGTGGCAAATAAAGGCAAATAGAAAATTCTTTTACTCATACCCCTCCCTCATATGCATGATATGTGAATGAGAGTGTAATTATTAAGGGGGTATAATTGTCTTTATATGTGTCATTTGTCATTTGTCAAAGGATCCAAACACTAGGAATTGACAAAAGATTTGTCAACTTTATTTGTCATTTGACAAGGGATCCAAACATGCCCTTAGGAGACGTCTGCCAAGGTGGCCCGATCGACAGGCTGCAACTCTCGTGTTTAGGCGACATGGCCCGCTCTGGTTTCATCATTAGTTAAGGTTTCTATGGTCAGTAAATAGACCTCATTTTTCTTCTAGGTGTAATGACCAAATGTCCAAGTCAAACTAAGAAAATTCCACATCACTGTGGAAATGAAAGGCATGCATGCAGGAAATAACTTCAGTGCTTAGCTACGAGTTGATTTTTTTTTCTAAATTGACCTGAAGAACTTGCTCACATAGACAGACGTCTTGTACAATTCCATAGAGCATAGCCAAGGCATTGGAGCATTTTTTGTTTTGATCTAACGTCGGATATTCGGATGTTAATTAGAAGGACTAAACACGAGCTATTTATGTTAATTAGTCTATGTCTAGTACTCTAAATTAGTGTCTAAAAATCTGATATGATAGGGACTAATTTTTTTTAGAAGGAACATGTATTCATCTTAGTGTCTTACACCGGCCCTGTTACAGACATGACTCCAAAGAAAAGGAAAATTACATAGAAGTTTACAACTCATGTTCATCTTCCTCGAAGCATTAAGAGATCCATCCGTCACTACCATCGAAGTCGCGTACCAATCGTTGTCAGGCACCAGAGCACATCTGACATGAGAGGGACTAAATTTTAGGAGGGGAAACCAAACACCCCCGCGCATGTCAGAAAAACTATAAATATTTATGATATTAAATAGACATGTTATGAAAATATAATTGATAACGAATCTAATAAAACTTAGTTTACGTCATAAATGTTATTATATTGGCATATAACTTTGGTCAAAATTGGGATAGTTTGACTCTCCAAGATTCTTGGAATGACTTATAATTTGCGACAGAGGAAGTATATTTTAATACATATTTAATTAAAAATATTTCTCGGGAAGCGAGAACGATAGTTATTTTGGGACGGAGGGAGTATGTTAGGGCAGTCTCAATGATGTATTAATGATAGTTTCTATCCTCATTAAATGAGATGTCACGTAGGCAAAATGCTGACATGACAACATAATTAATAATGAAAGAAAGTACAAATCATAGAAATGGTTTCTTCATGAAGATATCAGGTCTTCACTCTATCCAATACACCAAGAAACTATGAAATCACCATTGGGAAGAAACCACCAGTTTCTATGGGACTCGTGGCACACTCTCATTAGAGGAAGAAGATAGAGTTTGGAGAAAGAAAGAGAAAATAATTATTACTCAAAGACACCTTTATTGTGGAAGATAGTTTCTATAGATGATTTCTTGTGTTATGAAAATCGTGTCAGTTTCTTCCATTGAGACTGCCCTCAGTACCGGGTTCAGGAATCAGCATCCATCTGGAGTAAAACCAATGGCAAGGAACTCAACCATGTCCCATCTCCCATGGAAATATATGCCTTGGGGTCATCAGTTATTATGTATATAATCACTTATATTTCACATACGAAAATGTAGCAGTACAGTCTGATGATGTTGTAACTGTAACATGTCACACTTTACATGTTTTATTTACAATCGCCATGTGCGGCTGTGCTGTAACTTGTGCCATTCTACAAGAAAAAGAAATGGACAAAACTATGTTCCTACATGAGACAGGTAATGATGGCAAAATTAACAAAATGTGACTCCATCTTTCGTAGAACGCTTCCTCTTGCCACTTGTAGTCTTCCACTCTTGAATCTCATAAGTATTGGCATAACTATAGTAGGGGGGTATCTGAAATTTTCCATAAGTCTTCATGCTTCCATACACTACATCTTCGGCTCTTATTTTGGGAACCTCCTCTCGTGAAGAGCAATGATAGCGACGACAAACCATGAAATATTCAGGTGTAGCCATTCGTCTGATATATATTGGTCTGTCTTCGTTCAAAAGATCATACGGATGCTTTCTGAATTTTGAGACATGCGTCTGGATGAGCCCTCTGCAGAACCTCAGAACCTTGCACCAAAAGTGGATGTCAAAATTGTTTCTCAACAAATATGAGACGATGTATGCGGCAATGAATGAACGATTCTGCATTCTGGCTATCTCCATGGCTACTTGGGCAAGCCTTGGGTGTGTCTCGGGATCCGTGCTTCCAAATGTAAGTGTCTTGAAGAAATACCAGTATGCTTCATGAGATAGATGCTTCAGAGTTAGAGCCTGTGCTGTCCCAAATTTTACAACTCTGTCTGAATGGCTTGCGACTATAATTTTACTCCCTCTGCAAAAGCTCCGCTTGGAAGCAAGATAGAACCTATTCCAAGCATCTTCAGAGAGATTTCCAGAATGTTCTATAATAACTAGCAATCTCTTGCCTTTGTTCGAATTTGAGACTTGATTTTGATGTATCATCGCATATCCTTGTCTGAGAGCTTGCTCGTCATCTGTAAAATCAAGGTCATTCAGCCACAAGATTTCTGAGAAATAATCTTGGACTCTTTCATCCTTGCAAACATGAGCGACTAGGGTACTCTTGCCGACTTTGGATGGACCGACAATTGGCAGGACCTCCAATTCTTTAGAACTATGAGGCTGTGTGTGCAGCAGAAATTTAATGACAAGTTCTACTTCCACCTGGCGACCAAACATGCAGTTACTGAGTTGGATATGCATGCTGTAAGGCTGGCGACACAGACGAGGGTAGCTTGCCAAGAACATGACTAACTCATTCAGATCAACAATCATAGAGCTCAATCTGTCTAGTGCCTCTTGTAGCTGTTCCCGAAACTGTGCACTTTTATTGAAGAAATACGGATGCTTTGCAGCAGAGGGTACCTTGGATAGGGGTATGAATCGACTCACAACTTGATCACTTTCATCCTCTCCATAGTGAGGCTGGTACCTGAAGGCGTCAAGCGCGTGATAGCCTCGGTGCATGGCGTCTCTTAGCATGCCCAGCTGCTGGATCATGGCTTGATTTGTGATGTGCCGCCCCACGGCCTCCTCGTCGATGACCTGTGCTCGGAGAAGAGTCCTCTGTAGGGTTTCATCCATGGCCAGTGCCGTCGGCTTCGAGAACTTGCCGATGATGAAATTTATGGATCTAGTCATCAATTCACCCAGGACTGCAGAAAGGAAACTCTCCATGTGAGCCCTCTCTTTCTTCTCAGGAAGAGAACGCAGCAGGATGTGTAAGAAAACACATGGTGAGATTTGAAGTTTCTGAAACTATGTAAGCTATGCTTCGCATCAAAGCTCCAAGGAGAGAAAGGGCGTTGGGCACAACAAGCAAAGACTTACAAAGAGTCAATAGTCCATTCACATGTATGACATTTGGGACTGCTGATGTATGACCTTTGGGACTGATTTTTCCTTCACATGGTTATTCTGATTGACTTTTTATTTTTATTTGAACTTGCTACCGCTTGGATTCTTCCAGAGAATAGGTACAACCATGGACTGTTGAATTCCAAGCCTTCGCTAAGTGAACCATTGAGCCATCACCATCTATGATCTGTGTAATTACTCTGTAGACGACCTATGATATCAAGGTCACAAAAATCAGATTGTTAGCTTAGCAACTGATATACTGTAGTTACAGAGAACCAATGAGAATATGAGATTAGAATCTCAGAAGACCAAATACAAAATTTCCGAATGCATGCATTCAAGTGTACACAAGAAAGCAGTATACCGGATCAAACTGCTCTCATGTAGAAAACATTTTTTTCAATTCCTTTGTTGCTCAGTAATTTTACTGGCCCAGGCTATTTTAGATGAATTCCAAGATCCCATTATCTGTCAATGTTACAGGAACACACTTTGCATATAACACTTTAAAATTTAAAATTGAAGAGCTTGTTAGCTGTAGTTTTACTTAGCATATTGAGTAGATACCTTTAAGTCGGTGTGATTTGAACACTACGATAAGAGAAGACAATGAGATTAGAATCTCAGAGGACCAAGTACAAAAAATTCGAATGCATTTATTCAAGTGTACACAAGAAAACAGAGCAAGAAGTATACTGGATCAAACTGCTGCACTGTGCAGTACAGGCACTTGAAAAAATACTATGCAATCATGTGATGCGAAAAAAAATATCATTACAACTAACTCTGGCCAATTTCCAACTCTTCCTGGGCCAGAGATTGGTGGGATTCCAAATCTTCTTGAACGAACGAGACTCTGCTTAGCTTGCAACAGTGTGCTGATAAGTCGTTCCATCTCCATAAGGCAACCAGTCATGCAAACCATCAAACATGACCGTGAGGCTCTATTTTGACAGAATGGCCTGCTGAGTTGAACTGAAAATATAAGGCCGAAAATTAACAGAATGTGGCTCCATCTTTCATACACTGCTTCCTCTTTGCACCTATAATTTTTTGCTCTCGAATCTCACAAGTATTGACATAACTGTAGTAGGGGTACCAGCTATGAACAATATTAAGCAGCTACCTCTGTTTCCTATAGGCCAGAGTTTGCACTAAAAATTCCCAATAAAGGAGTTAACTCTCTGTGTCGGCTAATTTCACTAACAGTAAAAATTTAAATGTTATTTCAAAAGGATAGCACTCTGCAAACATTACCTGAGCATTAGAATAGCACGTACTCCAATAGAATTTTAATTAAATCTGAAAAAAAAATGTATCTTGAATCCTCTGTAATCATGAAACTGCTGCTGAAGTGTACAAAGAGATTACAGAATATGAATGACTAAAAATCAATCTATACTCATGCATGTCCTATGGAATTTTTGAACTGTTCAGAGTGCAATGTTACTGTCTGATCATTAACCACATCCAGTTACTCTTTCAACGATTCCACGTGTTTCTCTTTTTTTTTAAGTGAACTAAAATATCAGGAGTAGAACAGTTCAGAACCCTATTCCTAGCAAGGAACTTTTAAGAAATTCAGTATGAACTGAAGTACTGAACTCATCCATGTAGAATTCATACCCTGCATATAAGGCCTGAACGTTTGGATGACTGGTGCTCACCAAAATTCACTTGAATGCTTCAGAGCTTTGAACACCTCCTAATTATTGAAAATGGCACAAAATGAACGTCAGGAATTATTTTGTTTCTTCCTCAGCTCTCATGTTTCAGGCCACAAGATATGGTATCAAAATCAAACTAAAATTAAGCAAAAGTTCCATGGCACAGACGAAAGCGCATAGCATTAATTTCAAACACTTGTTTTCTTGACCATACATATGTACACACTAGGGAAACCACTTTCATTCCAAAGCTGCCAAGCTATAATTCAAGAGAACACAGAGAGTTGCCAGTTTACAGACAAGGCAGCGATCATGATTATGATTAGGCTAACAAATTACAAGATAGAATCCCTTGGACAAAACATAGAACCCTTGAATTAAAATCAGAACCCATCGAGAAGCATATTGCCATTTAACACTATCACAACTAAGTCTCCCCTTGACTGAGAAATCTGCACATAAGCACCTTAGGCGCCTGAACTTGGCCCCTCACCACTTGTGGCAACTTCCAGTGCTGCAGAAATACACAAATTTAGGAAATAACATCATCTGGTTGAAGAAATATTAGCTCTCAGTAGTCAGTAGAAAATGTTTTCTGACCACACAGGGAAAACATGTTGCCGGGTAATCAAACAGGCTACCAGGTAATAGCTACCCTTGGTCACTGAGACAAA
Source organism: Microstegium vimineum (assembly GCA_022036555.1). Taxonomy (NCBI): domain Eukaryota; kingdom Viridiplantae; phylum Streptophyta; class Magnoliopsida; order Poales; family Poaceae; genus Microstegium; species Microstegium vimineum. Next base: position 56,647,412 of record CM039120.1, read on the forward strand.
ATAGAGTCAACTAGAAAAGAATAATTTCTTTGTGTGGCATTGGTATCATCTACATTATCAGGTAACACTGAAAGATCATATCCAAGAAATGTAAAGTGTCCAAGCTCATGTGGGTAATACCATTATTTTTGTTTTTCCACCCTCCTGCTGAGTAGTTCTTACTAGGCCAGCCTATATAACAGAGGACAAAACTATTCTAGGCATATCTGCAGATTTGAAGCGTGGTGGTATCTGGCATACCTATATAAGAGGTTACTAATTCATCAGATTTGAAGCGTGGTGGCATATACCTATATAAGAGGTTACTAATTCATCGTTCATCACATATACAAGCAAAGCTACTGGGACTGGGATAAAGACATACAGGGTGAATCCAAACGAATCAATTACCTGGAGTGTGGAAGCTGATGTAGGGGAAAATGCCGGAGAAGGCAGTGTCCTTGGATACCTTTGTGACCTGGAGAGACTTGAGATCAATGGTGAAGAGCCCATCACCCGTCCTCACAAAAACGACACCAATGCCATCCACAAAGCTAACCACATCAGGAAAGGCTGAAATGGCACCAGCAGGGAGCAGCGTGTCGAGCTCGATGGCTCTGGTCTGTACCCAATTCCCATCACCTCGAGGCGGCGCCTCCCTCGCCCACAGGTAGATCGTGGACTTGCCTGCCGTGGCGAGTCCCAGACGACGACCATTATCCATGGTGGCGAGCACGACGCGCTGCCAATCGAAGCGTGGCGGGGGCAGGCGCACCACCGTCATCTCCCGCGTGCCCAAATCAAACTCCAGCGCCGCCGCGCCCGTCTGGAACGTGAAGTAGAGCGCGTTCCCGGCAAGCGCGGTCGGCGCGAAGTCTACGTTGTCGTCGGGGTGCCGAGCTGACGCGGGCGCGCTCCACGCACCCGTCTCCGACGAGTAGACGTGCGCGAACATCTCCGCGTGGTTGGTGCCCACCACGACGACGAGGAAGTCGCCACCGTCGCAGCAGTCGAGGTGATCACAGGCGGAGGCGGAGGCGCAGAGCACCGCGGCGTTCCAGCTGTAGGGGTAGGGCGTCCACGGGAGGCGGGCAGGTCCGTGCGACGGCCCGTGGAGGGGTCCCAGACGGCGAGCTCGCAGTCGACGGGCGCGTCGCGGCCGGTGTCCCGGCGCAGGAGAGCGCGGCCGTGGCGGGCGTCGAGCGCGCGCCAGCCGCCGAGGAGGAGGCCACCGTCCGGGCGCGCGGGTGCGGGTGCGGGGCGGAAGGTGGAGGTGGGCACGAAGCGGGTCCCCGTGCCGGTGCTGGCGAGGAAGCCCAGCATCGGGGCCGAGGGCGACATCCCGCGGTGGAGGTGGAGGTCCCGGTAGCGGCGGCGGAACCGCGGGCCCGTGACGAGGCGGCGCCAGCGCCTGCAGACGAGCGCGGCCCGGACGAGGCTCGCCGGGTCGGCAGGTGGAAGCGCAGCAGGACCTCCTCCACGAGCTCCTCCATCAGCGTGCTCGCCGGCGGCGGCGGCGGATCAGCTTCCATTCCGAATGATTAGTTGCTGTCCAGGTGGGCCCGAGCAGCGAAGGCGGGCGGCGGAGCAGGTGAGGAGGGAGCGTGGGATCTGCTTTTGCTCTGCTTCGTGCTCTGCTTTTGCCTTCCAGCTCAACACTGCGAGAGGCATGGTGGGGCCATGGAGCAGAGAGAGAGACTCGGTCGTCAGACCCTGGCCGCGCAAACAGGATCTAAGGGCCCAGATTGCATCCAGCACAGACAGGAAACGAAATGAAACAATTGAAGATACACTGTCTGTCCCGATTCAGCAAATTTCCCAATCAACCAAACATGCTGAATAATAAGTGGTGATGGATTCATCACTAGTTAAGGTTTCTATGGTTAGCAAATCGACATCACTTTTCCTGTAATTCTAAGTGTAATGACCAAATGTCCAAGTCAAACTAAGAAAATTCCATATCACTGTGGAAATGAAATGCAAGCATGCGGGAAATAAGTTTAGTGCTCAGCTCAGCATAACATGGCGACTTCACATTTCACATGCCACATGCTGCGAGTTGAAAATATTTCTAAATTGACCTGAAGAACTTGCTCACATAGACATATGTCTTGCGCAATTCCATAGAGCATAGCCAAGGGCATTGGTACATTTATGTTTGGATCCAACATCAGATATTCGGATGTTAATTAGAAGGACTAAACATCAGCTATTTATATTCATTAGTCTATGTCTAGTACTTTAAATTAGTGTCTAGATAGTCAATATGATAGGGGGCTAAACTTTAGGAGGGGAACCAAAAATCCCATGCACATGTCGATTCTGAATCACCAGATAGAGAAAATCAGGGTATGTTGACCGGTGATCCCAACACTTACACTATTCTTGATAGTTTGAATTGCAACAAGGTTTTGGTACCGTCTTTCAATAAAGTGACTTTTACATGTATGTCATTAAAAAAGTTTATAATTACATATAAGCCATTAAAAAGGATGAATTCTCACAGTTATCACTGCTCTGAACTCTACTATCAGATTTGTTTCTAATACTGAAAAGTCAAAAATACCTTTACATCTAAATATGTAATTAATTATTTTTAACCATCTTAGCGAATTCAAATAAAAAATTTAGAACTAGAAAGTTGTAGATCTCACCGAGATCTATAATTTTATATCAAAATTATTTTCATTTAATTCTGTATAAAAATGTATGATTTTCGTAAGACATATTAATCATATCAAATCATTGAGTTTTTTCATTTGAAGTCGTTAAGATGCTTAAAAATAATTAATAGCATATTTAGATGTAAGAGTATTTTTTACTTTTCACAACTAAAGTTTAAAATCGTTAGAGGCAAATCTGACGGTAGTGGCATGGAGGAGAAAAAAGTTTAAAGCAGTAGCAACTATGAGAACTCATCTTTTTTAATGATTTATGTATAATTATCAACTTTTTTAATGACATACATGTAAAAGTTCCTTCAATAAATGGAAATCAAGACGTTGGGAGGAAACTAGGAGTTATTTTCATTCATGCCTATATGCAGTATGTTAGAGCATCTCCAAGAGTCTTTCTAAATTCTACTCTCTAAATTACTATTTGGAGAGTCATTTGCATAAAAGTCACTTTGTTTATCTTTTCACTTTCCAACAGTTTTTCTATATTCCACGCACACTCTAGAGAGTCATTCCAGAGTCATTCTCGTCTTCTATATTTGGCTAGTGAAAAATCCGAAATAGAGGATGACTATATTTAGATGACCATTTAGATAAGCTGTTAGAGGATAGTTTTTCACCAAAATCTCTATTTCTAACATTTAGAAATGAATATGGAGAGTCTCTTGGAGTTCAGGAATCAACATCCATCTGAAGTAAAACCAATGGAAAGGAACTCAACCATGTCCCGTCTCCTATGGAAATATATATATATATATGTGTGTGTGCGCGCGCGCGCCCCTCGACGTCATCAGTTAATATGTAGATAAGCACATATATTTCACATATGAAAACGTAGCATTACAATCTGGTGATGTTGTAACTGTACCCTGTCACACTTTAGTGATTTTATTTACACTTGCCCTGTACTTGTAACTTGTGCCATCCTACCAGAAAAAGAGATGAACAAAACTATGTTCCTACATGAGACACGTAATGGTGACAAAATTAACAAAATCAAAATGTGACTCCATCTTTCAAAGAACGCTTCCTCTTGCCACTTGTAGTCTTCCACTATTGAATCTCATAAGTACTGGCATAGCTATAGTAGGGGGGTATCTGAGATCTCCATAACAGGACCTCAAATTTTCCGTAAGTCTTCATGCTTCCAAACACTACATCTTCGACTCTTATCTTGGGAACCTCCTCTTGGGAAGAGCAATGATACTGACAACAAACCATTAAATATTCAGACGGTGTAGCCATTCGTCTGATCCGTACTGGTATGTTTTCCTTCAAAAGATCAATTGGATTCTTGCCGAATTTGGAGACATGGTTCTGGATGAACCATCTCATGAAGTTCAGAACCTTGTACCAAAAGTGCATGTCAAAATTGTTCCTCAACAAATATGAGATGATGTATGCCCCAATGATTGAACGTCTCTGCGTTCTGGCTATCTCCATGGCCAGCTGTGCAAGCCTTGGGTGTGTCTCGGGATCCATGGTTCCAAATGTAAGTGTCTTGAAGAAATACCAGTATGCTTCATGAGATAGATGCTTCAGAGTTAGAGCCTCTGCAGTCCCAAATTTTGCAACTTTGTCTGATTGGCTTGTGACTACGAATTTACTCCCGCTACAAAAGCTCCGTTTGGAAGCAAGATAGAACCTATTCCAAGCATCTTCAGAGAGATCTCCAGAAAGTTCTATAACAACTACCAATCTCTTGCCTTTGTTCGAGTTTGACACTTGATTTTGATGTATCATCACATATCCTTTTCTGAGAGCTAGCTTGTCATCAGTAAAATCAAGGTCATTCAGCCACAAGATTTCTGAGAAATAATCTTGGACTCTTCCATCCTTGCAAACATGAGCGACTAGGGTACTCTTGCCGATTCTGTGTGGACCGACAATTGGCAGGACCTCCAATTCTTCAGAACTATGAAGCTGAGAGTGCAGCAGAAATTTAATGACAAGTTCTGCTTCCACCTGGCGACCAAACATGCAGTAACTGAGTAGGATATGCATGCTGTAAGGTTGGCGACACAGACGAGGGTAGCTCGCCAAGAACATGACCAACTCATTCGGATCAACAACCATGGAGCTCAATCTGTCGTGTGCCTCTTGTAGCTGTTCCCGAAACTGTGCACTTTGATTGAAGAAATAGGGATGCTTTGCAGAGGGTACCTTGGATAGGGACATAAATCGACTCACAACTTGCTCACTGGCATCCTCTCCATAATGAGGCTGGTACCTGAAGGTATCGAGTGCGTGATAGCCTCGGTGTATGGCGTCTCTCAGCATGCCCAGCTGCTGGATCATAGCTTGGTTTGTGATGTGCCGCCCCATGGCCTCCTCGTCGATGACCTGTGCTCGGAGAAGAGTCCTCTGTAGGCTTTCCTCCATGGCCAGTGCTGGCGGCTTCGAGAACTTGTCGATGATGAAATTTATGGATCTAGTCGTCAATTCACCCAGGACTGCAGAAAGGAAACTTTCCATATGAGCCCTCTCTTTCTTCTTACGAAGAGAACGCAGCAGGATGGGTAAGAAAACACAATGTGAGTTTTGATGTTTCTGAAACAGTGTAAGCTATGCTTCACATCAAAGCTCCAAGGAGAGAAAGGGCGTTGGGCTCAAGAAGCAAAGACATACAAAGAGTCAATAGTCCATTCACATGTATGACCTTTGGGAGTGCTGATGTATGACCTTTGGGGCTGCTTTTGCCTTCACATGGTTATTCTCTCCTTGACTGATGAATTTCAAGCCTTCACTCTGAACCAATGAGCAATCAGCCCATCACCATCTATGATCTGTGTAATTACTCTGTAGACCACCTATGATATCAAGGTTAGAGGTTACAAAAATCAGATTGTTAGCTTACCAACTGCTAGATTATAATCTCAGAGGACCAAGTACAAATATTCCGAATGCATTCATTCAATTGTTCACAAGAAAACAGAGCAAGCAGTATACTGGATCAAACTGCTGCACTGTGCAGTACAGGCACCATAAAAATTACTATGCAATCATGTGATGTAAAAAATATCATTACAACTAACTCCAGCCAATTTCTAACTGTTACTGTCTGATCATTAACCACATCCAGTTACTCTTTGAACGATTCGATGTGTGTGTTTTTTTAAGTGAACTAAAATATCAGGACTAGAACAGTTCAAAACCCTATTCCTAGCTACGAGCTTTTAAGAAATTCAGTATTAACTGATGTACTGAACTCATCCATGCAGAATTCATACACTGCCTGAACGTTTTGATGACTGGTGCTCAGCAAAATTTACTTGAATGCTTCAGAGCTTTGAACACTTCCTAATTATAAAAAATGACACAAAATGTACGTCAGGAATTATTTTCTTTCTTCGTCAGCTCTCATGTTTCAGGCCACAAGATATGGAATCAAACTAAAATTAAGCAAAAGTTCCACGGCACATACGAAAGTGCAGAGCATTAATTTCAAACACTTGTTTTCTTGACCATACATATGTACACACTAGGGAAACCACTTTCATTCTAGGATTTCATTGCAAGCTGCCAAGCTGTAATTCAGGAGAACACAGAGAGTTACCAGTTTACAGACAAGGCAGCGATCATGATTAGGCTAACAAATTTACAAGATAGAATCCCTTGGACAAAACATAGAGCCCTTGAATTAAAATCAGAACCCATCGAGAAGCATGTTACCATTTACCACTATCACAACTAAGTCTCCCCTTGATTGAGAAACCTGCACATAAGCACCTTAGGCACCTGAACTTGGCCCCTCACCACTTGAGGCAACTTCCAGTGCTGCAGAAATACACAAATTTAGGAAATAACATCAGCTGGTTGAAGAAATATTAGCTCTCACTAGAAAATGTTTTCTGACCACACAGGGAAAACATGTTGCTGGGTAATCAAACAGGCTACCAGGTAATAGCTACCCTTGGTCACTGAGACAAAATGGAGTCAACTAGAAAAGAATAATTTCTTTGTGTGGCATTGGTGTCATCTACGTTATCAGGTGACACTAAAAGATCGTATCCAAGAAATGTAAAGTGTCCAAGCTCATGTGGGTAATACCATTAATTTTGTTTTTCCACTCTCCTGCTGGGTAGTTTTTACTGGGCCATCGTACCTTTAGATAAGTTTCAAGACCTAACATTCTGCACATTACAGAGCTAACAGATGAAAAAACAATTCTAGGCACATTGCAGATTTGAAGCACGGTGGCAAGATATGCCTATATAAGGGTAGCACATTTTATTTTATTGGATCGTGATATTTCACTTTACTAATTCATCGTTCATCACATACAAGCAAAGCTATAATGTGACTGGGATAAAGACATAAAGGGTGAATCCAAACGAGGCAATTACCTGGAGTGTGGAAGCTGATGTAGGGGAAAATGCCTGAGAAGCCAGTGTCCTTGGATACCTTTGTGACCTGGAGAGACTTGAGATCAATGGTGAAGAGCCCATCACCCGTCCTCACAAAAACGACACCAATGCCATCCACAAAGCTAACAACATCAGGAAAGGCTGAAATGGCACCAACAGGGAGCAGCCTGTCGAGCTCCACGGCCCTGGTCTGTACCCAATTCCCATCACCTTGAGGCGGCGCCTCCCTCGCCCACAGGTAGATCGTGGACTTGCCTGCCGCGGCGAGTCCTAGACGCCGACCATCACCCATGGTGGCGAGCACGACGCGCTGCCAATCGAAGCGTGGCGGCGGCAGACGCACCACCGCCATCTCCCTCGTGCCCAAATCGAACTCCAGGGCCGCCGCGCCTGTCTGGAACGCGAAGTAGAGCGCGTTGCCGGCAAGCGCGCAGGGCGCGAAGTCGACGTTGTCGTCGGGGTGCCGAGCGGACGCCGACGCGCCCCACGCGCCTGTCTCCGACGAGTAGACGTGGGCGAACATCTCCGCGTGGTTGGTGCCCACTACGACGACGAGGAAGTGGCCGCCGCCGCCGCCGGAGCAATCGAGGTGATCGCAGGCGGAGGCGGAGGCGGAGGCGCCAGCGGCGTAGGCGCAGAGCACCGCGGCGTTCCAGCTGTAGGGGTAGGGCGCCCAGGGGAGGCCGGGCAGATCGGAGCGGCGGCCCGTGGTGGGGTCCCAGACAGCGAGCTGGCAGTTCACAGGCGCGTCCGGGCCGGTGTCCCGGCGTAGGAGGGCGCGGCCGTGGCGGGCGTCGAGCGTGCGGCAGCCGCCGAGGAGGAGGAGGCCGCCATCCGCCGAAGAGGAGGGTGCGGGTGCGGGGCGGAAGGTGGAGGTGGGCACGAAGCGGGTGCCCGCCGCCAGCGTCGGCGAGGAAGCCCAGCATCGGAGGCGAGGGCGACACCCCGCGGTGGAGGTGGAGGTCCCGGTAGCGGCGGCGGAACCGCGGGCCCGTGACGAGGCGGCGCCAGCGCCTGCAGACGAGCGCGGCCCGGACGAGGCTCGCCGGGTCGGCAGGTGGGAAGCGCAGCAGGACCTCCTCCACGAGCTCCTCCATTAGCGCGCTCACCGGCTGTGGTGGAGACGGCGGCGGATCTTCTTCCATGGTGGTTGGCCGGGTGGGCCCCAGCGGGGGATGCGGGCGGCGGCCGGCGGAGCAGGTGAAGAAGAGGAGGGAGTGGGCGCTGCTTCGTGTTCTGCTTTTGCCTGCCTTGCTGCTGAACCGGGAGAGGCATGGTGGGACCTGTGGGGTCCAGGTGGGGCCATGGGAGCAGAGAGAGAGAGACATGGTCCTCAGACCCTGGCCGCGCAAACAGGATCCAACGGTCCAGATTGCCTCCAGCACGGGACAGGAAACGAAATGAAGAACATGCTGAATATTCTGGTAATAAGTAGTAATGGATTCATCACTCGTTAAGGTTTCTATGTTCAGCAAATAGACATCGCTTTTCCTGTAATTCTAGGTGTAATGACCAAATATCCAAGTCAAACTAAGAAAATTCCACATCGTGGAAATGAAATGAAATGCATACGTGTTGATGGCGACTTCACAATTCACACGCCACATGCTGGGAGTGGAAAATTTTCTAAGGGCCCGTTTGGTATGGATCTCGCGAGCTCCGGCTCCAACTACTATTTTACTGTAGGAACACTATTCACATGAGCTAAAATCTCTCTTTCCTCACTCTCCTCTTAGAGAGCAGGTCGGAGCCAGAGAAAATTTTCAACTCTCACAGCTCTAGTGTGTTAATGAGAGTGAGAAAGATGAAAGAGAAAAATAGATCTCGTGAACAGGTATCACACAGTGCTTTTGCAGGTTGGTATCAGGAGAAGTCGGATCCGCGTAATCTATACCAAAGGGGGCCTAAATTGACTCGAAGAACTTGCTCACGTAGATAGACATCTTGCGCAGTTTCACAGAGCATAGCTAGAAAGACTAAACATAAGTTATTTATGTTAATTAGTCTATGTCTAATACTTCAAATTATGGAGTGTTTGGTTCACACCTCCTAAACTTTAGTAGACTAAAATATTTTAGTCACCTTTTAGTACCTCTTGAGTAACTAGTAGAACTAAAGTGTTTTAGTCACCTTTTAGTTAGTTTGTTCGGCATTTAAGTCACTAAAGTGACTAAAGTTTAGGAGTTGGGAACCAAACATGGCCTAATGTCTAAACATAACATGCGATTTGGCAAGGACTAACTTTTAGGAGGGGGAACCAAACACCCTGCACATGTCGATTCTGAAGCATCAGAAAGAGAAAACCAGGGTATGTTCACCGGTGATCCCAACACTTTCACTATTCTTGATAGTTTGAGTTGCAACAAGGTTTTGGTAGCAGTTTTTCAATAAACGGAAATCGAGAGGTTGGGAGGAAATTGGGAGTTAATTTCATTCATGCCTATAGGCAGTATGTTAGTACTGGGTTCAGGAATCAGCATCCATCTGGAGCAAAACCAATGGCGAGGAACTCAACCATGTCCCATCTCCCATGGAAATATATGCTCGGCGTCATCAGTTATTATGTAGATAAGCACTTATATTTCACATATGAAAATGTAGCAGTACAGTCTGATGATGTTGTAACTGTAACACGTCACACTTTACAGGTTTTATTTACAATCGCCCTGTGCGGCTGTGCTGTAACTTGTTGTGCCATCCTACCAGAAAAAGAAATGAACAAAACTATGTTCCTACATGAGACAGGTAATGGTGACAAAATTAACAAAATGTGACTCGATCTTTCATAGAACGCTTCCTCTTGCCACTTGTAGTCTTCGGCTCTTGAATCTCATAAGTATTGGCATAGCTATAGTACGGGGGTATCTGAGATGTCCACACCAGGACCTCAAATTTTCCACAAGTCTCCATGCTTCCAAATCCATACACTACATCTTCGGCTCTTATTTTGGGAACCTCCTCTCGTGAAGAGCAATGATAGCGACGACAAACCATGAAATATTCAGGTGTAGCCATTCGTCTGATATATATTGGTCTGTCTTGGGCCAAAAGATCATACGGATGCTTTCTGAATTTGGAGACATGCGTCTGGATGAGCCCTCTCCAGAACCTCAGAACCTTGCACCAAAAGTGGATGTCAAAATTGTTTCTCAACAAATATGAGATGATGTATGTGGCAATGAATGAACGATTCTGCATTCTGGCTATCTCCATGGCTACTTGGGCAAGCCTTGGGTGTGTCTCGGGATCCGTGCTTCCAAATGTAAGTGTCTTGAAGAAATACCAGTATGCTTCATGAGATAGATGCTTCAGAGTTAGAGCCTGTGCTGTCCCAAATTTTACAACTCTGTCTGAATGGCTTGCGACTATAATTTTACTCCCTCTGCAAAAGCTCCGTTTGGAAGCAAGATAGAACCTATTCCAAGCATCTTCAGAGAGATTTCCAGAATGTTCTATAATAACTAGCAATCTCTTGCCTTTGTTCGAATTTGAGACTTGATTTTGATGTATCATCGCATATCCTTGTCTGAGAGCTTGCTCGTCATCTGTAAAATCAAGGTCATTCAGCCACAAGATTTCTGAGAAATAATCTTGGACTCTTTCATCCTTGCAAACATGAGCGACTAGGGTACTCTTGCCGACTTTGGATGGACCGACAATTGGCAGGACCTCCAATTCTTTAGAACTATGAGGCTGTGTGTGCAGCAGAAATTTAATGACAAGTTCTACTTCCACCTGGCGACCAAACATGCAGTTACTGAGTTGGATATGCATGCTGTAAGGCTGGCGACACAGACGAGGGTAGCTTGCCAAGAACATGACTAACTCATTCAGATCAACAATCATAGAGCTCAATCTGTCTAGTGCCTCTTGTAGCTGTTCCCGAAACTGTGCAGTTTTATTGAAGAAATACGGATGCTTTGCAGCAGAGGGTACCTTGGATAGGGGTATGAATCGACTCACAACTTGATCACTTTCATCCTCTCCATAGTGAGGCTGGTACCTGAAGGCGTCAAGCGCGTGATAGCCTCGGTGCATGGCGTCTCTTAGCATGCCCAGCTGCTGGATCATGGCTTGATTTGTGATGTGCCGCCCCACGGCCTCCTCGTCGATGACCTGTGCTCGGAGAAGAGTCCTCTGTAGGGTTTCCTCCATGGCCAGTGCCGTCGGCTTCGAGAACTTGTCGATGATGAAATTTATGGATCTAGTCATCAATTCACCCAGGACTGAAGAAAGGAAACTTTCCATGTGAGCCCTTTCTTTCTTCTCAGGAAGAGAACGCAGCAGGATGTGTAAGAAAACACATGGTGACTTTTGATGTTTCTGAAACTATGTAAGCTATGCTTACATCTAAGCTCCAAGGAGAGAAAGGGCATTGGGCTCAAGAAGCAAAGACATACAAAGAGTCAATGGTCCATCCACATGTATGACATTTGGGACTGTTGATGTATGACCTTTGGGACTGCTTTTGCCTTCACATGGTTATTCTGATTGACTTTTTATTTTTATTTGAACTTGCTACCGCTTGGATTCTTCCAGAGAATAGGTACAACCATGGACTGTTGAATTCCAAGCCTTCGCTAAGTGAACCATTGAGCCATCACCATCTATGATCTGTGTAATTACTCTGTAGACGACCTATGATATCAAGGTCACAAAAATCAGATTGTTAGCTTAGCAACTGATATACTGTAGTTACAGAGAACCAATGGGAATATGAGATTAGAATCTCAGAAGACCAAGTACAAAATTTCCGAATGCATGCATTCAAGTGTACACAAGAAAGCAGTATACCGGATCAAACTGCTCTGATGTAGAAAACATTTTTTTCAATTCCTTTGTTGCTCAGTAATTTTACTGGCCCAGGCTAATTTAGATGAATTCCAAGACCCCATTGTCTGCCAATGTTACAGGAACACACTTTGCATATAACACTTTAAAATTTAAAATTGAAAAGCTTGTCAGCTGTAGTTTTACTTAGCATATTGCAGTAGATACCTTTAAGTCGGTGTGATTTGAACACACTCTGACTACGATAAGAGAAGACAATGAGATTAGAATCTCAGAGGACCAAGTACAAAAAATTCGAATGCATTTATTCAAGTGTACACAAGAAAACAGAGCAAGAAGTATACTGGATCAAATTGCTGCACTGTGCAGTACAGGCACTTGAAAAAATACTATGCAATGATGTGATGCGAAAAAAATATCATTACAACTAACTCCAGTCAATTTCCAACTCTTCCTGGGCCAGAGATTGGTGGGATTCCAAATCTTCTTGAACCAATGAGACTCTGCTTGGCTTGCAACAGTCATGCAAACCATCAAACATGACCGTGAGGCTCTATTTTGACAGAATGGCCTCCTGAGTTGAACTGAAAATATAAAGCCGAAAACACAGGCTTGAAGGTTGAAGCCCAGGCTGAGGCTGCTATGTGGAGAAAAACCAACAACAGGGAAGGACTGACAATATCACATGAAAATATATGCCTCTAACTCATGTGTCATTATGTAGATAAGCAGTTACGCTTCAGATATGAAAATGCAGCACACTTCAGAATTGACTCTGGTAACTTATGACATCCTACCCTCAAAAAGTGAATAAAATTATATATGTTCCTGCATAAAACAGAACATGCAGAATGTGGCTCCATTTTTCATACAGTGCTTCCTCTTTGCATCTGCAATTTTTCGCTCTCGAATCTCACAAGCATTGACATAACTGTAGTAGGGGGTACCTGAGATCTCCATACTAGGACCTCAAATTTCCTTGTTTCTTAATGCTTCCATAGTCCATACAGCACATCTTGGATTCTTATCTCTGGAACCTCCTCTTGAGGAGAGCGGTGATACTGATGACAAATCATGAAATGTTCAAAAGGTGCAGCCATTCTTAGTAGCTGTACAGGTTTGTTTTGGTGTAGAGAATCAAATCAAATGGATGCACGCCGGATTTGGAGATATGCTTCTGGATGAACCCTCTAATGAATCTCAGAACCTTAAATCAAAAGTGTATGTTAAAATTGTCCCTCAACAAATAAGAGGTGATATATGCACTATTGACTGAGCGATTCTGCAGTTTGGCTATCTCCATGGCCAGTTGTGCAAGCCTGTATCTCGGGATCCATGCTTCCAAATGTAATTTTCTTGAAGAAATACCAATAAGCCTGAGGGAACAGGTACTTCAGAGTTAGAGCTGGTGTCGTTCCAAACTTTAGATTCTTGTCTGAACAGCTTGTGACAATGATTTTACTACCACTAAGAAAGCTACGTTTCGAAGCAAGATAAAACTTATTCCATGCATCTTCACAGAGATTGACATATAGTTCAATAACACCTTGGCTCACTCCAGGGATTGGCCAATTCATCAACTTGATGTGAAAAACGCCTTCCTCCACGGGACCCTGTCAGAAACAGTCTACTGCTCACAACCCACTGGTTTGTTGATCCTACACTTCCTGGTCATGTATGCAAGCTCAACAGATCCCTCTACGGACTAAAGCAGGCTCCACGGGCATGGTACAGCCGCGGTTTGCCTCCTTCCTGCTTACTTTGGGTTTCAGTGAAGCAAAGTCAGATACATCCCTCTTCATACTTCGCCGTGGCACCGAGACAGTCTACCTGCTTCTCTATGTCGACGACATCGTCCTCACTGCCTCCTCCGAGCAGCTACTGCATCGCCTGATTACAGCACTCAAGAATGAGTTTGCCATGAAGGACCTTGGCCCCCTTCACCATTTCCTCGGCGTGGCAGTTCAGCGCCACAAGGATCACCTCACTCTGTCACAGCGTCAATACATCCTGGACATTCTCACTCGTCATGGGATGAGCGACTGCAAGCCTTGCTCCACTCCTGTTGACACCTGTGCCAAGGTTCCTGCAGATGCCGGTCCTCCTGTTGCTGATCCCACTGCCTACCGCCCTTCAGTACCTGACATTCACTCGACCCGACATTGCATATGCTGTCCAGCAAATCTGCCTTCACATGCATGATCCTCGGGAACTTCACCTTGTGGCTGCCAAACGGATCCTTCGGTACCTTCAGGGCACCCTCAGTTTCGGTCTGATTATTCCTCGATCTGCTCCAACGCAACTTGTTGTGTATACTGATGCGGATTGGGCTGGCTGCCCTGACACCAGACGCTCCACCTCTGGTTATGCTGTCTTCCTCAGGGGCAATCTCATCTCCTGGTCCTCCAAGCGGCAGCCCACTGTTTCTCGGTCGAGCGCCAAGGCTGAGTATCGGGCTGTTGCCAACGGCGTAGCCGAAGCATCCTGGCTGCAGCAACTTCTACAGGAGCTGCACCACCCTTTACAGTCTGCCTCCCTCGTCTACTGTGACAACGTCAGCGCCGTCTACCTCTCCTCCAACCCCATTCAGCATCAGCGCACCAAGCACGTAGAAATCGACCTCCACTTCGTCCGAGAACGAGTTGCTATCGGTGCTGTTCGTGTGCTTCACATTCCCACCACCTCACAGCTCGCAGATGTCTTCACCAAAGGGCTTCCGTCTTCTGTGTTCATGGACTTTCGTTCTAATCTGATCGTTCGCTCCACCGACGTTCCGACTGCGGGGGGTGTTAGAATTAATTGCTCATTTACTGTAATCTCCTAGATATCTGTACAGGCGCCAGCTATACTGGCCCTTTGGGCCATTCCCTCTCGCTCCTATATAAGTGTAATCCCTTCTGTAATCCTTATCAAGCAATATACAAAGCCTAATGGCCTTTGTCTAATACTCTTGCCTTTCATCAAGTTTGACAAATGATTTTGATGTTCTGATGCACATCCCTGTCTGAAAGTTAGCTCTTTCATCCTTGCAAAAATGAGCAATTAGGGTACTCTTAGCGACTCTGAATGGACCAACAAGTGGCATGACCTCCAATTTTTCAGAACTGTGAGGTTTTGTGTGTGGAATTTAATGATAAGTTCTGCTTCCATCTGGCGATCAAACATGCAGTTACCCATAATGATATGTAAGTGCCTCATTCAGATCAACAATCATGGAGCTCAATCTGTAAGTGCCTCTAGTTTTTGAAGGATCGTGCAGTTTGATGACCAGAAAAATAGGGATCCTTTGGAGAGGGTACCTTGGATACAGACATAAAGTGAGTCACAGCTTGATCTTTGCCATCCTCTGCATAGTGAGGCTGGTACATGAAGGTGTAAGTGTGTAATAGCATTGGTGCACGGTGTCTCTTAGCATGTCCAGCTGCAGGAGTATGGCTTGATTTGTGATGTGCCGTCCCATGACCTCCTCAATTATGACCTATGCTCGGAGAAGAGCCCTTTGTAGGCTTTCCTCCCTGTTCATTGTCAACGGCTTTGACCACTTGATGATGAAACTTATGGATCGAGATATCAGATCATCCAGGACTGCATAAAGGAAGCTTTCCATTTGGGAGTTCTCTCTTGCTCCTGGGGAAGACAACGCTGCAGGATGCGTAAGAAAACTCAAGATGGCTTTTGATGTTTCTGAAACTCTGTATATTCTCTGCTTCCAGTGAAACTCCAAGGAGAGCAAGGGCATATAAGAACAATTGGGGTCAAGAAGCAAAAACATATAAAAACAACTAAATTGAGAGAGTCAATAGTCCATTCACATGTATGACCTTTGGGACTGCTTTTTCCATTGCCTTAATATTCTGATTGACTTTTCATATCTTTGTTAACACTTGCTACCAATTGGCTACTTCCAGAGAATAAGTACAGCCCTTGACTGTTGAATTATAGGCCTTTCATAACTCTAGCAGTGAGCTATCACCATGTATTATCTATATATTTTTTCTGCGGAGCACCTATGATATGAAGATCACAAAAATCAGATTGTTATATTAGCAACTGATATATGCTCTGTGTACCAGCTAAAAACTATATTAAGCAGCTACCTCTGTTGCCTATAGGCCAGAGTTTGCACTAAAAATTCCCAATAAAGGAGTTAACTCTTTGTGTTGGCTAATTTCACTAACAGTAAAAATTTAAATGTTATTTCAAAAGGATAGCACTCTGCAAACATTACCTGAGCAATAGAATAGCACGTACTCCAATAATATCTTAATTAAATCTGACAAAAATGTATCTAGAATCCTCTGCAATCATGAAACTGCTGCTGAAGTGTACATACAGATTACAGAATATGAATGACTAAAAATCAATCTATACTCATGCATGTCCTATGGAATTTTTGAACTGTTCAGAGTGCAATGTTACTGTCTGATCATAAACCACATCCAGTTACTCTTTCAACGATTCCATGTGTTTTTCTTTTTTTTTTAAGTGAACTAAAATATCAGGACTAGACACAGTTCAGAACCCTATTCCTAGCTAGGAACTTTTAAGAAATTCAGTATGAACTGAAGTACTGAACTCATCCATGCAGAATTCATACACTGCATATAAGACCTGAACGTTTGGATGACTGGTGCTCAGCAAAATTTACTTGAATGCTTCAGAGCTTTGAACACTTCCTAATTATTGAAAATGGCACAAAATGTACGTCAGGAATTATTTTCTTTCTTCCTCAGCTCTCATGTTTCAGGCCACAAGATATGGAATCAAACTAAAATTAAGCAAAAGTTCCACGGCACATACGAAAGTGCAGAGCATTAATTTCAAACACTTGTTTTCTTGACCATACATATGTACACACTAGGGAAACCACTTTCATTCTAGGATTTCATTGCAAGCTGCCAAGCTGTAATTCAGGAGAACACAGAGAGTTACCAGTTTACAGACAAGGCAGCGATCATGATTAGGCTAACAAATTTACAAGATAGAATCCCTTGGACAAAACATAGAGCCCTTGAATTAAAATCAGAACCCATCGAGAAGCATATTACCATTTACCACTATTTTTTTTCTCGAAAAACCATTTACCACTATCACAACTAAGTCTCCCCTTGAATGAGAAACCTGCACATGAGCACCTTAGGCACCAGAACTTGGCCCCTCACCACTTGAGTCAACTTCCAGTGCTGCAGAAATACACAAATTTAGGAAATAAAATCAGCTGGTTGAAGAAATATTAGCTCTCACTAGAAAATGTTTTCTGACCACACAGGGAAAACATGTTGCCTGGTAATCAAACAGGCTACCAGGTAATAGCTACCCTTTCACTGAGACAAAATGGAGTCAACTAGAAAAGAATAATTTCTTTGTGTGGCATTGGCATCATCTACGTTATCAGGTGACACTGAAAGATATTGCTAAAAAAAGGTGACACTAAAAGATCATATCCAAGAAATGTAAAGTGCCCAAGCTCATGTGATTAATACCATTATTTTTGTTTTTCCACTCTCCTGCTGGGTAGTTCTTACTGGGCCAGCCTATATAACAGAGGACAAAACTATTCTAGGCATATCTGCAGATTTGAAACGTGGTGGCATACCTATATAAGAGGTTACTAATTCATCGTTCGTCACATACAAGCAAAGCTACTGGGACTGGGATAAAGACATACAGGGTGAATCCAAACGAGGCAATTACCTGGAGTGTGGAAGCTGATGTAGGGGAAAATGCCCGAGAAGCCAGTGTCCTTGGATACCTTTGTGGCCTGGAGAGACTTCAGATCAATGGTGAAGAGCCCATCACCCGTCCTCACCAAAATGACACCGATGCCGTCCACAAAGCTAACCACATCAGAAATTACCGATGCTCCTACTACATGAGACAGGTAATGGTGACAAAATTAACAAAATGTGACTCCATCTTTCATAGAACGCTTCCTCTTGCCACCTGTAGTCTTCCGCTCTTGAATCTCATAAGTACTGACATAGCTATAGTAGGGGGTATCTGAGATCTCCATAACAGGACCTCAAATTTTCCGTAAGTCTTCATGCTTCCAAACACTACATCTTCGACTCTTATCTTGGGAACCTCCTCTTGGGAAGAGCAATGATACTCATGAGAAATCATGAAATATTCAGACGGTGTAGCCATTCGTCTGATCTGTACTGGCCTGTTTTCGTTCAACAGATCATATGGATGTTTGCCGAATTTTGAGACATGTTTTTGGATGAACCATCTCTGGAAGCTCAGAACCTTGCACCAAAAGTGTATATCAAAATTGATCCTCAACAAATAAGAGAATATGTATGCGGCATTGAATGAACGATTCTGGATTTTGGCTATCTCCATGGCCAGCTGTGCATGTCTTGGGTGCGTCTCAGGATCCATGCTTTCAAATGTAAGTGTCCTGAAGAAATACCAGTATGCCTCATGAGATAGATGCTTCAGAGTTAGAGCCTGTGTTGTCCCAAATTTTACAACTCTGTTTGAACTGCTTGTGACTATGATTTTACTCCCGCTACAAAAGCTCCGTTTGGAAGCAAGATAGAACCTATTCCAAGCATCTTCATAGTGATCTCCAGATAGTTCTATAACAACTAGCAATCTCTTGCCTTTGTTCGAGTTTGACACTTGATTTTGATGTTTCATTGCATATCCTTGTTTGAAAGCTAGCTCGTCATCTGTAAAATCAAGGTCATTCAGCCACAAGATTTCTGAGAAATAATCCTGGACTCTTTCATCCTTGCAAACATGAGCGACTAGGGTACTCTTGCCGACTCTGGGTGGACCGACAATTGGCAGGACCTCCAATTCTTCAGAACTATGAAGCTGTGTGTGCAGCAGAAATTTAATGACAAGTTCTACTTCCACTTGGCGACCAAACATGCAGTTACTGAGTAGGATATGCATGCTGTAAGGCTGGCAACACAGACGAGGGTAGCTTGCCAAGAACATGACCAACTCATTCAGATCAACAATCATGGAGCTCAATCTGTCTTGTGCCTCTTGTAGCTGTTCCCGAAACTGTGCACTTTGATTGAAGAAATAGAGATGCTTTGCAGAGGGTACCTTGGATAGGGACATAAATCGACTCACAACTTGCTCACTGGCATCCTCTCCATAGTGAGGCTGGTACCTGAAGGTATCGAGTGCGTGATAGCCTCGGTGTATGGCGTCTCTCAGCATGCCCAGCTGCTGGATCATGGCTTGGTTTGTGATGTGCCGTCCCATGGCCTCCTTGTCGATGACCTGTGCTCGGAGAAGTGCCCTCTGTAGGCTTTCCTCCATGGCCAGTGCCGGCGGCTTCGAGAACTTGTCGATGATGAAATTTATGGATCTAGTCGTCAATTCACCCAGGACTGCAGAAAGGAAACTTTCCATGTGAGCCCTCTCTTTCTTCTCAGGAAGAGAACGCAGCAGGATGGATAAGAAAACACAAGGTGAGTTTTGATGTTTCTGAAACTATGTAAGCTATGCTTCACATCAAAGCTCCAAGGAGTGAAAGGGCGTTGGGCTCAAGAAGCAAAGACAAACAAAGAGTCAATAATCCATTCACATGTATGACCTTTGGGACTGCTGATGTATGACCTTTGGGGCTGCTTTTGCCTTCACATGTTTCTGATTGACTTTTTATTTTTATTTGAACTTGCTACCGCTTGGATTCTTCTAGAGAATAGGTACAGCCATGGACTGTTGAATTCCAAGCCTTCGGTAAGTGAACCACTGAGCCATCACCATCTATGATCTGTGTAATTACTCTGTAGACCACCTATGATATCAAGGTCACAAAAAATCAGATTGTTAGCTTACCAGCTGCTAGATTAGAATCTCAGAGGACCAAGTACAAATATTCTGAATGCATTTATTCAAGTGTTCACAAGAAAACAGAGCAAGCAGTATACTGGATCAAACTGCAGCACTGTGAAGTACAGGCACTTGAAAAAATACTATGCAATCATGTGATGCAAAAAAAATATCATTACAACTAACTCCAGTCAATTTCCAACTCTTCCTGGGCCAGAGATTGGTGGGATTCCAAATCTTCTTGAACCATCGAGACTCTGCTTGGCTTGCAACAGTCATGCAAACCATCAAACATGACCGTGAGTGAGGCTCTATTTTGACATAATGGCCTGCTGAGTAGAACTGAAAATATAAAGCCGAAAACACAGGCTTGAAGGTTGAAATCCCAGGCTGAGGCTGCTATGTGGAGAAAAACCAACAACAGGGAAGGATTCACGATATCCCATGAAAATATATGCCTCTAACTCATGTGTCATTATGTAGATAAGCACTTACACTTCAGATATGAAAATGCAGCACACTTCAGAATTTACTCTGCTGTAAATTATGACATCCTACCCTCAAACCATGAAATCTTCAGAAGGTGCAGCCATTCTTCGCAGCTGTACAGGTTTGTTTTGGTAAGAAAATCAAATATACACACACCGAGTTTGGAGATATTGTTTCTGGATGAACCCTCTACTGAATCTCAGAACCTTAAACCAAAAGTGTATGTTAAAATTGTCCCTAAACAAATAAGAGGTGATATATGCACTATTGACTGAACGATTCTGCAGTTTGGCTATCTCCATGGCCAGTTGTGCAAGCCTGTATCTAATGTAGTTGTCTTGAAGAAATACCAAAAAGCCTCAGGGGACAGGTACTTCAGAGTTAGAGCTGGTGTCGTTCCAAACTTTAGAAGCTTGTCTGAACAGCTTGTGACAATCCATGATTTCGCTACCACTAAGAAAGCTACGTTTAGAAGCAAGATAAATTCTGTTCATCACATGTAAAGTTTAGAGTCATCTCTGTTGACGAGCCCTAGTCCAAGACCATAAGGACGCTGGACGTCTCACCGTCACCGAGGACACGGCCGTGGCAGGTTCTTGCCGTAGGGGAGGTTGCAGTTGCAGAGCATCCCCAGCATCGGGGCGCGGCGGTGGAACTCACGGAAGCGGCGGCAGAAGCCGGGGTCGGAGACGAGGCGGCACCAGCACCTGCAGACGAGCCCCGCGGGTTCCTCAGGCAGGAAGCGGAGGATCACCTCCTCCCCGAGCTCATCCGGCAGCGGCGGCGGCGGCGGCATGTCGCTTGCTTGGTTGGGCTGCGTTCTGCTGCTGGATTTGGACGGAGGTGAGGAAGGGATCTTTTCAGATGGGCCTTACATCCGAGTGTGTATGGGCTCTCTCTGATGGCGTTTTAGGCCCATATACGAACTGAGATCGGCCCAGCTTGCTCTCTCGGCCACTGTACCTCATCCTCTGTTCATCCGACAAGAAACAAGGTTTACAAGCTCACGATCATTTTGCAGCACGTTTAGAAACTGAACCGAAGAATCATTGTTTTTCCTCCAGTTGCTCTAGAATTTATTAACAGCATACATACTGAATGCGAGCAAAAGTTCAGTTGGGATGACACACTTGATTCCCAGGATGAGCCGACACATGACAATACATTGTGACATTTAAGTATCTTGTTACTGCCTGCTCTGCAAGGTTACAGTACAGTATTAGACTTGCAGTTGTTGCAAATGGTTTTTGCAAGTTCCATCTGTGCATGCAAAAACTGAACCGCAGATCCAATTTTTTGCCCGGAAACTCTAAGAAAAAACTTGGTCAGAAGCTCTTCAATTGTTCACCACACACGCGTACATACAGTTGCACAGGAGTTTTTTTTTTTTTTTTTTTGGAAACATTCAAGACTGAGCTGAACCATAGCCATCACCCATCGTCCCCGATGCTAGTGTGAACCAAGCAGAGAGTGATCTTAGGTAGTGTATTAGTTTTTTTTGGATAATAATGGTTTATTGTATTAATTGAATGTAATCTTCTCCCCCCCCCCCCCCCCCCCCCGCCCCCCCGCTTCACCAGAATTTTGTATTTTCAGCTGTTTGTTTAATGAAATAGGTGCCTAGATAGGAATGCACGAATGTTATTTGGAAAAAAAATTAAGAGAGACCAAAAAAAATTGCGCACACGAGACTCCTCAAGCATACTAGTAGAAAAGATACCACAAGAAATAAATACAAGTAAGCAAAAGAAAAAGAGAAGAAGTTGTCGTAATAGGCTGATATGGAAAGGAGGAGTGTTGCCAGGCAAGAATACAACTCAGCTCCGAACGTGGGCCGAGCTCGTTTTGCAAGCTTACCAGTGGAAGGGAGAAATGAAACCCGCAAAGGGCTTACTGGGCCGAAGTGAAACCCGCAAAGGCCGGGTCGGCGCAGTACTGGGCGGCGGGGAATGCAGCCCAAGCAAGCAAGCGCCATGCTGCCGCTGCCGGATGAGCTCGTCCGCTTCCCGCCTGAGGAACCCGCGGGGCTCGTCGTCTGCAGGCGCTGGTGTTGGGGAAATGCAGCCCCACATCCACTTGTGACCACAAGTGTTATTATCGTCGTCTATCTTCTCAGCAGCACGGATCTTAAAGATTCTTTCTCTCTCCTCTGTTTTCAGCGGCACGAATCTCAACATCCTTTATGTGGTCAGGATAACCTTTGTGACCACAACGTCTCCGCCAACCACGGCTTCCGCCGCCGCTTCCGCTGGTTACACCCTGATGCTGGGATGCTCTGCCGTCTTAGTTTCAGTTCATGAAGAGACTGCATACCAAACTCGGTTTCAATTTAATGCATCCAGAACAATAACAAAGTATTCTGTCACTGGTGAACCTACACAGTTTTCTCTTTCTGATGCTAGCTGCAGAGTTCTTGCTTCATGAGTGTGGGTGTTTTTCATATGTGTGGGTGTGGCTAAGTGCTCTAATAATAATGCTTTGACAGTATGGAATTGAGTAAGATCTCTATGTGAGCAAGTTCAGCTCACTTTACAAGATGGTAAAAAAAGTTTTAACTAGGCCGGAGCCTGTTGCGTGCGAACTGTGAACTCGCCGAGCACTAATCTTGTTGCTCGCGTGCATTTCATTTCAACAGGTATGTTGATTTTTATTTTTATTTACTCTTTTGGTTTCTATCTTTGCATGCTTCGGTTATTGCACAGGACTACATGCATGAAAGTGGTGCTTATTAGCTGACCATAGGAATCCTAACTAGCAACCCATTTGTTATGTCCAGCACGTACACACATTTCGTTGTTCGATCACTCTCTGTTTTGGTTATCACTTAGCTAATTAATTACCAGAATCTACTATGGCCTATGGGGTACAGTACTTGTTTTACTGCTACTCATGAAAACATAGGGACACTGATATATATAGCGAGGATCGGAGTAGCAACGCATATCAACTGTTTGTCTTACTTTCAGCTCTTGAGAGACGGCATGCATGTCAAATTCTGTTTCAGTTTAAAGGATTAAATGCTCTATATCACTGGTTAACCTACCCTGCTTTCTCTTTTATGCTGCTGCTGAATTCGTATGTGCGAATAAGTTATCTAATGCTTTTGCCGCTATGGAATTGAGTAAAATGTCTATGTGAGCAAGTTCAGCACAGTTTACAGGATGATAAAAAGTTTTAACTAGGAGTCTATTGCATGCAAGTTGTGAACTCCCCACTTAATACTGAGCACTGATCTTGTTGCTGCTTGCAGCATTTCATTTCAACAGTGTTACATTGAATTTCATTTGTTTGGTTGGTTTATATATTTTTTTTTGCTTTGGTTATTAACTAGTAATAATTCATTTGTTACTTTCAACACATTTCACTTGTTTTTTATCACTCTCTGTTTGGTTACCACTTCTTCAAATTTTATCTACTATGCTGGGTACTAGTTTTAATAATGCTACTCAGGAAAACATACATAGGGATGCTGATAGAATCAGGAATAGCAGTACATATCAACTGTCATCTTAGTTTCAGTCATGAGAGACTGCATATCAAACTCTGTTTCAGTTTAAAGAATCCAGAACAGTGAAGTATTGTGACATTGGTGAACCTACCCTGCTTTCTCTTTCTTTCTGATGCTTCAGAATTCATATGTGTCCATGAAAGGTATTCTGTGGATTTCATCATATATGTGCCCATAAAAGTTACTATATATAACAGATGAAGAAATTCCTGCAGCACATGTATCGAAATCCAGCAGTGAACATAAAGAAATGGAGTAAATGACAGTGGTGGTGTGGGGGTTGGGGGGGGGGGGTGCATGCCAGTTAGTTTCAATAGTATGGCACTGGGAGAAAACAGTTTTACAAAACTAATGTTTCTGGAATCTGGAGCAGATTGTCTACAATTTCTTGTGAGTAATCAAAATTTTCCCCAATATTGATCAAGTATTGGCTGTAAATTCTGAATAGAAATCGCAGCGACGACGTACAGTACAGTACATTACATTACAAGGCTAGCTAATAAGCAGCAGGATCTGATGTGCAACTGAACTAATAACGACCTGGGGTGTAGAAGCTCTTGAAGGGAATAATGTCGAAGAAGCGACTGCTGATGTCAACCTTGACGGCCTGACTAGACCTGAGATCAAAAGAGTAGAGACCATCGTCATTCGTCTTGAGGAAGATGACGCCGCCAGCGCTGTCCACGGAGGCAACCACCGAACAAGGTGGCGAGAAACCAAAACCTAGGGCAAGAGCAGGCAGCCGGAGCTGCTGCCTGCTAGGAGCAGGAAGAACGAGCCTCGTCTTGAGGTCGATGCCTCTGCTTATCACCCACAACAATCCTGGTCCTGCATCTCCGACTCCTGCCATCTGCTGCTGAGGGCCAAGAATCCTCAAGGACCAGATTCTGAGAATACAGTTGAAGTCCACCTGCGCGAACCCTAGCCTAGCCCACCGTCCTCCATTGTCATGAGCACGATGCGCGGAGCGTTGGGGACGATATGAGGTAGGGCAAGCAGAGACATCTCCCGCGTCGCCGGATCGCACTTGACTAGCCTCCTCTCGCCTTGGAGCAGGAAGTAGAGCTTGTCGCGTGCCAGAACGCCACGCGAGGCGACGTCGAGCTGCTCACGGCGGCCTGGGCGAGCAGCGGTTGCTGCCTCCGCGCTCCACGCGGCGGACTCAGATGAGTAGACGTGGGCGAACATCTCCCTCGCGTCGATGCCGACGAAGACGACGCGGTAGTGGCAGTCGAGGTGGTCGCAGTCGCCGTACGTCCGCGGCGGCGGCGGCGCAGAGCACCGCGGCGTTCCATGAGCGCACGTTCCGGGGACGCCGAGTCAGCAGGGGCAAGCTCCGCTGGTTATCGGCGATGGGGTCCCAGACGGCGAGGACGGCGGAGTCCTCGTTCGGCGAATGCATCCTGCATGCTGAGGAGGACGCGGCCGTGGCGGGCGTCGAGCGCGCGGAAGCCGGGGCGGTCGGCGTGGACTGGGAGGAAGCCCAAGCTCGTGGGGAGGAAGCGGGCGGCGCCGTCTGTGTCGGCGAGATTGCCGACGAGCCCTAGCACGGGCACGGGGGACTCCCGGTAGCGCTGCCGGTATAGGCGGCGGAAGATGTTGCTCGCGACGTGGACGGACCATTGCTTGCAGACGAATTGAAGGCCGCGCGGACGAGGTGGGCTGGCTGGTCCGGTGGGAAGCGGAGGAGGATGTCCTCGACGATCTCGATCGGCAGATACGGCGTCGCGCGTCCGACGGCGCTGCCTGCGCCATGGGTGATGGGTGGGGTGGCTCGCTGGTTTGGGCTTTGGGGTGGCGGTGGGATAACTAGGGAAATGGAAATGGAGATGGAGGGAGGGTGGCCGCGGCGGGAATAAATAAGAAATCATTTGAGCCTCCTGAGGAAGAGCAAGGTGGGACCCGCAAAACAGAATAACGGGCGCTTCATGAGTCATGACGTAATAAATAAAAAATATTAAATTATGTAATTAAAAAACAATCTTCAGAGCCTGCGAAATAAGGGAGCTCTTGAATTGAATCCGTCCAGTTTTCAACATACACTATAAAAAAAGGGAAATTCCCAGTTAAAAAATCAACCTGCGGTAATATATATTTTTAGTTCTCTATATATCTATATATCTTGTTCGCAAAAAAATATATCTATATATCTAAAATACAAAATACACAACATGTGCAAACGCTCCCAAACATCAAACACTACTCCCTTTGTTGCATATTATAAGTCGCTTTAACTTTTTTTTATATATCTTTGGGCATATTATAAATCGTTTTGAATTCTTTTACGTATGTATATATCATTCAGTCCCATCTAGGCACCTACTTCATTGAACGAACAGCTGAAAGTACAAAATTCTGGTGAAGGAGAGAGCTAGAAGGTTACATTCATTCAACTAATACAGTAGGCCATTGTTATCAAAAAAGCTAATACGTACATTACCTAATATCCAACATTACTCTCTCCCTCTCTTTCTCTTTCAGGTCAGCGACACATGATCGAGTAGCAGCAAAACAAGTACAGTAGTATTGAATATATAACATTCAGATGTCAGTATTAACCAACCAGAGAGTGATCAAGTAAATGAAATGTGCTGGAAATAGCAAATGGATTATCGTCATCAGCAAATGAGCATCACCGTCCAGCACAGTAACCAAGCAAAAACAAAATGTCACAGTCAAAATTAGATGCATGCATGCAACATGCAAGCAACAAGCACTTAGCCGCACATAATAATTTCTGAAGCATCAGGGTAAGTTGACCAGTGACACAGCACTTTGCATTGACTGCTCTGGATCCTTTGAACAGAAATAGAGTTTCGTATGCTCTCTCATGAGCTGAAATTAAGAGTACGACAAGACAGTTTCCGAATTGTATTTTGCCCGTAGTGAAGGTCCTAGTTAAGACGGTAAAGTAAAATATGTCTTTGAGGGTATATGCTCTTAGCATGTGATCCATTAGATTTGCATTGAGATGTGTGTATATATCTCAATGCGAATCTGTGTTGAGAGTGCACACACACATCTCAATGCAAATTTAACGGACCATGTGCCAAGAGCACATGCCCTCAAGGGCAAAAAAACTGTGTTCCTCAGGCACAAGCTCAATGCTTTTCAATGATCTTGTCCCATACAACGACCCAGTGTGCTGTGCTTCAAGATTCTCACAAATATATGATGTATGATTTTGGGTGATCCCACATATAAACAGGATCCCTCAACACAAGCACACTGAGATCAGCACCAACCTCACTAATGATAAAGACATACGCCACCATAAAGCTGATACTCTCTATCATTTCCATTGCTACCACCACCAAAATTCTCATTTCAGCAAGCACCTTAAGTCTGTCAAGCAGTTGAAGCACCTCCACTTAGTCCCTCACCTGTGGAGGCACTTGTAACACTGCAGAAATAACCACGTTTCAAAGAAAATGTATCAGCAGGTTGAGAGATCAACTTCCGCTCATAATTAAACATCTGGTTCTAAGTTCAAACCAAGCACAAAGAACCAACAAGGCTGCTAACTGATGGTAATGGCTAACAAAACAAGCAAATAGTACAACTGGTTAGTATAGATTAAGAGATGAGAACACCAAGTTCCAGAAAAAATAACATACACACTTTTATGCTGTTAAGTGACAATGTGACATATCATAGCTAAGGAAAGCACAGAGCTAAAGACATGTTTGATGCTGATAACTGGAGTATAAAAAGCTCTCGCTTATATACAAACTTAGAGTAGTACTAGGTAATAGCCCTTTACAATTACTTCCACTGCACCTTCCTGGCCCAACCCAAAATTATAATACAATTTTCAGATCTCACCATGTGTGTGATGTGATGAACAAACTGCTATACTGCATATGTACGTAGCCAATTCCAATAGTGGTCAAAGAAGAAAATAATATGAGTGTAGTTGTATGTGTATCACAGTTTTGCATGACATGACATGGGATAGTAAAATCATTATACTGTACTAGAGAACATATTCGGGAAACCATACTGAATACTAGTGCCTATATATAAATCCACTATATAGAGAGAGAAATCACAAACAGGCAACAATGTAAAAGCAGGCTAATAATAGATAAGCAGCATGATGTGATGTGCAGCATCTACCTGGAGTGTAGAAGCTCACGTAGGGAATGATGTCATAGAAGTCATCGGTCATAACACGAATGCTCTTCCCAGTCTTTAGATCAAAAGTGTAGACCCCCATCAGTTGTCTTGAGGAAGATGAGACCAACGACGTCCGCAAAGGCAACCACACAAGCTAGGTGGTGCCCCGAGGGCAGGAGCAGGGAGCTGCGTGTTGTTGAGGTCGATGGCTCTGATCACTGCCCATTTCCCTTCGACTCCATCAGGACCGGGCGGTCTCCATTGATCAGAGCTTGAGCGTAAACCTCGAGTCCACTTCTGCAAATCCCAGCCCACCGTCCTCCATTGCCATCAAGCGCCGAGCATGGGCCTGTTTGGTAGAGAGACCAGATCCATCTTGCGTGTAGCCACATCGTACTTGAGCATCCTGTATGGCCGTTCCGCGCTAGCTAGTTGATCCGGTTGAGGAGGACGCGGCCGTGGCGGGCGTCGTGCGCGCGGTAGTTGCGGTGGCTGGCACGGGCGGGGGTGAAGGCGAGCGTGGGGACGAAGCGCGCCGACCCGCCGGTCGCGATGAGGTTGGCTAGAACCCCGCCTAGCAGCGGAGGCGGCCCCCCGTGGAGCTCGCGGTACCGGCGGCGGAAGCCGCGCGCGGTTGGCGAGGAGGCGGGCCCAGTGCTTGCAGACGAGCGCGACGCGGAGGAGGCGCGCGGGGTCGTTGGGCGGCACGCGGAGGAGGATCTCCTCGACGATCGCGTCCAGTAGCGCCGCCGCCGGCGGCGGCGGTGCCATGGTCTAACGCCGAGCGAGAGGAAGCCTGGCGGCAGTTCCTCCATTTCGGTGGAGCGGCGTTTGCTTGCAAGGTGGGGCCGGATGGGCAGTAGCTAGCACCGGAAGTGCAGCCTCACGAGTCACACGAGTCACGACTTGGATTGAATTGAATTTCCTATGCTATTTACATTTATAATTTTGATATTATTTATATATATATATATATATATTATAAATTTATATATATTTATATCTATTAATATCGATATCTATATTTATATCTATATCTATATCAAATATAAATCTATATATCTAAAATATATACTTGCATGTATATCTATATCTAAAACTCAAAAAAAGAAAATATTTGTTTTTTTTGTTTGTTAACCAATCCTATTGTTCCCTATTTGTTATTTACACATATTTTAAATTCAAATCTAATATGACATCACATTTTTAGTCCAATCCAAATTCAATATGAGATCATAATTTAAAACAACACACATCTAACGGTACTATATAGAATCTATTTCTAATACATACTAGAACAGATGACATGACCATGCATATAGTATAAAACATTCAAACCACAAATCATCTAAGTGACCTTGTAATAAACTATATGTTCTGTTGCAGCTCGGGTTCGATCCCTGGGGTTGGCACCGGGAGGCTCCTTTGTAGCCTTTTTATTGGAAAAAAATAATTAAAAGGGGAAGCTTCTAAATTTTAGTTTGTCACCGTCTCTCTCTCCTCTCTCGGTCCTTCCAGTCACTCCACTCCTTTATTAGCATTAAACGTTTAGCCGTTTTACTCTGAGTTTAGTACATAATGAATTAGAGATAGGAATCCTAGTTAGTTTATTATCTCGTATGTGACCCAAACACATGACTCATGTTTATATGAATTAGAGCAGTATGTTTCTAACAAGGTGGAGAGTCTGATTCCAACATGTATTAGAATGGATCACATAAGTTATATGTTCCATTGCAATGCACAAATGTGTTTGCTAGTAATATAGAAAGTTGTAAGTTCATTTCTTACGTCCCTCACTCTTCTTTTGTCCTAGCCTTTCATCCCGAACTCGTGACTTTCTTTCTTCTGTCTCTTTCTCTCTCTTATCTTGTCTCTCGGTCCATCACCCCTTACTCTTACCTTTCTTTCTTCCGTCTCTTACACTACCCCATTTGTACCTCATTCACTATTCTTTTTCTTTCTTCAATCCCTTGCTCTCGCTGTCCCTTGCTGAAGGAGGCATGGCCTAGGTGGTCAAAACCTTCATCAAGAGTCCAACTTCAAATATAAATAAGAGCAAGCCCAACAAGAGCCATCAAAACAAGACCCTTAATTTTGATTTGAGACCCCCTTATTTTTTGATGTCCCTACTTTCTAGCCTCAATTTCAACAAAGGTTCTCAAATAAGGGCTTATACTTATATATCTCTACCTTTGGTCATATACTCTATTTATAACACGTATTTGACACTATATAAATTCAAACTATAAATACTAGTAGTTAATACAAATGGTACAAATCCAAATATGACAATTTAAATTCAAAATGCAAAATTTCAAACAATTTAATTCAAACTCACACACAAATTGAATGCGTCAAATTAGCATTTCAAATGCATATGGTAAATTTATGATAGCTGGATCGACCAGAGGTCCATGGATTGTGGAATAAGGGAAAGTTACACTTTTAGTTGACTCTCCCAATTGAGCTACGCTAAGAAAGCATTGTGTATATACATGCTATCATTATTGACAACTAAACATATCAAATGAATCAATCAAGACAACAAAGTCAATCCCAGCCACCTCAATCAAACCAAAAATTAAACATGATTGCACAAGCCAATGTCCATAGAGCATATATAATTTCATTATTTTGACAATTAATTAGTATAAACATTTTCTCATTTCCAAATCAATGGTTTTTAGCTAGATAAGAAACCCCCCTCTCCAACAACTCTAAATCCATCCTTCTAATCTTTTAGAACTCGAGAAAAGTCATCATGTTCCGCATAAAGTTGCACCTTTTTTGAGTCAAGCGTGTCTTCTCTCTCGTCGCGTGTTTATTGGCCAATCTAAAGATGAAAGAGCGTGGAAAGAATAAAGAGTAGAAAATGGTTTTTGGTGCAAATATATAAGAGACAAAGAATATATAAAAGTGGTTAGGATAATTTAGAAATAGTATAGGGTTCTTGATTAAAATTGTCATCTATATTTTAGAAGTGGATTATTAAAAACTCTTAAAAATAGTCTTCTTTATTCCTTCCAATATTTTTTAGGAGTTCGATAACATCACGTTGTTAGGAATAATTTATTAGGGTACTATTAACATTATATTGTACTTTGATGTTTTATGAGTTGATTTTTGAGTTTTTTTTAAAAGGGAAGAGGATGAGGAGTAAGAGGACGGCTAAAATAAATGTCTAGAAAAAAAAAGCAAAATTCACTTATGCAACTAAGTTAACCAGCGATATTTTAATACATTCATTATAACAGGAGAAATTTAAATATATTGTAGTGAACCTGCACACTGATGGGAAATTTAAATATATTGTAGTAAACCAGCACAAGGCAAAATTTAAATAAAAAATTATAATGGTTGAAAAAATAGTAACAATTTATTGAGAGAAATTGAAGGGTGTCAAAACATGAGGTACGGTACCTACTCAGCTACTCGTGTTAAACTAATTTACAAGTAACTAGATACGTAGAGAAACGGTCAAGTTCGTAGTTCAGCACGCCGAACCCTGAAAGCACGCCGAACCGGCTCTGTTTTTATGTGTGTTTGTTCTATTTTTGCATCTGGTATTTTAATTTCACTTACACGATTTGGTAGGAAGCAGGTTCTAATGTGTTTATACTTCAAGCGGTTCAAGTTAAACCTTACAAAGTATTGATTTATTGCAGTTGGGCATGAAGAGAGATGGTCAATTCTGCAGTTCAGCTTCAGCATGCCAGAATAGAGAGCACACCACAATGGTCCTTGTCAAATTCAACGCCCTTTGCCAACAAAGTCAAAACAAGGACTGCACGTCGTCTTGCAGCCTGCCTATATTTATATGTGCTGCTGTTCCATCTCCCATCACACAAACACTTCATCATCATCACTCTCAAAAGCAACCAGCTACAGTTTACACTTTGAGCCCCATTTGTCAACCATGGCATCCCAAACGATCGAAAGCCAACGCGCCGGAGCAGCTATCGTCACCGGAGACGCCGCGTGCAGGAAGAAGTCCATTGAGCTGTTGGAGGAGCTCGGCCTCCCCAAGGGCCTGCTTCCTATGGAGAACATCCAGGAGTTCGGGTACAACAGTGACACAGGATTCATGTGGCTAGTACAGGGTAAGAAGAAGGTGGAGCACACCTTCAAGAAGATCAAGCAGACGGTGTCGTACGCCGCTGAGGTGACGGCGTTCGCCGAGAAAGGCAAGCTGAGGAAGATCAATGGAGTGAAGACCAAGGAGCTGATGCTGTGGCTCAGCGTTGTCGAGGTGTACGTTCCAGAGGCCTTGCCGGAGAAGGTCACCTTCAAGACCGGCACCGGCCTCTCCGACAGCTTCGATGCCGCTGCTTTTGCACTTGGGGAATAAGGGGTCACCCCAGATGAGACAGAAAATGATTAAATGCGAAATCTCAGTTTGCTTAGTGCTAAAAACATACTGCATGAGCTCTGTGTTTTTAAAATTAAAGATCTGTATAGTTGCTTCTATGACTGTATTTTGTATTCCCTTTTCCCATTTGAAGAAATGAATAAATGATATGTTTTTTATATAAACCAAAAAAATATTATTTTGGCTCTGTTCATTCACTTGATTTGCATGACAATTTCTAGTACCAGCCTTACATTGTTTAGAATGGCAAAGACCAAACCGTTGGTCGCTGTGTCTCTGTTCAAAGCAAACTCTGCAGAGGGTCCAAATTTCTCTGGTAGAAGTGTGCAGAGCCTGAGACAAGTACAAGAGGCGTTTGGGCTTTTGAGCACCGCAATATAAGATGTTGAAGTACTTGTATTCTTCATGATTTACAGACAGCCTTACAGCATGTATCTGCTGCAGGATAATTGCTTGTTTGGCTGTCAGTTGGAAACAGAATCTGCCCCCAATTTCCACCAGATTCATGCCTATTGATGGTCCTGACAGAGTCGATAAGAGCACCTTTGTCACTCATATCTGCAAGGATTAAAGAGTCTGCATAAAGGCGAAATCTTATTATCACAGTCATGAGACGGATCGGAACAAATTGTCAGCTTGTAGTTCGAGCAGAACCACCACTGACTGAACCCCACATTTGTGACACTTGAATAGAGGATATCCCTCAAGGTACAGAAGTTGAAAATGACCTCCTCACACAAAAGTTTTCGGAATATGTATAAGTTGAGAGGCGATTTTTCATATTCAGCTCTGAGACCTGAAACCAGTCTTAATGGAAGTTTCATTGTAGTTATATTTTGCCACATATGCATTTTTGATGTCATGACAATGTTTTAATGAAGAGAGAAAGAGAAAATGAGTTTTATACGGATGAAACTCTCTTGACACAGTTACTAAATCTCTATGAGTAATGGAATTAAATATCTATGAAACTATGAAATGAAACTTTACATTGAGAGTGTATGTTTCATCTGAGCTTCATTTAATTTTAGATGACATGACAGTCTTAGAAACAACGTAATGAAACTCTCTACTGAGACTGGCCTGATGGATTACCTCAAGAACATTAGAATTTTTAGAAGATAATAAAAGGGAATTTGATGGCTCTATTCGAGAAATTCCTTAGAGAACTCCCACTACAGCATGTTAAATTTTGGAAGTATAATCTGACTACCTAAATTAGTGATGCCAAACAAATCCAATAACATAAACCAATCTGTTTGTTGGACATTAATTTCCAAAATTCTCATCAAAGTGGCCACTGATAGGATAACAATAGTAGCCCATAAAGTTATCCACTCTTCACAAACAAAGATTTGCATTGCAAGCAGCTAAATAACATTTGCACAATTATTGATTCATTTCCTTATAATTAACTGCAGCTAGCTGGGACATGGAGAGAAATGGTCAATTTTGCAGTTCAGAACGCCGGAACAGAGAGCACACCACAGTGGTCTTTGTCAAATCAATGACTGACAAAGTCAAACAAGACGTCTTGCAGTTCTTCTCTGTACAAGCTGCCTGCCTATATATATCTGTGATGTTGCTCCATCTCTGATCACACAAGCACTTCATCACTCTCAAAAGAAACCAGCTACAGTTTACAAGTACAGTCTCTTTCTTGCCACTGCTCATAGCTCCATTTGTCAACCAACCATGGCGTCCCAGGCGATCGAAAGCCACCGCGCCGGTGCAGCGGTCGTCACCGGAGACGCCGCGTGCAGGATGAAGTCCGTCGAGCTGCTGGAGGAGCTTGGCATCCCCAAGGGCCTGCTTCCTATGGATGACATCCAGGAGTTCGGGTACAACAGTGACACAGGATTCATGTGGCTTGTGCAGGGAAAGAAGAAGGTCGAGCACACCTTCAAGAAGATCAAGCAGACGGTGTCCTATGCCGCCGAGGTCACGGCGTTCGTCGAGAAGGGCAAGCTGAGGAAGATCAATGGAGTGAAGACCAAGGAGCTGATGCTCTGGCTCAGCGTCGTCGAGGTGTACGTCCCAGAGGCCTCGCCGGAGAAGGTCACCTTCAAGACTGGCACCGGCCTCTCCGACAGCTTCGATGCCGCTGCCTTTGCGCTTGGGGAATAAGGGGTCATCCCAGATGGGACAAAATGATTGGATGTGAAACCTCAGACTGCTTAGTGCTAAAAAGATACTGCATGAGATCTGTGTTTTTAAAATTAAAAATATGTATAGTTGCTTCTATGATTCTGTATTTTGTATTCCTTTTCCCCTATGCAGAAATGAATAAATGATATTTTTTTGATATAAACCAAAAAAATATTGTTTTGGCTCTGTTCATTCACTTGATTTGCATGACAACAGCCTCACATTGTTGAGAATGGAAAAGACCAAACCGTTGGTCGCTGTGTCTCTGTTCAAAGCAAACTCTGCACAGGGTCCAAATTTCTCTGGTAGAAGTGTGCAGAGCCTGGGACAAGTACAAGAGGCGATTGGGCTTATATAAGATGTTGAAGTACTTGTATTCTTCATGATTTACAGACAGCCTTACAGCATGCATCTCCTGCAGGATAATTTACAGAATATGCCCTCAATTTTCACCAGAGTCATGCCTATGGATGGTCCTGATATAGTCGGGAAGAGCACCCTTGTCACTCATATCTGCAAGGATTAAAGATTCTGCACAAAAAGCAGAATCTTATTGTCGCAGTCATGAGAGTGATCGGAACAAATTGTCAGCTTGTAGTTCTTGAGCAGAGCCTTATGCTTCACTAGTGACTGAACCACACATTTCCGACTGCGCCACTGCTGCACAGGGTCCAAATTTCTCTTGTAGAAGTGTACAGAGCTTGGGACAACTACAAGAAGTGATTGATCTTTTGAGCACCACAATAAAAGAAGTTGAATTACTTGTCTTCTAATTCATGCATCTCCTGCAGGATAATTGCTTGTTTGGCCATCAGGTGTAAACAGAATATGCCCTCAATTTCCACCAGAGTCATATGCCTACTGTTGGTCCTGACAGAGTCGGTAAGAGCACCCTTGTCACTCATATCTCCAAGAATTAAAGAGTCTGCACAAAAAGCGGAATCTAATTGTCACAGTCATGAGACGGATCGGAACAAATTGTCAGCTTGTATTCCCTCCCACCCACGAATATAAGCCCTGCACGTATTTTAAAATTCAAACTTCGTTATCTTTGACTAACAATTAGCCTAATTATATTAAAAGTTTGTATTACAAAAGTAGTCGTATTAGATTTGTATTTAGAAGTACTTTCTATTGATCATACTTTTGTTCCTATAAATTATATATTTTCTAAGAGAAATTATCGTCAAAATATGTTTTTTGAAGATCGCAACAAGTCAAATCACGCCTTATATTCAGAGACGGAGGGAGTAGTTAGCTTGACCAGTGATTGAACCCCACATTTGTGACACTTGAATAGAGGACATCCCTCAAAGTACTGAAGTTGAAAATGACCTTCTCACACAAAAGGGTTCGGAATAAGTATAGGGTAAGAGAGGCGATTTTTCATATTCAGCTCCGAGACCTGATGGATTACCTAAAAACACATCAGGAATTTTAGAACATAATAAAAGAGAATTTGATGGCTCTATTCGAGGAATTCCTTAGAGAACTCCCACTAAAACATATTAAATTTTGGAAGTATAATCTGACTACCAAAATTAGTGATGCCAAACAAATCCAATAACATAAACCAATCTGTTTGTTGGACATTAAGTTCCAAAATTCTCATCAAAGTGGCCACTGTTAGGATAACACTAGTAGCCCCGAAAGTTATCCACTCTTCACAAACAAAGATTTGCATTGCAAGCACCTAAATAACATTTGCACAAGTATTGATTCAATTCCTTATAATTAACTGCAGCTAGCTGGGACATGGAGAGAAACGGTCAATTTTGCAGTTCAGCACGCCGGAACAGAAAGCACACCACAGTAGTCTTTGTCAAATCAAGGACTGACAAAGTCAAACAAGACGTCTTGCAGTTCTTCTCTGTACAAGCTGCCTGTCTATATATATATGTGATGTTGCTCCATCTCTGATCACACAAGCACTTCATCACTCTCAAAAGAAACCAGCTACAGTTTACAAGTACAGTCTCTTTCTTGCCACTGCTCTCACAGCTCCATTTGTCAACCAACCATGGCGTCCCAGGCGATCGAAAGCCACCGCGCCAGTGCAGCGGTCGTCACTGGAGACGCCGCATGCAGGAAGAAGTCCGTTGAGCTGCTGGAAGAGCTCGGCCTCCCCAAGGGCCTCCTTCCAATGGAGGACATCCAGGAGTTCGGGTACAACAGTGACACAGGGTTCATGTGGCTTGTGCAGGGAAAGAAGAAGGTCGAGCACACCTTCAAGAAGATCAAGCAGACGGTGTCCTACGCCACCGAGGTCACGGCGTTCGTCGAGAAGGGCAAGCTGAGGAAGATCAATGGCGTGAAGACCAAGGAGCTGATGATCTGGCTCA
Organism: Microstegium vimineum; assembly: GCA_022036555.1. Lineage (NCBI taxonomy): Eukaryota > Viridiplantae > Streptophyta > Magnoliopsida > Poales > Poaceae > Microstegium > Microstegium vimineum. Next base: position 56,684,002 of record CM039120.1, read on the forward strand.
GCGTCGTCGAGGTCTATGTCCCGGAGGCCTCGCTGGAGAAGGTCACCTTCAAGACCGGCACCGGCCTCTCCGACAGCTTTGATGCTGTTGCCTTTGCCCTTGGAGAGTAATTAGTATTCACTGAAATGGTTGGTTACAAAAGATGTCTAGTGTCTAATCTATCTTTTCTTGTGACGAGTTTGTGCTCTAGAGTGTGTGCTTGTTTCTGTGGCAACTGCAAACGTTCTGTGTGTTTTCTTGATTCCGACATATATTTCAAAAGTACGTTACAGAAGAGCAATAAAAATTTTCTGAGCCGATCCTCATATCTGAATATTTTTTTTTAGTTTTAGTACATTTTGCTTCGACATTCCCAAATATAACGCACGAGGCATATTCGCTCACCAAAAGGATCCTTCTGGTGGAAGGATATATTGAAATTGCAAGACAAATTTAAAGGTTTGTCAAGAGTCACAGTGACCAGTGGGAAGTCCTGTTTAATGTGGCAAGATCTCTGGAATGACAAAGGAAGGAAATGGTCTTTTCCAGAGCTATACTCCTTTGCCAAAAACAAAGCAATCAGTTTAAGCATGATAAGCAACTCTAGCTACCTGCTGGAACAGTTTAACCTACCTCTCTCAATGGAGGCTCTCAGGCAATTCCATGAGTTAAATTCAGAGATTTCTGAGCTGGAGCTAGAAAAGGCAAATGACAGCTGGGCATACATCTGGGGAACTGCTTTTTTCTCCCCCTCTAAAGCTTACAGAACGTTGGCTGGGTACTCACAGGTTGAACCCGTCTTTAGGTGGCTTTGGAAAACATCATGCCAAGGAAAACACAAATTTTTTTCTAGCTTATTCTAAGAGACAGATTAAGTACAAGGAATATGATCAGAAGGAGAGGAATGTTCTTAGAATGCTATCACTGTGTTCTCTGTCAACATGAAACTGAGGAAACATTAATGCATCTGCTGTTTCACTGCCCCTTTGCCAAGGAATGTTGGAATTAAATGAATTTTCAGTTCAGTGAAGATATCTCTATCCCACAAATTTTTCTAGCTAGAATGGCAAGCCTTGCTCCAGTTGGATTTTGCGATGGATATCTTCATCATCTTCTGTTGGGGTATTTGGAAGTTAAGAAATGATGTCATTTTCAGAAACAGTAACCCATCACTTCAACATTTCAAGAGCTATGTTGCGACGGAAGGCACCTATCTGCTGCACAGAATTACACCGGCTTTCACTCAGTTGCTGGAGTTATGGTTAAACTCTTTCCTGTAATCTACTGGCCTTTTTTTTCTTTCTTTTTCTGTTCCTTAGTTTTGTTCTCCCCTTTTGTTCCCTTCTGTACCTTGTGAACCTCTTTTTCTTATTTTAATTGATTTTCAGTAGGAGCCCCTGGATCCTCCTGTTCCTTTCACAAAAAAAAAGGCATACAAGTTAACAAATGTAACTCTGCTGTACCATGGTTTGGACTTTGGAGAAACAGAGTTTTCAATCCCTGTGTTTGAAAACAATAAAATGCCAAACAAAATGAAAATATCCTTTGAATTTGACAGTCGGTGCAAATCTTTTCATGAATGAGAATTCATTTTTGACCCACTGGCGGTTTCACAAAAAACTGAGATGCTCGCTAAGTACTGTCCTCATGGCAGGTCTAATGGTATGGTTCTAGATACTAATCTAGGTTTTTTTATTCCGGTATTGCATTTTTTTCGGCCAAGTTTTACAAAATTCGTCCGAATTTTTTTCAAATTATTTTTTAGAGACTACCACATGAAGTTTTTTTTCTAAAAAAATAGATTTAAACAAATATTAGTGTAATTTATGACTACACATCTATTGAGTAGAAGAATATGCAATATAATAAAATAGAAAATATGAGTTTAGAGTTATATAGCACATGCATTAGTATATTACAAAATTCCATATTTTTCTTTAGGCCACCAACAAAATTACCGAAATTCATGAAATTTCTGTGAAATTTTGAACCCTGCATTAATCTGCTTATAACCATGTCATAAACAAAATGGATATGAGGGCTTGGCCTAAAGTACCCTAGGAAGGTTTGGTTTGTTTACCTCTAGTTTAGCTTAGTTGCTAGCTTTTCATTTTCGTTTGGTTTTTGCTTTTGTAACCCGGATCTCTTGTTCTATTTATTTAATCAATCATTCTCAGTAGGAGCCTCTGGCTCCTCCTGTTGCTTAAAAAAAGGGGTATGGAGGAGGAATTTGGACCCACCCAAAATTCGGGGCCCTAAGAATGGGTCTTGCTGGAAGATGTTTTTCTACCACAACCTCTATATTTAGCTATGTGGCTTAAGTAGAACGGCTAGAGATGCTGATCACAACTCCAAAAGAGTACATGTGATTGTTGTTTTCTCACAACCTTACTTAACCGTCTTAAACATGAGATACCAATTCAGCTACTCCTGTAGAGTTTGAACTAATTTACAAGTAGCTAGATACGTGGAGAAATGGTCAAAGTTGTAGCACAGCACGACGGACCCTGAAAGCACACCACAATGGTCCTCGTCAAGTTCTTTTTTTTAATTACACAGTACAACGCAGACGCTCAACACGTACGCACACTCGCCCCTACGACCCTACCCCTATGAGCACCTTCGAAGGACTGAGCCGGCAAGCTGTCGACGGGAACGTCGCCTACCACTTAATGCATAGCGCCGGAAAATTCTGAAATAAATCCAGAATAAAGTGTCACACCCAGGATTTGAACCCTGGGTGGGAGCTCCCCAACCAATGGCATTTGTTATTGTGCCGTGAATCCCTTAACGGTCCTCGTCAAGTTCAACAAGTTCAACGTACATTCTTTAGCAAACAAGACTGCATGCACGTTGTCTTGCTGCCTGTTGGGCATGAAGAGAAATGGTCAAATCTGCAGTTCAGTAAGCCAGAATAGAGAGCACACCAGAATGGTCCTTGTCAAATTCAACGCCCTTTGCCAACAAAGTCAAACAAGCACTGCACGTCGTCGTCTTGAACTGCATCTCTCTGCACAAGCTGCCTGCAGCCTGCAGCCTGCCTATATATATGTGCTGTTGTTTTATCTCCCATGCCACAAACACTTCATCACTCTCAAAAGCAACCAGCACAGTTTACAAAGTACAGTCTCTTTCTTGCCACTGCACTACTTTGAGCTAGCTCCATTTGTCAACCATGGCGTCCCAGGCCATCGAAAGCCACCGCGCCGGTGCAGCGGTCGTCACCGGAGACGCCGCATGCAGGAAGAAGTCCATTGAGCTGCTGGAAGAGCTTGGCCTCCCCAAGGGCCTCCTTCCAATGGAGGACATCCAGGAGTTCGGGTACAACAGTGACACAGGATTCATGTGGCTTGTGCAGGGGAAGAAGAAGGTGGAGCACACCTTCAAGAAGATCAAGCAGACGGTGTCCTACGCCGCCGAGGTGACAGCGTTCGCCGAAAAAGGCAAGCTGAGGAAGATCAATGGCGTCAAGACCAAGGAGCTGATGCTCTGGCTCAGCGTCGTCGAAGTCTATTTCCTGGAGGCCTCGCCAGAAAAGGTCACTTTCAAGACTGGCACCGGCCTCTCCGACAGCTTTGATGCTGCTGCCTTTGCCCTTGGGGAATAAGGGGTCACCCCAGATGAGATAGAAAATGATTGGATGCGAAATCTCAGTTTGTTTAGTGCTAAAAAACATACTGCAGGAGCTCTGTGTTCTAATTGAAAATCTGTATAGTTGCTTCTATGACTGTATTTTGTATTCTTTTTCCCCTTTGCAGAAATGAATAAATGATATATGTTTTTTATATAAAACCAAAAAGTATTGTTTAAAGGCTCTGTTCATTCACTTGATTTGCATGACAATTTCTAGTACCAGCCTCACATTGTTGAGAATGGCAAAGACCAAAGCGTTAGTCGCTCTGTGTCTCTGTTCAAAGCAAACTCTGCACAGGGTCCAAATTTCTCTGGTAGAAGTGTGTAGAGCCTGGGACAACTACAAGAGGCGATTGATCTTTTGAGCACCACAATAAAAGATGTTGAAGTACTTGTCTTCTTCATGATTTACAGCCAGCCTTACAGCATGCATCTCCTTCAGGATAATTGCTTGTTTGACCGTCTGGTGGAAACAGAATATGCCCTCAATTTCCACCAGAGTCATTCCTATTGATGGTCCTGACTATAGTTGGGCATGCAGCTCAGGACCGGTGGCCCGGCCCAAAGCCCGTCATTTTGACCTAGCACGAGCCCGGTATTGTGCGAGTTCGGTTGGCCCGGCCCGGTGTGTGGGCCATGCCTGGGCCATACCTCAGGCCCGTGGGCCAGCATGACCCGCTAAAAGCTTGAGACCCAACATAGGCCCGCTACTATATGGAATTCCATTATATAATAGTTCTAAATCAAAACATACCTCTATCTCACATTGCAACCCAATATCAAAATGGGTAATTTCGCAAAAAAAAATGGGCCAAATTCGCAAGGAAAAAACATAAAATTAAAATGGGCTAAATGAGCTATGGGCTGGCACGACCCGTGTTTTTTGCCATGCCTCACGGGCTGGCCCGACACTAAAATCGGCCCACGAGCCCGTGCCTGGGCCGAAGGCAAGCCCCGCAGGCCTGTGAGGCACGGTCCCGTAGGGCACGGCAAGCCTCCTCGGCCCGGTGGCCATCGGGCCGGGCCGGGCAGATGCCCAACTATAGTCCTGACATAGTCGGTAAGAGCACCCTTGTCACTCAAATTCTGCAAGGATTAAAGAGTGCATAAAAAGTGGAATCTGATTGTCAGAGTCATGAGACGAATCGGAACAAATTGTCAGCTTGTTATTCCGAGCAGAGCCTTATGCTTCACTAGTGACTGAACCCCACATTTGTGATCACTTGAATAGAGGACATCCCTCAAGGTACATAAGCTGAAAATGGCATCCTCACACAAAAGTTTTTGGAATATGTATAAGGTAAGAGAGGCGATTTTTCGTATTCAGCTCCGAGACCTGATGGATTACCTAACAACACGTCAGGAATTTTAGAACATAATAAAAGAGAATTTGATGGCTCTATTCGAGGAATTCCATAGAGAACTCCCACCACAACATGTTAAATTTCGGAAGTATAATCTGACTACCAAAAGTAGTGATGCCAAACAAATCCAATAACATAAACCAATCTGTTTGTTGGACATTAATTTCCAAAATTCTCATCAAAGTGGCCACTGATAGGATAACAATAATAGCCCAGAAAGTTATCCACTCTTCACAAACAAAGATTTGCATTGCAAGCAGCTAAATAACATTTGCACAAGTATTGATTCATTTCCTTATAATTAACTGCAGCTAGCTGGGACATGGAGAGAAACGGTCAATTTTGCAGTTCAGCACGCCGGAACAGAAAGCACACCACAGTGGTCCTTGTCAATTCAACGCCTTCAGCCAACAAAGTCAAACAAGACTGCGGTCATTTTGCACTGCTTCTCTGTACAAGCTGTCTGCCTATATATATGTGATGTTGCTCCATCTCCGATCACACAAGCACTTCATCACTCTTAAAAGAATCCAGCTACAGTTTACAAGTACAGTCTCTTCTTGCCACTGCTCACAGCTCCATTTGTGAAGCAACCATGGCGTCCCAGGCGATCGAAAGCCACCGCGCCGGTGCAGCGATCGCCACCGGAGATGCCGCATGCAGGAAGAAGTCCGTTGAGCTGCTGGAAGAGCTTGGCCTCCCCAAGGGCCTGCTTCCAATGGAGGACATCCACGAGTTCGGATACAACCGGGACACGGGGTTCATGTGGCTGGTGCAGGGGAAGAAGAAGGTGGAGCACACCTTCAAGAAGATCAAGCAGACGGTGTCCTACGCCGCCGAGGTGACAGCGTTCGCCGAAAAAGGAAAGCTGAGGAAGATCAATGGCGTCAAGACCAAGGAGCTGATGCTCTGGCTCAGCGTCGTCGAAGTCTATGTCCCGGAGGCCTCGCCAGAGAAGATCACCTTCAAGACCGGCACCGGCCTGTCTGACACCTTTGAAGCCGCTGCCTTTGCACTCGGAGAGTAAAATAATCTCAAGCAATGCAATCACCAATAGCTTTTAAATATATATGTTGATCGAGCGTGTAATCCCAGTCCAAGCAGCCAAATTTCTTTCTTGTTTGTAGCCAAATATGTATGTATGATGTATCGTGTTTGAGTTGTATACTGTGGAATATTTTGGAATTTCATTTCGTATAGACTATAGAGTTCAGTGAACTCTGTCAGGCTAACAAATTTCAACTATTCTTGGCAAATCGTATCACAGACGACATTCAATCTTGATGAATCAAACGGACCAACACATAGTCACCACAATTTCCATGAAGAATGGGAGCCAGATCTGTGCTTTGAGACTGACAATGACCTGTAGAAAATCATCATGTGCCGGAATGGTAAGATTCAAAATATGCCAACAGGCAGTAGCAAAGGGGCAGTCCACCAGGAGATGAATTAAGGTTTCCTCAGCAAGGTTTGCACAATGTACACAACTGTAATCTTGAAGGATCATATTTCTCCGTCGAAGCAAATTTCTAGTACTAAGATCAACCAACCAAAAAAAGAACTTACCCTTATTTTGACAGGATGACTTCCAAAGCCATTGATAAGCTTGGTGGACTGTCCTGTGGCTTATGAGATGTCTGTAAGCTTTGTTTGAGGAAAAGGTTGAGGAACTCCAGAGGTATAACCATTGATATAACCCTTCACAGTGGTCTTAGTGGCGTCAAGGGGCGGTCGCGCCACTGTCAGCTCACCCTACACGGCAATGTGATGTCCGTGTATGCACTCATTCTTTTCCCTTGTTGAAGACCATACATTAGTCTGTTCCTCTCTCTCTCTCTCCCCCCCCCCCCCCCCCCCCAACCCCCCAACCCACTAGATGCAGGATGTAAGACATGGCTGGGTGGTAGTGAAATAAAGATTTTTTGAGAGGACCACCGGAGCAAAAACGCATAAATAAACTAAATGTGCTACAAGTGATAACCGAACAGATAGTTCTAAAAAAAAATCAAATCACCCTCCAGCACAAGAACAAAACAAGCAGAAAGAGGAAACATGCAAGTTCACAATTAGTGACAGAGCAGTCGACAATGACTGGATCATTTAAACTGAAACAGAGTTTGATATGCAGTCATTCATGAGCTGAAGCTAGAAAAAGACAATTGATACATGTCTTGCCACTATTGATTATATCGATCAGTATCTTAACGCTCATACTATTTATCCAACAAATTTCCAATTGCCAAGAAACCTTCCGGTGAGCACCTTAATTCTGAGCGCTTGAAGCAACTCATTCCCTCACCTGTTTAAGGCTGCTCGTAATACTGAAAAAAAAAACAAAAAATATATCAGGAGGTTGAGAAATAAATTCCCCTTATTAAACATTTTTTTTCTATGCTAGCATAGAAAACTAACAAGATGATGCTCAAGTGCTTCATAAAAGATTAATTCCAACAGTGGACATAAAAGAAAAATGCGATTATAGGTGTATCATATATTGTTATATAACATTTGAAGAATACACAATTTTGTGAAGTCATTGTTCCAGAGCACATACAAATCCAACCAAAATACTCCCCCATACTGAATCATGGTGCAGCTACAGAGCTACCCGTGTGACTATAAAATCAGCTTTTATAGAAAAAAAAGGGTTAAGTACACTTTTCAACCTCCAACTTGCACACAAGTTCAGTTTTTAACCTTCAACTACGAAACTGGGAAAAATACACCCTCCAACTATCAAAATCGGACAAATTTAGCCCTCGACTGGTTTTAAAAGTGGTTTTCTATTTTTGAGAGGCGCCAAAATTTTATATTATTGTTTTGAGGATCTTAACATTTTTAAATGAAAAAACTCAAAACTACAAAGTTGTATATCTCATTGAGAGCTACAACTTTAGTATAAAATTATTTTCATTTGACTCCATACAGAAGATATATTATTTTTTTAAATACGTCAAGCGATAGAACATGATTATTACGGTGCTGAAATTTTATATTATTTTTTTAACATCTTAACATTTTTAAATAAAAAACATTAAAACTATAAAGTTATAGATATCATGAAGATCTATAATTTTATATAAAAGTTATCTTCATGTGAAGTTGTGTTGAAGAGTTATGATTTTTAAAAGTGGAGTCTTATCACACGATAAAATAATATTGATCCACGACAAGACTCAATATTTTAAAAAGTTATAAGTCTTCAATAAGACGTCGGATGAAGATAAGTTTTATATGAAAATTATAGATCTCAAAAATATCTACAACTTTATAGTTTTAATATTTTTTATTTGAGAACATTAGGATGTTCTAAATAATAATATAAAATTTCAGCACAGTAATAATCGTGTTCTAGCGCTTGTCATATTTAAAAAATAATATATATTTTGTATTGAGTCAAATGAAAATAATTTTTATACCAAAGTTGTAGCTCTCAATGGGATATACAACTTTGTAGTTTTGAGTTTTTTCATTTGAGAATGTTAAGATCATCAAAAAAATAATATAAAATTTTAACTCATCTCAAAAATAAAAAACCACTTTTGAAACCAGCTGAGGTCAAATTTGTCCGGTTTTAATAGTTGGAGGGTGTATTTTACCTAGTTTCGTAGTTGAAGGTTGAAAACTGAACTTGTGTGCAAGTTGAAGGTTGAAAAGTGTACTTAACCAAAAAAAAAATCACAACTGAGCAACAAAGACCCTGAAAGGCTTATGTTAAGTAGGACCTCATGTGGGTTGTACCTGGAGTGTATAAGCTCACGAATGGGATAATGTCGTAGAAACCATAGCTAAGAACATTGGTGCCCTGCCCAGACTTCAGATCAACAGTATAGACCCCATCAGTCGTATACACCAACGGCATCCGCAACGGCAACATTTCCACCAGACGGCATCCGCAACAATGTATCTTCTCAGTACCCATCGTCCAACATTTCCACCAGGACCAATTCCAATCTCCTTTGACCAGATTAGGAGATTAGACCGTGTGTCCACTTCCGCGACCCCCAGCCTGCCATCGTCCATGGTCATGGGCACAATGCGGCGAAGATAGGGATTAATTGGTAGGGGGATCAGAGACATTGCCCTTGTTGATAGATCGTACTTGAGCATTACGACTCCCCTGTGAAGGATGAAGTAGAGAGCATTCCCTGCTACAGCAGGGAGCACCGCCTCATCAAGATAATCATATGGAAGCATCATAGAGGTTGCCTCACTCCACATGGCAGAACCCGATGAGTAGACGTTGGCGAACATCTCCTTATCATTGATGCCGATAAAAACGACGTGGAAGTCGCTAGGGCGGCAGCCGAGGTGGTCGCACACGCTTAGGGTATTGGTGTTGGAATTGGCGCAGAGCACTGCGGCATTCCAGTTGCGCACTGGTTGGTCGCACAGTAGTGGGGGTAGGGGCCACTGCTCATTGGTGACGGGGTCCCAGACGATGAGCGCAGCCTCCACTCCTTGGAACACGTCGCCGCACCGGGCAATCCTGTTGAGGAGAACGCGGCCGTGGCGGGCGTCGTGCACGCGGTAGTCATGGAGTTCAGGGCAGACCGGCTGGAACGAGCGCATGCGGATGAAGCGCGTGTACCCACCAGTGTTGATGATGTTGCTAAAGAACCCTAGCAGCACCGGTGTACGGTGGCGCTCGCGATACCGGCGGCGAAAGCCGCTGCTGGCAAGGAGGTGGGCCCATCGCTTGCAGACGAGGGCGGTACAAAGGAGACACTCTTGGTCATTAGGAGGGATGCGGAGGAGGATCTCCTCGACGATGTCATCTGGTAACCGCGACGGCGCGCGGTGAGTACCAAGTAGGTCGGGGAAGCTGAAGTCCGCGTTTCCACTTCCGAGAGAGAGGAAACCAGGGGGCAGTTTCTCCATGGATGAAGGAACTTGTTTCGTGTCTTGTGGGGTCCACAAGACTAGGACTGAACTTTATTGCATAACTTGACCTGCCAAAAATGAATTTTTTAAATACAATAAAAACATGCCTTAACATTTAAGAAATCTATCAATTTTTGTGATTTTGGCCACTCTCCGGGCGCACGCATATGGTTTTAATTAGGGTTATGATTACGGTCTGCACGGCTTAGAGGGAGGCTTGCTGACCCTATGGTGGTGGGTGGTGGTTGGGAAGGTGTTGCCACAAAAAAAGAATTTTAATAAATACAATAAATCTTGCCTTAACATTTAAGAAATCTAACAAATTTCATGATTTTGGTGACTCTTCGGGCACATATGGTTTTAGGGTTGTGATTAGGGTCTGCACGGCTTAGAGGGAGGCTCGCCGACCCTATGGATGGTGGACGGTGGGTGGGAATGTGTTGTGAGAAGTCTCCGAGGTGGCAAAGATGGATGAGCAGAGACGGCAAAAAGAGTGACAAATCTCAAACAGGTATACCAAGGACAAAGGCGACAAGGAGTAGTGGATCTGTCACCACATATAGGGGAGGAGCACAGTTGTCTTACCAGATTTGAGGAGCGTCCAATAGAGAAGGCAGCCTGCATCAGTGGAGGAGTCAAGAGCGACGATGAGCGACGACGCAGTTTGTCTTGTTGCTAGGCACAACAACGGCTTTGCTCAGTGTTTGGTAAGAGCTTGAGCTTTGGCGGCGGCAGGTGGGGAATGAGGGAGAGGACTTTAGGGTTGGGTTTCTTATATAGAAACCTAATATTAATCGGTGACGTCCAATTCTAATCAGAGGGACTAAAACGGACTAAAATCTAACTAGCATAAACCTTCTATTGTCACCAGATAACCAGACAAGCATAATAGAAAAGAATGTTTAAATGGAGTTCCTTTTTGCATATTGGGCTTGTGTCATCACTAGAGTATGTTTGCTGTTTTTCAAAAGAATACTACTATAAAAGTATCGGTGTTTATTTTGGGAACTGCTCCAATACTCATCTAGGAAATTGCACACATCTCAAAGAAACTTATCTCTATTTATTATAATTATTTTCATATAACTAATTCTAATCCAGGGTCCAAGTGTGGGCTCGGTGTGTGTCCATGCGAGGCCCAGTGCCCATACCAGAAACCCAAAAAGGAGTTGTGATTGTGATCGCTCGTGGTCTTGTCCACCAGGCAAGCATCCAGGACGCCGCAACCCACCCTCAACTCTCACCGGCATGGCGCCTCATGGTGATGGCATTAGATCACTCCTGACAATTTTAATGTACCATCTGAAGTGATAGGTCATAGCTGTGCATTTCTATTCTTAGGAATAGTTCGTCCTTTGTGTTTGAGAAAGTTTAGAGAATTGAGCTTGCTAACAGAATATTGCAATACAGGATTCAACAGTCTAAGTACAAGTTATTACATAGACGAAAAATAGAAAGATTACTAAATCTCTATAAATAGTATTTGAGTACATTTAAAATTTTTATGTACGCCACTTCCTCGAGCCCCCACAAGGCCACAACAAGCTAGAACATGTAGTAAGCAAATAGAACCATCCATATTCCTCATAAGAGCACCATTGTTGCACATCTCATTTCTACCATTTTGATTGCTAATTTAGATCACCTAACCTGTGGTCATCAATGCCATCATAGTCAACCCTATGTTTCTTTGCAATGCAGCTTCTCAATCAATATGTTTATAGTAGTGCTATGTTCTTCAATTACAAATGAATCGAGCACTCAACTGATAATAATTCAAACTTGCTAGTTCACAACTCTAGAGAAACAAATTCTGAGGGAGGGGACTCCACCTGGGTTTCTGGGCTGGGCACAGGGCCAGGCATGGACAAGTGAGCCCACTCGGTACCCAGGTTAGAATTAATTACAAAAATAATTAATAAACAAAGTTAGATTGCTTTGAGATGTGTGCAATTTTCTAGAGAATGAGTATTGGAACAATTTATGTTTAATTTTTACCGCCAGCAATAACGATGGAATGTATCACACATAACAGATTCTATGAGTAGCATATAGAACATGGAGTATATATATAAAGGTTCATACCAGAGTACTCTACATCATCCGGTGTATATGGGTGTTTATATTGCTTCTATGGCGTATGCCGCCGGTGCAAGAGTTTTGGTATTTGGTGTAAGTGTACCAATCAGACGGTTCCCTAGCTCTCCATATATAGTTCTAGGTGGCAGATTGTCATGTATATAGAGTCACAGCTTCATCGGTTTAGATCTTCGTTTACTAGTAAATTAAAATAAGAATATAAGTATGCCTAATATAGAGAGATATAGGTGTCTGAATATCTGACTTGGCCCACCCTTGTCTAGGGGGATGTATATGTCCTTCATGATGATACCCAGAGATCATAGCATCCTTTATAGCCCCCAAGTCCTTTTTACTTTTTTTTGGAAGGAACTGCGGAGCTTGCTCCCCAGTGAAATATATTGAACAAAATAAAGAAGTACCAAAAATAGGTGTTAGCTGGATGCTAACAGAGGGTGGAGGAAGGACGAGCCTCCTTACCTAGGTGGCACACAGGCCAAAAGAGATGGAACGAGTTACAAAGTATTGATCCGATTCATAATTAAAACACGTTTTGCAATTGGCACTCTAAGGAGATGAAGTTTAACTTCACTCCTGAATCTATGCTTCCATCTTGCCATTGAAGGGATCTTTTGATTGAAGATGAAATCATTTCTTGCCTTCTAAATACACCATGCAGTGATCATAAATAGATCCATGAAGAATGACTCTTGGAAAATTTGCTTTTTCTCCATCAGCATTTCACAAACACTGTCTTGTGGATTCCATTGGATGCCCACAGCAAACCACCTGACAATAGATGAAGGGCACTCAAATAACAGATGTTGTGAGGTTTCTAGAGTTTGATCAAGGCATAAAACGCAATTATATCCCTCCTCAAGATGCTTATGTCTTCTCCTTAGGAGATCTCTTATATTCAGTCTGTCAGTCAACAAGAGCCACGTACTTTTTACTTGAGCTTCCTTTCTTCTTGTCCAACATGTTTCAACTTTAGTTCAAATCCATTGAGTGCCTTGGCACCCAAATGTATCAACTCTTCTACCATGGGTACGCGATGAGAGTGCACTCGATGCTATAACCCATGAGCCTCTCCTCAATTGTGCCAAATTGAGCGGAGGTTATTGATGTGGCCTTTAATAGTCCAGTGAAAGTGTGATAGACTTATATGCAACCACATATGTAGCTTAATTATTAGACTAGTGAAAGAGGTATAGTGAATCCTGAATGGTTTGACTATAGTTAGCTATCCTTCACGACGAAGTGTGTAGAGTGGTCTTGTAGTCTCGAGTTAGGAGTCGAACCATAGGCCCACTACCAAGCAGTTCTCCATCTTGTGTCAACTCAATAGTCAGCTTTTGAGGAGTCTATCCGGTGATCATCGTTTTTTGATTGGATCAATAATCGAGTAGTACGCAAGCCCTATTAACTATCATACCCTTGTTCATGCAAAGGTTGATGAAAGGTCGTAGACGACAATAATAAGAGTGAAAAATCTCATTTACCATGGAGGCGACAAGGAGTAGTGGGATCCGTCACCACATATAGTGGAGGAGTGCAGTTGTCTTACCGGATTAGAAGAGCATCGAACGGTGAAGGCAGATCTGCATCAATGGAGGAATCAAGAGCGACGAAGGGGTTGTTCTAGTGTCGGGCACAACAACGGCATTGCGCAACAATGGCTAAGAGCTTGAGCTCTGGCGGCGGCAGGTGGGAGTGAGGGAGAGGGCTCTAGGGTTGGGTTCCTTATACAAAAATCTAAGGTCTTCTTCTCTGAACTCAGCAATTGTTGCCATCCGGTCTCTAGACAGATGAACCACCAACTCGATTGAAAAACTCCTCAACCATTTTCTATTTTACATTTGAATACGAAAACGAAAGCGAAAACGGTAAAGTCGAACACGAAAACAAACACAAATTCACAAAATATCAAGAATTTTGAAAACGAACCAATTCGAGCAAAATTCTATCAAACATGGTCGGTGTATACAAAAATTCAATTCGGAATACTAACCTACAATGCATAAGAATTCACAAGTGTCATTGTGGAAAATTTCAAGTGTAAAAGAGTAAATTTATCAATTTGGTTTCTTTCGCAAGAGAAAAAAATAATGAAAGAAGAGTAAAATTTGAGATGCCATCGGTACTAGACTAGAAATGATAGCAACAAGACCTATCCCATCTACCTCTCTCTCTTTTGGTCGGTCTAGTCACATGCAACACAACAACAATGCCGCGTAAATCTGGATGCAACGATGTAGCATCGTGCGAGGTGATTAGTCCCATCTCAGCGACTCAGGGAGGCATGACGGGGGTGAGCTACTTGCGACTCATAGATATCAGTGCTCAACATTTGCCTTTGCCTATTTGCTTGGACAGTAATGACTGACAATCAAATTCGGTTTAAATTAAATTTTGAATTCGAAATATTTCGAATTAAAAGTAGAAAAGTAGAAAATGGTCGAACTCGTTCGAAAAACTCCTCATCTATTTTCTACTTACATTTAAAATACGAAAACGAAAGCGGTGAAGTCGGACAAGAAAATATGGATTCAATTGGATTAAATATAAAAATCGATGTGGTTCGGTTCGAGATATTTCCATTTTGTTTTCATCCTTAAGCAGGACTAGTACTCAGGCATTGCTAGCTAGTACTACTACTGGACTTAGGGTCTCTGCAGCATTTGGCAAATGCCAATATACACTCAGAAAATCTTTTGCCGAGTGCCACACTCGGCAAATGCCACACTAGGCAAAGAAGTTATCGGCAAAGGCCGCTTTGCAGATTGTTTTTTGTTAAGCACTGGACAAAGACTTTGCTGAGTCCTGTTGACACCCGAAAAAGAAAAGTACTCGTCACAACAGCGCTGACATTGTGACGGAGGCTTTGCCGAGTGTCGTGCATGGGACACTCGGTGTCGGTGTTATGACCCGGGGTCAAGACCACCAACGAGTAAATTTGTATATCGCGTGCTCCCTCTCTCAGACGTGATGCAAGATGGACACAAGGTTTATCCTGGTTCGGGCAAAGAAGGCCCTACGTCCAGCGGGGAGGATGACTTGTATTATCTCGCACCCAAAACGTGCTCGTACAGGGGGGTACAAGCTGTGTTACACGGAGTTGGCCACCCGAGGGGTCGATCGAGTGGCGGGGTGTGTGGAGTATGGAGGTCAGAGCTGAAGTCCGATGAGCGATCCAATCGTCCAAATCCCCCTTTCTCTACCTCGGCGTCCCATTTTATAGACCAAGGGGAGGTCCGAGGGTACAAGGCCCTAACTGCGGCAGTACGGGTAGCGTGTCCGAGGCACAGTGTTAGCGGAGAGACGTTGAGCACTGTGGTGGCATGGCCTTCCCGTCCTTCTGGCATCTCCGGTCGTGGCGGCAGTAGAAGTCGCCGCAGCACGGCGTCCGCAGGCGGGCACGAATCTCACGGTTGAAGCGGGACGGGGCGGATGGGACGGCCCCCATACTGGAGTTGTTGGAGGGAGGGGTCGAGCCCCCCGGTCGAGGGAGGGGTCGAGCCCTGCGTGGCTCTGTCGCATTCCCGAAGTCGTCGTCGAGGGTCGCACTGTTCACTTTCTTAGGGGTACTGCTGGAGTCTGTACTCGCGTAGTGGTGACAGTGGCGGCATAGTTGATAGGAATCGGGGACTTGACGGGGAGTTGGCGGATTTGACAGCGGACGCGGGCGCCCATGTCATTAGGTGGGTTCACTTTAACCCATGCCGGGAGCAGTTGGGTTAATCGAGCCCCTCGTCCGGGGGTCGTCCGTTCGACCCCTGGTCGAGGTAGAGGTCGGAGCGCCGACGGGGTCGGAGCAGAGACGGGGTCGGAGAGGTCGAGGTAGAGGTCGAGGGGTCGTTCGTTCGACCCCTCGTCCATCCTTCGTTCGTCGAGGTGGGAGCCGGGGGGTCGTTCGCTCGCCCCCTCGGTCCGTCATTTGCCGTCGAGGTAGGAGCCGGGGGGTCGTTCGCTCGCCCCTCGGTCTGTCATTTATCGTCGAGGTAGGAGCCGGGGGGTCGTTCGCTCGCCCCCTCGGTCCGTCATTTACCGTCGAGGTAGGAGCCGGGGGTCGTTTGCTCGCCCCTCGGTCCGTCATTCGGCGTCGAGGTGGGAGCCGGGGGGTCATTCGCTCGCCCCCTCGGTCCGTCATTTACCGTCGAGGTAGGAGCCGGGGGGTCATTCGCTCGCCCCTCGGTCCGTCATTCGGCGTCGAGGTGGGCCGGCCCATGGCTTGTCGCCACAGCTGGTGTAGAGGGGGCCCTCGAGCGATGGGCCGTGCCTTACTGAGTAGTGGGCTGGTCCCTGCCTTAAAAATAGTTGCTATGTTTAGCGTTAATTTATCGAAGGGTTTAGGGTACCCCTTACCTTCGTACCCGACAGTAGCCCCTGAGGCCCCAGAGGAGTGATTTAGAACTCCTCTGGGGGCTATGATACACGTTTCCTTGGAGGGAGTAAGGATTACTCGGGGGTTTTGTCCTTGGCCTGCAGGGTTAGTGGAGGTTTGATTCTCCATGGGGTGCGCGCGAGCGCACCCCGCGGGGGTAGCCCCCGAGGCCCCAGAGGAGTGATTTAGAACTCCTCTGGGGGCTATAATATGTTATATCGAGAGGTTTTTTAAGGATACCTGGAGGCGTGGCACCCTGTTGAGGGGTCGATTCCATTTCCTTCCTTGAAAAGAGAAGCGTTCGAGGGCGGCTGTCGAACCCTACCGAGGGCCAGCCTTCGCTCCCTCGAGCACAACTGGAGTCAGAGCGCCCCGCCCGAGAGGTTGACTCTGTCTGCCAAGTCACGAGTTTTTCGACCCTCTTTCATCGAGGGGTGCCGTGCGTAGTCGGGCCCTCGAGCCCTCGAATGGCTAGGCCTTCACTACCTCATAGCGTCCTTCCCATGGATCCTTTCGTTCGGACTGTGGGGTGAAGAGCATCGTGCTATCCTCGTTAGGACGAGCCCGAAGTCCTCGGTGAGCTGTTCTCGGGCATGAGTCCATTAGAAATGGTGCCTAGTACGAGTAAAAATCCGAGTGAGAACTCGTGCCCCATTCGATAGGGGTCGACCAGTGGCCCGGAGGCGTTCTCATTGTTAAGCAATCCGTACGGCTTACTAAGCACGACCATGTGGATCACCAAGGTGCCAACCCCATTCGATAGGAGTTGGTGGCTCGATGCCTCCCAGCGTAGGGATCCTTAGGTGTTCCTAGGTATGCCTCGGATATGTCCCAGGGAGCCTCGAGAGTTCGTTCTCGAGCTAGGGGCACGCGCCTGGCCTCCCCGGGACATCCCTTACTCGCGTACTCGAGGGCGGCTGTCGAACTCCGTTCGTGGAGCCAGCCTTCGCTCCCTCAAGATTTGGGGGTGGACTGGAGTCCGTTAACCATGGGTCCTTCCTGACCTCAGGTACTCGAGGGCGGCTGTCTAACCTTATGTAAGGGCCAACCTTCGCTCCCTCAAGATTTGACGGATGGTTCGTCATCCGACGCTATCCTCATGAGGAGGAGTCCTGCCTTGTGGACCGCCGAGGGGAAAAGCAATTGGTTGTTGTATTGAACTTGGGGACATACCTGTGCCGGAGCTCTCGAGGGAGGCTGTCGAACCCCCGGACGGGCCAGCCTTTACCCCTTCGAGGCCGTGGAACGAACTGCAGTTGACGACCGGAGGCCCCGTCAGGCCTCGGGTACTCGAGGGGGGCTATCGAGCCCGTTCGTAGGTCGGCCTTTGTCCCCTCGAGATTTTGGGGGTGGACCGAGGTCCTAACCCGAGGTCATTTCTGGCCTCGGGTACTCGAGGGTAGCTGTCGAACCCTCAGCTCTCGCTGCCTCAAGATTCCTTACCCTCGAAGATGACGTTTCCGGCCGCGCGCCTTTTTAGGCGATGTCCGTTCGGCGCAACAGTGGCGGTTGCAGGGCGGAGTGCGGCGCGGAGCCCGACAATGGGACGGAACGCCTTATCCTGGAGGAATACGAGGAAGGGGGGGTACATGCGAATTAAATGCGGAGATTCTCTTGCCTGTCTGCCGGATCCGTCCGTTGGCCTCCCGCGTATAAGTAGCGAAGGTGAGGAGTCGGGTGTTCTTTCCGCACACTTGCCTTCCTCGCCTCCTTGCCTTCGTCTTCCCTACCTTCTTCTCTCTGCTACTGCCTTAGGCATCCCGCGAGCCGGAACTCTGCGCAAGCGAGAGAGAGAAAGAGAGGGATAGGGAACGTACCGTCAGCCCCTAAGTCCGAGCAAACCACCGTCCCCATGGCCAAGTTCGACCTAGTCGGCCCCGATTACTGGTCCGCCTCCTCGGTGACCGCCTCGCACCTGACGGGGTTGGTGGAGAGTGGCCTTCTCCGGCCTGCTATCACGGCGGAGAGGCCGGAGTGGCTGCTCCCGGCGCTGGACCACGCCGAGCCCAACCCGCCGGAGGGGTACGTGGTGTCGTTCGAGATTTTCCACCGGGCGGGACTAGGCGCCCCGCCCAGCCCCTTCCTACGCGCGCTTCTCCACTATTACGGCGTGGAGCTCCAGCACCTCACCCCCAATGGCGTCTGCCAGGCGGCGGTCTTCGCCGCGGTGTGCGAAGGCTACCTTGGGATTGAGTCCCACTGGGAGCTGTGTCTCCATATCTTCAAGGCCAGCATCTTCCATGCCTCGGTCGACAGGGGTACCCGCCGGATGGTCAGGGCCGGGTGCTGCAGCATCTTCGTCAAGCGGTCGGGGTGCTGGATCCCAGGGAAGTTGTCCTCGAGCCACTCCGAATGGCACTCCGGGTGGTTCTACCTGAGGAACGACGACGATCTGCTCCCGGCGTACACCGGGAGGACACTCGACGCCCAGCCTGACTGCTGGGGATATGGCGACCCGACGAACAAGCAGGACCGCCTCAACGGCTTGCTGGACGCGCTCAGGCGTCTGAAGGAGGAGGGGCTTACGGCGAAGATTGCCGCATCGGCGTTCCACCGGCGGCGGGTCGTGCCACTGATGGCTCGACCCCTCCGCATCGACGAGATGGGTCCGGGGGTCGATCTCTCGGGCTGTCGCCTCGCCGACGACGAACTAGCCCCGGATAGGGTGGTCCGCCACGTCCGCCGCTTCTTCGCGGGGGCGTTCGCCGCCAAGAACGTCGCGAAGATCCCCATGAAGCCGGACGAGGGCTTCTTTGAGCTGGTAAGGTCCTCTCCTCTTGTCAGAGTCCGCGCGCTCGCCCTTTCCGTCCTCTTTGCCCGTGTTCTAACTGCCTCGCGTTCCGCAGGGGAATGTGTCCTATCGACCCTCGCCCCCGCCGGTGAAGGAGGACCGGGCCGCGAAGCAGGCGAGGCGCCTCCATGCGGAGAAGCAGAAGGCCGACAAGGACAAAGCCAAGGAGGCCACGTCCAAAAGGGCCTGGGAGAGAGAGGCGAGAGAGCAGCGCCGGGCCCGTCAGAGGCCGGAAGGCCTTGACGAGGAGTTGTCGCCCTCGGAAGAGGAGGACGAGGAGGAGGTGAACTAGAGCGAGGTGGAGGAGGAGGAGACGGCGCCTGAACAGGCGGCCGTTGTAACCGGTGGAGGGGAAGGGTCAACCTCGAGGTCGGCCCCTACCGTCGAAGCTGGGCCACGGGGGGAGCGCCCCGTGGCTTCGCAGGGAGAAGTGCCGCGGCAGACGCGCGCGCGGGCGTCGCGATCCCCGTCGGGGGGTCGATCGAGCGAGCCCTCGGCGCCTGCCGCGTCGAGCGCACGGGCGTCGGGCCCGTCAGCGCAGGTGGAGACCGGCAAGGGGACGACGGTGGCGCCGCCGGCCCCTGCCCAGGAGACGGTGCCGAGAGCCGCCTCGACCCCCGACCCCCGGACGACGGTGCTCAAGAGTTCGACCAGCCCGACGGTCGTCGGGCAGAAACGCCGGGCCCTAAGGGGGTAAGTCACCTTCATGGACGTTGTTTGTATTTTCCTCTTTGTTGATAATGACCTGTGCTTATCGCTGCGCGCGGGTTTCTTTCTCAGGTCGAAGCGCCCGCAGGGAGCCGTGCCCTTCGCCCCTGCCAAGAAGCTGAAGGTGGGGGCTGCGGTCCAAGCAGCCGCCGAGGTCGGTCCTGCCGCTCCGCCCCCTTCGACGCTCACCCCCGAGGCGGCATGGGCAGCCACGTCCCGGGAGGCGATGGAGCGGGGGAAGGCGCAGGGGGGCTCGGCGTCTGCTGAGACGGCGGAGGAGGCGAGCCCGCTGGCGGTGGCCGCCGAAGCGACGGTCGTGGCACCCGCGCGGCCGTTGGAAGAAGTGGCACCTGGCGCCCCGGGGGGCGCGGGGCTTCCGCCAACGGCGGTCGCGGGTGAGGAGGTGGAGGTGGCCGGGCCCCAGGCCCCCATGATCGAGGGGGAGGCCCCGGCTCACCCGACGCCGGGGCGTTGGCCCGAGGGCCTAGTTGCGCTGGAGGCTCGACTCCGGCTCGAGCGGGAGGGCACGACTTCTGACGCACCCGAGGGCCCTTCGTCGACGCCGGGGCTCGAGGAGGAAGGTCGGGTCGAGCGGCCCGACGCAACACCCGCGCCTGCGCAGGGCGGGATGTTGATGGAGCCCACCCCCGCCGAGGTGGACGAGATGGTGGCCGAGCTGGTGGGCTCGGCGGAGACGACCACCGTCGCGGTCCCTTGGGCGGAGCCGTGGGTGGGTCGGCCTCCCCTCGAGGCTGGGGGGCCGTCATCTCGAGGTAAGCCATGCCTCGACTTACTCGAGACGCAGTGGGTTTGCATTGCGGGGTGTTAATTTTTTCGAGTCCTTCATCGCGCAGGGCCGTTCTACTGGCCGGGGCTTCCTTCGCCTGGTGGTGACGGCTTGGCGGGGCCGTCGACGTCCTCACGGGGGGGCCCTGAGGACGGGAGAGGACAGGCGGAAGAAATCTCACCCCTTTCCGCTTATCGAGGGGAGGGCGATCTGCGCGGGGGGCGTCACGGGGACGGTCGAAGAGAGGATCGCCGCCCGCAGCGTGGCCTGGGGCCAGGAGGTTCTCGAGTTGGCGGACCCTCGAGACCCCGAGCGGCTTTTCCTCATGCTCGACGACCAGGCCGAGCTCCGACGGTGGGAGCACGTCGAGGAGTATTGGGCCTGGTTTGAGCACTCGGTACGTCGCGCTGCGGAGGTCGCCGCCACGGACATACGCCAGGGGATGGAGGTGGGTTTTGTTCTCCCTTAGATTGTACTTGAATTGTCTGGTTGCTGTTTGTTGACGGTCTTCGCTTTTATCCTCGTCAGTCGCTGCGGGTGAGGTCTTACGAGAAGTCCCAGTACATCCTCCGGGTACAGGGACAACTCTCGACCCTTCGCGCCTCGTTGGACAGGGCGGAGGATGGGGCCGCCCACGCGAGGGCTGAGACGGCAGCCGTCCGGGAGGATGCCGAATCCAAGATCGCCCACGCGAGGGCCGGCTACGAGGCCATTCAGAAGGAAGCCTGGGCGACCTTGCAGACGGCGCAGACGAAGCTCGACCTCGCCCTTCAGTCCTCCGTCACCGTCGGGCAGGAGCGGGACGCTGCCCTCGAGGCCAAGCGCAAGGCCGAGGAGGAGGCCGCCCGGCTGAAGGAGGAGCTCGCCCGGGCGAGCGAGGGTATCCGAGGGCTCCGGGGAGACCTCGACGCCGTCTCCCGCGAGCGCGACGCGCTGGCCGCCTTGGAGGAGAAGGCTCGGACCCGCGCGACCTCCCTGGGCGTGGTGGCCATGAACCAGAAGAGGGCCCTCGATGATGCAGGCAAGACCATCGAGGGCCTCGAGGCCAAGGTCAGGGAGGTCGAGCAGGCCTATGCCACCCTAGACGCGCATGCCCAAGGTAAGTGTTTCGAGAGTGTTGCAGAGTCTGTCCTGCCTCGACCCTCTTTCTGTTCTTTTGAGTTTGATCGTGTTGCGTGCTTGTTTTGGCAGAGCTCGCAGTGGATAAAGCTCACGCCCACGAGGACCTGAACAGCCTCCAGGGCCTCCTCGGGACTGAGGCGAACCTCAACGCGAAGCTCGCGGACGCCATCAACACTTTCTGCAACGACCTCTCGGTCAAGCCGGAGCCGGAGGTCGAGGGCGATGCTCGGGGGGACTCCCTGCTGCGCCGCTTCTACTCCATGACGCGGGGGGTGATGGAGAACGTCCGTGCCGCCCTGCATGTGGGCGTGAAGCGGGCCCTCGCGGTCGTCAACTCGCTCTACGACGTAGACCTCAACCTCGTTGTCGACGGGTTCGCCACCGACCCGAGGCTGACCGAGGAGGAGAACGACGCGAAGTACTAGGAGTTGATGGATCACGCAGAGGTGCCTGGAGGCCAGCTGGCGAAACTCTTCGAACCCGAGGTGATCCCCTCGGCGGACGAGTAGCCCTCGGAAGGCGTCGACGAGTAGTCCCGGGCCTGCGAGCCATATCTGGACAAGAAGGTCCATGTAATAGTTAGGCCCTTGTACTGATACAATGCCAAGCCCCCGAGGGCTTTTTGTGAATAAAGCATTTTGATCGAGATACACAGTTATTTTTGTTTTTTCGAGCTCTTTCTGCCTTTCTTTGCCTGAGTCGATGCCTGTGAACTAAGTGTTGGACGCACGCTCGTATCCTTGGAAGGGGGGTGGCGAGCGGGGATACCGTAGCCCTGGGGCGTAGGTGAGTCCCTGGCTCGATGACACCTGCGACCCTTAGGGAGTTCGAGGCTCCTTTGCTTAGTTATGAAGCGTACTCGAGGGAAAGAACGAGAGGGAAAGCCGAGTTTGAAAAAACGTTTGAGTTTTTCGGGGACTTAGGAGGGGGTGCCCCCCTGTTAGCCCCCGAGGGAGGCTCATCTTTGTTGGGGCAAAGTCGAGGCTACCTTAGTGTTGTAGACAGGTGCGTCTCGTTGTTTCTACTTCTCGGACTCTCTCTGCTTTTCTTTGCCTGAGTGGGCGCTTGTGAACTAAGTATTCGACGCACGCTCGTATCCTTAGAAGGGGGTGGCGAGCGGGGATACCGTAGCCCTGGGGCGTGGGTGAGTCCCTGGCTCGACGGCACCCTTGACCCTTAGGGAGTTCGAGGCGCCTTTACTTAGTTGTGAAGCGTACTCGAGTCGAAGATCGAGAGGGAGAGTCGAGTTTCGAAAAAAACGTTCGAGTTTTTCGGGGACTTAGGAGGGGGGTGCCCTCCTGTCAGCCCCCGAGAGGAGCTCGACTTTGTCGGGGCAAAGTCGAGGCTACCTTCGAGCTGCGAACGAATGTGAAATGTGTTTCGAGAACATTTTATTCATTCGAGGATTTGTACATAAATGCGAAAATGTACAGGGTCCTGAGGCCTCAGGGGTAGAAGCGACGTAGCTATTCGATGTTCCACGCGTTGGTGAAGATCTCGCCCTTCTCGTTCTTCAGTTTGTAAATGCCGGGCTTCAGCACCTTTGCCACGATGAAGGGTCCCGCCCAAGGTGGCGTCAACTTGTGACGCCCCTTGTTGCTTTGTCGACGGCGCAGAACGAGGTCGCCGACGTTGAGGTCCCTTTTGCGTACGTTTTTGTCTTGGTAGCGCCTCAGCGTCTGCTGGTACCGTGCCGACTTGAAGAGGACCATGTCACGGGCTTCCTCGAGCTGGTTGAGGGAGTCCTCTCGGGCTACCGTGTTGGCTTTCTCGCTGTAGGCTTTTAGTCGAGGGGACCCGTACTCGAGGTCAGTGGGGAGGACGGCCTCGGACCCATAGACCAAGAAGAACGGAGAGAACCCCGTGGCTTGACTTGGTGTCGTTCGCAGACTCCATAGCACAGCGGGCAGCTCATCGACCCATCTCCTGCCATGCCTGTTCAGCCGATCGAAGATCCTTGGCTTGAGGCCCTGCAAAACCATACCATTGGCACGCTCGACCTGACCGTTAGTTCGAGGGTGGGCAACTGCGGACCAATTCACCCTGATGTGGTGATGGTCACAGAAGTCCAGGAACTTTTGGCCAGTGAACTGCGTGCCATTGTCGGTGATGATGACGTTGGGGACCCCGAAGCGGTGGATGATGTCAGTGAAGAATAGCACGGCTTGTCGAGACTGGATGTTGGCGATGGGTCGAGCCTCGATCCACTTCGAGAACTTGTCGATAGGCACAAGAAGGTGAGTGTGCCCACCCTTGGTTCTTTTTAGGGGGCCGACCATGTCGAGCCCCCATACTGCGAATGGCCAGGTTATGGGTATCATCTGAAGAGCTTGGGCGGGTAGGTGGGTCTGCCTGGCGTAGAATTGGCATCCCTTGCAGGATCGAACGAGTTTGGTGGCGTCGTTGACGGCGGTCGGCCAGTAGAAGCCCTGTCGAAAGGCACTTCCTACCAGCGTTCTCGGCGCCGCGTGGTGGCCACAAGGCCCCGAGTGTAGATCCTTCAGCAATGCCCTCCCCTCCTCGAGGGTGAGGCAGCGTTGAAGTACACCCGACGGGCTTTGTCGATATAGTTCGCGGCCATCCCCATATAGGACGTAGGTTTTGGCACGTCGAGCTACACGACGGGCTTCCGTGCGGTCTTTCGGGAGTTCGCCTCGTGTCAGGTACTCGAGGTAAGGTGCGCACCAATCCGTCGGAGGGGTTGGCGCTGCAATGGCCTCGTCGGTCTCCATGACCTCTCCCCCGCTCGAGGGGGGATCGGTTGAGGGGGGTGGATCGACCCCTTGCTCGAGGGCGGGAGCCCCCGAGTCCAGGTTGACGGACGGCGTGTGCAGATCCCTCGAGAAGATGTCGGGAGGGACCGTGCCTCGAGTAGACGCGATTTTGGCCAGCTCGTCGGCAGCTTCATTGTACCGACGGGCTACGTGGTTGAGCTCGAGGCCGTAGAACTTGTCCTCGAGCCTTCGGACCTCCTTGCAGTAGGCTTCCATCTTAGGGTCGTGGCAGCTCGAGTCTTTCATCACTTGGTCGATCACCAACTGAGAGTCCCCTCGCATGTCGAGGCGTCGAACCCCGAGCTCGATGGCGATGCGCAGGCCGCTGACGAGGGCCTCGTATTCGGCGACGTTGTTGGAGGCGGGGAAGTGGAGGCGGATGACATAGCGCATATGGACCCCTGAGGGTGATATGAACAGCAATCCGGCGCCTGCTCCCGTCTTCATCAACGATCCATCGAAGTACATGGTCCAGAGCTCGCTCTGGACCTGCACTGAGGGTAGTTGGGTGTCGGTCCATTCTGCAACGAAATCTGCCAGTACCTGAGACTTGATAGCCTTCCGAGGGGCGTAGGAGAGGGTCTCCCCCATGAGCTCGGCGGACCACTTGGCGATCCTTCCCGACGCCTCCCGGTTCTGGACTATCTCTCCGAGGGGGAAAGATGAAACCACAGTGACCGGGTGGCCCAGGAAATAGTGTTTGAGCTTACGCCGAGTGAGGACGACCGCATACAACAGCTTCTGGATGTGGGGGTACCTCGTTTTGGTCTCGGAAAGGACCTCGCTCATGAAGTAGACAGGCCTCTGAACTGGCAGGGCGTGTCCTTCCTCTTCCCTCTCGACCACTATGACCGCGCTGACTACATGGGTAGTTGCTGTGACATAGAGCAGGAGGGGCTCGGCCGGACTCGGGGGTACCAAGACCGGGGGCGAGGTGAGCAAGGCCTTGAGCCTCGAGAGCGACTCCTCGGCTTCGGCGGTCCACGCGAAGTGTTCCGTCTTCTTCAGGAGGCGGTAAAGGGGTAGGGCCTTCTCTCCGAGCCTCGAGATGAAGCGACTGAGGGCGGCGAGGCACCCAGTAACCCTTTGCACGCTCTTGAAGTCGTTGATCGGGCCCATCCTCGTGATGGTGGTTACCTTCTCGGGATTGGCCTCGATGCCGCGCTGGGAAACTATGTACCCTAAGAGCATGCCTCGAGGGACTCCGAAGACACACTTCTCAGGATTTAGTTTTGTGCGATTAGCCCTGAGGCACCCAAACGCGATCTTGAGGTCTCTGACCAGGTTTCCGACTGTTTTGGACTTGACCACGATGTCATCGACGTAGGCCTCGACGGTCGGCCCTATGTGTTTCCCGAAGACGTGGAGCATGCATCGCTAGTAGGTGGCCCCGGCGTTTCGCAAGCCAAAGGGCATGGTTAGGTAGCAAAACATGCCGAAGGGAGTGATGAAGGAGGTCGCGAGCTGATCGGACTCCTTCATCTTTATTTGGTGGTAGCCAGAATACGCATCAAGGAAGCAGAGGGTTTCGCATCCCGAAGTGGAATCTACTATTTGATCGATACGTGGTAAAGGAAAAGGAACTTTGGGACACGCTTTATTTAGACTAGTGTAGTCTACATACATCCTATCCTTCCCATTCTTTTTCTTTACAAGCACGGGATTAGCTAACCACTCGGGATGATGCACCTCCTTGATGAATCCGGCCTTCAAAATCTTGTTGACCTCCTCCCCGATGATCCTGCGCTTCTCCTCGTCGAAGCGGTGCAGGCGTTGCTTCACCGGTTTGGACCCGGCTCGGATGTCCAAGGAGTGCTCGGCGACCTCCCTCGGAATGCCCGGCATATCCGAGGGACTCCATGCGAACATGTCGGCATTCGCACGGAGAAAGTCGACGAGCACTGCTTCCTATTTGGGCTCGAGGGTGGCGCTGATCGTCAGCGCCTTCCCATCTGCGAGGCTGGGGTCGAGCGGGACGGTCTTTGTGTCTTCCGCCGGCTTGAAGTTGCCCGCGTGTCGCTTGGGGTCGGGGATCTCTCCGGACAAGTCGTCGAGGGCTACGAGGATCGCCGAATCCTCGCGGGCCTCAGCTTTCTCCACGCATTCGACGTCGCAGTCGTATGCGTGCTCATAGGAGGTGTCGACGGTGATGACCCCCGAGGGCCCCGGCATCTTGAGCTTGAGGTAGGTGTAGTTCGGGACCGCCATGAACTTGGCGTATCCCGGTCTACCGATGATGGCGTGGTAGGTGCCTCGCCATGCGGCCACCTCGAAGGTCAGCTCTTCCTTTCGGAAGTTCGAGGGGACGCCGAAACAGACCGGTAGCTTGATGCGGCCGATCGGGAGTGCCTTCTTCCCTGGGATGATCCCGTGGAACCCCCCGCGCTGGGCAGGAGCATGGTCCTCGGGATCCCTAGGAGGTCGAGGGTCTCGGCGTAGATGATGTTGAGGCTGCTCCTCCCATCCATGAGTACCTTGGTGAGGCGGGTGTTGAGGATGATCGGGCCGACGACGAGCGGGTAGGCCCCTGCGTTGGGGATGTGCTCGGGGTGGTCGTCCTGATCGAAGGTGATCGGTGTATGGGACCAGTCGAGGTACCGCGGAGCCTGGGCTCGAACGGAAAAAACTTCTCGACGTTCCCTCTTGCGCTGGCGCGTGGTGAGGCGAGTCGAGGGTCCCCCGTAAATCATGTAGCAGTCGTGGATTTCGGGGAAGCCTCCTTTTTTGACGTCGCCTAATAAACCTCCATGGAAGGAACCAACAAGTATCCAATTTAAGTTTTATTAACTACGATGAAGAAGACAGGGTTATGTTTCCATATCCGAGGAACACGACGATTCGAACCGGTTTATCCCAGCTGGGGCTTCCCTAACACATGACATATGCAACACTAAAGCACGCATATGACTACCTTTCCCTGGATCCTCTCACCAAAACCGGGGTTCCGCCACCCGAGAGCACAATACACCTCCATCCAGTTCGCTAACTTGGAGGGTACACACTACTCTGCCATCTCTCCACTCCCAGTGCGGTTTGACCGTTCTTAAGAGACGTGAATAGCCAGAGTCCGGCTTCCAAAAGTATGTGATAAGTACTCCAAAGTCACAACCCTAGTCATGCATCAACGGACGGTCCCTAATGACACAGGCGGAAAGAACCCGCTCACCAGACACCGCTGATGGCTCTCCAACACCGTGTCCGCCCGGTCATGAATTATTACTTCCAACAACATCATTCCTTTCTCAAAAGTGTATAACTATTTTCCGCAGCAATCATGTTATCACTTATTCTCGCAGATGACAGAAATCATCTGACTCTATCGGTCTAAGCATTTCTAAGCAGCATAAAGCATCATTCGTATTTTTAAAATGGCATCAAGGTACAGGATTAAATAACTCAAGGATAAGGCTATGCATCAAGTAGGAATTTATTTGAAAAGTAACCATGCAATAATTAACCATAAGTGTATTTAAATAAAATCTTTTAAATACAAGGTAGGGTTTGAATGCACCGGGGCTTGCCTAGATAAGAGCACTAGTCAGTGTTTGTTAGATGATACTTTCTTGGCAAGTATCATTGATCGATATAAGAATTCCAAGATTTCCATCTTCTGGATTCATTCATCAATACATCTTCGATAGATTCACCAATCACCGTCTTTGGGTTTGATATAAACCAGCACATATGAATCTACCATACCTTAATGAGATGCAGAGATGCAAATGTAAAAATGCAATGAATTGATAACACAACGATACATCACAACAAACATTCAAGTGAACAAGAGTTCATACATGACATAGGCACTTTTAGTTAATTAAGCAATATCATTTAAGCATAAAGGTTGGACATGCTAAGCACTTCAACATGACACACAAGATAACTTAATTCAAGCTTCATCAAGCATCAAGCAATCAAGATCAACTAATAAGTTTAGTCAAGCAAAGACAAATTAAAACACTCAAGGCATCACAAGACTATTCAAAGCATAGACATCTATAGATGATTAACTTAATCTTACCAAGCATGATATTTAGACATGAAAAGAATCTAATGTACACACACAACTGAACTTAGGTTCAGACTTGACAAGCATTAATTAAACAAGAGGTAACCATTAAATTAAACAACCAAGATAGAGTTAAACAATTAACTTATGCATGCAGTTTTTGGATAGCAAGACAACAGTCACCATTTTAATCATATCTAGAGTTTTACAAATCCAAAGGACTTTCAACAAGACATTTTGGAAAGGTTATGAAATTATCTACATTTCAATCCATACTAGCACAACATGATTCACAAGTTAAATAAGTCGAAATTGCAAAGTTACAGATTCTGTCCCTGAAAAACAGAGAGCAGTCATCTCTAAACTCCAACTTAAAATATGCATAAATCATAAACTACTTGGCCAAATGTCACAAAACTTAACAGCAGCTAGATACATGAGTTATCTACAACTTTGGTATTCAAAAGATTCTCAAAAAACATCATTAACAATGGGCAATTTACATTGACCCCAAAACTGTCCAGAAACTAGCAATTGCAATAAATAAAAGTTAACTTATGTTGTAAACATATAACTTGACAAAACCAAATTTACCAACATGTCATACATGACTAATGAACACTAGAAAACATAGTGTCCATTACTAAATAAATTATTTACATACACTTTCTTAATTTATTTAGATAACTAGGTGTAATTATGAACACATATAAAACTTGCATAATAAAATCTATCAAAATTACAGAAGCCTACACATGCTTTCATTAGTCTACTGCATAAATTTCATGCCATTTAAGCAAGTATATAAGCCTCCATGAAAAAGATAAAGGCTCTATTGCAAGCAACTCAATTAACAAGACAGATTATGCACTCAACTTTAAATAGCTATAACTAGAGATCTAGACCACATAAAAAATATGAATCTTAACATTTTGGAAAGCTTATGAAATATACTTCAAATGTTTCCACAGTGCCAAAGCATGAAGCTATATGTAAAATACTCAAACAACTCATTCTTCTCAACTTTGTCCAGAAAGTGAACAGCAACTGCATTCAACTTGAAAAATTGATAACGTCTAAACTATCAGATGTAAGATCATGAACTTTTAACACAAGATAGATCACAAAATTCTCTATCACTTTGGTATTCAACTCATCCACAGAAAATATCATATTGACCATGAAATAAATTGATTACAAACATCACAAAAGCAGTTTTAAACAAAGACATAGGAACTTTGTCATTTTTATAACTCAACAACCATAGATCCTAAAATCATGATATTTTTAAAATCATGATATTTTTAACAGGAATCAAGAATAAACTTTTACTCATCACATAAAAATTTCAGAATTAGTTGATAAGTATAACAGTGGCTACGAAAATAACAAAAACATCTTAACAGAATTGACATACATGCACAAAATGATTTTTACAGAAAAATATATGAACTAAACTTTCAGATATTATGGATCTACTGCATAGAGAACTTCATTAGGATTCCAAAAAGTCCAAAAACACATTCATACGATTTTTCTATGAATTACTACGAATTTTCAAAGATCAGCAAAATCATGGGAAAATAATTACGGGATTTTACTTAAGCATCAGGAATCCTAACTTTTCAACAAATTAACCAAGCCCCTATTTGTAAATCCATGAGTCACGAAATATATGCATAAAAATCCAACAAAAAGCATCCCTCACCAAACCAACCTTTCTTCAACCTTTTGCCGGGGATTTTCATAGAAAGGGAGGATTAGAGCGTGGTTCTTGTGATCAAAGAACAGAGACATCTAAATCAAGGTGCTAGGAAACAATTAAGCAGTAGAGAGGGAGGGAGGTGGTGCAGCAGCAGCAGCAGCAGCAGCACAAGGAGGAAGGGAGGAGTGGATGGAGGAGTCGGGCAGCAGCAGAGCCGGCGTCCGCCTCCTGCCGATCGGCCAAGCAGAGAAGGAGCAGGGAGAGGGAAAAAGAGGATGGGAGAGAATGAGAGAATGAGAAATTGAGAGGGAGAGCAGGTAAGGGAGCACCGGTGTCCCAATTTCCCCTTGCCGACGGACACGCACGGGGGCACGCGTCGGACAAGGAGAGACCGGGACGGGAGGAGAGGACACGCACGGGCTTCTGCTGGCAATGGCCGGTCTCCAAAATTGATATTGCCCAAAAATTTTAAAGTTATTTACAAGATTTCCACAGACTTTAATTGCTTCTAAAACTTAAACCGTAAATCGATTTAAACAACTGATTACACTGTCAAGTAGAGCAACAAAAGTAGAGCAACATGGTATAAAGGAGTTTGATAGATTTCAAAAGGTTTGATAAAATTTTGAGAACGCGGAATGCCAAAGTTGATAACTAGAAAAATCCAGATTTTGAAAGTGTTGAAGGCTTTAACAAAATTAATTTCTGGAGTCATTACTTGACAGGATTAGAGGGAGATTTATACTTGGGATATTAAACAAAGTTTAAATTAGGATCTATTTCCATAATTTGGAAATTAACACCTGGGGTGTTACAACGCCGCCGCTGTAGCACGCCGCCGTCGCATGAAGGCCGCAGGAGGACGACGCTCCACGCCACCATCATCGCCATGGTACCAAAAGCGTCGCGGATCTTCCTCCACGACGCCAAGCACCGCGGACCTCCGTCCACCTCCCTCCATGGTACCATGGGTTTTGACGAAATGCCTATTTGAGATGTTATTTGATATGTTATATGAAATTTAATATGGATAATATATAGATAAGTAGAGAAAGATAGATAGAGAGGGATAGATAATCTTAGTATATGCTATTTGATATGTGATATGAAATTTAATATAGATAATAGATAGATATGTAGAGAAAGATAAATAGAGAGATAGATAGAGAGAGAGAGATATAGGGGGATATTTCATCTTAGTATATGCTATTTGATATGTGATATGAAAATTTAATATAGATATAGATAGATAGGTAGAGATAGATAGAGAGATAGATAGAGATGAAATATAATCTGAGTATATGTGATTTAATATATAGATGGTTGGACGTCGTAATCTCTCACCACCCGAGGAAATTGGTTGGAATGGTTATTGTACTTGGATGGGTTTCGATCCGGTATTCCCAGTAGCTCCGCGGAATTTTCCAAACATAGTAATTTAGTCAAAATATATTTCATATGTATGACTAGATCATTCAAGTTAATTAACATGTCTTATATGTAATATAGATGATTGATCCAGTTGTTTGGCTTAAAGGAACACTCGTCTATTTTGATGTTGACAATGTGGATGTTCAGATTAATCGTGTAAACAATGGTCCAGAACTCCAATGTCGTATTTTATTTTCAATTGCCGTTAGGATGGGTCGTGGTCATGGTCATGGTTGTGGTCGTGGTAGTGGTTGTGGCCGCGGTGGTGTTGGCGGGCGAAATGTGTTAGAAATCTCAGAGGTAGGAATAAAGACAACCCAGCGTGGTCTTGCTATTAAGTATGATGTCATTGCTTGTGTTGTAACTCTCTCAAGAAATGGGATCACACTTCTCACTCTGTCATCACTGAAGATTCAAGGTGTTAATCACAACATGTATCATGAGCTTCGAGGGTTCAATGTACGAATAGCTCAGAACTCACCAATGGTAAGTCAAAGACTCATAGCTTATACCTAGATTTGTTCTTGTATGTTGTCAATATTGCTCTAATAATTAACACTACCTTGTGCCAATACTTATAGGTAGAGGAGTATGACATGACCTACGCAGGGTGTAGTTTTGAAGCCATTCTGAACCAAGTAATGGATGCATTGGGTTATGACTGACAATATGCTGATGAAGAGCTAACACTAACTACTGCAGGCTTTCAAGCAAAGTTGGTTGCGACTAAGAAGGGAGACCCACCAACTACTCGACCACCGTTAAACGTAGTTAGTACACCATGTGCTCGAAAGTGTGAGCAACAAAAAGTGTACTATTTAATACGTTGTTGTTCATCGATGAGATTATTGGTTACAAGATAGGTGACTTACACTTCTCCGAATTGATAGTACTAAATCATTGAACTATTGTAATGTACAATAAGTTTAAGACACATCTATGGATTTCTGTAATATAAATGTTGATGGTTTCTGTAATATAAATGTTGATGGTTTCTATAATATAAATGTTGATGGTTTCTGTAATAAATGTAAATTATAAAAATTAAATCACTGCCGGATCACTTAGAACCGGCAGTGATATCCTAGATTCACTGTCGGTTGGTTAAATAAACCGACAGTGATGGCTCAAGCATCACTGCCGGTTTGTAACACGAACTGACAGTGATGCTTGAGCCATCATTGCCGGTTTGGCATAACCGGCAGTGATGGCATCGGCTCATCACTGTCGAAGTGCCAGTGCCGGTTCAAAAACTGTCACTGAAGGGGGATTTTGAACCGGCACTGATTGCAGGTTCTGTAGTGTGAGATGTTGGTGTTGGAATTGGCACAGAGCACCGCGTCATTCCAGTTGTGCACTGGTTGGTTGCACAGTAGTGGGAGCAGGGGCCACTGCTCATCGGGGACGGGGTCCCAGATGATGAGCACAGCCTCTGCTCTTTGGAACACATCGTCGCACTGGGCAATCCTGTTGAGGAGAACGCGACCGTGGCGGTCGTCGTGCGCGCGGTAGTCGTGGAGTTTAGGGAAGACCGGCTGGAAGGAGCGCATGCGGATGAAGCGCGTGTATCAACCGGTGTTAATGAGGTTAATTTCTAGAGAACCCTAGCAATAGCGGTGTACCATGGCGCTCGCGATACCGGCGACGAAAGCCGCTACTGGCAAGGAGGTGGTCCCATCGCTTGCAGACGAGGGCGACATAGAGGAGACGCTCTTTGTCGTTAGGAGGGATGCAGAGGAGGATCTCCTCAACGATCTCATCTTGCAGCCGCGACGGCACGCGGTGAGTACCTAGCAGGTCGCGCAAGCTAAAGTCCGCGCTTCCACTTCCGAAAGAGTGTAAACCAGGGGGCAGTTTCTCCTTGGACGAAGAAACCTGTTTCCGTTCTTGTGGGGTCCACAGGACTGGGATTGAACTTTATTGCATCACTTGACCTGTTAAAAAACAATTTTTATAAATACAATAAAAACATGCCTGAACATTAATTTATGAAATATATCAATTTTTGTGATTTTGGCGACTCTTCGGGTGCACACATATGGTTTTAATTAGGGTCTGCACGTCTTAGAGGGAGGCTTGCTGACCCTATGGTGGTGGGTGGTGGTTGGGAAGGTGTTGTGAGGTGTTGCCGCAAAAAAGAATTTTAATAAATACAATAAGATCTTGCCTTAACATTTAAGAAATCTACCAAATTTCATGATTTTGGTCTCTTCAGGCACATATGGTTTTAGGGTTAAGATTAGGGTCTGCAAGGCTTAGAGCGAGGCTCACCGACCCTATGGATGGTGGGCGGTGGGTGGGAAGGTGATTGTGTGAAGTCTCTGAGGTTGCAAAGATGGATGAGTGGAAACGGCAAAAAGAGTGACAAATCTCAAACAGGTATAACAAGGACAGAGGCAGCAAGGAGTAGTGGATCTGTCGCCACATATAGGGGAGGAGTGTAGTTGTCTTACCAGATTTGAAGAGCGTCCGACAGAGAAGGCAGCCTGCATCAGTGGAGGAGTCAAGAGCCACGACGAGGTTGTCTTAGTGCTAGGCACAACAACGGCTCTCCTCACTGTTTGGTAAGAGCTTGAGCTTTTGCGGCAGCGGGTGGGGAATGAGGGAGAGGACTTTAGGGTTGGGTTTCTTATATAGAAATGTAATATTAGTCGGTGACGTCCAATTCTAATCGGAGGGACAAAAACAGATAAAATCTAACTAGCACAAACCTTCTATTGTCATCAGATAACCAGACATGCACAATAAAAAAAACGTTTAGATGGAGTTCCTTTTTGCATATTGGGCCTGTGTCATCACTAGAGTATGCTTGCTGTTTCTCAAAATAATACTACTATAAAAGTATCGGGGTTTATTTTGGGAATTGCTCCAATTCTCATCTAGGAAATTGCACACATCTCAAAGCAGCTTATCTCTATTTATTAATTATTTTCATATAACTAATTCTAATCCAGGTCCGAGCGTGGGCTCGGTTTGCGTCCATGCGGGGCCCAGTGCCCAGACCAGAAACCCGGCCAAAAAGGAGTCGTGATCGTGATCTCCGCCTAGTATGATCCACTTCCTGCGCTGTCAGTTTTTCATTTGCATCGGCGCCGCCACGACTGCTGCATCCTGCTTGTCGCCCAGCTGCCACAGCCCTAGGCCTCGTTCTCCATTAGCACCCACTGCCACCACTGCATCCTTGCTCGCCCTCTTTGCCTACCTTGTCAAGAAAGAGGGCAGGCCAACCATGAACCATGCATGACCACCGGCCTGCTGGTGCGCTCGTGGTCTTGTCCACCAGGCGAGCATCCAGGACGCCACAACCCGCCCTCAGCTCTCACCAGCGTGGCGCCTCATGGTGATGGCATTAGAGCACTCGGCAATTTTAATGTGCCATCTGCAGTGATAGGTCATAGCTGTGCATTTCTATTGTTAGGAATAGTTGGTCCTCTTTGTTTGAGAAAGTTCAGAGAATTGAGCTTGCTAACAGAATATTGCAATACAGAGGATTCAACAGTCTAAGTACAAGTTATTTCATAGACGAAAAATACAAAGATTACTAAATGTCTATAAATAGTATTTGAGTACAATTAAAATCTTCATGTACGACACTGTCCTCCGGTGTCGACAAAGGCCGCTTTGCAAAGCGTTTTTTTGTCAGGCACTCGACAAAGCCGTTGTCAACTCGATCTCCTAAATACTCGGCAAAGAAAAGTACACATCATGACAATAACACGGTACGTGACGGAGGCTTTGCCGAGTGTTGTGCATGAGACACTTGAAAAATCCTTGTTCTATGCCCAGTGTTGTGCATGGGACACTTGGCAAAGCCTTATTCTTTGCCGAGTGTCGAGCATGGGACACTCGACAAAACCTTGTATTTTGCCAAGTGTTGTGCATGGGACATTCGGTAAAACCTTGTTTTTTTGCCGAGTGTCGTTCATGGGACACTCAGGCTAATCGAGTTCCTAGGTGCCCAAATTAAGGTCACTTTGCCGAGTGCTGTGACATAACACTCGGTAAAGGCTACCTTCGTCGATTGCAACACACGGAAAAGTAAACGTTGCTTCACTCCATGTGGCAGAACCCGATGTGTAGACGTCGGCGAACATCTTCTTGTCATTTATGCTGACCAGAACGACGTGGAAGTGGCCATGGCGACAGCTGAGGTGGTCGCAGACGCCTAGGATGTTGGTGTTGGAATTGGCGCACAACACCGTGGCATTCCAGTTGTGCACCGGTTGGTCACACAGTAGTGGGAGCCGGGGCCACTGCTCATCCGTGACGGGGTCCCAGGCGATGAGCGCAGCCTCCGCTCCTTGGAACACATTGCCGCACCGGGCAATCCTGTTGAGGAGAACGCGACCGTGGCGGGCGTCGTGCGCGCGGTAGACCAGTAGTCGTGGAGTTCAGGGCAGACAGTCTTAGGAATAGTTCGTCCTCATCTGTGTTTGAGAAAGTTCTGAGAACTGTTGCAATACAGGGGATTCAAGTACAAGTTATTACATAGACGAAAAATAGAAAGATTACTAAATCTCTGTAAATAGTATTTGGGTACATTTAAAATCTTCATGTACGACAGTGTCCTCCGGTGTGTAAATTGGAGCCCCCGCAACCAGCTGGAACAGGTAGTAAGCAAATAGGACCATCTTCCTATTGGGAGTACCATTGCGAAATTTAAATAAAAATAATTTTACCATGCATTGTTAAAATTCAAAAATAATAGTAGTTATTGGGAGACGTGGAAGAACTGTGTAAAAATACGAGGTGAGTTTAAACTAATTTAATGTAACGAGCTGGACTTTCTTAGATACGTAGAGAAACGGTCAAGTTTGTAGTTCAGCACGGCCGATCTGATGCCTGATGGTAAGCACGCCAAAACTGTCCTCGTCAAGTTCAACGCCCTTTGCCAACCAAGTCAAACAAGACTTCAATATTCAGTATTTTTTATTATGACTAGTGATTAAGATGTTAATATTTACTATTTTTGTTTCTTATCAGTATTTTTATTACAAATACTGACTATGATGTCAATATTCTTATCAGTATTTTGTTTAGTATCTTCAAGCATATCTTTAGTATTTATCTTCAAGTATATCTTTAGTTTTTCTGAGTATCTTCGAGTACCAGTATCTTAAGTATTGTCAGTATCTAAAGTAGTTTTTTTCGTCTTATAGCCTATCTATAGCTTCAATAGTTCTCAGTATCGCCAATTATTTTGTCAGCAGCTTGGTATATCTGCTACTTTAAAAAATAAATACGGATCATTATAAAAATAAAAAAACTAAATATTATAACACTACTCGTAATAAAAATATTGATAGTATTAACAAATACTGACAACTACTAGAATAAAAACTCATAACAAAAATACTAATAATACTAACAAATGGTGACAACTACTGAAATAAAAATGCTAAATACTGACAGCCTAATCGGTATTCTTAATAAAAATACTTTAACAAATACTGACAACAACTGAAATAAAAAATACTAAATATTGACATCCTAATTAATACTTGTAATAAAAATACTGATAAATACTAACAAATAATGACAACTACTGAAATAAAAATATTAAATACTGACATGCTAATCAATATTCTTAATAAAAATACTAATAAGTATTAACAAATACTGCCCCTAATTAATAAATACATTTGTGGTTGTGTTTTGTTCAATTAGTAACTGATGGCTCAAACGGCTAGCGCAGCAAGTTGTATTCTTAGCCCTGAGGTCCTAGGTTCGATGTCTGGAAGCACATTTATGTTTTTAGCCTTTTTAATTAAACAGGCTGGCACGGTGTTTATGATTAGCGAGGCGGAGGGGAGGTGGGCCGATCGGGTGAACAGGCTGGCGGAGGTGAGGTGGGCCGCGGAGGGCAGGTGGGCTGATCGGGTGCGGGCTGGTTGTTTGTGGGTGTAGAATAATTATTCTATCTATTCTACACCATAGACCAGTCCAGCCAACTAACCAACCCAGCCCGAACCGAACCCACCCCACGCGCTCTGCTCGGACCCTCGTACACGTACAAGTACCCGACCCGTCCCCGCCAGGCGCCAGCCTGGTGTCCTCGCGCTCGACGCCTCGACCTGTCCCGCACACCCGACGTCCCGACGCGATGCGCCCGCGGCCCACGCCCCGCATTGGCTCGCTTTGCTTTTTTTTTGTCCATCTACGCTGCACCACATCCAACCGGCTCGCTTGCGAGCTTGTATCACAATAGTTGCCATCATTTTTGCAAAGCTTAGTACAATCATTCAGTACATGTCAGCCTTCAATATTTGTTGGTATTTGTACGGATCTAGAGCGTCAGTTCAGTTTTTCCATCTATTTATGACAAATCAAACTAAAATATATTAAGCTTGGACATCTATTTTTTCAGATAATATTCAACATTTTTATTCGAGTAGTTGTTAGTATTTTTTATCATAAAATATTGATTATGGTGTTATAGTATTTTAATTACTTAAAGGTACCGTCAACTACTGAAGTTATAGTACCAAGCGCTACTGACGAAATTACTTGAAGATATTGATAAAATACTTGATAGTATACCGACAACTACTTAAGACACTAGCAACTATTGAAGTTATAATAGCAGATATACTAAGCTACTGACAAAATAATTGGCAATACTGAGAACTATTAATAGGCCGTGAGACGAAAAAATACTTTAGATACTGGTACTCGAAGATACTCAAAAAAACTAAAGATATACTTGAAGATAAATACTAAAGATATACTTGAAGATAAATACTAAGGATATACTTGAAGATACTGATAAGAATATTGGTATCATAATCAGTATTTATAATAAAAATACGGATAACAAAAAAAAATACTGAATATTGACACTGTAATAACTATTCATAATTAAAAATACTAAATACTGACAACTATTAGAATGAAAGTACTGAATATTGAAACTCTACTTGGTAATAAAAATACTAATAAATACTAAAAATATTGACAACTACGGGAGCAAAAAGTTGCATACTGAAACCCTAATTAGTATCATACTGTGACACCTAACCATTGTGCAGGTTGCAATTCTAACCAGTATTTATATCTAATAAATACTTGCATATATTATATGATTAATTGTAGGACATTTTCCCATGTGTAGCCTTATTAAATAAGGTTGTGATGTGGTCTCCGGTTCGAATCTTGGATGTGGCTAATTTTTTTGCGCGTCGCGAGTTAATTATTAACGGACGGGGCGGACGAGTGGGCTGGCTGAGCCGGTAAGTTGGACCAAGTTTTTGCGCGTCGCAAGTTCATTACTAACGGACGCCAGGGGTGGCCGGTCGGTTGGCGCTACGTGTGTGTTCGGGGCGGACGCGTGGGCTGGCTGGGCCGGTAAGCTGGACCAAGTTGGATGGTGGGTGTAGAATAGCACATGTATAGCCCAGCTCCCCCTCCCGCCCAGCTCTTCCTCGCTCCCGCCCATTGCGCCGCCCCGCGCAGCCCAGCTCCCCCTCCGCGCTCCCACCAATTGCTCAGCCCATCCGCTGGCGCTGCGCGTGTGTTCGGGGCGGACGCGTGGGCTGGCTGGGCCGGTAAGCTGGACCAAGTTGGATGGTGGGTGTAGAATAACACATGTATAGACCAGCTCCCCCCTCCCGCCCAGCTCTTCCTCGCTCGCACCCATTGGCCCGCCCAGCCCAGCTCCCCCTCCGCGCTCCCGTCCAGCCTGCGCAGCCCAGGCAAAAATCACAAAATAAAAGCACGCAGGCAGGTTTCGAACCTACGACCTTCGGATGAGGACTTTAACCTGCTGCGCTAGTCGTGTGAGCCACCGGTTGCTACTTGAAAGTAACACACCCACAAATGGATTTATGCACGACGGAAAACTAACCCCTAATTAATTATGTCTTGGTAAGCACAATCATATCCTAAACGTTCGCAAATCCGGGTATGGAGCGAATACCTGCTACTCCACCCCTTTGTTTACATGCATGCAGCTCTTATGTTTCTACACGGCTCCCCCATGTTTTTTTATTCAAGTAGTTGTTAGCCTGATTATGATGTTATAGTATTTTTATTACTTAAAGATATCGTCAACTACTGAAGTTATATTATCGGTTGTACCAAAGGTTACTGACAAAAATACTTGAAGATATTGATAAAATACTTGACGATATACTGATAACTACTTAAGATATTCAGTATTCAGTTCTTGACGATATACTGATAACTACTTAAAATACTTGACGATATACTTGATGGTATGTTGGTATTTTTTTTCTATATGTCAGTATTCAGTATTTAGTATTCAATATCCAGTATATGAATCTAGAGTACATGTTAGTATTCAATATGTATTTTTCTACATGTCGGTATTTTCCATATGTCAGTATTCGATATTCCATATTCAATATTTAGTATTCAGTATATGGATCTAGCGTCTTTAGTACATGTTAGTATTGATTATTTTATTGTAAGTATCTTTTGGTATTACTATGACTTTAGTAGTCTTCAGTATATTTTTTTAGTCTTTCTTTAAAATTGCTCCTTGTTTTCATTCAGTACATGTAGATATGTTGCTTTAGTATTTGTTAGTATAATCTTTCAGTACTTCTTAGTATTGTCCTCTCATTCCCATTGATGTCATTCTCACTGTTTGGTATAGGTGAATATATTTGTTTCAGTACATGTCTGTATATTCCTTTTAGTAGTATTTTCCTCTTTTACTTATGGAGTATTTCTTGAGCACTTGTTAGTACTATCCTTTAGTAAGACTTTAGTATTTTTTCTAGTATCCTTAAGTAGCTCTTAATATTTTAAATGTATTTTTTCTTGAGTAGATGTTAATAGTTATCAGTATTTCTCTAGCAGTTATGACTATCATAAGCATTGTGAGTAGTTCACACCTGACAGAGTCAGTAGCTGACATTTTTTATCTCATAGTATTTTTTTAGTATTTCCACTTCCAATGTTTAATTAATTCTGCCACTATTTAAAATAATACTAGAACAACAAATACTACATACTGAACCCCTAATTAGTATCGTACTGCGACACCTACCCACTATGGATGTTGTAATCCTAATCATTATTTATATCTAAGAAATACTTGCATATATTATATAATTAATTTGTAGGGGTATTTTTCCATATCCCAATTAAATAAGTCTGTGAGTGCATTTTGTACAAGAATGAATCAAAGGCTTGCCTGGTTAACTGAGCGCGGCTAGCATCCTATGTGCTAAGAGGTCGTAGGTGTGTGTATATATATGTTGTTGCTCCATTGCCAATCACACAAACACTTCATCATTCTCAAGAGTATGCCTGGGTATTCCTTGGAATACCCAAGATTTAGGTACAACAAATAAATACATATAATATACACATATATTCTCTTTTTTAATTAGACCAACAGCCTACAAATTCGTGAGTCTGTAACAGCGAGCAGGCCAACCTGGGCAAGGTGCAAGCGGCAAGAATTCCTATATGTCAACGCTCCCGTTCTTTTTATCGTGAAAAAAAAAAATCACGCTCGTCCCAACTCCCAAGCGGCGACGGCCGGATGGTGGCGACGCATCTCGACCTGCTCCTGTGGGTTGCTTGCTGTAGCAGCGCAGCGCACATCTCGATCTGCTTCTGCGGTGGCGGACAACGGCACATCTCGTATCTCGATCTGCTCTGCGGCGGCGGCGGGGCCGGCCGGAGAGGCGATGACGACCAGCTGACATTAGCGCATCGTCATCGCAAAGATTTCTATAACTTATTTATTTATTTATTCTTCCTAGATAGTGTTGTTCTTGCTGAATACTCCATCTGTTCCAAAAATAGAGTTGCTACGGTAATCGTGTTAATTAAACTTTCTCGACTTTGACTAAATTTATAGAAAATGTGTATAACATTTATATCTTCAAATAAGTTTATTATGAAAGTATATTCAAATATCTACCTAATGATAC
Organism: Microstegium vimineum; assembly: GCA_022036555.1. Lineage (NCBI taxonomy): Eukaryota > Viridiplantae > Streptophyta > Magnoliopsida > Poales > Poaceae > Microstegium > Microstegium vimineum. The sequence continues at coordinate 56,725,563 of CM039120.1, forward strand.
TAATTATGTACCATAAATGTTAATATTTTGTTAAATATAGTTGGTCAAATTTAAAAATTGTTGACTTTTTGAAAAACGAAAATAACTTCTTTATTTTGGACAGAAGGAGTATTTGCTTTGAAATGTTTTATATATTGGTATACCCATAAATTCCTGGCTGCGCCACTGCATATAGTCTCTTTCTTGCAAGTGCGCTACTTTGAGATCCATTTGTAAACCATGGCGTCCCAGGTCATCGAGAGCCACCACGCCGCTGCGTGCAGCAAGAAATCCATTGAGCTGCTGGAGGAGCTCGGCCTTCCCAAGGGTCTGCTCCCAATGGAGGACATCCAGGAGTTCGGGTACAATCGTGACAGTGGGTTCATGTGGCTGCTGCAGAGGAAGAAGAAGGTCGAGCATACATTCAAGAAGATCAAACAGACGGTTTCATACGCCGCTGAGGTCACCGCCCTCGCCGAGAAGGGCAAGTTGAGAAAGATCACCGGTGTCAAGACCAAGGAGCTGATGCTCTGGCAAAGCGTCGTCGAGGTGTACCTCTACGTCCCAGAGGTCTCGCCGGAGAAGGTCACCTTCAAGACCGGTACCGGCCTCTCGGACACCTTTGATGTCACTGCCTTTGCGTTTGGGGAGTAATCAAGCAATGCAATGGTTAGGTTGAAACAGATATATGCTGATCGAGCCCCCATCATATCCCATGTCACCTCGGTTCAAGTCAAGTATGCGTTTTTCGAATATATTATCTTTTGTTTTGTATAAACGAAAACATGTATGATTGACGGATGCATGCATCGTGTGTGAATATAGTTTTGGAATATATTTTCGAATTGGATTCGACATAGAATTCAGTGAACTTTGTGAGTCAGACTCGTATTCCTATCGCATTGCAAATAAAGCCTCGCCTTTGCACCGATCTGATCCGCGACCAACAACGGCAAGCAGCATGGCCGCGCCACCGCCACGAAGCCAGCCGCCGCCGGCACTGATGCTGGATGAGCTCGTGGAAAGATCCTGCTCCGCCTTCCGGCGAACAAACCCGCGCAGCTCGTCCGTGCCGCTATGGTCTGCAGCAAGCGCTGGTGTCGTCTCGTCACTGATCCGGGCTTCCGATGCCGATTCCACCAGTTCCACCGCACGCCTCCCATGCTCGGGCTCATCGTCCGCCACCTTTCACCTGCCGCCACCACCACCACCCCTTTCTTGCCCACCTCTTCCTTCTACCCGCGTGATGCCGGCTGCCGCACCTGCTGCTGGTCTCCCCTGGACGCCCGGCATGGCCGCGTCCTGTGCTTGTACAAACCTGTCCAGAGTAAAAGTAACACTGCAAGCTACGAGATCAACGTGTGGACTCCGATCACCGGTGAGGTGCGCAAGCTGCCCAAGCTGTGGCTCCCTTGCCATGCCGCTGCCGATTGGAACGCGGCGTTGCTCTGCGCAACGCCCGGCTGCGACTACATGGAGTGCCCATCAGATGGCCCCTTCACAGTGGTTTTGGTGGGCGGAAATATATTCAGAAAATCCATTCATGCTTACACGTCTACTCGTCGGAGGCCGATGAGTGGAGCCAGCCTGACTGTATTCAGGAACTTAGGTATGTTCAGCACCATTGCTCTCACAGTGCCCTTGTCGGGAACGCGCTCTACTTCTGTCTAAAGTGGAACAGTGGAATCCTTGAGTACGATTTGGGCAAGAAAGAACTGTCAGTCATCAGGCTGCCACCGATATGCAACGTGCCTACCGCTATTGTGCTCATGTCAGTGGAGGATCATGGGCTGGGATTCGCCATGGTGCATGATGATTTCTCTCTCTGCATATGGTTGAGGGAGTCGTCTTCTCCGACTCCAAGTGGTGGATGCACATGGATACAACATAGAGTTGTTGACCTCAAGAGTTTTCTCCCTGTTTCTGCCCCCCTCTCGCCCTCACCTTACATCGTTGCTGCCGCGGATGCTCTTGGTGTTTTTGTCGTTAGGGCTGGTCGTGATGGTAGCGTCTTGGCTATTGATCTCAAGTCTGGCCGAGTAAGGAAGGTATCTGATGCTGATGGGCACATTGTAAATATTATTCCCTACATTAGTTTCTGCACTCCAGGTAGTAATTTCCTCACCTGTCACAGGCCATCTTGAATTCTGTACTGTTTTAATTTCTTTATTAGGACTGCCAGTATTTCAGTTATTAGTAATATGCATGTATATGGACAATGATATATTTGTAGAAGAATAGCCATTTTTATAGAGTAATTTATTGCAATATAACATAAAGTTGTGCTAAATTCTCTTTTTGTTATGGATCATTCAATTCGTAAAATTGGTTAGATCTATATCAAGAATCATGTTTGCCTATTCGGACCTGTTATGAAGGATGAGCTGGGAGAGTTGAAATTGCCACCACCTACATGAAGATTGCCAATCTCTATGATATGTCGGTTTCAGTATAATAACAATAACAGTATAAGAATTTGGGATGATATATTATGCTAAGTAAACAGAGAAGTTTTCATGAATTATGAGTCGATCAGTCTTCTTCCAATTAAAAAGTGTGGTTGACTGGATGTTAAATGTTAGGAGATGCATATAACAAGTTAGTATATGTTTGCCACCTGCTTTTTTTTCTAAAGCAATTTGTTGGTCTGTGTGTTTGGTTCTAATTGTTTCTCGAGTGCAGATTATTGGTTTGACAACCAATGTATTCATATTTACAAATGTTTTTTTTTGTATTTCTACAGCATTAAGAGCAGACGCCATCGATGAGAGGCCAAGTATGGGTGTTTCTAATAATACATTGAAAATGAATGGCCTTTAGGGTTTCTGTGTTTTGTTGAAGCATCTTGATTCTCTTAAACTTGTTATATCAGATTTATTGTTGGGAACAGGTTTTGATGAGCCTGCCTGTCTATATAAGTGTATATCAGTACTCTTACCTTCAATGAATTTCTGAAAAAGTGTATACCTTGTTTGTTCCAATATATTATCTAGTTCTCAGAAAAAAATATATTCTAAAGAAAGTGTGTCTAATAAATTAAAATCTGAAATTTTGTATGTCTGGTTGTTACATAAAATTAGTTTTATTTGGTTCAACATCTTGTACATATTACATGGAATTTCTTGAAGGTAATAACCAAGCCTCAATATTTGTATACTTGTATTGCTGGATCTTAGAGCGAGAAAAAAAATTACTTATATATGTTAGCAAACAAATTCGTGTTTTGCAGTAAGAGGGAGGTGGAGGAGTAGATGATGGCTAAAATGTCTAGAAAAAAATAGCAAAATATACTTATACGCCAAGTTCACTGGAGATATTTAAATACAATCTTTATAATCTGTGAAATTTAAATACATTATGATGAACCAGTGAGCGACGACACTGATTCGGGATTTTTAGTGATTTGGACCCTGCAGTTTTGTTTTCTGTACCTTTCACCAGTTAAACCGGCAAGAAGGCGACATGACAAAAATGAGGCAGCCCAAGAATTCATATGGACCTATTTGGTTCAATTAAAATAAGATTAATTTTACTATGGTTAAATAATAATAATAATAATAACCAGATCGATAACGGGAGATATGGAACGGTGTAAAAATATGATGTACCAACATGCCTAGCTATATATAGAGAGTTTAAACTAATTTACAATTAAGTACCAATTCATTGGAGCTAGATTTTTTTTTGTACGAGAAACGGTCAAGTTTGCCAGACCTGATGGAAAGCACACCAAAATGGTCCTCTCGTCATGTTCAACGCCTTTTGCCAACCAAGTCAAACAAGACTGCTCGTCGTCTTGCACGTACTGCTTCTTAATTAGTCTGTACAAACTTGCATATATATATGTGTGCTATATTGCTCCATCTCCAATTCACAGAAACACTTCATCAATACTCTCAAGAGAAGCCAGCTACAAACAGTTTACGACGACATATAGTCTCTTTCTCGGCTCGATCTACTCACAGATCACATCTCCATTTGTAAACCATTGGCGTCCCAGGTCGAGAGCCACCGCGCCGGCGCAGAGGTCGTCACCGGAGACACCGCGTACGTGCAGGAAGAAGTCCGTTGAGCTGCTGGAAACGCTCGGCCTCCCCAAGGGCCTGCTTCCAATGGAGGACATCCAGGAGTTCGGGTACAATCACGACACGGGGTTCATGTGTGGCTGGCCGGTGCAAGGGAAGAAGAAGGTCGAGCACACGTTCAAGAAGATCAAGCAGACGGTGTCCTATGCCTCTGAGGTGACGGCGATCGCCGAGAAGGGCAAGCTGAGGAAGATCACCGGCGTAAAGACCAAAGAGCTGTTGCTCTGGCTCAGCGTCGTCGAGGTTTACGTTCCCGAGGCCTTGCCTGAGAAGGTCACCTTCAAGACCGGCACCGGCCGCCTGTCTGACACCTTCGTTGCCCCTGCCTTTGCGCTTGGAGAGTAATCTAAGTTCAAGTTAAAAATAGTATGTTGCTGGTGCTGCATGTGCACGGCCGTGTTGTTTTTGTAACCAAACACGTATGATGTGTGTGAGTCCCTCGATCGATCTGTACTGTGGAGTATTTCGGAATTTGATTTCGTATACAATTCAGTGAATTCTGTCAGGCACTCAGGCTAGCTCGTATTTCGGACTTTGATTTCGTATAGAATTTGAGTAAATTCTGTTGGACACGACCAGGATATATAATAGTGCCTCGCACCCACGGAACCCTAATAACCCCTCGCCGATCCGCGGAGAAAGCGCCCATCGATCGGCCGGGGCAGCATGGCCGCGCCGCCGCCAGCAGGCCGGCAACGCGAGCCACCGGAACTGATGGACGAGCTCGTGGAAGAGATCCTCCTCCGCCTCCCACCGGACAAACCCGCGCGCCTCGTCCGTGCCGCCCTGGTCTGTAAGCGCTGGTGCCGCGTCGTCATGGATCCCGTCTTCCGGCGCCGGTTTCGCCAGTTCCACCGCACGCCGCCCATGCTGGGGTTCATCGTCGGCCGCCATTCTTCACATGGCACCCACTTCTTGCCCTGCTCCTCCTTCCGCCCGTCCAACCCCGACTTCCGCAGCTGGTGTCCGCTCGACGCCAGGCACGTCCGCATCCTGTTCTACAACCACGATGACGACCATCCTGTTCTACCTCAGCTGATGGTGCTCGTCGTTTGGACTCCGGCCACCGGTGAGGTGCGCAGGCTGCCCATGTCGCCAGTACTGTTACTTAGCTCTCGTCGATTCTATTGGAATGCCGCATTGCTCTGCGTAACGCCGGGCTGCGACCACATGGAGTACCCCTTCAATGTCGTCTTGGTGAGCAGGACCAATTTGGAGAGGTACACGCATGCTTACGTCTACTCGTCGGAGGCCGATGAATGGAGCAAGACATCCTCTATTGAGCAACATGGGTATGTTAAGTGTTGCAGTTGCCATGCCCTTGTCGGGAACGCGATATACTTCCTCCAATATCGGAACGTTGGCGGAGTCATGGAGTATGATTTCGTCAAGAAGGAACTGTCGGTCATCGGGCTACCGCCGATATGCAAAGCATCCCCAGTTATTGTGCTCATGTCAGTGGAGGATGGTGCCATGTTGGGGTTCGCCATGGTCGATGGTTTCTCACTACTCATATGGGTTGTGCGCGAGTCTGCTCCGACGACTACGAGTGGTGGATGGACATGGACACTACATAAATCTATTGACCTCAAGAGTTTTCCCGCTCTTTCTTCTAACCTCCCACCCGCCTTATCTTACATCATTGCTGCTGCGGATGCTGTCGGTGTTTTTTTTCATATGGGCTCATGGTGTTGGAGTTGTGTCTATTGATGTTAAGTCTGGCCGAGTGAGGACGGTATTCAGTTACAACGTTGGCTATATTATTCCCTACATGAGTTTCTGCACTCCAGGTAATTGCCGGCCTCATGTGTCCCAGGCCATCTTGGATTCTTTACAGTTTTACTCTCTTTGGTTTTCCAGTATTTTTCACTTAATTAATAGCATGTATGGAAGTGTGGGCAATGATATACTAGTAGAAGAATAGTGTGAGTAATTTTTCTCTATGATTTGTCAAATTCAGTATAACAACATACAAATCAAGGATGATATATCCATGTTAAGTAAAGAGAGATGTTTTTATGAGTTATGAATCACTCTTTCTCGAATAAAAGGTTTGGTTGCCCGGTTGTTAAATGCTGGACTTGCATATAATAAGTTACTACTATTTGCCTGCTTTATTTTTCAAAGCATTTTGTCAGTGTTGTGTTTGGTTTTAATTGTTCCTCGACTGTTCAACGACAAATCTTTTTATTAATGTACATCATTTGTTTATTTCTGCAGCATTAAGAGCAGCCGCCAACAATGAGGGGCCTTGCACGGGTGCTTCTAATAATGCATGAAAAATTGGATTGGTACTCCTATCAGTGAACTGTTGAAATATCTTGTTTCTCGTAAACTTGCTAATAGATTTTTATGGTAATTATTGGCAACATGTGTGTTGACGGACCTGCTTGCCTTGTACTCCTGCTTTCAATTAAACTAGAAATGCGGGGCGCGGCTTACTTTGGATGGGAAAAAAATTTTATGCGACACCGTCGCATAGTGCATCGCGTGCGACACCCTTTGCTACCATGCTGCGTGCCTACGTGGTCTTCAGGTCCCACTAGCCAAGATGGATCGCGTGGTGTACAGGCCCGTGGTTAGCAATAGATCGACGGTGTCACGGAGGTGTCGCACGGATGCACTGTACGACGGTGTTGCATAGAATTTTTTTCCCTTTGGATGAGGCCAGTTGTGTTGGACACAAATGCTTTGTCTGATCTCAAGACATTAAAACATATTGTATGCCTGAATATTAGAAATGGAGTAGCATACTCTTGGTGCAAATTTATTTGAGCCAAGGAACAGAAGGCCGGCGTACACATATCAACATGTAATGAAATGCCTTGATCTGGAAGGCAGCGTAAGTTAATCAAGAGCATAAGCAATGCCGTTAGAGACTTCTTGTTGTCTTTGGAGTCTAATTATATCCATCTGCAGAGAAAACTTACAATAACAACTTTTGCAAGAAACTGATCGAGCAATTGTTAATAGAATCATCATATGATAAATGTCGATATTTGACTTAGTGTACCAAAGTAACCAAACACAAACCGTGAGAATCTTACTAGGAAATTAGGAATCCATAAATGAAAGTTGAAGTAGACGTACAGACACCAATATTGGTGACTGAAAGTAACAGGCCGTCCAATACATTCACAGGTGGTCGATACAAATGGTTTTACATGGGCACAAATCAGTGCCTATGCACTTTATATAGGATCCTCATCTCTGTTTAAAAGCATGAACCCGATTGCTTTTATTTAAAATGCACTTGAACCTGATTGCTTTTAAAAATGCACTTTACACTGTAGCTGTCCCTCCCAGTTCATATGGTGTTGCATGTAATGATGGAACATGTTTTAATCTTCATTGCCTCTTTCTTTCTGCAAAATTCAACAACCAAGGTTTTTTAATCAAGAGCAAGGCGTGGCCGAGAGTAAGATTTCAGCGATGCAATGATCTACAACTTTAGTATATTTTAGTAAATAGTAATGTTCTAATAAAATAAAGAGTAAAGTGCACTAGCGGTCCTTAAACTTGTGCTCCTGTGTCACCCCGGTCCCTAAACTCGCAAATCGGTCGTTTATGTCCTTAAACTTGTTCATCTGTGTCATTCCAGTCTCTAAACTTGTTCGGTTATGTCATCCCGGTCCTTAAAGTTGGAAATTGACCGTTTAGGTCCTTAAACTTGTTCCACTGTGTCATTCCGGTCCCTAAACTTGTTGAGCAGTGTCATCTTGGTCCAAATAGAACGATCTAAAAACTACATATCAAAAAATAATTCATAACTTTTTCATATGAACTTGAATGAAAACAAACTTTATATCAAAATTGTAACTCTCGACGTGATCTATAACTTTGTAGTTGAAAAGTTTTTAAAATAAAACTTTTTAGGCTCCCAAAATATTAGTGTATGTTTATAGATTTTGAAATTTAAATTTTAAAATTAAGTTTCCTCACACTAAATGATTTCAAATAGAAAAAATTTCAATTATAAAGTTGTAGATCACATCAAGAGCTATAATTTTGATATAAAGTTTGTCTTCATTCGAGTTCATATGAAAAAGTTATAAATTATTTTTTGATATCTAATTTTTGGATCGTTCTATTTGGACTAAAATGACACAGCTGAACAAGTTTAGGGATCGGGATGCCACATATGAACAAGTTTAAGGACTTAAATGGTCGATTTACAAGTTTAGGGACCGGAATGACACAACTGGACAAGTTGAGGATCTAAACGGTCGATTTACGAGTTTAGGGATCGGGATGACACATGAGCGTAAGTTTAGGGACCGCTGGTACCAAAGTTTTGCATTAGGGAAAGAAGCCAAGCATAACTGTCATATGAAGAGAGCTAAACCTTGCAGTCATTTGATCGAGCATATGGTGGGTTCATCCATGGCGTCGTCGCTCGCAACTGCAGGGGCATTATGTGGCACATTCTGTTGCATGGGAGGAACATTCTGATGTGGCAGGCCATTAAGGCCTAGACTCTTTGACAGTCCTTGGTGCATTTGATGTTCACCATACTAAGATGTTTGCAAGTAAATGATCGTCCCATTGGTTTGATACCTCATCCCAATGTCTTATGGATGTCAAGGTTCTTTTTGAAGAATAAACAAAAAAAAACTGCATTATTCATCTGCTAAAATTCTGTGACAGCATTGAGAAACATCTATCCAAGATATACATATACATACCATTTCAAGCTGAAGATAAAATTAATCCAGATTGGGTGAATGTTGAAGCAAGAGAAGTAATGTGTCAAAGTCAGCAACCGTAATGATACACCCTTCAAGGCCCAAAGTCTTTAGTTTTCCAAAAGTTGAACAATTTATCGATTCTCTCCTCATAATGACCTTCATATTTAAACAGGAGTGAGTTGTTGACAACACACTATAACAACAATGAATAATATATAATAATAATCCAATTGGAAAGCCATAAGACTCTCCAGATATATAAAAGTTATCATGCAACCTTTTTTTTTTTGCTAACAGAACTACATTTGGAAAGTTTTGTTTTTTTCCTGGTGAATGAAACCACATGTTGAAATTATCCTGAAAATGTATATAGCAAAATAAACACCAAATTCGTTCCAAAAGAGATAATATTGCCATCATATAACATGCTTTTTTTTTGCACTTAACTGATTCAATTAATTTGAATATACAGGTACTTATAAGTGCTCTCCATCGATCAGAATGATTAACTCTAATTTTTATTATTGTAGGCTGGGGGCCAAGAACTGAAGAAATGAACAATCATAAAAAAAAACTAGCATGGAAGGGGGCAATGCATGTAGGAAGCTGCAGTAAATTTCAGAAACAAGGCTAACCATACTGATAACTGATGACATTGCAATTGGTTGGGTCAATTGGTGATCAGATGTCTAGGCAGGTGAACACCAAAAGTAAAGGAAAGAAGGGTCATGGTCTCGGTATGAACATTCACTTTTGTATGCTCATATAGATCCATATAGCAAGTAAAAGAATTAGATCCAAGTGCAAGAAAAATAATTTCAAGAGTACAACTTCCTCCAATACCATTAACGTCCAGTAAGGTCCAGTAACTAAGAATTCAATGTCTCCAGCACTACCACTATGATTTTTAAGGTGGGCAAGGAATATGTTATACCTTCACCTTGAAGCACCTGACTGTAAATCTAAACATTTATATGGTTGATAAATTAATAGAGCTCCACACTGACACTATTTTTTTTCTCATGAAATAGTTATATGAACTTTGATAAAAAAATAATTATATGAATAACTAATTTGGTGTTTGTTTAAATAAGCATATCATACTACAATACCAAGGGTAGTTTACTGTGTTACCTGATACATGACATGACACTCAGAGGCATGATGTGACATGGTTGTAGTGTAGCTAAAATAATCAAGCGTAAAACCAAAGATAAAATAAGTTTCAGAATATTGAAACCTCCTAAAATCTTTATCCCAGGGTTGCACAACCAAGACATCACTATATTGTCATGTGGGTTAACTTGCTATGCTCTAGCCATAGCCTGTCCTCCATCATGTGTATATACCCAATGAAACAAGCAAACAAGCAAAGGATCAAAATTAATCGGATGGCATGAGTAAACACATAGCAGCTCAGGTTGGGGGCCTTGCCTTGCAGCCGCGGGAGGAATCCACGAAGTTGCCTTGTGAAGGCACGGAGCGCAGAGACGACCATACTGCACAAGCAGAAGGGAGGTTGGGTGAGCATCAATCTGGTACCCGGTCAAAGTGGCCCGCAGGCTGAGGAGTGTGAGAGCCAGAGGAACGGAGACAAGCAAGAGCTGCATAGCCCGTCGGGCAGGAGGAAGAGGATAGGGCGAGCGGTCCTGTAGTTGGAGTTGCCCTCGCAGGAACCGGGGAAGACCGGGTGGCCGCCGATGCCGGGGCCCGAGCACGGACCGTGTGCGCCGTGCAGAGGCAGGTGACATCCGAGGCTGCTGGCATGGACAGGTTCGCTACGCCCCGCGCCCACCGCTCACAGGAGAGGGGGACGTACGGGCAGACAGCGGAGGCAGTGGGACGAGGGAGACGCACGCCGCCGGCACGCGTGGTGGCAGGCGGAGAGGCGGAGGGGATGAGTGGGTTCGCGAGCGTTGGGTTTACAGCTTATTGGGGGGATGGGGGCGGCGTTGGATCGGTAGGGATGGAGCCCTGTTGAGAGCGCGCATATGAGGAAGATTGAAGGGAATTTCAACTAGAGGAATTGAAGCTAATCGATCGGCAGGTTTGGCATGGGACATTATAGAAGAAAGTGCCAGCTGAAAGATTTCACCATGGACGACAGTGCAGAACAGTAAGGAGAGAATACCAATTCCAGATGCGTCGGGTGGTTGATGTTAGAGGGCAGGGCGTTCAGGATGATACATCGCTTTGCTTTCGTCACTGGAGAGATGGCCCCATGCATGGTTGTATATCGGACTTCAATCCATATGCACTGTACCTGAACCATAAGATCTCTGTAATCTTACCGACCTATTGCTATCAGCTTATGCAGTCATTCTTTTTTCTGTTTGAACACCATACATTAGCTTCTCTCTCTAACCCACTCTCACTCTCTCTCCCCCCTCCCTCCCTTACTCTTTCTCTATCTTTCCCCATGTGTCCCTCCTAGATCACACTCTTCACATCACCATAAATAGTGTGGATGATGTGGTACATGTACATGACTGACTACGTAGAACATTCAGGTAAGTGGAAACCAAACAGAAAATGATCAAATAAATTCAATTTGCTGCAAGTGCTAAAAAGTGCAACTCAAAATTTCTATGATCATCAAATGAGCATCACCCTCCATCACATTCACAATTACACAGCAAGAAGAAACCAAGGCATCAGAAAGAGAAACCAGGATAAGTTCACTAGTGACAGAGCAAGAGCAGTAGACCACGACCAGAACATTTAAATTGAAACAGAGTTTGATATGCAGTTTCTCATGAGCTTAAAGTCATTAAGACGACATGGCTTATATATGTCTTGGTACTTCTGATTATTATATGAGTATGTCAAAATTGTTCAATGACCACTATAAGGATCACACTATTTATCATTTCCACTAATTTTCCCATTGTCAACATATCGTTGCTTCTATAGTTCTATGTTTTTATTAACTGACAATGTGGTGTGTGCATGGTAGCTACTGCAGAGTAAAAAAGTAGGTCATATATGTACTAGGTAATGGCCTTTTAAGGTTTCTTTCCTCCTATTTATTACCTTCCTGACCCAGCACAAATTAAGATATATATTCAAGGCATATGTCCATAACAGGAACACCAGACCAATAAATTCCTACTGTGCACGTCTAGCATTTTAATTCCAAAACAGGGATCATAAAAGGAAATACGACTATATGTGTCACAGTTGTATATGGAATTAGGCCAGGACAAATGGAGAATACAGTTTTATGAAGTCATAGTTCTAGAGCACATAGAAATCCAACAAAAATATTCGGGTGCCCCTATAAATCCAGCCTTCATTGGGAAAAAAACACAACTAAACTACACTGTGAAACTAAAGGTTAATATAATGTTATATATAGGATCTCATGTGGTCGTACCTGGAGTATAGAAGCTCACGAAGGGGATAATGTCATAGAAACCATTGCTAAAAACCTTGGTGACCTGCCCAGACTTCAGATCAAAAGTTTTGACCCCATCAATCGTATACATGAAGATGACACCCACGGCGTCCACAATGGCAACCACAAAGAGTGGATGGGCATGCGCAGGGAGCAGTGTCCTGAGATCAATGTATCTACTCACTACCCATCGTCCCACAATTTCATCATCACTAACCTCCATTGACCAGAGTATGAGATTAGACTACACGTCCACTTCCGCGTAAAGATGTGCAACGGCACAGTCCGGGCCCGGTAAGGCCCGTGGGCCGTGCCTGCTTGCAGGCCCAGGCACGACCCGTGGGCCGTCTTTTGGGCCAGGCCAGCCCGAAGCCCATTTTATGGAAAACCCCTTGTTTAATGCAGAATTCAGTATGTTTTACAGTGTAATTCTATATGAGCTCCCCTGCTAGCAGGACGCTACCGGGCCTCTCGTTGCAACCGCCTCGTGTCGTGCCGCTCGGCGTGCCGAGGTGACGACCCAAGCACAACCCATGAACCGCGTTGTGTTGTGCCGTGCTCGGGCCGGGCCAAAAATTCGGGCTTCGTGTCGTGCCATCGTGCCTCGGGCTGCATGCTCATCTTTACTTCCGCGAGCCCTAGCTTGTCGTCGTCCATCGCCATTGGCACAACACGACGAAGAAATGAAATGATCAGTACGAGTGATATGAGCATCACTGACATCACCCCTATGGCTAGATGTACTTGAGCATTGACATTCCCATCTGAAATATGAAGTAGAGTGCATTCCCTACTGGAGCAGGAGCACCCCCTCATCAAGATGATCAAAAGGGAGCATCGTAGAGGTCACTTCACTCCATGTGGCGGAACCAGGCAAGTAGACACTGGAGAACATCTCCTTGTCGTCGATGTTAATGAAGAAGACGCGGAAGTGCCCCGGGTGGCAGCCCAAATGGTTGCAGGTGCCCGGGCCAGCGGTGTCGCATAGCACTACGACGGTCCAATTGGTCACCGGCTGATTCCGTGACAGAGGTGGTAGAGGCCACTGCTCTTCGGTGACTAGGTCCCAGACCATGAGAGCGGCTTTCACTCCCTGGAAAACGTCACCACATCGGGTGATTCTATTGAGGAGGACCCGGCCATGGCGGGCATCATGCGCGTGGTAGTTGTGGCGGTCAGGGTGGACCGACCAAAATCGACGTGTGGGAATGAAGCGCGCATGGCCGCCGGTATCAATGAGGTTGCCAAGGAACCCCAACAACAGTGGTGTCTGGTGGCGTTCGCGGTAACGACGGCGGAAGTTGCCGCTAGCGAGGAGGCAAGCCCGGCCCTTGCAGACAAGGGCAGCACAGAGGAGACGATCATGGTCATCAGGAGGGATGCAGAGGAAGATGTCCTCGATGATCTCATCCGACAGCCGTGGCGGTGCGAAATGAGTACATAGTAGTATGGGGAAGCTGAAGTCTATGCTTCTGCTTCCAAGAGAGAGGAAACTAGGGGCGGTTTTTCCATGGATTGAGGGACCCGTTCCCTGTCTTGTGGGGTCCACAAGACTAGGACTCAACTTTACTGAATTACCTGACCAGGCAAAAACGAATTTTTATAAATACAAAAAACATGCCTCAACATTGAAGAAGTATATAAAATTTCTTAATTTCGGCGACTCTGCTTATGATTAGAGCCAAACGTCTTAGAGGGAGGATCCCCGACTATCTGTGATGGTGGGTGGTGGGTGGGAAGGTGATATGATTGCTCGCCGGGGTGGCAAAGGCTGATGAATGGCCGCAGACGGCAATAAGAGTAACAAATCTCCTACAAGCATATATACCATGGAGGCGACAAGCATACCGTGGATCTATCACCATATACAGGGGAGGAGTGCAGTTGTCTTACCAGATTAGAAGAGCATCGAACGACGAAGGCAGATCTGGGTTGATGGAGGAATCATGAGTGACAATAGGGTTGTGTTACCACCGGGCACAACAATGGCACTGTGTAGTGTTGGCTAAGAGCTTGAGCTCTAGTGGCGGCTGGTGGGAGTGAGGGGGAGGTCTTTAGGGTTGGGTTTCTTATATAGAAATCTAATCATAATCTATGACGTCCGATTCTAATCAGAGGGACTAAAATCTAACTAGTGTAAACCTTCTAAATTTGTCATCAGATATCCAGACATGCATAATAGAAAACGTTTAGACGGAGCCCCTTTTTGTATTTGGGTTTGTGTTTCCATCTACTTCTCATAAGTCATCACTAGAGTGTTGAAATTTCACAAAACAAAGAGGTCTTTATTTACTAATACAAAAGTATTTGTGCTTTCACCACCAGCAATAACAATGAGACGTATCACACATAGCAGATCATATGAGTAGCATACAGAACATATAGTATATAATGGTTCAGACCAGAGTGCCCTACGTCCAGCCAAGTGCTATAGTTGTGGTATTGGGTGCAAGTGTACCAATCAGTTGGCTCCCTACCTCAACATGTTTACAACTTGGTTTAATAATCAATTACTAAAAGAATATAGCCTAATATAGCATGCCCCTGAGACAACTTGTGTAGATATATAGCTGATGGCCCTGGTCTAGGGGACGAATATATCATTGACAATGATACCCAGGAGTCATAGCAAAATATTGCAACAGGGCGGGTCTAGACCTGAAACCCACAAGTTTGGACCCTACGGGGGCGGGCGGGTATACTTTTCACCCTACGGGTACGAGGACCCGAATCGGGTCGGGGCATGGTTGGGTTTTGCAAAGCCCACACGGATCACCGGGCACTTCGAAAATTTTTGCCCACTGTGTCAAACAACCCACACACAGTGGCGGAACCAGAGTTTCAATATTGGGCCGGTATTCCCCCTTCCTCATCGAGTGACTATAGAAGAGAGGCCACAGCTAGTGGCTGCGGGAGTGCAGGCTGCCAGCGCCCGGCAACCGGGCAACTGGCTGACCGTCGCAGTGGCACCTCCCCTGGTCCCGTGCCCCGCCCGACGCCCCCTGTGCCCTGTGGCCCTCCCCTACCGCACGCCCGCGCCTCCCTCGTCCCCTCCCGGGCGAGCCTCCGCCCACCCACATAGGCCCTAGGGCTAATTGTAGCTCACTCCCTTGTGCATCCATGATTTGTTGCGTCGTCGCGTGCGTCCGTGTGAGCAGAGGCTAGACGAGTGATGGGGGTAAGGCAGTCCAAGAAGGAGTGGAGGCATGGAGTGCTTCAATGGGCCTAGTGGGCTGGCTTGGGAGGGTTGAAATTCGGAGGCCAGGCCAAAAGGTCGTTTTTCATCGTATTATGGTGCAAAATGAGCTAAACAAGACATGAAAATGCATTTTACATATATATATATACACATAAGTATATACACTTATACATAAAGAAGTCTAAAAAAAAGTTGGGTATTCCCAGGAATACTAGGGAATATCCTTAGATCTGCCCATGCCCTCACACATATTTTTCTCTCTTTCTCACCCCAGCCTGTGTTGCACCCATCCCTCTGTGCGACCGTGCGGGCAGCACCACAGTGCTGCCCCATCTTGCCATGTCATGTTCTCCTCCCTCAAGTCCCTTATACAGAATCAAATTCCTCACTTCCCGATCCCCACAAGACCACTCATCTTGAGATTCTAAATCAAGCTTCCATGGAGCTCCCTCGTGGCCTACTCCCATGTGATTCCCTCCCCTGCTCCTCATTAAGAGGTATGACTTTCATTAAGAGGTTGAAAATTAGTGATATGGTGTAGTATTTTAGTGGGAGATGACGTGGATGACTTGCATGGCTTGTGAGATAGAACTGTAGTGTGGTTTGAAAATATAAGGGATATATATATAGATATAGATACAGATACATATACAAATATAACAGATATAAATACAAATACAAATACAAATGCAGATATATATATATATATATATATATATATATAGATAGATAGAATTGGATATGGATATAGGTATAGTTACAGATATAGACATAGATATATAACTAGAGATTGAGATCACTTCCTATCGCCTTCCATCGCCTCCACAAAATAATTATTTTTATTGTTTTTTCATGGAAGGTTATTATAGTCATTGTGCACAGTTCTCTCACTCTCCTACCCCCACCGGCCACCACCCCTGACGGCCCTTCGCACTGCTACGTCTCTCTTTGGCGTCGCGATCAATTGCTCGCTCTAGATGTGTTTGAATCCCGCGATCGATTGACCATGAGGCCCTCGACGCTTGCAATTATAGTAGCAGTTATTGTCCTTGCCTTGCTCGCCTTCGGTGGTGGTGTTGTCGTTGGTGCAGTGGCGTGTCTAGTGGTGATGAGACAGGGCGGCGGCAGCTCCGTCACCAGCGTCGTGCTAGATCGCGTCACCGTGTTAGTGGAGCTCACGAGCACGAATTCATCTGTGCAGCCGTCCAACTGCACCTACGGGAACAACGCCGGCGGCGAGTGCCCTCCGACTCCACCAGCCCCGATGTAGGCACTACCAATTAATAGCAGCAAGTCCTATCCAACGAGGCAGCAGGCAACCAGCCACCTAGAGATGCGCCCCGGCTAGCATGCAGCTGCCCCGCCAGATCTCCACGTTAATGTTCCTGGTGACCGAGCGTGACTATTAAAAAAAAATGATTTACCATTTTACCCTTCATAAAAAAAGAAATTACAAAAATAGAATTATCACTCCTCTATTTAGGGTCATAATCTCCTACATCTCAAAGGCGATAGGAAACGATGTGACACATATGGGCCCACCTATCATAGACATATCTATCACCTCCCATCACCTCTCGTCGCTTTCTCGCGTTCAGGACCCACTGATCATAGATTGATCAATCGTCTTTCATCGTCTCTTCAACTATTGTAAAAAAAATCATAACTAGATTACTATCACACCGCAAAGGCATACCTGTACCGTGAACAACTACTTATTGCTGCAGATTTTCAATGTTTGGATTATGGAAATAATTTCTAGAGATGGTGGGCCACATTATTACTTAGTGCCCGTGAAATATATACTCTCGACTAGCTTAATTTGTACATCAAATCGGACCATTTGTAAAAGTTGTACATATTATTATTAGAAAATACTATCACTTCAACCGATCAATCAAATCTGACCATTTGAATTCGAAAATGCTCTCACTGCACCTCTCCCATTCAAATCTGATGGTTTGCAAGTGTCGTACTAGAAAATACTCTCACCTCTACCAAACAAATATGACCATTTGAAAAAGTCATTCGTTGGTGCAGTTCCAATGAGTGGCATGACCTAAGCGATGACGCTAGCTTCCTTTGTCACCATATCATCTAATAACAACAATTCAACATACAGGGAGTGTAGTAGACGCAGTGCTACGGACTTTTGGACGAACAGGGTTTCAGACCAATTTCTTGCCGTACACTACTCGTAGCCCATCTGACACACTCCGTGACGCCATCTGCTGCAAGTACAAATACCCGTGCACGGATTACGGGAAACGCCACAACAGCTTCAATTCAGCAGAAAATTAAGCATATCTCGGCAGAGTCCAGTCCAGCAAACCAGTTAGCAATGGCGGCAGCAGCTGATCCAGCGTATGTTCTGCCGCCTCCGCGGCCGCGCACGATGAAGCTGGGATCACAGGGGCTGGAGGTCTCGGCGCAGGGCCTGGGCTGCATGGGCATGTCGATGGCGTACGGCGACCGCAAGCCCGAGGCCGACATGGTGGCGCTCCTCCACCATGCCGTCGCGGCCGGAGTCACCTTCCTCGACACCTCCGACGTCTACGGCCCGCACACCAACGAGGTCCTCATCGGCAAGGCGATCGATGGTGGGGCGGCGGCGGCAGCACGGGAGAAGGTGCAGGTGGCCACCAAGTTCGGCATCACGTCTGACCTCAGCGCTGTCCGCGGCGACCCGGCGTATGTGCGCGCGGCGTGCGAGGCTAGTCTCCGGCGGCTCGGCGTCGACTGCATCGACCTCTACTACCAGCATCGCATCGACACCACTGTGCCCGTCGAGGTCACGGTGAGTTAATTAGTCAGCTGCGTACTAGGAGTACTTGCATTGAATAGTCATGTGTTGAAAAGTACTACCTCCGTCCCTGAAAGATTATTGATTCCTAGAATTTGTGTCAGTTAAATTTTCTTAACTTTAACTAACTTTATTAAAAAAAATATAACAACATTTATGACTTAAAATGAGTATAATGTAAAAATATGTTCTTAGACAAATCTAAAGACGATACTAGTTTGATGCTATAACTTATAATACTTTATTCTAGAAATTTGGTCAAAATTCAAAAAGTTTGACTTAGAATAAATTTAGAAATCTATTCTTTCAGGGGGGGAAGTTTCAGTAATATAACTTTCGTATATGTATATATATGCAGATGGGTGAGCTCAAGAAGCTGGTTGAAGAAGGGAAGATCAAATACATCGGGCTGTCGGAAGCATCGGCGTCGACAATCAGGAGAGCGCACGCGGTTCATCCGATCACCGCCGTCCAGCTGGAGTGGTCTCTCTGGACCAGAGATGCTGAACAAGATATAATCCCAACCTGCAGGTACATATATGTCCCCACATTGTTTCTTTGGTACATAGGAATGAAAAAACTCTGTTTGTTTGAATGGATCATAGAAGCCAAAAGGTAAATATATAATGTTCCTCTTTTCTGTTCTGACAATTTTCAGAGAACTTGGAATTGGAATTGTGGCATACAGTCCGTTAGGCAGAGGCTTCTTCTCCGGCGGAGCCAAACTTGTCAGTGAGCTGCCGGATAACGATTTCCGCAAGGTACGGTGGCTTATCCATGATCCATCCAACTCAAAGAGACTATCAAAATATTGTGCTTCATTCAGTACTGATTGTAATGCCATGATCTTCTTTCAGAATCTACCAAGATTCCAGCCAGAGAACATGGAGAAGAATGCGCTGATATTCGAGCGCGTGAGCCAGATGGCTGCAAGGAAAGGATGCACATCATCGCAGCTCGCGTTGGCCTGGGTTCACCATCAAGGGAGCGATGTCTGCCCCATACCTGGAACTACGAAAATCGCCAACTTCAACCAGAATCTGGGAGCGCTGTTGGTGAAGCTCACGCCGGAGGAGATGGCCGAGCTCGAGTCTTATGCCGCCATGGACGGCGTCCAAGGTGAACGCTATCACAACTCCTTCCTCAACACCTGGAGAGACTCAGAGACGCCTCCACTGTCATCTTGGAAAGGCATCAACTAGATATCTATGTACTATTGTTATCTGTGTGTGCATATTGTTGAGAGAGTTGAGGTTATCTGCAGTATTTCTGTTTTCAGACTAGCTATCTAGCTAGTACGTTGCAATATCATATATCCAAATAAATGTTCTAATAAGAGGATATATTGGGCTCTTGCTGGCTTGGTAGCCTTTTAAGAGATTGGATTATACTGTTTGTGTTAGATCATAGTTGATTACTACTACGGTGAAGTCAAACCAGGGTGTAATACTTTAATTAGATAGACTCACCAAAACTGCAATAAGTTTTGTTTAAGTTGATATTGTTTGGCGCACAAAGCAATCATGCTATGTCCTTGTCCTACAAATTACATGAAAGTTTTAGAAAAGGTTAAAGCAGAGGTGTAAGCTTCATAAATATTGAACTGTCCAATATGAAGGAGCAGGGTCTGATTATTATGCTCATCTCGAAGACTAGTCAACCATGGATGCATTAAAAAAAGGCAATGCTTTTGCACCCCAAAAAAGTCAATGCTTTCTTCCGTCATCACCATTTTGTTTCAGGACAACAGTACTGTATACTTTCGCCTAGGAGTACGTTCAAATTGACATCCAAATCAATTGAATGAGCGAAGCAAAAACAATCTTTTCGTTTATATTTTAAATAAGAACATCAATCTGCCAGCGAGAAGACGGAAAAATACAGAGCAATCAAACAATACGGATTTGTAGTTGTAAAAGTCATATAAGCTCATGGAACATGTTTTTTTAGCCTTATAAGCCGAATGATGTGTTTTGTGACCCATGGAAGATGAAACACACATATATATTTAGCGGCTGCTTGTGCAGAGAGGCAGCGCAAGACGACGTGCAGTATACGTCTTGTTTGACTGTTAGCTGAAGGCGTTGAATTTGACAAGGAGCACTGTGCTGTGCTTTCTATTCCGGCGTGCTCAACTGCAAAAATGACCGTTTCTCTCCACACCAGCTGCATTGAACTAATACTAATACCGCTAGTTTAAAAAAAAACAATCAATACTTGTCGACCGAAATGTTAATTTTAGCCGCTCGCAGTGGAGGGCGGATAGCTTTTTGGCGTACTATTGCCATCCTATCTCCAAGGGTTCTTAAATTTTTCTCTTAAAAAGCTTATGTTTTCCTACTCCTAAAAACATATAGGGAGAAAAAAAATAAACTCATCTCCAATAGTAAGCATCTTCAACAACTTGGTATTCTTATAAGTTTGACAAAATCATAAATTTTCTTCTCCAACAACTCCTTAAACTAGGTTGCTATCGACCTGTGTGAGTTTTTTTTTCCTTCCGCTCGTTGCATGCGTAGGTTTTTTTTTCTTTTTTTTCTATCCACTCGTTGCATGCGTGGGGTTTTCTTTTCTTTTTTTTTCTCTCTCCTCGTATCTGCATGCATGGTTAGAATAGCAAGTTAGAATAGTAAATTGTTGGAGATAAGAGCAACTCCAACAGAGTTGCTATTTCTATTTTCAAACCTAATTTAGAGTTTCTGTGAAAGAAATTAGGCTCCAACAGCTCTTGGATTCCAAATTAGCTAACTAGGCATTCCGTCCTTCTCGGTGGCTAAAGAAAGCGAGCCGCCACGGCTTGCCATCCGCCTTTGCGCGCGATTCAAGCGCGGCTCTCGTCCTTCCTGCACGCCGAGTCACGGTGGGTGCCGCACTTGTAGGCTCCTGGATGTCGCACGGACGTCCTCCTTTGTGTCGCACGATCGGAGCTTCACGTCGACCACCGTGAACAGGACGCGAGCAGGACATACAATTGAGGCTCCGCACCAGCGCCGCGGAGCTCGCTGAGGCCAAACGAGTGCAACTGCAGCGGGCCAGCCATTCCTCGCCGCTGGCCTCTTTGTCCGCTATGGTGGCCGACACTGGGCTGTTGACGAGGGACAAGAGGCAGCTCAAGGACACGAACCAGCGCAAGACAAGAGCTTCAACTATTGCCGTCGGGCGTCGGGACTGCGCAAGATAGTCGGAGGCCATCGCAGTGTCCTCGGCCGCCATGGCGCTTGGTGGCCGACGCAAGCACTGGCCTCCATGACTGTGTGCTGGATAAGCTGAGCCGTGTAGCTTAGCTTGGTTCATGTGCAGGTGGAGGAAATGAGCTCAAGTACTAGACAGACGAGAGTGGGTTGCCAATGTAAGTTCCGTGCGTGCAGCCTGTTCGATGAAATGTGTCACCAGTAGAGCCTGTTGTCTAGTGACGTGGCGGGTTTGAACGTTGAGATAACTAATCTTTTTAGCGAGTCTCTTGGAGTATTCTAATTCTTTTTAGGTGTTTCTATCTTAGAGAATAGCTAAATCAGAGAATTTGGCAAGTGTTTTTAGCTCATCTTTTGGAGTTGCTCTAAAACATTTTTCCACTTGCTAAACCATAAGATTTGACATGTCATTTTTTCTAAATTGTTGGAGATGCTCTCCTACAAAATAAAATTAGAAGTAAACATCAATTTTTCCCTTTTTCGCAGGACTGGAACAGTCGCCGCCCCCAACTTCCGCCCGCCGCAGTATTTTGTTCAGCATTTTTTTGCACGAGAGATTAACTACGTCGCCGGCGGCAGCACTTCACGGCCGCGACCTGCAGCTAGCAGCTGGCCATCCTGCACCAGGCACAGGCACGCAGCAACAGCCGCAGCAGACGGAGGCAGCAGCAGCCCGCCATGGCAGGCAACTCCAGGCCGCTGGCGGCCAACATCAGCTGCCACATACGAGCAGACCGGCTGAGGACGAGGACGCACACGAAGATACGCGCAACCACGATGCGCGTAACTTTAGGCGTGGGAGTGTATGTTTTCCCAACTCTCAAAAGATTAGGAAGTGTGATTAGGAGTTGTTGGAGATGGGTTTTTTTTCAACTTTACTAAAAAACCATAAATTAGGAGAGTGTTTTAGGAACTCTTGGAGATGCTCTTGCCATCCTATTAGTGGCCACCATGGTGAAAGTTTTGGAAATTAGGTCATATGTCAATGTCATATATATCCAAATAAATGTTGTAATAAAAGTATGGAGCGCTTGGTCACATCGTAATATTGTGATGATTGATCGAACGAGGAAGGACACCATGCTGAACTGTATGGCCTAATTATCATGTGGCAATCGGATTGGGCCAAAATCTTAAATTCAGTTTGGCCCAATCCAAAATGGGCTATGTCTGAGTTACATATGTGCACGAAAGTTAGTCCAAACAAAAATTTGGATGGGCCAACCCCAAATAACATGCCCCCTTTAATAAGCCCAAAAGGCATTACGATGTTAAAATTTGTCAAAATTAAACACTTGTGCCATGTGGTATCCAGTAATCCAGATCTTTCATAGAAGACGAGTATACATATACACACACACGGGTGCATTTGCTAACCCTCCCCCGTCTCGCCCCCGCGTCCCGCCCCCGCAAAGCAAGCAGGTGGCCCGGTCGCCTCCTGGGCCGCGACGCCCCGCCCCGCGCTCCCCCCCCACCCACCCACCCCCCTCCTCTGGGCCGCGCGCGCATCCGACCAGCGCGTGGGCCGCGCGCAGACGACCACCAATTGCAACACAAAGGTCGCCTCCCCCACACCCCAACCCCCTCCTCCGGGTGGGCCGCGCGCGCATCCGACCAGCACGTGGGCCGCGCGCATCCGCCCCCCTGCAGAGAAAACAGAGGCCACAAATTGCAACACAAAAGTAGAGTGCGGTTACAACATATGATGGCCTGGATGTGCAACATATGATCGTCTACGGTTACAACCTGGATGTGCACCAGCACCATCCTAAAAAAGATAGAAAACATATTACATATTTCAACACATTACGGCCTCATCCTCTTGATGCGATTGGTGACCCTCTTGCTGGCACCCCTAGTCCAAAGCTCAAATTCGTGGCGAATGCAGCACTCTGCGCTGCAGTACCTGATAATCCTGGGTAAGTTGTTGTCCTGTGGCCAACGCCTGCATTCTTCCCAATTGCAGACATGGGGGTTGTCGACTAGCAACTCCGGCGTGTCTTCTGGGTAGCGAAGCCTTTTCCGTTGCCCAATGATGTGAAGATCTCCACGGATGCAATGGCGAAGCTTGACTAGGCCGTGGTTGCCCCACCTGTTGCCTTGTAAAGCGCCGCCACTGATTCTGTTGATGATGGCAAGAGCTTCAGGGTCTGTCGGGTTCGCACAATAACACACCATGGCTTTGAAGTACCCTGCGCCGTCGTCTCCCCCCGCAACTGCTTGGTTGATGAGTGCCTGGCCGACATGATCCCTTCCACAAGACATCAACCTTTCCATGTCGTGGAAGCATAGGGCCTCTCGATGATTAGCCCTGAGGAAACGCTGCACGAGGTTGGACTCCAGTTGAGTATGGTAAAGTCGGCAGCGTTCTTGAATCTGTCGGAGTGGCAGGAGCCTGATCATCGTGTCGTCGTCGCAGATTCTTCGGAAGGTGCAGCAAACTTGATGAAGCTTCAGGTACTCGAAGATGTTGCCTCCATTATCGATGACACGGAGGAGAATTTGGAAGATTAAATCCTCCGGTAGCATCAGCAAGGCGCCAAACGCCGCAGCCATGATTGCTTGATCAGCGTCCATCTTCTCCCCTCTTTCTCTCGGTCCCTCCTGGTAACGACGATGCCCCTGCCTCTTACTCTCTGTTTCTCTTTCTGTTTGATGAATGTAGATAGTCGGGTGTGGGGGGGGGGGGAAAGCAACCGAGACTCCCCGCCGGTTAAATAATAAAAATCCGTCTCTTCGCATTCTGAACCGCGTCTGTCCGCGTTTTTTCTGCGCGTGAGCAACCGCAGCAGAGGCGCATCGACCGTTGCCTCCTCGCATTCTGAAAAACCGAGAGCCAATTGCAACACTATGTATGTCGTGATTGCAACAACGAATGTGCCGCGACTACAAAACACAGACTGTCTCTGTCGCTTCGTGTCCCGCGCGCGGGCCGTCTTCGTGTGAAGCGCCGCCTCTCCACCTTCTCTCACCCGCGTGGGCCGCGGGCTGACGTGGACCACTACCCTCTCCCCCTCCCTCCCAAAAAGTAAATGACGACCACCTAGAAAAAAAAGAAAAAAAAGAAAAAAGAAAAAACGCTTCACCCCACCCCCCTTCTTCTCGCCAGTAACGGCGCCGCCGCCGCCGCCGCCCCCCGCCAGATAAAAACCCCGTCGGATGGGGCCGTCACCGCCGTTGGTAATCCATGCTGGATCACAGACCCCAGTGATCCCATCGGATGCCGGAGAAGATCGGTTCGTTTGTTCGCCGCCGGGTCGTCCCCCACCTCCCGCCTAGCGACTCCCGTCACCCGCCTCGATTCTCAACCAGATAGGGAAGCCCCCGCCTCCAGCCTCCCGCCACCCTCCTAAAATCTCGTCCGGATAGGGCAAACCCCGCCTCCATCCTCTTGCCTCCCGGCACCTTTTTCAAATCTCATCTAGAAAGAGCTCGCAGGTGCTGAATCACAATGCCCCATGGTAGCAGCAGGGGGTGTGGGTGCTCTCCCAACTGTAATGCAGAGGAACGCTGCTCTGATTCGAGCTCATCAGAGAGAACCAACGCAGACATCGCCACTCGTCCTCACCCAACCGACCCCGTCCGTGGCTCCAACTCCTGCAATTCAAGCTCATCAGACAGAGAATGCGCCGATGGCGACGCCTAGTGTTCCAATGACGACTACGACTACGATTCAATCTTATACCCCAATTGCTACACACGGCTGTGTTGATCCCCTCCACCATAAGACGACGCTCACGCCGCCAGAGACGTTGGCTCCAGGGGACATGATAACTCCGGAAGCCAACCAGATGTTCTGCCCGGTAAAAAAACATCTCCACCTCTCCCCTCCCCTCCCTCTTTTGTTACTTGTGATTACATGATAATGCAAAATTTGCGTGTAATGTTACAATTTGCATAATCTACTATACCAGCTGTAATCTACACCCCCGAGAGTCTCCCTTGTTTAGAAAAATGAACCGAATTGTAACACTCACATTGTGGTAATTGCAATTCTCAGCATAGGCTCCTACAACCCCCACACCATCATGAAAAAATAGGAGCCCATGCTGCATCTTTTTCTTTGCGTGTGATGTGGTTTGTAAAATGTAAATATGAAAAGTAATAATAATTGACCTCTACATCTGTTGTACGCCATTTTGCAAAAAACTCAAGAGTGGAGCCTATTGCAACATGGTTAATTAAAAAAACTAGATTGCAACCTGGTTAGATTATGTTACTTCAAAACATGGTTAGTTTGTTACATCTAATGTAACCAATTTGCAACAACTTGGTTCCTGTCAGGAACCAACTATAACAGTTGTGTTGGTGCCGAGAGTGGGGCAGCGATTCCCTACTATGGATGATGCTCACGTATTTTACAAGGATTATGCAAAGCTGGCTGGGTTTAGTCTGAGGACATTAAGAACAAGCAAGCAAACAAGCCATTGGGTCTGCAATAGAGAGGGGAAATGTGAGAGGAAAAACAAAGACGAGACACCAAAAACAGATAAAGGGTCGAAGAGATGCGGCTGCCCGGCTTATGTGAAGGTTAAGATGGATGGAAAGCAAAGATTCTGGTTTGTTGACCATGTACAAGAAGTCCACAACCACAAGCTTGAACCATCTCCCAGGATGACAACATACATGCACGCACACAAAAACATGGCAGAAGGCATGAGTCACTTGTTTACCATCATGACGAGAAACGGAGTTCCACATTAGGCAGCACTGCATGTCATGTCAGATCTGTATGATGGTCGACATATGTGGGGGTTTACAGAGAAGGATGTGAAGAATATGTAAGTGTTGTATTTTGTTTTTTGGTAAACTGCAACAACTGATATATTCCCCCGATTGCAACATGTCACATGACTGAAAATTGCAAACCTGACATCTTTTTAAAATATTCGTAGGAAGGCATCGAAGGCTAGAGAGGACAGAGAAGACGATCTTAACAAGCTTCTACGGTTCTTCAGAGAATGCAAAGAAAGCAATCAACATTTCTACTGGGATGTAGATGCAGATCCAGATACTGGAGTGATCAAGAACATCTTCTGGAGTCATGCAAGCCAGAGAGCTGAATACGTGGATTTTGGAGATGCCATCACATTTGACACGACGCATAACACAAACATCAAGAAGATGCCACTGGCAATGTTTGTTGGAGCCAGCAATAATCTGAAGAATGTGACGTTTGGGCAGGCTCTGATTGGTGATGAATCAATTGGATCGTTCAAATGGCTGTTTGAGACGTTCAAGAGTTGCATGAGTGGACGTGAACCTCATGTTATCCTGATAGGTAAACCTTATCTCATTTTCCTATGAAAATACTGATTGCAACCTTGAAAACATCTTTTTAGAA
Organism: Microstegium vimineum; assembly: GCA_022036555.1. Lineage (NCBI taxonomy): Eukaryota > Viridiplantae > Streptophyta > Magnoliopsida > Poales > Poaceae > Microstegium > Microstegium vimineum. The sequence goes on from CM039120.1 coordinate 56,752,249, forward strand.
ACATCTTTGAAAAAAATCACATATGCAACCTTGAAAAACATCTTTTTAGAAAAAACACATGCTTGTTTGCTTTTTGAAAAAAACTGTTTGATAATTGTTGTTTCTGGTCAGTTCTGCGTCTGCTGAAAAATAGCTAGTTGTGTGTCTGCTGTACGCCATTTGCAACATGGTGTGTTGTGTGATTATAAACAGAGTCACTAAAACAATTGCAACTTGGTTTCTGTATTTTAACAGACGAAGATCCTGCGATGAAAGTAGCTATTGAGATGGTCTTTGTCAAGTCTCATCATAGAAACTGTCGTTGGCACATAGTAAGACAATGGAGTTTGAGTTGGACCAGCTGTACAACGAACACAAGGAGCAAAATTTGAAGGAAAAGCTTGAGTCCTTGATAAACTATCCATTGGGCCCGACTCAATTTAAGGCTGAGTGGCAGAAGCTAGTAGATGAGTGTGGCATTGCTGAAAACCCTGCAATTAGAGCCATGTGGGAAAAGAGGGAGAGGTGGATTGCTGCTTATTTCAAGGGGATGTATTGTGGTAGGATGACGTCGACGCAACGATCGGAGAGCTAGAACAGAGTGCTCAAAGATGGCTATGTTGGTGAGAGTACTAGCCTGCACATGTTTGCTAGAAGGATGCTGGACTCACTACAGCACGCTGACCACATGGACGTAGGAGAGACGCATTATGCGCAGGTAAAAAAAATCACATCGGGTTTGCAGGAAAAAAGGAAAAAATATTTATTGTTCCACCAGTTAGAAAACATTGTCCATATCCTGCAAAAAATGATTAAAAAAAGAGTGATAAAAATGCAGGCTGAGGTTGTTCGGGCTTGCAAAGCGAAATTTGATGAGCAACTATGCAGAGTGTACACTAGAGCTATATACCAAGAGTACAAGAAGCAGTACAATAACATCACAGCATTTGTAATTCGTCCTGATCCAAATCCGCATGTGACTAATGGGTGGTTGGTGAAGCCTGAACAAGTTGGAGGGACCTTCTGCTGGGCACAACATGAGTTCAGGGTGGCTGCTGATAAAGACAATGAAGAATATGGATGCAAATACAAACAATGGAAACACACAGGTATCAGCGAAGAATCTGAATGAATTTATGTTTGGTTTGAAGCTCAATTACAACTTATTTTAGCAAGTAGTTGCAACATATATCATAGACTGACTATAACTATCTGACATGTGCATCTGTTTTTTTTCAAAAAAAAATATATATGCAGGGCTATTCTGCATGCATATTATAAGAGCCTTAACCCACCTGCAGGTCAGAAAAATTCCAGAGAAGTACATCCGGAAAAAATACACTCGTCTTGCGAGACACGAAGTTCCGTGGGATAGGCATGACGACGTTTGAATTGGTCCAGCCGCAAGCCAAGAGAAGACCCGGATGTCCAGCTTGCTGCCTAAGTTGATGATGCTTGGAAGGGCAGGAAGTAGGTCAGATTGTGCTTGTGAAGATACAGACAGGCAGCTGGACAGGATCATACCAGGGATTGAAATGTTCTCAAGAAGCATGGAGAATGCGTCGTCGGTCAGTGGGCCGTCAGCAACTGAATCGGCACCTACAACAATGCACCCTGTCGATGATGATGCCACAACTAATGGGTCACCCAGCGCTGGGCCATCGGCCGATGGATCAGTGGTGACAACAACACAACCTGGCGATGGTGGTGCTGGATCGCAGTCATCATCAGCGATGTTGCATGATGGATTGTTGCTGGTTGAACCCACTGTAGCGCGCACAAAGAGCAGAGGGAAGAAAAGGAAAAATGAAGTTCAGCATCCAATTGATGGTAACCCGTTCAGCACGTATGGCAAGGACAACTATGGTGACAGAAAATGCAGCGGGTGTGGGGTCCGGGGTACACACTACATCACAACATGTCCATTGAACCCCAATCGAAGCAATGCAGCAGAAAAGCATAGCAACGAAAAAAGTGCTAAATCAAATGATAGGACTCCGAAGAAAAGAGGACGGCCAAATATGGTGAGGGATCTGCATGAAGATAGTGATGTAAATGTTGATGAAGTTGCTAAAACACAGCCAAGCAGTTCTGTGCGCAGAGGATGCAGGAGACGTACATGAAGATGTTCAACTGTCGTATACGACGACTGAAAAAATGGTCATTTATGGCCTGTCAAAACACTTAGTGTGGGTGTCTAGATTAAGAACTTCTATAAATTATATATTACATGTGTATAAGTTTAAAAATATATCATTACTTCTTTGCAAACCATGCTGGGTTTCCTTTTTGAATACACGCTAGTTGCTTTTTCTGTAAAAAACTATGGTTAGTTGTTATATACATCTACTGTAAAACTTGGGTAATTGCAACATGGTTTATTATAAACATGGTTATTTGTTCTATGCAATCTACTGTAACACCCATTTGCGATACGGTGAGTAAAGCTATTGCAACATCGTTTAATAATGGGTAGCAACGTGGTTAATTGCAACATGGTTAGATTATACTAGTTAGGACTTGGATAGTTGTACGTGTAATGTGCACCGTTTGCAACATGGTGTGTCGCACAATTACGACATTATGTGTAACTCAACCGCAACTTGAGTTACCCATAAAACACACACCGATATCGTGACGATGAAAAAAATAAAAAAACACGTAGCTTTGAAGAAAAAAAGTGCTAGAGGTGTTTGTGACAACAAGGTCTTCGATCTAGTCACAAAACACATAAAAAAGTACTCGAGGGGGTGAAAGTCATAAGTACACAGTTTTTTAGCAAAAAGAAAAGGTCTTCCATCCAGTTACAACACAGAAAGTGCTCGAGGGGTTACAAGTTATGACACATTAAGCTGAATGGAGTTCATTTTTCAGAGTCACATAGTATCTTCCTTCCACCAATCCTATAGACATCAAGTTTGTCGGGTAAGTCGGCCTGGTTCATTGGATGAAACATCAAGAAGTGCATGAGCTCTACCATGTATATCATGCCCTTGAACTACAAAAAACACAGTGAAAAAAGGAAAAAAAGAAAAGGAACATGTCAGAATGAAAAACATTTTTGAGGGCAGAAAAGAATGAACATTATTTGGAAAGAAAAATACTCACTCGATTGATATCAATGTTCAACTTATCATCATCCCAAAATTCCATATACTTCCAAAGGAAAAACATGCAATCACTGGGCCCCGCTTGTTTTGGGACGTCAATCAAAGGCCTGCACCAATTCTCAATGTTAGGGAATTTTTTTCTTGTTGACCTTCTGAAATGCAGCACTTATGATGGGGATCTTCTTGGCAATGGCAGCATGACGAAATGCAGGGTCGGTGTCCACCCACCGATAGTCAATTGAGTCGAGGATATCAATCCAATTGTGAATTCGATTGATACAGTAAACAAAATAGTGGTTACCATCACATATTGGAATGAATATCTGCACACATGTGTTGAGTATGGTGTGTCAGTTGAGTAAACAGGAAAACCAAAAAATGTAGTTGATGTGTTACACCTACTGCACACCCCCATTTGCAACAAGAAAGGATATGCAGATTGCAACATGGATAACTAAACATTTGCAGTGGTGCTAAAAACTAGAAAAAATAGATAGATACTAACCAGCTTTGCTTTGGTCCAATCAGAGTAATTCTCAAGTTCGCACTCAAGTTGTTTTCTTAATATTCTTAATTCTTCAGTCTTGGTTTTTCCATCGTCCTCGTAGATCCTCTCGATGCCTTGTACCAGTTGTTGTAGACACACATAGAAAAAAAGATTTCAATTTTTTTAAATAGACAACTAATATGCAAAAAAAAGGAAAAAAGAAAAAAATGACGTCAATCAAAAACTCACATAGAAGCCAGTGGTGAGAAACAACCTATATCCAATTGAGTCATCCTTGTGGACAATGTCATCAAAACAGAGACAATGAACTGTGAAATCTAGAATAGAAGAGTCACCATCTTTGTTGTCTGCGAAAGTTGTGAGTAGTTGAAGTCCATCAAAAGATATAAAGATGCTGAACTCAATCAGAGTCATCCTGTGTAATGAGGAAAAAATAAGAAATGTGTTAGCTATGTGTAATCAGAGTCATTATGTGTAAGTTGATGTGTTACATCTACTGTACACCCCATTTGCAACAAGGAGGAGATGCAGATTGCAACATGAGTGACTAAGATGTAGCAAAAAAAGAGAGAAAAATAAAAAGCATGGGATTGCTGCACCAAAAAAAATGTAAGTTGATGTGTTACATCGTACACCCCATTTGTAACAAGGAGGAGATGCAGATTGCAACATGGGTGACTAATATGTTGCAAAAAAATGAAAAATAAAAAAGCATGGGATTGCTGCACCAAAAAATGGAAATTGATGTGTTACATCTATTGTACACCCCATTTGTAACAAGGAGGAGATGCAGATTGCAACATGGGTGACTAACATTTTCAAAAAATAGAAAAAGCATGGGATTGCTGCACCAAAAAACTATACAAAAACAAAAAAGAGAAAAAATATGGGATTGCTGCCCTGCAGTACTATACATGTAATGTGTTAGCTAATTACAACAATGATATGAAGCTAATTGCAACAAAATAAAAAAACATAGGAGATATGAAGCTAGCTGCAGAACAATGATATGAGGGTCATTACTCTTTCAGTTCCTCATCAGACACAGTCTTGATCCTCAACGCTAGAGCCTTTGCCAATGGTACTTTCGGGCGGCTGTTGGGAATTAGGAAAGGAGATGTGTATTTCCTTGGCTTCTTCTTTAGACGTTGTCCCACATGTTTGTAAATCATCTTCTGGAACTGATTAAATCATCTTCTGGACAAGACTGCTCTTCAACGTAGCAATCTCTTTGTCAGCTTGATCGCGCATCCGAAGCATCTGTTTCTCCCATTCATTACAGCGCGCTTCCTCATCTTTATTAAGACGTGGTGTAGGCTTCTTGTTCCTGTCAGTTTGCCTTTGATAAACTATCTTTTTCCTGGATGCTAGTTGCTTTCTCTGTAAAAACATCAAATGTATATAAGAAAAATGCTGGCAAAAAATGGGTGCTCTCTACATTTGCTATACACAATTTTGTGGAAAAACCAAATTTGCAACATGGTTTAAAACATGATTGCAACATGGTCAACAACACGGTTGCAAAAAAACCCAAAAAAATGACAGATAAGAATACAATTAGCTGCAAACCTAATAAAGCAAACATATAAAAAATATATAGTGTACATATCATACAAGAGGAGGGCGGGTTGTTGGGGTTGACTGTGTCTCGTCTTGAATTTTGGCATCTTGTGCTTGTCTGGATGCATCACCGATCTCGTTGGGTTTGTTCTGTACAAATATAAATTGCAAAAAAACCAATCGAGTCAAGTATACAAACAAAAATCCATATCGATGTTGCATGTGTGTAAACACAAAAAAATCAAACCCTGTTCAGTGGGCAAAAATTGATGATTCATGTCACCTGGCCAGTAGGGTCGTCGAGCGGGCGGGTTCTTGGGGTCGACTGTGCCTCGTCTTGAATATTGGTATCCTGTTCTTGCCTGGATACATCACCGATCTCATTGGATTTGTTTTGTACAAATACAAATTGCAAAAACCAATCGAGTCAAGTATACAACCAAAAATCCATATCGATGTTGCATGTGTGTAACACAAAAAATCCAACCCCTGGCCAGTGAACAAAAAAGTAATGATTCATGTCACTTGGCCAGTAGGGTCGTCGACATACATGTATGTCAGGTGGTTTACTAGGGAATCCAACCCTGCACAGGACCGCGCAATGAATACATGGCCAGTAGGGTCGTCGACATACATGTATGACAAGAAAAATATATAAAAATTAGGATGACAAACGGAAAAAGGGAAACTCATAATAAAATACAACAAATGGAATAGAGAATTACTTGATATGTATTTATTCTGGCCATCAACATTGGTGTTAGATGTTGGGGACGTGGGCACAGGTGACTGGGCGTCAACATTGCCGCTGCTAGACATGTCTTCATCACCTGATGTTTCGCGCCAATCCCATTTGTGCACTGCACCAATTGCAACAGAAAAAAGTTTTTAGTTGCAACTTAAATATATAAGAAATTGCAAAAAAAGAAACAAGCAAAAGAAAAAGGAAAAAAAGGTACCTGATGATTCCCTGTATTCTAAAAAAAGTAATGGAGGACTCCTTCCACGATTTTCATCTTCCCGATCATCTGTTTGTCGCTCCACTCCTCCACTAGATTCTTCATCATCATCTGTACAATCTTGACGATGACTTCTTCGTCAAAACCATCTCCAGATCCATGTCCTTCAAATCCTTGATCAGCAAAGTCATCATAGGTGTATTCATCTGCCACCAAATGCAAACACAAAAAATGATGATGGTGATTGCACCCAAAAATGAAAAAAGGATAACAAAACAAATGTGAAAACTTAAAAAGTACCTGCTGGTCGTTCGTAAGTTGGAATATCTACTCTGAGATTTTGACCAGCAGTTTCATCTCGCGAAGCATCTGTTCATCTCGCGAAGCATCTGCTTCGACACCTATTTCATGTTGATCTTGATCAACGGGTGAATTAGCTGCTGCTGCATAAAAACAAAAGAAGGATGTGAAGGAATAAACAAACTGATGGTGTATAGAAAATAAATTGCAACACATATGCATAAGTCAAAAAAACAAACCCTGTATCAGACACCATAATTACAACACATATATAGGAGTAATTGCAACACATGTAAATCAGTAATTACAAAAACAATGTGAAAAGGGTACCTGGTGCTGCAGGTTTACTCTTCGTCTGCTTTCCCTTTCTACGCTCGTTAGCAGCTTCTTTATGAGTGCGAGAGTCATCTAGCAGCTTCTGCATAGCGCTGAAACACTCCTGGTGGCTTGTCTTCAAGAGATCATTTGTCACAGTAATGTACTTTGCAGCCTTGGTTGCGTACGCCTAGTCCATGGCCATGCTATTATCAAACGCCTTCAATATCTTCAGTGCCTCTGACTTCCTGCTTCTTCCAACTACATCAGCAATGCTCTGGCCGAAAGCAGCTTGCAAACTCGGATATTGATGTAGAACTGGAGGCTGAAAATTCATGACACCATGACCCTCATGGGCAACATGTGTGCCAGCTGCTTCGGCTGAAGTGCCAGCAGTATCAGGGCGAGGGGGGGCACTGACAGATGGGGCGAAAGTAAGGGCGGGCGTTGTAACATGTACTAGCGATGCTTCTCAACTGCAAAAAAAAGTTTATGCTTCTCAATTGATCATAAACGTAAACATAAAAAGGGGAAAACAAAAACAAAAAAGGAAAAAAGGAAAAAAGAGAGAAAAAACCATGATCAACAGCAAACTGACCTGAGGTTGCCATATACAGTAACTTCATCTGCAACGTCTCTCCTACGATCCAAACTTGCAATTGAATCGATTGTCTTACTGTCCAGTATAGCACATCGAGGCAGAGAGAACGAGTATACATCAAGCCCATGTTGCAAGTGATCCATATATAACATCTGCAAAAAAGGAAAAACATACAAAAAAAGAAAGCTAATATATATTAGTAGGTTCTAATATAGTTGGTTGCAAATTACAACAAATATTTTTCCTAGTTGCAACACGAGAGCTGGATAAGTTGCAAAAAAAAGAAAGGTAATATATATTAGTAGGTTCTAATATAGTTGGTTGCAAATTACAACAAGTATTTTACCTAGTTACAACCGGAGAGCTGGATAAGTTGCAAAAAAAGGGTACAAAATAGAAAAAAAGGGAGAGACTTACTATCAGAAAAATGCCGCAACCTGATATAGGGGCTTGTGCGCCCTTCGCCGGAAAGTCCTTTTTATACAAGCGTGCAGATTTGCAAAGGTTGTCAACAACTGCTTTGCACCAGTTGATCTCGCTGATGTCCTTCAGATTCTCAGTATATATGACATCCTCAAGCCTGATGCGGCTGTCAGTGTTGGAGAACAACAGAGAATGGAATAGAGCCATGAAAAATGCCCTGAGAGCCAAATCCCCCTTGATTGCCTTGCTCTTCAGTCCATACACAATATCTGGGATCCTAATGCCGTGCATTTTGTATGTCCTTGGACATATTAGTTCCCCCAGCTCGTTCCGCTTGCTACGAGCTTCATCATCAGATATTGATGGTGGGTCGCCACCAACCTTTGGAAGCTGGAACATGCACCAAACTGCATGCTCGGTGATTGCGATCTCTTTGCCGCCCCCAGCTCCAACTTCATGGTTTCTGGGTTGAACCTCACCATAAGCCACGTTAGCAGCTTCCTATCCAAACATATTGGTTTGAATTGCAATAATGCACCAAACCCAAGTGCGCCTGCTTTGATGACGACATCGACAAGGAGAGATTTGAGGAGCTCTTTGATCTTTGAAGGTGAGCATCGAAGTGCAGGAGGCTGCCTGCGGGGTCTCTTCTGACCAACTGCAACCGCTGCATCGCAATCAGTTGCATCACCATCAGCGCCATCGGCTTCACCGCTGCTAGCTCACCATCATGGACATGATCAAAATCTGGATCTTGGACATTTAGTTCAACGTCCTCTCCTTCATGTCCTTCATCTAATTGAACATCAACTTGCATACGGGGCGATGACAGCCTTAGTCTCTTCTTCCTCTCATTGCCCCTACGCACATTATCCTGTTGCTGTCCCTGCAGAGCAACACGGGGCGAGCGGCGGGTTCCTTCCATTTGCAAGATGTTGTATACAGATATACTAATTGCAGTATACAACAACTATTGCACCCATTCTGTAGCAAAAAAAAGAAAGAAAAAAAGCATGAGATATGAAAATTGCAATCTGTCTAGTTTTCCAGATGGATTATCAGCCATTTGCAACTAGAACTCCATAACAGTTGCATGTAAATATGATAATCTAGATATACACAACATGATACAAAACACAAACATACATATCATCATACAACAACTATTACACCCCATTCTGCAGTAAAAAAGAAAAAAAGCATGAGATGAAAATTGCAATCTGTCTGATTTTCAGATGGATTATCAGCCATTTGCAACTAGAACTCCATACTAGTTGCATGTAATATGATAAACTAGATATACACAACATGATACAAAACACAAACATACATATCATCATACAATAACTATTACACCCATTCTGCAGCAAAAAAAGAAAAAAAGCATGAGATTTAAAAAATTGCAATCTGTCTGATTTTTAGATGGATTATCAGCCATTTGTAACTAGAACTCCATACCAGTTGCATGTAATATGATAAGCTAGATATACACAACATGATAAAAAATGATAGCTAATCACTAAAAATAGAAAAACAAGGACAGAGGGGGGGGGATTGCGGTTTCACTTGCATCGAGATAAACAGGGGCGCGACACAATGATGCTCGAACCCTATCTCGTGATATCCGTTAAACTGCGGTGGTCTACTGCATCTAATCCATAGCCGACAGGATTGGGTGAGCGGGCTAAAAACCTACCAACCTAATACCATCTAACAAAGCCGACAAAATGGCGGCGATACGGCGGCGCCTGTACGCGGGAACGGAATGGGGGATTGGGGGGGGATGGAATGGGGGATTGGGATTTTCTCAGCGGGTGAAATATGCTACGAAAACGACGACCCGATGAGCAAATGGGCGGGGGGGGGGGGGGGGGGGGGGGTACGATGTGATGGGCATACTTGCGCAGCGGCGGAGAAGGGTGCTTGTCGTCGGCGCGCCCGCGGCGGTTCCCCTCTTCGGCGCAGTGCCGCACCCCGGGCGGAAGGAGCAGGTGTGGGGGCAATGACGGTCAGGGGCTTGGGAAGTAGAACGGATGGGCGGTTGCTGCGGCGGAGCAGGGTGCTTGTTGCCGATGCGCTCGCGGCGGTTTTCTCTCCGGTGCAAAACCGCAAAACAGCGGAGGGTAGCGAGTGTGGGGGAGGGGGATGACTGTCTGGATTCGGGAGGCAAAGAAGATGGGAGGCGAGAGGGTGGAGGCGCGGGGACGGGTCAGATACAGGTGGGCTGGTTCGTGCGCGCCGGTATATAAAGGTGTAGCAAATGTAACAGCAAAGTTATGTGTGGTACATATTTATCTTTTAATTATGTGTTTCACACGAGAACGTACTGAACATATTGAGACCAACTATCATTTGGAGAGACGAGGTGGCTCCAAATAGCTTGAAAAGTTCAGGTGATCAGCTAGATTACATATGGCTTCACGAAGACGGTTCTTGCTCTGGCTTTATTAGAGCCGTTGAACTGCTATATGATACTACCATCACTAGTTCACTACCATGGCGGCAAATACCGGTTGAGGAGAGAGAGAGGTGGTTTGTAAAACCCAAATTTGTAGTAATACGATCAATTATCCAAAAAGTTTAAATGAAACTTTCGATCACAATATATAGTCTTATTATCTTATCCAAAGTCATCCAATGTTCATTCGCATGTTTTGTTTACATGTACTAGTGCAGTACTAATGTTCAGAATAAGGAAACCTCGGATAAGTAACAAGGTACAGAGTAGGATATGTTTTTAATGCCCTAGAGCCAAATATCATCTAGGACCCCTGAGAAATAAAATAGGTAAGGAGTATAAAGAGCAGGGCATCAACTATATTAACTAAGTACTTCTCCTTTTTATAATGTCCTAATTACAGAATTGAGCTAGCTTGCAAAGATACCGAACATGCATGTGTCATCCATAATGTCAAGTAGCCCATTGCAATGTAGCAGTTATGGTGAGGGCGATGACGGTGGTTGACAGACAACATGAGGATCATATATGTGGGGCATGCTGGGGAATGGGGTCCTGATGAAGTTTTAGATTGATATCCAAGATGATCACTGAGGGCTCTCCTCCCCGTTGAAAAGCATGGATGTTAAGAGTATATATATCACGACTAGGGTAGAGAGTTAGTTGATATTACAATCCTGTGTACAGACTTGACATCCAGGTCATGCAAACTCTATGCATACGTACAGTTAGAGAGGCTCAATGAAAACTATCCAATTACACAGCACACACATAGATATAGACATAGACTTATATTATCTTCGATGATCGTTTATTTGCACGATCAACGGGTTGAACTTCTTTATTATAATTCCTTTTCTAAATATGTGGTGTTTAGAACAAGGTAATTAGTTAGTTAGAGGTGTTTTAATTGTCATATCCTTAATGTCATACTCCTCCCTATCGGATTTAAAAGTCGTTTAGAACATGGACACGGTCTTCCAAATACAACTTTGACCTCTTATTTTTATAAAAATATTTATGAAATAATAATGTATGTATACTTTTATGAAAGTATTTTTCAAGATAAATCTATTCATATAATTTTCACATTTGCAATCCACTAGTACAAAACAGGGCTTTGCTGCCCCCCCCCCCCCCCCAAAAAAACAAATAAAATGGTTCCGAACCGTTACCGTTCCGAAGCGCATGTAGAAATCGATTTCTATAAGTGGTTTGCTTAAGAAAACAGACGGTTCCTTAAGAAATCCGCCACTAGAAACACAATTTTTTTTTATTTTTTAAACGACCTCGGATGAAAAAACTTGCTAAATTAAATTTGTAGATCTCGAAAAGTTATGAAACTTTGTAGCTTGCAACTTTTTAATTTGAAGTCATCTTGTCATCGAAAAATACATTCGAATTTTTTAAATTTGAAATTCAAATTTTTTTAAAAAAATTTTATAGACGGTTCGTTAATGAATGAGTCATTTCTACTACCCAGCGCAGGTGGTTCGAAAAAACGCATGCAACTCCTTCCCTCCCGCTCGCACAACTGCTGCTATTCCACGCAGGCCTTCCACATATCTTGTCCGGGGACAGGGTAACAAAAGCTCGGGGAAGCGGACAGCCACGCGAATCGATGGACTGCGCGAGCTGAGCGACGAGCTGGTTGCTATCTACTTATTGAAGTCTTCCGGTGGAGGCGACGTTGGGCAACGCAGAGGCGACGTCGGGAGAGGCGGAGGACACGTCGGGTCTGCTGCGGGAGGCGGCCTCCGAACTTTGGGAGGCGCGTCGAGGTGAGAGAGTGCGAAGCCTCGCTGGGGACGGACGGCGGCCGGCGGATTCGGCCGTTTGTATAAGCTGCGGGCGGGTCGCGGCGTCACGTGTAACAAACACAACTACGGCGGGCGACCGCGGCGAGCGACTGCGGCAGGCAACGGGCGGCGACACGGGTGCTGCTGCGGATCGAGCTCGTGTCGTGCAGTCGTGCACAACCGGCTCGACGTGCGGATGCAGCTGTTTGCTTTGGGTCTCATTGCTCCACCGCTCCAGGTCCAGGCGCTTCCCTGCTGTTCGGTACCTGTTCGACGGATTGCGGCTGTAGGAGAGCTTGGTATTTATTGCCTGGCACAAGGGAATGATATTTTGCATGGGCTACCTTTGCCTTGTAATTTGTAAAGATGGGAATTGTCTAATTTCAATATTTATTGGATGTTATGAGACTTTACATATGTACCTATATATTATAGGTCATAAATTTTTACAAATACTCGTAGCAACGTATATATAGTAATAATTAATAAAGCACGCATATCGTCATCGATCGTCTGACCGGCCTCTCCAGCTCTCGGAACGTGTGAACAGGCAGATCGCCAACTATACTGCGGATCGTGCTATGCTGGGCACTGTCGCATGCATTGTGTCCTCGCGCGAGGTTCATAGAGATAACCGGTCATCTTAGAGCATCTCAGTGAGATAGTTTATAATTTACAGAAATAGCTGGCTATCTTAGAGCATCTCAGTGAGATAATTTATAATTTACAGAAATAAAAAATTTTGGTGACAAAAAAACTCTCCAATAGTCTCTTCAATTAGATTATCCAAATGTTGATATCCTGTATTCCGGATATCTAACTAGCCAAAGATGTAGAGCATTATGGCTCTCTCTTTTCTTTTTCTTTTTTTTGCGACGAAACAAGAATTATATTAGATAATAGCCAGGTACATGAACACATTACAAGCACTCTGGATTATACTAGAAATATTGAGAAATTAATTTTTATCTAAATAGTACCCATGCTGTGAATAGCTCCAGATCACAAAACCAAATCTGTATGGCGCTTTGCAGTATAGATGACCGTACATGTAACCACTCGGTAACAAAACCTGAGAATACATGCCTAACGAATGGTGGTCAACACTCGTGCAAGCGGAATTAAGAAATTTCTTCTTTCCGTTGTCTTCCTTCTTCTTTCTGCCACCGAAGAATTAGGAAGACTGATCTAAAACTTGTTCTCCCTAATCCTTTATCATTGCTAGATCTAACCATAATAAAATGGAGAAGAGATCGGAGAAAATTATTCCACGACGGTGACACCACATCTCCATCTTGATGTCGCCGTCGGAAGTAAAAGTCTCCATGTCATCGTACCGGTGAGGATGCTGACATCGTAGTTGTCACCATCATCTTCAACAGATCTGGCATGGGGAAAACGATTCCACGCCCTCCTCTCGCCGTCACGGGAGTGGAGGAGAAGATAAATCCTCAATACCAAGAGATTTGGAATGGAGAGATTCTAACCCTAAAGATTTGATCTATCGAATTTTTTTTTATTAAAAACGATGGATCCCCTCTCCCTCCAATCTTTGGCGATACCCCAGAGGGGGAGGGAGGGGGACCAGCAGTGGTTGAAGGAAAGGGACGCCGCAGCAGCAGCAGCGCTACAAGTCGCATGGGACAGATCACGCTTCGGGTCGGCGATATACTTGTGTCTGTGGATGAGGATGCAAAGCCAAGGGCCCAAAGATGGCTCTCTAGACTGCATGACATAAAGAAAAGCTAGCGCAGAGTATAAAAATATAGAAAACGATTTTTACTTAAATGACTCTTTAAATGATTGTTTACAAAGTATAATTGATCGAGGGCCTGTTTGGCATGACATTTTCCTACATTAGAGGTTGTTGCCATATCAGCACTTTGTACACTTTTGCCAAGGTAAAAGTACAAATTTCCATGCAAATCATTTGAATGAGCCGAGCCGAAACAATCATTTATGCTTGTAGGCAGAGGAAATACACTACTACAGAAACGACAATCACTGCCGGCCCATCACTGCCAGTTTTGTTTGGGCCGGCAGTGATGCTCCTTCACTGCCGGTTCTTCCTCTGACAGGCCCCCAATTATTGGGGCAGGGGCCGAACCGGCAGTGATTCCTCTCGGCCCTATCACTGCCGGTTCAAGCCACCAACCGGCAGTGATGTGGTGTTTCACTGCCGGTTCGTGGCTCCAACCGGCAGTGATGTTGTGTACAGTATAAAGCTTCGATCTCCTCCCTCCCTCCTCTGCCCAACAGTACAGAACAGTGCGTGAGGAGCTCTCTCTCTCCATTGTTGCGGCTGGTGGATTTCTTGATCTCCATTTTTGGCTCCTCTTCACTCTTGGATCCTTATATCTTCTTGCTCTTGGTTAGTAACAAGCATAATTCTTTAGAATTATTGGTTTACATTGTGTCAATTTCTGTTAGAGTTATGCTAGTTTTCATGATCAAGAACAGGGATGTTGCAATTTGTGTCAATTTTTTTGTAGCTTTTAGATCCAAAATTATTTAGAAAAATTGTAGCACTTTGTTTGTATTGGGTAATTATTGTATAATAATTGAGTAGCTAGGTTCGAAAGATTCGTCTCGAAAATTATGGATAAAAATTGTAATTAGTTATATTTATTATTTACATTTAATACTCAATACATGCATGAAAGATTTGATGGGATGTGTAATAGATTCGGTATTTATTACTTAGATTTAAAACTCCATGCATGCATTTAATACTTACATTTAATACTCTATGCTTCCATTGCTATCTATTTGTTCTCTTTATTTTTATAGCGCGACCAAATTCAAATTATATCGAAGAATATTTTTCAAAAATGCTCCTATTAATATGTTCCTATCTTTCGTCTGCTCTGCCCATCTTATTTTATCAGTGCAAACATGGCTCGAGGGTGGATGTACGATCTGTCACATACAGACCCACGGTACTTGACGGGCATCGATGATTTCATCAAGCGAGCTAGAGCTAATGCTGGGGACTCACATCTTGTATTCTATCCATGCAAAGACTGCAAGAATACGAGAAAATGGGGCGACGTGGAGCATATACGTTTGCACTTGATCACAAGGGGGTTCATGAGAAACTACACGATTTGGACTTTGCATGGGGAGGTTGGTCAAAATGTTAATGATGATGTGCTTATGCCTAGTGTAGCATTATTGCTTGTTCATGATTACACAGAAGATGTGTCTACCAATGATGATGTGTTTGTGAATACATTAGCTGACGACACAGAGAAAAATGATGGCATTTCATAGCTTCTACATGATGTGCATGGGGGATTCCTTAGTGCTTCACAGTTGAAAAAACTGGAGATGATGAGAAAGGATGCAAAAACACCATTGTTTCCGAGCTGCCCAATAAGCAAACTGGAAGCCAACATCATGCTATTGAAGTTCAAATCAACGAATGAGTTGAGTGATAAAGGTTTCGATAACTTGTTAGTTATACTACATAAACTGTTCCCGGAGGCCGAGTTAGCAGAAAAGACTTACCTTGCGAAGCAAATGATTTGCCCAATTGGCCTCGAGGTTGAGAAAATCCACGCGTGTTCCAACGACTGCATATTCTACCGTGGAGAGAAATACAAAGACTTGGATGCGTGTCCCAAGTGTAAAACTCTCCGATACAAGCAAGGGCCATCAAATGATGGAAGCAAGACCAGAGGAGGGCCAGTAAAGTCCGTGTGGTATTTTCCTATAGCTCCACGAGTGCATAGGTTGTTTGCAAATGAGAAGTCAGCCAAGCTATTGCGTTGGCACGGCGAAGAGCGAAAGAAAGATTTAATTATGAGACACCCCGCCGATGGGTCGGACTGGAGGACTATCAACACTATGTTCTATAAGAACATCGGTGGAGACGTAAGACATCTGTGGTTTGCTTTGAGCACGGATGGGATGAACCCGTTTGACCAGGTGAGAACCAATCATAGCACTTAGCCAGTGACGCTATGTATATACAACCTTCCACCCTGGCTTTGTATGAAATGGTCATACGTCCAGATGCCATTACTAATCCAAGGACCAAAACAACCTGGTAATGATATTGATGTGCTTCTAGAACCAGTGATCGATGAACTACTACAGATGTGGGAGACGGGTGTGAAGGATGTTTGGGATGAGTACAAGAAAGAACATGTCACGGTAAAGGTTGTACTTATCGCTACAATCACCGACCTACCAGGGCGAGGTTCCTTGTCTGGAGAGAAGACAAAAGGATACACTGGGTGTGTCGAGTGCTTGGACGAGACTGATGCTACACATCTACCAGAAAACAGGAAGATGGTCTACATGGGACACCGTAGGTTCATACGCCGTGATCACCATTACCGTAGGAATACAAAAGATTTTAATGGGACTACTGAGAAACGTGGACCTCCAAAGTATCGAGACGGGAAACAGATGCTTCAACAATTAAGCAAACTCACAAATGTTGTCCTTGGGAAGGGGGACGGGGCAGTAGCAGCGCCAGCCGATAGTATCTGGAAGAAAAAATCAATCTTCTAGAAACTACCTTATTGGCCACTTTTGAGTGTACGTCACTGTCTTGATCCAATGCACATAACTAAAAACGTGTGCGGTAACACACTTAACACGTTGATGAACACCGGGGGAACAAGCAAGGATTCTCTCACGACACGCTTGGACATGCAACACCTGGGCCTCAGGAAGGAGTTACACCCAGTAACTCTTGAGAATGGCCACTTGAAACTTCCGGTGGCATCATGGACACTGAAAAAGGAGGACCCGAGTTCTGGAAGAAAAAATCAATCTTCTGGAAACTACCTTATTGGCCACTTTTGAGTGTACGTCACTGTCTTGATCCAATGCACATAACTAAAAACGTGTGCGGTAACACACTTAACACGTTGATGAACACCGGGGGAACAAGCAAGGATTCTCTCGCGACACGCTTGGATATGCAACACCTGGGCCTCAGGAAGGAGTTACACCTAGTAACTCTTGAGAATGGCCACTTGAAACTTCCGGTGGCATCATAGACACTGAAAAAGAGTGGACATGCAAGGATTCTTTCTTCAATGATCTCAAAGTACCGAGTGACTATTGTGGGAACCCGAAGAGGCTAGTTAACATGAGAGAACTTAAGTTTAACTATGGTTCTATGAAGGCCCATGACTGTCATGTCATAATGACTCAGCTGCTCTCAGTTGCCCTGCGAGGTATCCTCCCTGACAAGGTCCGCGCTCCAATCATAAAGTTGTGTTCGTTCTTCAACGTGATCTCTGAAAAGGTCATTGAAGTGGGCAGGTTAGGCCACCTGAAGCAGGAGATAGCCGAGATTATATGCAGGCTTGAGATGCATTTCCCACCGACTTACTTCGACATTTCAGTGCATCTACTTGTTCATCTTGTGGATCAAATAAAATCCCTTGGCCTAATGTACCTACACCAGATGTTTTCTTTCGAGAGGCTGATGAAAGTTTTCAGGCGGTATGTTAGGAATAAATTCAGACTAGAAGGGAGCATGGTAGAAGGATGGTCAACAGAGGAGGCTATTGAGTTCTCCACATATTATCTGGACATCAAGCGGGTTGGAGTTCCAGTATCTCATCACGATGGAAGACTAGGGGGCAAAGGAACAATAGGTGAGAAAGCTGTCAAAATAGACGAAGTCATCTCCTTTAGACAAGCACACTTCTCTGTTCTCCAGCAGGCCGACGGTGTGATGGCATACATTGATGAGCACAAGTAGTTTTTGCAAATTAAGCACATAGGGAGGTCACAGGCTTGGCTTGAGAAAAAACATAAGGAGGAATTCGGTGACTGGTTTCGACGCCAAAGGCTAGGAAAGGTGACGGGATGTCAGCTAGATCTCTTAGCCCCCGAACCTTCGACTACGCTAATGAAGTACCAAGGATATCAAATAAATGATTTTACATTTAACACAAAAAAAACAAGACGGAAAGAGCACGAACCAAAACAGTGGTCTTCGTTTCGACGCCCACGATGAGTATGGCACGGTGGTCGCAACATACTATGGTTTCATAGATGAGATATGAGAGCTAGACTATGGACATCAGTTG
Organism: Microstegium vimineum; assembly: GCA_022036555.1. Classification (NCBI taxonomy): domain Eukaryota; kingdom Viridiplantae; phylum Streptophyta; class Magnoliopsida; order Poales; family Poaceae; genus Microstegium; species Microstegium vimineum. The sequence continues at coordinate 56,770,320 of CM039120.1, forward strand.
AAAGTTGCTCTTTTCCATTGTCTGTGGGTCCGGCTGAATGAAATCAACACCGACAAGGATGGGTTCACTACCGTTGATCTATCCAAGACCGCATACAGAGATGAGCCCTTCGTCCTTGCAAAGGATGTTTTGCAAATCTTCTATGCAAGGGATAACAATACAAATGGAAGACGACATGTAGTATTGCAAGGCAAAAGGAAGATTGTAGGTGTCGACGGAGTGACAGACGAAGAAGAGTACAAAGGTTATGAAGAAATGGCTCCTTTTGGGGCGGACGTTACCTTACATGTCCTTGAAGAGGGTGACGAACCTGCTTACCTCCGGAGTGATCATGATGAGGCCATCATCGTGCCTGCACCGTGAATTGTTAGAGTATCATAAACTATGTAATCCTTAATGAAATGTTGTTTTAGTAATTTGAGATCATATGGAGTTCTAGAGATTGTTGAGTTGTACCACGTTGTTGATTGATGTATGCCATGTCAAAAGGGATTCCAAAACTATAAAGAATTATACCTTGAGTGTATAAGAAATAATGTAGAGCTCCTCAAAACTAGCAAAAGTTATGTTGGAAGATTTTCAACTTCTATTCAAATTTTTGGAGTAATTACAATGGGGGTATTTGAATTTTAAACCCTTATTCAAATTCAAATTGGAATTTAAAAACTATAAAGAATTAGACCTTGAAGGAGCACTGCATAGGTATACTTGTGTTGCTCTCCGAGGCCTGGACGAGGATATATACTACGTACCTATGGGCCTTACTATTTTGAGGGGGGCAGCAGTGGTGGTGGCGATGATATTCTTTGTATAGGTACGCCAACCACTACCCTCCATGATCAAGGTTGAGGAGTCGTGATCCATGTTTGTAGAACCACTACCCTTCATGCTCAAGGTTGAGGACTCATGATCCATGTTTGTAGATAAAGTGTGCCTTTATTCTCAGTTGGAACCCACACCTTTAATTAGTTTCTGTTTTTCAAACCTAGATTACGGATTTGAGACTTGCCTCAATCGAGAGTAAAGGTACTCTTAGGCCTCGTTCGTTTCGCATGGAACGTGGAATGAGCACCTAGAAAATTTCCTGTCTGAAATGCTAGTAAAATTTATATAAGGTTCAACAGGTGGAATAATTCCTAGGTTGGTTCAACTGTAACTGAACATGCCCTTAGGCTAAAAAAATTTAATGCCTTCCATTCCTACGATTTGAACCCACGACCTCATGCATTGTCACCTCCATTTACGATAATTTTATATAGTAATTTATGCTAAAGCGAATATATATTTATGATAGTGTGTTACTAATCACAAGGGGATATTTACCCTAACATTACAGTAAACCACTTAGTAAGAAGTTATTATAATCTCAGAAATTAGCATAGTAATCGTAATTCAAAATGACTAATAAGTTATTCTATAGCCAGCTACAACATACGAGCATGTTTTCTAGTATAATCTTAGAGTACGCAAATTTCTTAGGTCCGTCATCCATGACTTCCACTCCTACATTAAATCCTATTAGGTTCGTGGTCCCTCACTCCCCGCCCTTGACTCATAACATGAGCCTAAAGACATGATTTGTAAAATGTACTAGGTGGATACTCTGCGCCTTGCTACGGGTATTCCAGAGCCATGGCGGGCCACGGGCCAACCACGGCGGTTGGGGGAGTGACTGATCTTCGGTGTAGCCTCGTTAGAGGGTCATCGTAAACCTTAGCGTGGTTTCGAAGCATTTCACCCGAGATCTCACTCAACCAAACCCTCTCCGCCTAATATACCGGAGAGGCATCTCCCCTACCAGGAGTTCTAAAAGTTCTGTGTATGGATCATTCATGCAATATTGCCACGTTTTTCTCAGAAACACTGGTTTCAGGTATTCAAAAGTCACGGCGGGCCACGTGCCAACTACAACGGCCGGGGAAGTGACCGGCTTTCGGTGGAGCCTAGTTAGAGGGTCCTCGTAAACCTTACTGTTTTTGAAGCATTTCATCCTAAGGTTTCACTCAAACGAACTCTCTTCCCATAATATACCCGAGGGGCATTCCCCTCCCAAGAGTTCTGGTTAGTTTTGTGTATGGTTCTTGAGGCGTTTTGGAGAACCTCAGAAAATCCATATGATATGCAGTTTTACCACATTTTTGCTCAAAAACACTGGTTTCACCCATAGAGGCGCACGAGAGAGTTATCGAAATATATCTTATCGAAATATATCCATGTGAGGTCTTGTTTTGAAGAGTTTCTTGCGAGGAACACCATGGTGCAATTGGATTTTAATTATGATAGTTGATTTAGGTGCTATGGCTTTTTTCCTATTTCAAAATGAAATAGCTAGTAGGGAGATAAATGAGGGTTAGTGGGTTGATGACATCACCTGATGTAAGATGACATCACTTTTAGCAAATACTCGAACCTGATTGGAGGGGACCCTCTGAATGGGTCTTTGCAATATAGGAGTAGTAGATGTGCACCTTCCAAACAAAGTTATATATATGTGACCGACCGGGGGTACTTAGACACCTCAAGATTACCAAAGATATTTAGTTACCCAGCAAGTGGGACCTAAATAGGAAAGACCTACCCAGTGCAAAAGACAAGGCGGAGAAAGAGCAAATGCGATAAAGAAAAATAAAGGAGTCCAATAAGGTTGCGATGTACATTGCAAGAGATTTTCGTGTAATGTTCGTGCAATGTTAATGTGATATTCGACGATGTATTTTTAATGTTTGGTAGTATATATAATTTTTTCTTTCTGTTTGACTATAATTATTTACATAACGATTTTTATGTTTCATAATATATGTGATGTTCACGTAGGATACAGATGATGTTATTTTTTGAGTGTTGATGTGGTGTTCTATGATTGTCTTTATATACATGTTCATCATAACATAAGTATTCATTTTTTTGTTAAAATATATTTATGTGGAGTCTTGTTTTGAAGATTTTATTGGAAGAAACACGACGGTGCTTGGTTTATGAGTTATGGTTTTTTTTAGTTAAAAAGTAAGGAACATGTGTTAATGTTAGTAATTTTGGATTTAATTGCACGGCCTGTTCTATTGTCTGCCCTAAGAAAACAATTAACTTCGGTCTAATTTAGTAAATCAAATGAGAAAGAAAAATAATTAAGGGAAGGAATCAACAGGATGTCCCATATTGATTTTTTAGGGGGGGGGTTAGCAGTTAGCAACTAGGAGAAACATGGGAGAGACTGCTTGGTTGGGCCTTGAGGGGCATGACTTGCGAACAGGAACAGGGTAGGCAAGAGGCGTAGTTGTAAACTGTGGCTGGACGCTCTTCAGAGTGATGGAAAAGTGTGTGTGTGTGGTGTGTGTGTGTGTGTGTGTGTGTGTGATACAGAACATAGTATATAGAGAGAAAGCAGCGCAACACGATGTGCAGTCTTTGTTTGACTTAGAACCTGCTACCTACGAAATCGTGTAAGTGAAATCAAACTTCCAGATACAAAAAATGCACATAAAAACAGGGCCTCCAGCAGACTGAACGTCATCGAGCAAGAACTACAATGACTGCAGTCTTTGTTTGACTTGGTTGCCTTCTCTCCTTTGACAAGGACCATTGTGGTGTGCAATCAATTCTGGCATGCCGAACTTCAGAATTGAAGATTTCTCTTCGTGTACACCGCAGTAAATAAATACTTGTAAGTGTTTTAATTTTATCCTCTTGAAGCATAGACTTTCGATTTATTCTGATTTAGAACCTGCTGACTACAATATCGTCGTGTCAGTGAAATTAAACATCCAGATAAAACAAGCAGAAAAAAATATACATAAAAACAGAGCAAGTAGCACACTGAACAACAATGCTGCCTGTACGTGAACTTGAAAGACATCAGGACTGAATGCACATCAAAATCAGAGTACATACAGATATACGTACAGCTGTATAAGCCTGATAATAATGGCTAAAGTAGCAAGGGGCTTCTCCATTTTTCGTACAACAATCAACTTTCTCTTGGCAGCTTTGGCCTTTAGTTACTGGATTTCACTAATACAGACATAGCTGTAGTAGGGTGCAACTGAGATCCCCTGGCTAGGACCTCAAATTTTTTCAATATCTCCCTGCGAAAAATGCTGATACCGACATAAACAATCAAATCTTCTGATGGTGGAATCAATCTCCGGTAAAATGCAAGTCAATTTTGGTCGATGGGATGAACAGGGTGCTCCCCAAATCCGGAGACATGTTTCTGATAAGATGAGACCCTCTTTAGGGATTCTCTAGTGGAAAATTGAAACTGTGATGCATCGTCGTTCGAGCTAGCACAGCGACGACTCGAAGCAATTATGGAGAGAGAGGGAAGAACGGATGAGTAGAAATAAAAAAAACGGATTTGCACCTGCCAGCTATATATGCCGATTCGAAGGTGGAGAATGACATTCGGTTCAACGACGTCCTTGCCATCCGCACGGGCCTGCAGTTGCCGCCTCTGGTACATGAAATTGTCATTCGAATCACTAGAAAAATCCTTGTTGGTTTTACATTAAAAAAAAGAACATATCATTTATTCATCTCTGTCATCCGGTGAACCCTCATTCCCCAAGAGCAAAGGCAGCGGCTTCGAAGGTGTCAGACAGGCCAGTGCCGGTCTTGAAGGTGACTTTCTCAGGCGATGCCTCAGGAACATACACCTCGACGACGCTGAGCCAGAGCATCAGTTCCTTGGTCTTGACGCCGGTGATCTTCCTCAGCTTACCCTTCTCGACGAACGCCGTGACCTCGGCGGCATACGACACCGTCTGCTTGATCTTCTTGAAGGTGTGCTCCACCTTCTTCTTTCCCTGCACCAGCCACATGAACCCTGTGTCACTGTTGTTACCCGAACTCCTGGATGTCCTCCATTGGAAGCAGGCCTTGGGGAGTCCGAGCTCCTCCAGCAGCTCAATGGACTTCTTCCTGCATGCGGGCGTCTCCGGTGACGACTGCTGCACCGGCGCGGTGGCTTTCGATGGCTGGGACGCCATGGTTGACAAATGGAGCTCTGAGTAGCGCAGCGGACAGAAAGAGACTGTACTTTTGTGAACTGTAGCTGGTTACTCTTGTGGACAGAAAGTGTTTGTGTGATGGGAGATGGAACAACAGCACATATATAGGTAGGCTGCAGGCAGCTTGTGCAGAGAAGCAGTGCAAGACGACGTGCAGTCCTTGTTTGACTTTGTTGGCAAATGGCGTTGAATTTGACAAAGACCATTGTGGTGTGCTGTCTATTAATTCTGGCATGCTGAACTGCAAATTTGACCATTTCTCTTCATGTCTATCTGCAATAATCTATACTTGTATGGGTTATATATTTTAGCCTCTTGACCATTTCTCTTCGATTTATTTTAGCCTCCTGCTTCCACAAAATCGTGTCAGTGAAATTAAACTTCCAGTAAACAAACATAACAAGTACACGTAAAACAGAGCCAGTTGAACAGCAAAGTCTATACATGAACTTAAAACATAGTATTCAGGATTGAGTCCGTATGAAAATCACAGTACGTACAGATATGCAGTTGTATAAGCCTGATTTTTTGTTGATAATGGATAGAAATCCGGACTCTATATCCTAAACCGTGGACATACACAGCCAGCTTTTAATCTGAAAATAACTGTCAAATAAAAAAAAAGCTACTCCTCCATCCCAAAAATTCACATCTCACACTATGAGTAATCAAACTTTTAAAATTTAACTAGAAACATAGAAAATAATATCCACGAAAATATGAGTAATCATCATTTGTATCTCCTAATAAGTATACTACGAAAATATATTCCATACGCATCAAAAATGATATTTTTATTATACATCATAAATATTAGTATATTTTTCTATATATTTGATCAAATTTTTAAAAAATTTTGACTTCTAAAAGCTAGATATGTAATTATTTTAGAACGGAGAGAGTACTCCTTTTTCATACAACGCTTGACATTCTCTTGGCAACTTTGGCCTTCGATTACTGGATTTCACTAATAGCTGTAGTAGGGTGTATCTGAGACCCCATGCTAGGACCTCGATTTTTTTCCAGTGTTGCTTAATATTTCCACACATTACATCCTGGATTTTTATCTTTGGAACATCCTCTGCAAAAGCGTTGATACTACGGACAATAAACAATCAAATCTTTGATGGTGGAATCATTCTCCCATAACAATCAAAGACCCTCACTCAAGTGACAGCTAAATCTTCTGATTCACATTTTTGGAGGGGCTCATGCAGATCAAAGATGAGGTCTTGGCTATAGGTTTCTTTGATATCAAATATGGGAACAATGCGAGGTTCTGGGATGACACCTGGGTAGGTGACAAGCTCTAAAGTTAAATATCCGTCCTTACATAATATAGTGCGTGATCCCCATGCGACTGTATCAAAAGTGATGGTCACCAGCCTCTGAATATCTCTTTTAGGAGGGCTTGGTGGGTAATAAACTTATAGAATGGCTTAATTTGGTAGCACGGATCTCCAATGTTCAGCTGGGGAAGGGTCCGATTTTTTTAAATGAAGATTAACAAATCTGGATTATTTTCGGTACGCTCTATGTATCTCCATCTTATAGATACCCAATCACCTTTCCTCCACAGGAAGATCTGGAAGATAAGAGTTCCTCTAAAAATAAGATTTTTTGTGGTTCCTGCAGCGAGGGGCTGTCCTAACTAAGGACAACCTTGCTAGGAAAAACTGGACAGGGAGTCAGCAATGTATTTGTTGCAATGTGAATGAGACTATCCAATATCTGTTCCTAGACTGTCCCTGTTCTAAAATGATTTGGAGGATTATTTTCTACGTACTAATCTAACCCAACCGAGTTCTATCGGACATATGTTTGCTAATTGGCTTATTTATCAGCCTAAACAGATCAGAGATTTAATTCTGATTGGGTTGCTGCCATGTGCTGGGCTATCTGGCTATGCCGGAATGATGTTATTTTTAATAAAATGAAAATTAACTCTATTGCGCAGGTTATTTTCAGGGGGCGTATTGGATACGCTCCTGGGCCCAGCTGCAGCGTGACGAGCAAGCCAAGGACACCCTCGTGTCGATAAGCAAGAAGATTGAAGTAATTGCTTTGGAGATCTCAAACGAGGGTGGAGAGTATATTTATCATTTGCTCTAGAGACATGTGTTTTATTTGTAAAACTCAGGCCTGCTCTTTTTTTCTTACGTGTGTCCTATGACTATGTAATAATTGGCTGTGTACATCCCGGATGTAGAGATCGGATATTTTTATCCATTATCTAAAAAAATAACAATCAAACATGTGCCGGTTGTTTGAGGGGCGACACGGTGCTGCATGTCTTCGTCGTCTTCAAGACCTCAACAACGTGAGGCTGGTACATGAAATTGTAGTTCAAATCAATTGAATAAACAGCCCGGAACAATCCTTGCTGGTTTCACATATACTCCCTCCGTATCGGAAATAGAAGACGTTTAGGACAGCGACACGGTCTCAAAAACACAACTTTGACCCTTTGTTTTTATAAAAATATTTATGAAAAAGTGATATATGTATACTTTTATAAAAATATTTTTCAAGACAAATTATTCATATAATTTTTACATTTGCAAACTTAACAATTTAAAAGTTATAGATGATTTATATTCTCAATGTTTGACTCAAACCTTGTCTAAAACGTCTTCTATTTCCAATACGGAGGGAGTATAAAAGAGAACATATGATTTATTCGTTTCTGAAAAGGGCGGACTTCGCAAGCTGAGGTCCCCCTTTCCGACTGCTGTTCACTTGGTCTAAAAATGCAGGTCTTCCGATCTTGCCCCAAAATTCTGGAGCCATGCTTCTGGAAAAGACCCTTCAAGAATCCCAAAAACCTTGCACCGGGAAGGGGAAATGTAAAAGTTGTCCCTAAAAACCCAAGAAAAGTGTTTTTTTGCAGAAATGGGGGAAAACCATTCAGTGCCCTGGATATCTCCATTGCTAACCTGTAACCCTTTGGATGCGTCTTGGGGATCACCCAGGTTTCCCAAAATGTAAGTTTTCTTGAAAAAATCCCAAATATCCCTCCTGGGATGATACTTGAGAGTTAGTGTTTGAGTTGTTCCAAATTTTAAAGATCTTGTCCGACCGACTTTTTGACCAGGGTTTTTTTTTCCCGACCGGGGGGCCCGGGAAAACCGCTCCCCGGCGGTTTGCCGGTTCCGAGGGTTTAACCCCCCAAAACCCGGGGCCCAAAAACCCAAACCGGTTTGGAAATTTTGAATTCAAACCCGTATTTCCCATTGGGTTTGGGCCCGGTAACTGGTGGTTAGGGCCGGTTACCGTCCGGTTTGGTCGGTAACCGGCCCTAACCGTGGGTGGTTTTTTTTTTTGTTTGAAAAAATCAATTTTTTTGCTTTGACCTTTGGCATAATGATGTAAATGAAAACCCCAAAACCCAGGGAAAAATAGTGTGACCCCAAATGGCCCAACCCCATCGAAATATCATAGTGTTTGCATAGCCCAAAAATTCACGCGGAAATAACGTAGTTACCGTTTGGCCAAAAACAAATCGCCCATGGAAATACCTTGTGTGGGAAGCCCTGCGAAACCCTGGCATGGCTTTGGGGAATATAAGGGAAGACCCCGGGGTTCGGCACCCCCCCAAAAAACCCTCCGCGGTGGACATTAGAGCGATACCGCGAAACGGGCCTGCCTTGTAGTCTACCCAAAAAAACCCCCGCCCCAATGGCTGTGGTCTCCCTTTCCCTTGACTAAATGTTGTAGAAACCCGGGGGTTTTTTGCCATTCGTAGCCCCATCTAGTGGGGGTTTGCTTGCTGATGTCAGGAACGGGGTAGGTATAACCACCCCCGTACAAATGTTCACTGTCCGAGGGGGGAGTATTTGTGGCGTGCGTATTTAGTCCGCGGGTCGTAAGCTCTTCTGCAAATTCCCGGTGCCCATGGTCGCGGTCCTGAGTAGCATGTGTGAAGCCCGTCTCGCCTGCAGCTGACCATAATTGTCCCTAGTGAATAGTCATAGGGCATAAAAAAAAAGTCTGTTTGCAAACATACCCATGAAACGAAGTCCCCAGCATCACCAACACCACTACCAAACCCGCACCCAAATGCAGAACCCCCGCCCCCCCACCACCACCAGCACCACCCCCAACAGCACTACCACCAGTACTCCAGGGTCATCGTCACCCCTATGACCGTCTCCACTGTCTTTGCTAAGCTGCTGTCATCGGACTCCTGGTTCCCTGGGCTTTCCCCACCCCCCTCGCCATCATCTGTCGAAACATCGCTAGGGACAGGTTGTTTTCACTCGTTCCCCTTTTGTTTCTGGCTTTTGGGGTCCTCCTGCCTAGGTCCCCTCTTTGGGAATTTTTTTTTGCCAAGATGGTGTCACCCCATGGCTCGGGCCCCAAACACTGATGGGCCCAAGATCGTGGGGTCCAAATTTGGGCTCTGTCATCACAAAGAATGAATCATTTTATTAAAAGTATGGTTCGTTTTGGGGCTAACAAAGTACATCAACGTACCCCACAATATGGGACGGAAAAAGGGGGTGTCCCTTTCTTCATCTTCTTGTCGAGAACTGGAGCCTGGTTGGATCTGCCCTATCCATTCCCGTCTTTGAACCCGGGTTTTCCCTTTTTGTAAAAAGGGTATCTGCGTGGGAAATGGTCAATGAAGTCTTCTTCCTCCCGCCCAGGTGGTCCGGAGGGGGTCCACGAGTCGCAGGGAAGGTTGTAGGGGTTTACATACACTTGCTTGTTCAGTTTTTTGTTTTTACAAGGATTGAACCTTCGTGAAAACTAAGGGGAAATGTACCTTTCCCTTGCCCCTCCCCATCCACTGGAGGTTTCACTTTTTTGCAACAAGCCCTCAACGCAATTTTTGCAGATTTTGGGGTGCGCCCCGCCCCGAACAGCAACCCCCACTGAGCTGCAAGTTTGGGAAAACCCCTTAAAGTTAGGTATGCCCCTCCCCAAAAAACAAAAAAAAGGAGGGTTTAAAAGTACTCTTCATGGGGGTTGGGCTTGGGTCCGTGGCCATTTTAAGGGGGCCCGCTCAGTGCCAAAATTCCCCAAAGGGGTAGGCGGAAAAGTTTCTGCCTCCCGTAAAGCCAAAGACAGCGGTTATGGGACATCCGGGCATTTTCCCAAATTTCTTTTTTTGATGCCCAAACCAAAAAATTTGGGGTTGGATTGTAAAAGTTTTTAAAAACCTTTGGGGTTTTAGGACCCAAAAGCCTTTTCAAAAATTTTCGATGCATGACAAATTAGCAAAAAAGGGAAATACCTTCCAAATATGTAGAGAAATTTTTCTATTTTAACAATTTGGGTTTTTGATCGCCCTTTTGGGCCCACATGCGTGCCATAGTACACATCCCGCAATCCTCCCCCTCCAATTTGGGGTAGCCTTGGTAATCATGCCCTGTTTTTTGGGCATTTGTTCCCAAAAAAGGTTTCCATCCCTTTTTGCACTCTTTGGGAAATTGTACACTACTTTTTAACCAAAGGGTTTGGTCGCTTATCCTGTTTTAAACGAACCGAAAAGGGAAACCCGTAAATTTGGGGCCCCTGAATCCAAACCCCTGTTTTTACCCAAAACAATCTTGCGTGAGCATAAGTCCTTTCCCTTTGGAAATTTTTCCCCAAACCCACTAAAGCAAGAACTCGGGAAAATCCCTCCAAAATCCATAAAACGATCACGCTTCCCGGGTTGGGAAACTTTTTCCTTTAAAATGTAGTTGGTTTTCCCAAAACCCAGTGGGCCCCTTCCATTTGACCCAACTCACCACCAATGGTTTTCCCCCATCATTGCATTCAACTTTGGGCCTTTGGTTTTGGGGAGGGCCCAAATTTAAATGCGCTTGCAAAACAGAGATCTTTCCTGCATGCTCCCGGGTTTTGACCAATGTTCCCCTTTAGCGTCAAGTTGATGGTTTTTGTTTCCCAAAGGGAAAAGGGGTCCAAACAAAATGCTCATCTTTCCTTTGTTCAATTTTCTTTGGGATGCTCTTTTGAAGTTGGCCCCCCATTTTTTTCCCTTTTTACGATATGCACGATTTTTTCTTTAGCACCTATCCCCCTCAACCCCCTTTCCCAATTTAAACCTTTTCACAAAGTAGGCACAAAATTTGTGGAACGAGAAAAAACCCTAGTGCATGGGAAACTTTTGGGACCAAAATTTTTGGGCGTACCCCAACAAATAAGATGAATCTTGGGTTCTGCCCGTCGCATCAACTGACTTGGGGGAAAACCCCATGACGCCTTTTTTTTTAGATTTAAAAAATTGATGCAAATTTATTCTTGTCGGGCCGTCCACGAATCACACATCCAAACGTGACCCCCAAAAAAAGGGCCCCCTCCCCCCTGGGGAAAATTTGCGTATCGGGTTGCCCGGGGCCTTCTCGTTTCTGATCAAGGTATTCCCCCCTCTATACCTTTCCCCTGGGTGACGCCCATGCCTTTCCCCCTGCAATCCCTAAGCGGGAAACTTTTAGAAAAAGAGAAATATACTTTAAAGACATTTGGTTTCCAATTTTATGTACTTACCCCAACCTTTTTGGTCTCCCCTGGGCCCGCTAAACAAAATTTGGAAATTTTTCCGCCTTTTTCCCCCGGGGGATTCCTTTTCAGTATTTGGAAAAACTTTCCCCAAAACTTTCCCAATTGCGTCCTTCGCGTTCCTTCCCCCCTGCGTCCTTTTACCCCTGTATTTTTAAACCTTTTTCCCGACCAGTCCACCCCTTGTACCGGGCCTTTCCAAGTTGTAGTCATCCACCGCCCCGGGGTCTGCCTCTTTTGAACCAGACCTCCGAAACATCCCCTGCAAAAGGGTTGCCCCCTGCGAAACAGTTTCCACTTTCCACTGCCCCCCCTCCCCGCTTTGTAAGCGCCCCCTCTTCCCTGCACCCCCTCTTTTGGTTTTCTTATTTGTCTGGGCTAATTCATGGCTACCTTTCAACTGAGCCTTGTTTCCCCGTAAAGTAAAAGGGGGTGGTTTCCCTCCGGTGCAAAAAAGCCTTTGTGCAAACCCTCACCGAGGGGCGGTTTATAGTTGCCCGTCTAGTTCTGTCCCATGTCCTGCTGAAAGAAATCCCGGAGTTCTCCCGGGACCTTGCTGCAGTTTGGGTCACCTTTCCCTCCCCCGCGCAGCCAAATGCTGCCTTTTTAAACGGGGGGAAACACCACCCCGGCTTTTTTTGTACGACAAGTTTTTTGCATCTCCCAAACCGGGGGCAAGATTCTCACCCTTTCTCCCATAAAAACCCTTCTCGGGATTGTCTTTTCCCGCCACAAATGGGGCAACCCCAAACAAATCGAACACAATGCATCAAATTAAAAACCCCAAATAAACCCGAATTCCCTAAAAATCCCCCCTAAATTTCCTTTAAATCCCCATATCAATAAAATCTAAATTTTTAAATCCTACATACATCCTAAAACCAAAACCAACCGCAAATCCTTTAAATTTTCCCAAAAAAAAAAAAAACCTAAATTCCTATATTTAAACCTAAAATTTTTTTCCCAAACCCAAAACCTTAACAATAAATATTTTTTACTCCTATACTCCAAACCCCAATTTCCCACATCCTAAGTTTTTATAACTAAAAACCCTTTTTTCCCCAAAACAAACTACAAAAAGCAAGGAAATGAAAAAAAACAAAAAAAAAACTTAACCCAAGCAACCCGGTGGGTAAACCGCCCGCGCCCGGTCCCCTAACCGTTCGGGGGGAGGGAGGCCTGGGAAAGGGGGGGTCGGGTTTTCCGACCAAATCCCTCGGTAACCGCCGCCGGGCCCCGGGCGGGAACCGAGGCGCCCCCGGGCCCCGGTTTGCGGGCGGCGCTTTGGGGCGGAAAAGTTTGGGGCAGGGGGCCCGGGTAGGGTTTTGGGAGGGGTACAAACCCCCCCCCCCCCAAAAGCCGACAGCTCCCTTGTAGGAGGCGCCAGGAGCCAAAAGGGCCGCCTTGGGCCCTTTAAAGGGCCGGGTATTTAAGAAATTGACATGTCTTTATGAACAACAGAGTCAGGGGTAACTGAGAAAAAGTCAGTAGCGACAGGGGGCTGCTTGAGTGTTCCAAACTATGGGGTGTTTTTCAGCCTCAAACTAAATGTCGTTATGATTGCATTGTCTTTTGTCATTGTCAACAACTACTATCAACTTTTGCTTCATGACTATCATGAGATGAGATGTTGTGATCATCATATTTATGATCTATGAATTAGTAGGTTTCCCACAACTACTGTACTTACTTGATTCCTTTTAATATGCTTGTTTCTGGTCTTCATGTTTGGGAGAGGGTCTCGATCAATACCAATCGGGTTCCCCCTAACGAGAAGCGCTTTTAGTACCCGCCAAAATTTTAGAGTTTTTATCACAAAATTGTGGTGATGTTCCTGTAAGTTTTTACTCAAAAACTCGTAAACTTGTCAAATTGATATCTCCAAGGTAAAATATCATTTCGTTGGCTCAGTTTTACATGTAAATAAAAATTTAAAAGTATAGCTTGAGCCCCTTTTCCAAATTTGAGGAATATCTGAAAATTGATATCTTGAGTCCATTTTTCTAACAGTTCTTCTCAAGAGTAGGAAATGAAAATTTTCTTTACCCAAAAAAGATACAGAATTGAAGGTTTTCTAAACAAAAATCGATTTTTTTTGATATGGGCGTAGACGTTTTTTTCTCAACCTTTCTAGTTTCGATTTAAATGCTAGATACTTTCTCTGTTCAGGGACCCTTTTTGCTTTTCCAATGAACTACTCATCAATTCTCATAGGACTAAGGGGGCGCAGGCCCCAAAGGGCCCTTTCACAAAAAGGGGGGGGGAAGTGACCACCCAAAAAACACCACAGAACTACTACAACTTTGATGTTTCTAAAAAAAAACTTAACTTTATTTTTTTTTTATTTATTTTCCCTTTAGTTCTCCTTTTTTGTTTCTTTTCCTTTTTTTTTATTTTCCCTTTTTTTTTTCTATTTTAAGGATTTTTTTTTTTTAAATCTTTTTTATTTTGATTATTGGTCCTAATTATTTTTTTATTTTTTTTTTTTAGTTTGTGCATTTTGAATGTTTCTGTTGTCTTAGATGTTACATGGTATAAACCAAAAGAAGCTGCTAGTCCTAGTGCAGATTCGACGCGTGGAACCTCAATTCAAAGTATTTCCCTTTGAATTGTAAGAAAAGAAAACAACCAATTACTGAAATCGAGCAGCCTTGTCCCTTTCTTGCAAATTCAATTATAAGATGCTTTGGTTTGGTGCAATCATAAGTTCCGTAGCGAAAATACATTGAGCTGCATGTATCAGAGAGTTTAACTCAAAACCTTATAATTATGAGTTGTCGACATTCACTGTACATGAAAATTTTTGCATCAATATCTTGCATTTTCTCTGTTTTTCGTTGAGAGAAAAACAGAAAACTTCTGTGACAATCAACACATTTTACACACGGCAAGACAGTAGCTCGATTGATAATGTTGTAATACTGCAATAATAACAATGTTGTCAGTTTTGGGCCCCTGTCAAATCATATTCAATGTTTCCTAATAACCCTAACAATAAAATTTAGTAAAATGTGATCTTTTTTTTATCAACGCTTTCCGGAGATTGGTTTTTGAGCTGTTGATGAATCTCGAAGTATCAATATGCTATGGTGGGTGGTATTGAGACCTCCACCTGGATTGAATTTTCCCTGAACTTTTAACACTTCCATAATGACATCTTGAATACTTATCTTGGGAAACCTCCCTTTGTGAAAGCATTGGTGCTCAAAATAAAGCACCACATGTTCAGAGGGTAGCCTTCCCCCAATTATATGCGGGCCTTTTTCGGGTTTCAGATAAAATATTGTCCCCCAAAATCTTGAGACATTTGCCTTTATTTGCTTTTCCAAAAAAGCCCAAAACCTTGTCCCCCAAAAGTGGATGTCAGAGTTGTCCCTAGCGGAAAGCGGCTTTTTGCCCCCAATGAAAAGGTTTAAAGTTTTTTTGCTAACCCCCATGGCCAGGTGTGCAAATTTAGAGCATCTTGGGATCCATACTCCAAAATCGAGTGTTTTGAAGAAATACATTTAGCTTCATGGGATAAAAACTTTAGTAGTGCCGTGTTGTCCAAAACTTTATGATTTTGTCAGATTGGCTTGTGACATGATTTTACTAAAATTCGCACGTAAAGTATAGAAGCGAATATACCCATTCCTGCATTTTCATTGGATCACCAACTAACTAAGAACGTTAGTAATCTTCCACGTTGTTAAGGACTTTGGTGTCCATTTTAATCCTTTCTAAACTTAGCCAAAGGTCATAACCTGAAAACATGGTCCCCCAAGAACAATATTTTGGAGAAATGATCACGGACTCTTTATCCTTACAAAAATGAGCAACAAGGGTGTTTGCCAACTTTATGAGGCCTACAATTTCAGGACCTCCAATTTTTCAGATGCATGAGGTCGTGTGTGCAAAAGGAAGCTAAAGACGAGTTCAGTTTCCATTTGACGGCCAAACATGCATGTGCTTGACCTTTTCAACACCTCTTGCCTTTGTGTGATGTGATGCCTTGATTGTCATGACTCTGGAGCCATTGCTTAGTCATGAGCCATCACCATCATTTGGCTCCTTAACTTCCTCCTCTGTTTCTGATCTTTTTATTGGTGTTTATCATGGTAAGAAGAGGCTTATTTTTTTACTTCTTCGTCTTTTTTCCGCCGGCAGTCAAATCTGTAATGCTGAAGTAGTCGTCACGCTAACTGGTCAAACGATGCACAACAGCACAGTAACAAAGCGTTAGAACGTGGAAACGTGGAAGCCACACTATGCAGAATCTTCGCTTTCCTTATGATATTCAATTACGTGTGAGGTTTAGTCGAAGAAAATTGAAGATCTTGCACTGTGTGTGTGTGTGTGAGAGAGAGAGAGAGGGAGGAGACTGTTTTGTACACACTATATAACTCCTTTGTCCTTTATGACCCACCAACCATGCTACAAGTGTAACGATTATGGCTTCAGAAAAGGAAAGCAGTGCACCTTAAGAGATAAAGGTTGAATAAAACATCGAGTTCCATTGAAGAAAAATTCTGGTGTTGTCAAACTAGTTGGGGATGTTGAGTGCATTCGTCTTAACAGAGTAGTGCTTCAACAAGCAGTTTTTTTTTTTTAAACGAACCAGCAGTTAAATTATAATTAAAGCTGGCCTAAGACTTCGGACAACACATGCTCTTGTTGAACTTTTTTTTTTCCCAAGAAGCATATTGGTACCTGTTGGAAGCGCAGAATCCGAAGAGGACATGAGGAAGCTTGATGAGTATTTTCAACAAGGTATGTATAAACCATTCACCATATTTTAGGTAGAAAAACCGAGACTATTCAAGAGTGTTCAGTTCATTCCCATATGCATATGCTCACCCATGGACAGTTCATTACAAATCATCGATGGACATGGTAATTTAGAGGTCCCAAAAATATTTTGGGGTTTCCCACTTCCACCCCATGGAAAAAAAAAATCTTCGAAATCCCCCAGGAATACATTGACAACTAACAGTAACTGAAGGCAATTAAGCAGCCCCTTTTGGGTACTGATTTTACTAACGACACTGTCCCAAGGGGTATTTGAGATCCCACCAATTTCCGATTTTCTTTCCCATTGTGGCATTTGATTTCAAATGCAGTGCAATTTAAGTTATTATTCAAAAACAAACATTTGCAATCTTTTTGATCTATCATATAAAAAAAACCGGTGTGACCTTATGCAAAGTAAATTGAAGAGGAGTAAATTAACTGTAACAGAATGCAGAGTTCAGAACAAGTGCAACAGGATGCAGAGCCGGAGCCGCCGGTCCTTTCGTTGACTGGGCGAACACCTTTGGGAAAGCTTGCGGCTCGCCGTATCCTATAGGTGATTTGCCGCAGCAGAGTAGTTAAGGCCTCCATCGGCTGGCCGCGTGCAAGGCTGGAATAGAAGCTCGGGGCGTGGATCCGATCCGATAGAGGCGAGATTCTTGGTGGCGGGGCTAATGGCTGCCGAGCAGTCGACCTTGCCCGGAGCCACGCCGGCCGCCGCCGGCCTAAAATATTTGCAAAACGCCTCCTTGTTTTAATCATGCTCCAATATTGCAAAACGCCCAGCCCCTTTTTCTTCTTGAAAAATCGTTATTTGACACTAAAAAAACTTCCTCTTCATTACTTAGCATCAAAACTTTAAATCTCTCTATTTGTCCAAACTTCATTTCCCCCTATATAGTTTAAATCTGCTTGGCTGTTGATGGGCCAAGCAGATTTGAGAAAAGTATATTGTTTAGTGAATAACTGAATACAATACTTATCTTCAGAATAGAGGTGTAGCACATATTATTGATATTCGCTCACTGCATTGATATAATTTTTTGGATCACAATATGTGTATGTACTCTTTTTATGCCTTTAGTTAATCTTCTCACTTCGTTGTTCGAGTGCTCACAAAAAAAAAATATAGCTAGAACACATGGAGGGGCAAAAATGTCTTTTCACAATGCAATTTAACACATGCAGTCATATTTGCATCAATTTCATTTATTAGGATGGACTAAAGTGAAACTTGAACTAAATTTACCACAAGTAGATTGAAGTTAATCCGACAATATCCAAACAAAGCCTTAAGTGCATCAGCTCACAATAGTGTTAGTTTGTTTGGGAATAAAATTTCAATTGGTGCTATATAAGGAGGATTTGGGAGTTTAGGTGCTAAATTGGGTAGAGCAAGTTTTCTGGGTGTCGAATAAGAATTTTTTCTACTGTAAACTTGTAAGCTTACGTTGTTTTAATCCTCTATATGGAGGGAAGCCCCTCCAGGTTCCTCAAAAATCACGTCCTATGAAAAGTCAACTCATGCACACCATGTGCTTGACATTTCGAACTCCTACTGTGATTGTCTTTGTCTTGGCTATGGAGCATTCCTTACTTTTTTTTTTTAACGATACGCATGAGTTGCGTATCATTGCATTAAGTAGATAGAGGTTTAAAAATTACAAGAGTTGCCGCCCTCGGCCACAAGCCCCAGAGGGAGCGGAGGTTAAAAACAGAGATTGAAAAACTGAAACTGGGAGCTGAATACTGAATGGGACTGAATTGCACGTTCAGCCGCCTGCCAGCGCCTCAAGGCCTTCGCGCCCGCCTGCATCCAGCGCCCAGCTTCCTCCCGGATTACTTGCAGCAGTCGTTGGCGGTTTTGATGGCGCTTCCCGGAAGCAGCAGGTGTTTCGCTCTTCCATACCTGCCAGGAGACGAGGGCGAACAGGCTGTCGAAACCGTTTCGCTTGGCGCCGGTCCATGCGCACGCAGGGCCGCCCCACCGGGTGTGTATGCTGACCGTTTGGCTTTTTTTTGTTGCCTGAGCGCCTGGAGATGTTGTGAAAAAGGCCCTTGGATAAGGGGCACATTGATGGGAGATGGTCGTTTGACTCCGCCTCGGCACGTGCCTTGTTCGCGTTTTGGCCGTCCAATGTCTTCGGGGGAAAGGCAGCCAGGGGAAGTTTTTTATTTCGGGGCCCCCAGTTCCCCAAACAGGCGAGCCCGCTAATTTCATAGCTCCGGCATGTAGCATGGGTAGCGAGCGACTGAGTATTTCCCGTCCTTCGCCCCCCTCCATACTATTTGGTCTGGGATTTAGGGGCGCCGGTCGCATGCTTTCCCCCAGAGTTAAAGTATTTACCCAGGGCCGAGACCGAGAGGCCCCTTTAAAAACCCCCTTCCCCTTTTTTGTTCTTAGAGCCCCCACTGACCGGAGCGATGTCTTCGCTCGTTTGCGACGTGCTGGGTGAGGTTGGCGCCTCCAGTGGCCTCCTTGCCCACCCATTTGTCCATCCAGAACGGGGGCGCTTCTCCGTCGCCGAGCACCATGTACTGGATGCCTAAGAATCTTGGCCCTCTGGCGCGTGTTGTGGGCACGGGCCCCATCCCCTTCGTTTGTCCGCCTTTTGACCATAGCCATTTTGTTTGTAGGGGATCGGGCCCAGTTTGGGGTCGGTGTCCTTGGGCCCCCCCAAATTGGTCGGTTTGATTTTTGGGCCACCTCCCAGGATTTCCCCCGGCACCGAGTCTTCCGGGCCGGCCCATAAACTTGCGGAAATGTTGTCAATTTTGGGCAAGTCCCAAGGGGTGGCAAGCTTTGCCATCATGGTGTGTGGGACGACCTGGCATGATTTGATCCAGCCCAACCGCCCTTCTACCCTCACGAATGCCCCGGGTGGTAGCTTGCGCCCCCCGCTCCACCATGTTTGGGAAACCCGGCCGGGGGAATTCTCCTTAGTTAGGGGCAGCCCCAGGTCCCGGTGGGGAATCTGCACCTGACACCTGTATTTTTGCCATGTGGGGCGTGTATCTTCACCCCAAATATTGGTGTGTTTTTGAGCATTTGATCGGGGTTTGGTGCACCCCTGAACTTCCCCCCGAATAGCTGGAGAATGGCTTGACGGCTGTTCCCTCGCTACGGGGGGGTTTGATGAACAAATGACTGTCCGTGGGAAACTGCCTGAAAATTTGAGGGTTTTTGGGTTGCTTTGGGCCCGGGACACCCCGTCATTGTTCCTTTGAGAAGAGGGGGTGCAGGACGCCCATGGGACAAAAAAATAGTGGGGATAAGGAATCACCCTGTTACTCCACGCCGTTGGAAATTGGATCGCCCTGCCTACCATTTAGTAGAATTCTGGATGACCCGGCTGAGCAGTTTTTTGTGATCCACGTCTCCATGTTGCTTCGAAGCCCGCGCTCAGACCTCGAGGGGGAAAGGCCATGACAGCGTGTCAAAGGCTTTCAAAATGTCCAGTTTGGGGAGCACCATGGGGATCTTCTTCTTCCTACAAACGGAAGCACACTGAATTATTGTAGTTGTCGTGGAGGCCCCATTCTCGTATAAACGTGTTTTTTTGGTTCTTGGCCAATCGCTCAAGCGGGGCGGCCTAAAGCCAGCACCTTGGGATGATTTTGGGGCTATGCGTGTTCTTTGGTTTGGGAGGAAATCCCAGGCACGAGCTCCCAGTTTTTTGGGGTCAACAAAATTAGTGTGTTGTTAAATTTGGGAGAGTGGCCTGTGTTTACGTGGGCGAACTCATGGTGGTTGCCATTCATCCTCCTTTATCAGCGGCCAGATGACTTGTAAAGGGGGGCGAAACCCCCCCGGCCCGGAGCCCTCTGGACGGCATTTTTTGATTGCCGCCAAACTTTTGCCACTGAATGCGTGTCCTCTCGTCAAGAATGGCACTCGGGTTTCCCCGGGTTTCCCAAGCCAGCCCGCTCTCGGGTTGAGTGACCCGAAGCCCCGGGTAAAGTGATTATGCAGCGCCGCCGCCATTGCTTCATGGGTTGTCAAGTGTGGTCACCCACGACAGCAGGGGATTAGGTCCTGCGCTTGCGTCCCGTCGATTATGTGGAAATAGCTTGTAGGTCCCCTTCGCTGATTTGTCTATCCTGGAATTTTCCGACCACAGTGCTTGTAGGGGGAGGGGCCCCTGGGCAATTCATTTTCATTTTCCCGACCAGTTCGAGCTCATGGGACCCAACCCCTCTTTCTTCTTGCGCCCTGAAATTTGGGTATCGAAATTGGTCCCTGAGGGACCCAAACTTTGGTATAGTATTGGTCCCTGATCCCCCTTTTTGGTCCACCCCCAGCGCTGTAGCCCTTGACAGCGCTCTAAACTTGTTTCTAGCCTGTCAGGGGGTCTCACCGGAATGGGGTTTTTTCCTTGTCTTGGACATCTCCGGTAATGTAATTGTGTCCGAATTCTTCAAATGAAACCTTGCCTTGCACATTTCCCCCCATTTGGTTTTTCAAAATGAGTAGGGCAGTGGGCTGAACTCGTCCCAAAGGGGGCCCCAGATGCGATTCCGGGAATTGTTGATCCCAGTCGAGGGGACGAGGGCTGGGCAGCCGCACAAACGTTGGGGCGTCCCCCTTTGTTGCTCCAGGTGTAGCACGCCAGTAGGTTAGGGGCCTGCCGTTCCGCGTCCGACGGCCCCCTCTGAACATTCTGAGGTTGTTGCGGTTGTTTCCGCCGTTTCTCTTGTCCTCTTCAGACAGTATCGGTTGAAGTCCCCATTTCCCCCATGGACCGGTGCAAACGTCGCGGGGCCCCCTCAAACTCCTCAAGAAGATACCTTGTCCCGGGCTTGTGGATAGACCCCCCTTAGCCACATTTTTTTGGTGTTTTCCCCGTCCTGTTTGGGGTTTTTGCGGCCACCGTGACCAAGTAGCATCCCATTAGCACGTCCTCGAGGAAAGCATTTTGTTGTCGGGCGCAAACAGGATCCCCCCCCGTGGGTGGGCCCGGAAGGGAGGCAAAATCAACAAAGCTTAACCCAACATCAGCACACCGTTGTGCTAAGAACATGAGTTTTATTTCCTGCAAGAGACATCGATGGCCCCATGTCATTGACCCCCTTCTGCGTTTCGTGGCGCGCTCTCGCGTTGAGTCCGCGGACTTTAAGGAGGATGGTGTGTTATCCTTTCAGGTAACAACGAGGGGCGCGTTGACCTTGGCTTAGGCCGCCAGGGCCATGGGTGATGGCCGCCCCTCCCTTCCAGGGGTTGGCCGTGGAGGGTTTCCAGGCTTGTACACTACCGTCGTGCCGTCCCCTGAAATGCATCGTGGGTTTTTGGGCGAGGAGTTGGGCGCTGGTGGTGGGGTTTACGCCCATCCGCTTCTTAGTAATTACCCCGCTTTGCTGTCGGATGTGGGCGAGTTTTTAGCGGGTATCCCGGGCTTCTGAGGGGGTTGCCAGTTTTGTCCCCTTTATCTGGTTTTGGTGGGGAGTTGAACGGGGGGGGCGTACCTGAGCAGAACCTCTTGGTGAAGCACGTAAGCGCTTGGGGCTTCCCCGGAAAACGGGCCGATCAAAGGGTGGGGGGCCCTTTGCGTCCGAAACCGTGCCCCTTCCACGTGGGGCCCTTGGCGCAGGTAAATTTCTGTCCGTTGTGGCTTTTTTTAGTACGCATGCCCCCGTCGTTCCCGTCGGCAGAGTCGGTGCACGGCATCCCTGGCCACATGTGTGTTGACCCTCTCCGTTTTTCCGTTAGGAAAAAGGGGGTGATGGTGCGCCCAGCCGGGGCTTTGCCCCCCCCGCACCGCGGTCCCCGGGGACGCCCCAGCATCGGGGCTTCGTTTCTCTGGGGTAGGTGGGTTGTCCCTCTGCCCCCTTGGAATTTGTGGGAGGGGTGAACCAGTTTTGCGAACGCGTGCCGATAAACGGGTTCAACAGTCGCCGCCCCTGGGATCTGCTCGCGGCCGTCGGGCCCCAGCGGGGTTTGTGAATACCCGCTGTAGTTGCTTTTGGGGTGGGATTTTGATCCCTCTATTGCAGCCCACCCCAAAAACCCTGGGATCTGAGTCTAGGTGTCCACCTTCTTGCCCTTGGGTTGGGAAAGAGCGGATTTTAAAGGGGAAAGACAGAGGCCCCCTTTTGGGAAATGACTTTTTCTTTCCCTTTTGGGGTTTCGACCCGGGGGCTTGGTTTTCTTGGACGGGCTTGCGCGCCAGACAGGGCCTGTTCCTGGTTTTTTGCGGGCTGTCGCTGACCCTTTTCAGGGGCCCGATCGCACAGTGGTGGGGTACAACGGCCTTGAAGCCCGGGCCCCCGGGGGAAATGGCGGGGGGACGGTGGTCGCCGTCGATGGTGCCCGATGGCACGGTTTTGCCCTTGGGGCCTTGGGTCCGCCTCGGTGGAAAAAGGTGGCGTTGGGTTTGCCATCGGTTCGCTGCCGCCGTCGTCGGGGAAGGCGGCGATGTCGGCGGGGAGGGGGTCCTCAGGATGAAAATCCGTGACCGGCGGACGGGCGATTTGCGGTAGGACACGATTTTTTACGCGGAAAATGCGTGGCGCCACCTCGCGGGCGCCCCCTCACCCGAACGGAAATTCGGGGGTCGGCGTGTGGACCGATGTTGGGGATATCCCTTTGGGGCCCTGGTCCCGGGGGGGTGATCGCTAGGCGGAAGGTCGCTCTGTTCAGGGGCTCCGGCCGCTTGGTGGGTCCACACTTGGCGCAAGGTCTTCGCCCCCGTGTCTACCCTGCATGCGGCGGGATGCCCTCAACTCCAGCGTCCTTGAATGTCAGGGGCCCCTCGGTATGTGCCCGTCGATCCATGGCCCGAAAACCCAAGGGGTGCGTCCTGGGCACCCTGGCTTTGGGGGAGAATGCTCGGGGTCGCCCCGGACTGGACAGTGAGAAGTTCTCGGGGAAAAGCAGAGGAAAAGGTGCCTTTTTGACTCCCCCCATGGATCTCAGGGCCCGGCTCGCCATCTCGATGTCGATGTCGGCGGTTGTGTCCGCCCCTAAGCCGTGATAGCGTGACGAAGGCCAGCCTCAGTGTCTTCGATGGCGGCGGAGCGCTGGATGATGCAGGGCTTGTGCGTCGCTTTAGTGAAGGGTGGTCGGGGGATGGGTTCCCTCTCGGGGTTGAGGTCAGTGTCGATGTTCGGCTAGGGTGGGCTGTTCGCGTGTGGACCCCGCCGCCTGCGAGCCCTCCGATGTGTCTTTCCCTTGTTTTCGCGCGGACGAACCGCTGGCCGTTGATCCGCCCTGCCGCTGGCGCCCTGGTTCCCCGGCGATCTTGGTCTTTTGCAGGCCTGCGCCAGGTGGCGGAAACCACGGCAGTTGAGGCATCTCAGCGGCAGCCGGGAGGTGGCGATCTGGTGGCCGTAGGAACAGGCAGCTGAGGGGAATCTGCGTCTCCCCCCGGCTGCTGCCCTCCGGCTCCGGGCGCGACGAGATGACCTCTCGCTAGCCTTCAACATCTGGTGCAGAGATGCGACGGTGGCCGCCCCCGCGGCGGCACCCTTGGCCCCAGGGGCTGGTGCACCGGGACATGGGTGCGAGGGCGTCGGTCGCCGTCGTCCCTCCTGGCGCAAGGGCGAGTGTGTGTCGGGCCCCGGTCGAGGCGCTGGTGGACGGGGGCACGAGTGAGGTGCTGGTGGACGCTGGAGTAAGTCCGCCGTTCGCCGGTTTGCTACCCCCCACCAGCCGCCGGAGCGACGCTCGAGCTTTGAATTCCCCTGGCCTTGCGGGCCGCCTCCCTCTCTTCCCGGCGCTTGCGGTCTGGCGGTGCGCCACCCGCCGCTGGGTTTGGGTCATGAGCCCTGGACGCCTCCGCTGCGACTCCCCGACGACGCGGGTGATTGGTGGGGCTTGCCCGCCGCGCCCTGCGTCGGCCTCGGGGGGGTCCTGGAGGACGGCGTCCTTGTAGGACTTCGGCGTGGCAGCGGGGTGTCCTCCAGGTCGGAGTCCGCCCCCCTCCGACCATCGCAGGGCTTTGCTGCGGCCTGGGGAGGAGCTGGGGGGGAAAGAAGGGCGGGGCGTGCGGGGAGAGCGCCGGCCCCTTTACCTGGGGTTGCGGCGGCGGCGGCTGCCTGGTGGCCGCCGGTTTTCCCGGGGGGGCTTCCGGCGGGCTGGGGGGTGCGGGCGCGGGGCTCTCCATTTTCCGTGTGTTATGGCAGCAGGATCGGACGGAGGGTCGGCCCGGGGATGCAGCATGCCGCAGCCATTCCTTACTGAATCAAAGCCATCACCATCATTGGTTCCTTAGCCTTCACAGTGTAGTAGCGATGTCCAAAAAATATGGACCTCACAATGAAATCAGAGCACACAAAAAGTCTCCAATGATGACTCCAAGTCTCCAATTGAAGAAAAATCTATTTTAAAAAAAAAATGAACACCAAATACACCTGAAAAAGGTAGGTACTCTGCTCTGAAAAACCCATCACAATCGTTTTTTTGGCCCAAACTAAACTTTTGTGATCATAGTTAATAGCTAGATTCTTTGCTTCAGATTTGAGTTCAGGCTACAGGCAAGGAAAACTAGAGTTCAGTTTTTGAAATCTAATGGATGAATACATACACGTAGAAATGTGCAATGTACGGTACAAGACATTATGCAACTGTTGGTGTAATGGCCTCGTATGTCAGTTCTAGAGCGTTATATACCATTTTTTTGCATTTTGTCACTTTTTTGAACAAAATTCACATTTAGACTTAGGGGAAAACATAAACTCAAATTTTGAACCCAAACAGGTCGGCGCCATGACTCGGGGCGCCAAAGCTAAACATCTCGGTGCCAAGGTATCTTCCACCGGATAGCGGGCACAAGCATCGGTAGCCGACGTGGCAGTAACCTGGGTGCCATAGATCTTGGCGCCAAGGTAGTCACCATTTTTGTCACGATGCTATCCTCAGGTTGAAGATCTTGGCGTCAATATCACGCCACATGCCCCGGCCCCGACCTTGGCAGCCGTAGATATTGGCGCCAAGGTGATAAATATACCAAGGCACCAAGTCTGTGTCTCTCTTCTCTTCTCTCTTATTTGTTACTAGCGCCACGGCTAGCGTCCCCCACCTTTGTCACCGCCCCCGCCATCCCCCAACCATTGTCCTCGTCCTCAGCCACCTCCTCCTTATCCACCCTCGTCGCCCCATAGATGCCTCCTCGAGAACCGCAGGGAGGGCGGCCCCCGGCCACCGCTTGTCGGTGGGCCCGTGGGTAGGCAGGCCTTCATGCGCCGCTCCTAGTGACCCCCCCCCCCCCCCCCCACCCCCCCTTCGTTGCACCCTCCCCGTGTCCCCTCTGTTGCCCCTTTGGTATGTTTTTTATCTAGTTAAATTATTTTGGGTTATTTAGCTTATATAATTAGTACATTTGTTAGGTAATGTAGTTAGCAAATTTAGTTATATAGTTTATATAAAAATTAAATAAATTGTTAATAATTTAGTTAGTTAGGCAAATGTAGTTAGAAAATTGGTTAGATAGTTAATTGTTAAATTGTTATATAGTTAGATATATATTAGGTAAATTAGTTAGCAAATATAGTTAGGTGATTTAGTTAGTTAGAAAATCTAGATAGTTAGTAATGTTTTTATTTTCACCATAACTTTCATGTTGTGTACTGCAACTATATGGACAACATAGTCTCTTTTTCCCATGGAGGAAGCACAAAGGAAGATGAGTTTGGGAAAATAGTTTTGTTAGAATGTAAAGGGTGCCTCTGATATTCGATGATCAGTCGTTGTTTATTTGATTTGTTTGGTAGGGCTCATCGTGAGCTTCACTGCAATTCAAATGAGGGTGACATCTCAGTTGAGGGGATACTTTGCTATGGTAAATCAGGCTAAAAATTTTCAGCGGCGTGTTCCCAAATGCATCTTAGGGTGGCTGTGAGAAGTATGTCAAAAATGTCATGAAGAATGATTTTTTCAATGTTAGGTTTGGTTTCCCAGAAGTTGTCCATTTGACCCCACCCCTCTCATGGGTTTCCTTTGGGAAAACGGGAGAATCCGACACCACCTAGGGACCCTCCGTTACTCAACCGTCGGCGGGATGTCGAAGATGTGGTTGTTATCCTCTCGGGAGATTCCTTTGATCCAGAATCATCCAAGTAATGTTGTAGTATTATTTTCTATTTTCTTATTCACCCTTGATTCCCTTTCTTTGTCTCATAGCAATCCTTATTTGTGGTTTAAATACAGGATACATTCCTGGTAATGTTGGTGTTCCTCAAGTGCCTCCATCTTCCAACATGGAACCAACAGGATGGGCTTCTATGGATATTGAGATTGATGATGATGAGGAGTCTTATGGACTATAAGCTCTGTTGATTCTAATGATGACCGTCCCATAAGCAGCATTGAGCAAAGAAGATATTTAGCCCATAAGACCATTTTTTTTCACGATCGAGATCTAGTAGTTTATGAATTCAATGATCTCAGTCATTCTCATGGTGCTTCTGCTAAAGCAAGAGATGACGAGCTGCTAGAGGTTCCCCAGACCGGGGATTTGCATGAAAATTAAGAAAGACTTAGTATTCAAGGACTTGCCTACAATGAGAAGGTGGTTAAAGGAGTATTCTGTGAAACATAAAAGACCATTCAAGGTGAGGCATTCATATGCGAAGCGGCATTGCATAGTTGGGTGCGAGAAGCCGGATTGTTAATTGGAGGGTCTGTGTCAGAAACAGAAGGCAACGAGAAAGTTCAAGATCACTAAAATTGCAGGTTCACCAATTGTGCAGTGAAAGCTTTACAATAGAGGCATCAATAGTTGACCTGAACCCTCATTGGAGAAAGTTGTACAAAAATATTGAAGTGTTAGCCCAAAATTTGATGGTGATACAATTGTGAAAATGACTGGAGATATTTGGCTACAAGATGAAGTATGGAAAAGCATGCGGGCAAAGCAACAGGTTTGGGAAAGATGATCTATGGGGATTGAGAAAAGGGGGTTTAAACGAGTAGTTACCTGCACTGTTCAATGCAATCCAAGCAGCTAAGGCAGATTTTTTTCCCATGCATTTTGGTGCTTTCCCCAGTGCATGAAGGTCTTCAAACATTGTTGTCCCGGGGTTATCCATTGATGGTACTTTTTTTTTTTGACAAGTACATGGGCACACTATTGGGAGCCATTTCCTATGAGGTGGACAATGCATTGGTCCTCTAGCATTCACTTTAGTGGAGAGGGAGAACAAACATAACTAAGGTTGGTTCTTGTGGCTTATTCAGATCTCTGGTGCCAAGGTTACACTGTGCCGCGTGCGCTACCTCGGCGCCAAGATCTATGGCACTGAGGTTACTGCCACGTCGGCAACCGACGCTAGTGCCAGCGGCCTGTGCGGATACCTCGACGTGTTAGCTCGGCGTGTGGGTCATGGCACCGATCCGTAGGGTCCAAATTTGAGTTTATGTTTCCCCAAAGGTCTAACGTGAATTTTGTTAAAAAAGGGGCCCAATTGCAAAAATACAGGTTTTATATACTAGTATAATGCGCATGTGTTGGAGAAAACTACTCTGCAGATAATCGGTGAAATAGTAGGCCAATGTACTTGGTTGAGTGGTCTATGAATAAAGTGATAAATGATACATAAATGAACAGAATTTGAAGAGCTCAATAGATTGAAGGAGAACAAGCTAACGTGCGCAGCTCTGTTTGTTTTTTTAAAAAATAGCTCCTCTGTTTTGAGTGGTCTATGAATAGAAGTGTTCTGATACATGTAATTGGGTAATATCTAAATGAACAAAATGAGCAGAGTTCAATAGTTTGATGGAGAACAAGATAACATGCACAACTCTGTTTTTTTTTTTAAATAGCCCCCTCTGTTTTGCGCCCCTTTGTTCTGTTCCTACCCAAGCTATTCCGCTGGCAAAAAAAGAGATCTCAGAGGCCGGAGGGAGGCCGGAGGGGGGCGAGCATGGAGGCTTGGCGGGAGGGGTCTGAGGTGGTGTGAAAGCATCACCAAATACAGTTTCTAGGAATTGTACAAAAAATGCAAACAACCAAATGACAAAATCAAGCAACCGTGTCTCTGTGCTTTCGTCCCGGGTTTGGTTAATCACCAGTATAACATAGAGGTAAGTGAAATTCTTTTTACATTTGCGTTACCAACCTGACAACCAACAGATCGTCAATTATGAACGACCAAGATGCTTTCGCTTGGTAGCTATCTATGTTCCATCTCCTGCTTGATCGCAGAGACAATATATTGAGACGCAAAGCGCCAACAAAATTGAATCAAGGTATAATACGGGAATTGTGGACATTCACTATAATAGAAAATATATGCCTTAGTATCATCCATTATTCTATCTCTTTCTTTGCCACAGATGCATTTTTCGTTATGGTTGACACTTGACAACAAACACACTTTTTCACATGACAATGCAGTAGATACAGCTTGATAATGTTACAACCTGTAAAACCTAATCATGGCAATGCCATCACTTTTGGCCCTAAAGCCAACAAATTGACATTTTTCTTTTCCCAAAATAAGCTTTAAAAATAGAAAAATTTTAAAGAAGTGTCCAAATCAATTTTTCATAAAAACGTTTCCCCTTTTAAAGCCTGGTTTTTAGCTCTTTTAATCTCACAAGTATAGACATAGCTTGGTTCGGGGGTATCTGAGACCCCTCCTAGGACTTTAATTTTTTTCCCTTAGCTTTAATGCTTCCCCTACAGAAATTTGAACTTTCTTTGGACCAATTTCCCCTTTTTGGAAGAGCATTGTTGCTCTTATACAAAAAATGAACAAACAGGGATAGCCAAAACTCCCCAAAATATGTAGGCCCTTTTCCCGGTTGAAAAGATCAAATGAATTTTTCCAAAACCCAAAATTTTTAGACATTTGTCTTTATTTGTCCTCAATGAAGCCTAGAAAAATTTTACCACAAGTGGATGTCAAAAATTGGGCCCTCAGAAAAAAAAACAGTTCCCTTTTTGCAGCAAAAGAAAAATGGGGCTAATTTAAATTCCATTGGGCCCTCTCCCTGGGCCCCCTTTTGCAAACCCTTGGGTTTCCCTCTTGGGAAAATGCTTCCAAAGGGGAGTGTCTTTAAGAAATACCAATAAAGGGTTCAAGGGACAGGGAAAATTCAAACTTTTGCATTTTTTTTGTCCCAAAAATTTTTTTATATTTTCCGATTGGTTTTGACTATTTAAATTTTTCTACCACTTGGGACATGGGGTATAGGGAACATAACATAAACCCCTTCCATGATCCTCAGTCAGAGCGCCAAAACTAACTCAACAAAAAAACTAGTAAAACTTCCATTTTTTTTGTTTTTTGACACTTGATTTTTATTTCGATTTCCCCATCCTTTCCTAAACACAGTGAGGTCATCCCCTTGTAAAATCATGATCCCGCAAGAAAAATATTTCAGAGAAAAGATTTAGAACCCCTTTTTTTCCCTTTCAGACATTGCAACAAGGGGGGCCTTGCCCACTCTACGGGCCTCCCAAATTTGGGAGGATTCCAATTTTTTAGAAACAGGGTGTTCGTGTGTTCAAACCCGGAAAACTGAAAGACAAGTTCCCGTTTCCCTTTTGGAAAGGCCAAAAACATGAGTTGTCAAGTAGGAGATGCCCTGCTAAAGGCTGGCGATATATGGGGGGATAATTTAACATGAATAGTACTAGCTGTTCCACATCAAGGATCATGGAGCTTAAATGATCAATTGATTTGTGCATCGGTTCCAAAAGCTGTTTGCTTCTACTGATGAACATATACCTTGTAGAGGATTTACTTTGGACATGAAAAAAGAGTGATTCAGGACCTGACCTCTAGCCTTGTCTTTGTGCGGGATTGTATATGAAGGTGTCGAGGATGTAATAACCTTGGTGTATGGCTTCTCTGAGCATGTCCAGCTGCTGGAGCATAGCTTGGTTTGTGATCTGCCGTCCCATGGCCTCATCGACGATGACCTGTGCCCGGAGCAGATCCGCAAGAGGCGATCCTCCACATCCTGTGCAATGGGCTTTGAGATGTTTCTGATGAACAAATTTATGGATCTATTTGTTAGCTCACCTAGAACTGCAGCAAGGAGAATATCCATTCTGGGACTTTGCTCTAGAAGCAAAAGGCAGCAGCTCGGTGTTATAGTTCCCAGCAAAGGCGGAATGGAGTGAAGAGAGATTGCTTGTAAAGAAATCCAGTCATATGAAAGGTCTAATCATACATAGCACGTGTTTGACCTTTTGAACACACTTTGCTTTTGCCTGATGGCCTGGTTGACTTGACTTTGGAGCCGTTGCTTTGTCTTGCAAAGCCATCACCATCATTGGTTTCCTTAAATTACTTTCTAGTCTATTTGTGACATTTGTTGATGTCAAGGAGAGGCTCATTTTTCCTACTTCTACGTCTTTCAGCAGGCAGTCAAATATATACTTATGTACTGCTGTAGCAGTTATCATGCTAACTGGTCAACCATGCACCACAGAAATCTTTGCTTTCCTTCTAGATTATGATATTCAATTACGTGTGAGAGGTTTAGTCAAAGAAAATTGAATATCTTACACTAGGCGTAAGAGAGAGACTATTATGTCCATGAAGGAGAATATAATTGGTGGAATATTGAATATATTGCATTGGGCTCATGGGCTGATTATATAGGGTACATATGACTAACATCTCATGTGGCTAGACAATATGGTACGATTTCTATTACTCTACATCCCCTCCCCCCCCCCCCCCCCCCCGCAGTCACAGCGGGAGCGTTACAGACGGTGAGACTGGAGAAAAAGCTGACAATCTAACATCCCCGCAGTCATAAAGTCGATGCGTCGCGTATGCTTTGGTTGGAGAAGAAGCTGATGAGTCCTCATGCAAGGCGGTAGCCCTTTGTGCCGAGTGTTAAGGTAGCCGAGCGGGAGAGCGCAATAGCCATGGTCGGAGAAGCCGTGCTGAAGATTGCCGAGGTCGACGTAGTTTGTGGTCGGGTTGCATGTCGATGGAGGTGTAGGCGTAGGCGCACAAAGAGCGCCATGGTGATGACGGAGACACGTCGAGGCAGTCGTCGTGGAGGGGGCGATGCCGAAGTCGACGCAATCAGGGCCGTCGTAGATGTAGACGAAAGGTGACGATGCAATCAAGGCAGACGGGGCGGGAACGGGAAGTCGAAGCCGAAGTCGATGCAGTCAAGCCACCTGTGCGCCGATGCGCTGGCTGGATTTGCCAGAACCAGCTCGTTGGGGGACAAAAGCACACGTCGGTGTTGCCAATACCGAGCGTACAAGGGAGAGGGCCCTAACCACGGTAACATGATGTGATTGTGCGAACGAAGAAGAAGCAATGCGGTTACAGAACACGTCGGCGAGCATGGCTCAGCGACGACGCGAGGAGTGGCCGGTGAGCGGGGCTCAGCGACAGCGCGGGTAGTGGCAGCTCGATGACGAAGACCCGATCAACAAGATGAAGACCTTGTGCAGACAGATGGCGCAACAAAGATTGAGCAGCATACGACGTCGATGCACATGGGACGGCGATGTAGATGCAACGGTGAAGTGGACACACGGGCGGCGATGCTGCGCCCCGATGAGGCGACACAGCAGCAAGCATGCAACAATGTTGCTCGGAGAAGATGCGTGTACGACTCGACGCGATGCCGGTAGTAGTACGCGCGAGCTCGACGGGGCGTGGGCGACTCAACCCCGATCAGTGATCAGGCAAACCAAAAAGATACAGCAGCAGGGGATCGGGTGTATCCAGCCTCGATCGGACCGTGCGGGGCGCACGACGTGTCATGGACGCGCAGGGTCAAAGAAGTCAACGCAGATGGGGTTGACATGGTGGAGAAGGAAACATCCGCTCGGAAAAACAGCGACACGCTGGATCTGACTGCCTCCATGACAGCCCATGATCGAAGCGTGTTGATGGGTCTGGCCGCCACCACGGCGGCATGGGACGAGGCGAGATTCATCTTCCTCCATGCGACGAAGATCAAGGTGTTGACGACGACAGCTCGACGACGAGTCCGGGGACGAGGCGACGGGCGACCCGACGACAAGTCTCAGGACGAGGCGGCAGCGGCCCGACGACGAGTCCGGCGACGAGGCGGCGGCCCGACGACGAGTCCGGGGACGAGGCGGCGGCCCGACGACGAGTCCGGGGACGAGGCCGGCAGCGGCGACGGCGGCTCGACGACGAGTCTGGGACGGGGCGACAGCGGGCGGCGGCGCGACGAGATGGTAAGATCCTGATCTGCTGCGTGACAACGATGATGGCAGCCGGATCAATAGGATCGGCGGAGATCGATCCCTCCCCGGGGGCGCGCGGCGGAAGCGGCAGCAGCTAGGGTTAGGATCTAAACCTAGACGAAAGATACCATGAAGCAGAATATAATTGGTGGAATATTGAATATATTGCATTGGGCGTTTATGGGCTGATTATATAGGGTACATTATGACTAACACCTCATGTGGCTAGACAATATGATACGATTCCTATGACTCTAACGGTCCACACTAACAACTCCTTTGACCTGTATGACCCACCAACCGTGCTACAAGTGTAACGATTATGCCTTCAGAAAAGGAAAGCATTGCACCTTAAGAGATAAATGTTGAATAAAACATTAAATTGATGACTCCAAGTCTCCATTGAGAAAAAAAAAGTTGGTGGTTGTCGAACTAGTTGGGGTTGTTGAGTACATGTGCGTGGAAAAGATTGTGTTCTGCTTATCAGAATAGTGCTTCAACCAGCAGTGAAATAAGAAATAAAGCAGGCCTAAGACTATCATAAACTTGGGCTTTGTGTCGCAAGACTCATATTGGGTTACCTCTTCAAGACACTTCTGTTGAAAGGGCTGACTCTGAAGAAGAGAAGTGAGGCTCGCATCTTAATGAGTATTTTCAACATGGTATGTATACACCATTCACTATTTTCCTAGGTAGGAAAAAAAAAACCGAAACTCAATAACACTAACTGACGCAAGCAGCCATTTTGTTGTGGATGCCGTAACGACACTGCAAGGGTATTTGAGATTTTTCAGGGTGTTTAACACAAATTTTCGATTTTTTCATTCGCATTGTGGCATTTGAAATGCAGTGCAATCAAGTTATACAAAAAAACAACTAAACGTGTTTCCATCATTTTTGATATATCATCTAAAAAATCGGTGTGACGTTTTGCAAAGTAAATTGGAGAGGAAGAAATAACAGCAACAGAATGCAGAATTCAGAACAAGTGCAACAAGATGCAGAGTATGGAAGAAGGAAGACCTGGAGCCAGGAGGCCACCTGTCCTTGTGGGGCGGGGCGACACCTTGAGACGCTCGCTGGCAGCGGCGCCACCTTACCGTCCTTATCCTATAGGTGAGTGCCACTGCGCTCCGTTCTCCATATATCTCCGGGTGCCGGGGCTCTGGGCAGTGGGCACAACGCTCATAGTGCGACGGAGCTACCGTGGCAGAGTAGTTGGGGCCTCCATCGACCGACCATAGCGTGACGCCGGAAATTAAAGAAGCTGGGGCATGGATCGGATAGAGGCGAGGCCGGATTCTTGGTGGCGGGGTGAGCCGTCGGCCATGCCCGGAACCCACCCACGCCGGCCTGGAATATTTGCAAAACGCCACGCTCCCTCAGTTATACCAAAAACTTCATCATTATTATTTAGCATCAAAACTTTAAATCTTCTCTATTTGTCGAACTTCAATATTTTCCTTCCCTATATATATATAGTTTTAAATCTGCTCGGGCTGATACAAAAGCCGGTTGATTTTGTCTGATTGAGTAGTGTTTTTATGAGAGAGAACAAGTTGAAACAAGCTGAAAGTAGTTCAAGCGAAAACAAGCTAAAGTAGTTCAGGACGAAGTAGTGAATAACAACACTTATCTCCAGATTAGTACGTGTTCCTATATTATTTGCTCACAGCTTTGATGTAATTTGTGTGATAGCAATATGAGTATGTATTTTTCTTCTTCTTGTCTTTAGTTTATCTTCTCACGCGTTGTTCAAGTTCTCACAAAAAGTAGCAAAAATAACAGGAAGACTTGGAGGACCGACAGTATATTGAGCTGCATGAACCAATAAACTTTAAATCAAGGTCATGATATGAGAGTTGTGGCATTCACTATGGCATGAAAATCTATGAGTCAATATCTTCACTATTCTATCTTTTTCTTTGCAAGAAAACATCTCATTGTTCTGTTACACAAAAACACGCTTTACACATGACAAATGCAGTATACAGCTTGATAACGTTGTAACCTGTAAAATGCAATAATCACAATCACTTCACTTTTGGCACCATATTAAAACATATTACATAGAACGTTTTCTTTTCGGCTCTTTTTTTTTAGTGCGAATTCAAAAGTAATGATATAGCTATGGTGGACTATTTGAGACCCCACCCTAGGCCCTTGAATTTTCCCCAGAGCTTTAATCCTTCCTACAAAATCTTAAATTTATCCTTGGAACCCCATTTCCCGAAGGCTTTGGTGTCGTCATACACCTGCCCTCATCAAAAAGGGGTACCTACCCCCCTATATGCGGCCTTTTCTGTTGATAAGATCCAAATGTATGTCCACCAAATTTTGAGCATTTGTTTTTTTTGTTCCTAATGTAGGCCCAGAACCCCCTTGTCCCAAAGGGGATGTCAAATTTTATCCCTCAGAAGACAAGCAATCTTTTTTTGCACCAATGAAACATGACTAAAAATCCTCCCCTCTCCAGGGCCCAGCTGTGAAACCCTCTGGTGTCTTGGCGTCCATGTTTCCCAAAATTTGTGGTGCTTGAAGAAATACCAAAAAAGCTTCAAGGGACAGAAACTTCAAACGTGTGATGTGTTGTCCCAAATTTTTTTTATACGTCAGATTGGTTTGTGACTAAATTTTATACCATTGGTACATGATGTTTAAAAGCGAATAACCCACCCTTTATTTCTTGAGATGCCAACAACTCAACAACAATAGTAATTTCCATCTTTGCGATTTGACCTAGAATTTATGTTAATTTCACCCTTCCTAACATAGTGGGGTCATCCGAAAAAATTTTGATCCCCGAAGAAAATTTTTCAGAAAAATGACACGGCCCTTTTGACCCCTGAAAACTGAGCAACCAAGTGCTCTCCCTACTCTAGGGGCCCTAAACGGCGTACTTCCTTTTTTTAAACCGGGGGGTCGTTTTTTTTTTTCAACAGGAAGCTGATGACGATTTCATTTTCCCTTTTGAGGGCCAAACAGCTTCCCAAGTAGGAGATGCATGTAAAGGCTGGCGATTATGGGGGGATAACTCTCATGAATATACTGCTTTTTTCACTCAAGGATCATGGAGCTTAAATGATCAATCGATTTATGCATGGGTCCAAAAGTTTTTTTGCTTTCCCGGATAAAAATATCCCTTGTAGAGGATTTACTTTGGAAATGAAAAAAGAGTGACTCGGACCTGCCTCTGGCCTCGTCTTTTTGCGGATTGGTATCTGAGGTGTCGGGACTAAACCCGGGTATGGGATCTCTGAGCATGTCCGCTCTGGGGCATAGCTTGGTTTTTGATCTGCCTCCCATGCCCCCGACGAGACTGGCCCCGGAGCAGGATCCCAAAAGGCATCTCCAATCCCGTCTGTGGGCTTGGAGGTTTTGATGAAAAATTTATGGATTATTTTTTACTCGCCAGAACTGCAGAAAGGAGAACATCCATTCTGGATCTCTGCTCTGGATACAAAAAGCGCGCTCGGTGTATTGTTCACAAAAAATTTTGGGATGGGATGAAGCTGAGAGATTACTTGTGAAAAAAACCAGCCAAAAAGAAAGGGGCAGCTAACTGGATGTGCTTTACCTTTTTTTTTTTTTTAATTTCATGTGCTTGACCTTTTGAAAAAAACCCCTTTTTGCTGTCACATTTTTTGGTCCTTAACTTTCCCACTGTTATCTGATTTTTTTTTCGTGTTGACCCAATTCAGGAGAGAGTCATTTTTCCCATTACTTCCTTTTCTTTTTTTTCGGCGGACAAAGGATTAATACCCAAAAGGACTCGTAGAAGCCGTCTTTTTCTTTGGCAAAGATGAAGACAGCAATTAATGAAACATTTTAAATTGAAGCACATCTACGAATATCAGTTTGCCTTAAAGTAGTTTTGATATTGAATTACGTGTGAGGGGTTTAGTCAAAAAAAAAAAAGACAACTGTTTAGGGTATGCAAGTCCTCGAGGAATTGAGATTTCCAAAGGTGTTCCCACCATTTTAATGTAACCTTCGCATTGGCCTTAAATGCATTGCGATTAATTTTTCATTAAAATGTTTTTTCATTATGGCCCCTTGTTTAGATGCAAAAACTTTGGAAAAAAAATTTTTGAAACACTTTCTTTTGTTATTTGACAATTATTGTTAATCTTGGGGTAACTTGGGTTTAAAAAAGATTTATCTGCAAATTACGACAAACTATCAATTAGTTTTTTTTTTTCTTTTTTTTTAAGGTCCAAAGTTTTGAGTGAGGGGAAATTTTTGTAACTTTTGGAAATTTAAAGACATCTAAAAAAGGCTTTTTTGAAGTATCACCTCAAAAGGGTTTAACAAACATTTTGCAAGGGTTGTAAACCCCGGCGGAGCTTTTGGGGGCATGGGGGCCCATCCCCCCTTGACTCTGTATTATTTTATATCCATTTGCTAATTACAGCCCATAATCTTGGAGGGCACTAGTTCCGCAATTCGCCCTCCATGCAGGCCAGCGTTTCCTTCCTTGCTTTCCGCTTGGGGTTTCCCTTTGTCTGCTTCTGTCTCCTCAACCCCGGAGTCTGATTTGGAAACATCCGCATCCACAATAACCAAGCATGCGGGAAAGGGATCGTCCGGGCCGCGGCATCGGTTTTTCACACCCCCACACCGAGCAGTACCCCGTACTATTGGCATTTGCTTTTGTTTTCCTCTGGCACGTAACTTTTGCTTTTCCTAAAAAACAAGTATCTGGATGTGTTTTTGTTGATTCTTCACTTTTTTAGTTTCCCAAATTTCTTTAATCTTTAAAAGCTATAGGGGTTTTATTGGTAGAGTCTAATGAAAAATTAATTGTTTTCTGTTGAGATTTTTTTTATGTTTTTATAAATAATTTTAAAATTTTTTCTATTTAATTTTTTTTGAAGTCCCCAAATTGAGTAGGTATGTCCTATGTTCTTGTAAAAAGTAACCTAAATTTTAAGTACTTGAACTAAAAAATTCTCCCCATTTTATACATATACATATTTGATTTGTTATGACTAAAATGGTCGAGCTCCGCCCCTGGGGTTTTAAATTTCAACAGAAGAGGTACGCTTCTATCGGAGTTTAAAAGAAAGGGCAAGAAGATGCAAGTACTCCCTCGTCTCAGATTAAAGAGTTTGAGGGGTTTCACAAATACCCAAAATTGAAGCAAATGATCTAAATCCCCCCATATCCTACTCAGGGACAGGGGTCTGAAAAGGGGAGTACTCCGAAAGTAAACCCCCTACAGCCCGCCCCTTAACTAAGTTTGTCTATTTTTTTTTGGGGTTTTACCCGTTTTTTTTCACGTGTCAATATGATCGGGGGTTTGGGCCGATCCGCAAAAGGCAAGGACTTGTGGCCGATTAAGGCGGGAAGACACTATTGATGAAGGAAAGGGATGTTGCCGATGAGGACGGAAAGCTGCCAATGAATGATGATCCCGATGGAAGTAGGATGAGATGGCTGGCCTCAGCGGCCGATTGCAATAGAAGGAGCAAGTTGGAAGAAGTCAGCGGTGTTGCCGAGGGAAGGAGGGGGGACAGGCTAACGTGAGCATACAATTACCGATGGCGCTAAAAGGAAAATTGCGGATGGGAAGGATGTGTCGATGGAAAGTTCATCGGGGAAAAGACATAAGGAAACTGGTGATCTTATACAGTATTGTTATAGAAGTTTGAGTCCGACTCTTGCACGAGTCGTTTTTTTTCCCTTTTAAAATAGAAGAGTTTGTTTAGGAAAATATTATTGTTTGGCCCCGGCTCCTGCGCGAGCCCGTTATTTTTCCTTAAAATAGGAGTTTGTTTTATTTAGGAAGGTACGAGTCATATCTATCTACAACTCCCTTGCGAGTATAAATAGGTACCCAGGGGTGCTGTAAACGTTTCATATCAAGCATATCAAACACATCTATTTTTTCTTATTTACCTTTCCAGCAATTTACCTTTACTGCATTAGGTATTATTTTATCTACGAGTTCTTCAAGTTTCGACGGGCTACATCTCATTGACCTCCGTCAACCCTTGCAAGTTCCGCGTTTTGAGTTATCTGAGCCTTGACGTCCGGCGCATCGCTGTCGTCTCATTTCAGCTCTACTCTAGTTATCCTGTATCAGGTCTGAGCCTTGACATCTGGGCGTACGCCGTTGTCTCGTTCAGATCTTGTTCTATTTTATCGTTCTTGTCGATTAATGGTCAAATCGACTGGCACGCCCTCGGATATCGAATTCGGTTATAGCTCGAGGTGTTCACAGATCCTGACGTTTTTGTGTGTCAACACCTCTTTTGGACACCCATGGAACAAATTTATACATCTCTATGGTGATCATACGGCGTCAATCCGAAGAACCGTCATCGGAGTCTCCAACCCAATCTGAGAGATGATCAGAAGTAGGCTATGGAGCAGGCTATGAAGGAGTACAAGCGGTTAAATTTTCTCAATCTTCAGCCTAAAAAGAATCGCGAACAGTCCAGAAGCAAGATCCGCCGTCGCTACGGCAGGTCACTTTCGACCCCTTCCCTGGTAAATTACAAGAGATGGTTAATTCTGCATTAAATAATGTATTAATTAGCCAATCCAATGTTTGTCCGATACTGTATGCATGCTGTTAAGCAAACTTTCAAGGGAGGAAGAAACCATATTATGTTGTCTAGAGTATCACAACTGGGATCGACATCTGTTACGATCCCATCGACGGTTCCAAGGGTGTCTTCACCGATTATGAACCGATTCTACCGATGAGATCATGCCACCAAGATCGGCCCGCAAGCATCACTCAGGTGAATACAAATCTGGTGACTCAACAATGTCGGGACCTTGCCCCAGATCAGCAACTTTGCCAACTGGTGGGGATACGGTATGCCCTCCAAGTCCATCTGCTGATTCTAGATTGGTCCAAGAAAAACCATGCAGGGTGGAAGTTCCCTGGCAATCGGCAACACTGTACAGCCGATGGTTCCAGTAATGCTTAGCTACATCTTCTCCAACGGTACAGTTGCCGACAGGGATCTTCAAATGGAAATACCCAGGTGCCTTAAACGCCCAACCATGGGCAAATCACTTGCTGATACAAAAAGGGCCCCAGTAGCTGCAAGTCAACCCATGGCGGCAATGGTTCTTCAAACTGGAATACCTGCTAACCAAGGTAGTTATTCTTTTAAAATTACCCGGCGCCACAAGAACGACAAGCATCGGTGGTTACAGCTATCAGCAAATTCTTGGCCGATGCAACAAGGCATACCGTTTGTTAATCAGCCTTATCGACAATGGCTGCTCAAGCTGTGGTACCCACGAGTCAAGGCGATCATCCAAGGGTACAAGGGCACAAGCGTCAGCTGGATATCAGCCATTAGCAAATCATATGCTGATGCCATCTAAGGGAAGTTAGATTGGTCAATTACTGATTCAGCAGCAAGTTGTGCCGCCTGGATACCAAGTGGTGAAAGCTCCGC
Organism: Microstegium vimineum; assembly: GCA_022036555.1. NCBI lineage: Eukaryota > Viridiplantae > Streptophyta > Magnoliopsida > Poales > Poaceae > Microstegium > Microstegium vimineum. The sequence goes on from CM039120.1 coordinate 56,810,166, forward strand.
GGTATATTTATCGGGGAGTCTTCAGAATGAGATATCGGTACATCAGCCTAGGTACTACTTTGCTGCAGTACTCGCAAGTGAAATGCATAATGAGACAAACGGTTCAGCATACCCATGAATATACTGCCCACGCATAAAACCAGTGAATGTGCAAATTGCCCATCGGCAACTCAGCCGATGCATAATGTTCAGATGACTGGTACTAAAAGCACGCGCCAATCACTCTCAAGCACTTTGACATCAAGACCAAAGAAATGCATCAACGCCCACTCAACCGTGGGTGTTTCAAATTAGCCCCTCAGCCAATCACCGATGCTTAATATTCAACAGACTGATGCAGTAAATGTGCCGATACCCCGACCCCATTTACCACAAAGATATGAAGAGGTTCATAACCTGCTCAAAACCAATCAACGTCTAGCTAGTACATTCAGCAGGATCAAGATGCATTTCTTAGTCGATAAGATTGCCCAAGTGGCGAAAGAACAGTTCGGTATTAAACCTAAAGTTGATACATATTCTTATCGGACCCCATACCCCTTTTGCTTATATTTAATCCCTCTTCCAAATCGGGACAAGGTGCCGGATTTTAACAAGTTCTCTGGCCAAGATGACACGTCAACGATGGAGCACATCAAACCCCTTCGTTTTCCAGTGTGGGGAGGCAGCCGGGAAGGATGAACTGAGGGTAAGATTGTTTTTCGTCATCGTTATCTGGTCGGCAAATTTTCGTGGTTTGTTTCACTATCTCCAAATTCTGTGATCACTTGGGCCGATCTGAAAAAAAAGTTTTTACAAGTACTTCTTTGCTGGCCCCACATGAGAAGAAGCTTAAACCCATTTAGTTTAAGCTGAAGCGTGTGATGATAAATCGGTAGAAAGCTTGGTCCAAAAAACTGCGAGGTTTGAAGAACAAGTGTTATAGCTTGGTACTTGATGATCGGGGAATTGGCGGATCTGGCTTTCCAGGGGTTGCTACCGCACATCAGGGATAAGTATGCGTATCAAGTTCGAAAGCTTGAACCATCTTATGCAAGGTTGCCATCAAGACACCGAAGTTTTTTGAGCCTAGAGAAATTGGGGATGGAGGGTGTCTTTAACTAAGAAGACAGATTTCGGACGAAAAAAGCAAGTATCGGTTTAGTTGAATCGATAGAGAACAAAAAGCCGATATCTTGTCCGTTCGATGAGAAAGAAGCTAAATAGACGCACTTTGATATCACCAAGGCCGATAGGATGTTTTTACCTATTGCTTCAAAAGGGAAATTTAAACTGGCCCCTAACCAGGTAATTCCATCGGGCCAAAAAGCCAAAAAATCAGTTTTTTTCAAGGGACCTTTAAAATTCGCACAAAAACCAAAGACTTCAAAGTCCCTTTTGGGAACAGTTTGGGGGGGCAAAATTTTTTTCCCGGGGGGATTAAGTTTGAAAATTAAAACCCAGAAGCCGATGAAGATCAATCCACCCGTTTCCCAATAATATTGGAAACCAATGAAAAAAAATAATGCAACATCCAACTGCCAAGAAAATCATCGGGGGGGTCTAAACCATGGGGGGAGCTTAGCGTGATGTGAAAATTTGCCATGACAAAAAAAAGGGAAAAAGATTTTCCCCATGAAAAACCCCCCAAACAAGAGGGCCCCCCTGGGAATTTTAATCACCATTTCAACCAACAGGAGTTTTTGCAATCACCAGAAAGCAATATCGACAAAGAGGGAAAAAAGGGACCAAAAATGGGATCGTCATAGAAATCATTAGTTTCCCTTCTTTTTTTCACTGTTGGGGGAAAAGGGAAAACACCCCCTGCCGATAATTCCCTGAAACAAAGGGGACACCCCCGCCGAAACGGTCAAAAAAGGGGAAAAATTTTTTTGGGGGGGTTTGGGCATCAAGCTATCCACCCCTTAAAGGGGAAGAATCAGCGCAAGATCGGCTGGGGGGAAGCTCATGCACACATAGGGTTGGGGAAAAGTATTGGGTCAAAAAGCTTTAGGAAGGTGGCCAATGCCCCGGGGGCCCGATAAAAAATTTTCTCCCCGGGGTCCCCAAAAATAAAGGGAATGCAAACAAATAGCAAGAAACGGGAAGCCTGTTTTGGGAAAAAAAACTCCCCCAAAGGGGGGTCAAGGGGGGTTTCAAAGACTCAAAGAAGGAAGATGCAGCCAGGGGTCAAGAAAAATTTTTGTCACGGTAAAAAACCTTCCAAGGGAAATCTTGAGCAAAAAAATAAGGGCAAAGCGCAAAGATGGAGAACCATCGGCAGATATAATATGTTGCCCCTTGGGGTTTAAACCCGAGCCCAAGCTTTGGGCATTTTTTGGGTTGGGGGCGGGATTTTTTTTTGGGCCCTGGTGTCTCAAAAAATTTCACTTGGAGGGAACGGTAAGCTAAGCTGAAGAGTTTTTGTACTTGGGAAAACAACACCGATGAAATTTTTTCTGCAAAAAAAGAGGATTACAAAAGAAAGGGAAAATTTCCCGGGATAAAATATCTTTACTCCAAAAAATTGGGGGGGGGTTTTGCCCGTTTTTTTTCAGTGTCAATTTAAACTGGGGGTTGTGCCCTGAAAAAAGGCAAGGACTTTTCCGTTTAAGGGGGGAAGACATGTTGATGAAGGAAAAGGGGGGTTTTCCGATGAAACCCCAAAACCTGTTTGCCGTGAGGGGAAAGTGCCAAAAGATATCCGAAAGGAAAACAGGATGAGGGGGCTTTGGGGTCAGCAAGAAAAAATCCATGCAATAGAAGGGTTTCAATTTTTGGAAAAAGTCAGGGGTGTTGGATGAAGGGAATGGGAAAAAAGGGGGCAAAAAAATTACCGATGGCCAAAAAAAAAAAATTCGGATGGGGGGGGGTGTCGAGGAAAGTTTCATGGGGGGAAAAAAAAAGGAAACTGGGGATCTTTTTTCCCGTTTTGTTTAAGAATTTTTATTGATCTTGCACGGTCCCTTTTTTCCTTTTAAAAGAAAGTTTTTTTTGGGAAAAAATTTTTTTTTAGTCCGGGTTTCCGCGCGAGTCATTATTTTTTCCTTTTAAAAAAAAGTTTTTTTTTTTTTGGGAAAAAGGGACGAGTCGGATCTATCTACAAACCCCCCCTGTCGGAGTATAAAATTTGGGATCCAAAAGGGGCTGAAAACGATCATACCCCAAAATATCAAACACATCTTTTTTAAAAATTTTTTTCCCTTTTTCCCGAAAATTTTCCTTTTCTGCATCGGGGATTATTTTTTTCTAAAATTCTTCCCAAATTTCGAGGGCGCATCACCCCGACCTTTAAAACCCCTTTTTAATTCCCCCGTTTTGATTATCTAGCCTTTAAAGTCCCCCGGGCATCGCTGTCGTCGTTAAATCTACCTTTTTAACCCGATTTTTGGGTTAGCCCCCTTTCTGGGCGTACCGCCGTTGTCTGTTTATATCTTTTTTTAATTTTCGTCCCTTTGATTAAAAAAAGGCCCAAACAACCCCGCCCCCCTATTGAATTGGGGAAAAGTAGGTTTTTCGCAATCCCAGCCTTTTTTTTTTTAACATGGGGGGGGGATGAATGACGGGGCTGAGAGGGGACATTTTACTGTTGCTCTGGTTTAGGATAGGACCTCAAACGAACTTGCTTTTTGATAAAACTTTTGAATCCTACAACGACTTGCATTGGGGGACAGAGGGGTAGTATGGAAAAGAATACCCGGAGCCAGGACCCAGGAGAGGAGGTCGTCGGTCCTTGCCGGGGCGACTACAAGCAGAGCCGCTCGCCGCAGCGGCGGCGCCACCTTACCGTCTGTATCCTGTAGGCGAGTGCCGTTTCGCTCCGTCGCCGTCCGCCTCTGGGGGCTCTCGGCACTGCGCTCTCAGGCCTCAGCGCGCCCGGTGCTATTGCCGCGGCAGGGCAGCTGGGGGCCTGGGGCAGCCCTCCATCGAGGGGCCCTGCTGGAGACGGAAGCTGGGGGGCGTGGATCTGAAGAGGCGAGGCCGGATTCCTGTGGGGGGCTAGCGGCGATCGCCGTCGCTGGAGGCCGAGGGAGCTTGCCCGGAATATTTGCAAAAAAACCCATTGTTGAATCGTGTTCGAAAAATATTTTCATACTGAAACGCCGGGTTCAGATAGGAATTATTAATTTCGATCCCAGTATTTGCACAAACCACCCTTGTTTGTTCAAGTAGGAAATAAGCAGAGCGGCTCTTGAATTTGTGCTCCAAGCTTGGTCATAGATGAGCTGGGTGATGTCAACCGTATCCCTCACCAACGACGAGCCGATCGACGTCTTAAGTGCTTCACCGAGCGAATCACAAGAACGAGGTAGCTGTCACTTTTTGAGTTGGCTGGAGTCGAGACACTCGTCGGCGGACATGCACCACCTTCATTCCCAAGCTTGGTCTAGATGAACTCATACCCCAACGGCGAAACGAGGTGAATACTTTGTCATGAAGCGTCTGACACTCTCCAACGGGATGCCTCCTCCGTCGATGTCGGCAATGATGACGTTCGATGAAATTGTCAGTGGTGACCCCGCTCATATGCAGGCGTTGAGTGAGTTGTTCCCACCAGTTTGCGACGTAGCTAGGCCTGTGCAAGCGGCACAGTCGCTCGACAGCTAGGGCATAGGTCTCTTTGCTAGCGCCACAGTTTGGGTTGATCATTGTTCAAATGTAGCTTGTTAACTAACAAGTACACTAGAGGGTTGAGTTTCTATATAAAAATTAGTTGACCCTCTTAGGGCACCGTGATGGCGTGTTGTATCGAACTTTTTCTCTATCTTAATACAAGGACACACAAATCTTTTACGTGATGGAGAAAAATGCACTTTTGACAGAGCCTTTATTTGAATTTGTGGATGGTAATGTACTTTTAAAAAATTTAGTCAAAGTTTGTTATGTTTGGCTTAAGAGCAGACAAGAATAACTAGAGTATAATATAGCATGGAGGGAGGAACACCAACGTCTTGTGCTTCTTGGATGTTTATTCATTGCCACAGTTTTTCAGTACCATCAATTTGGAGAAGCTTCTTTGGGTGATGCTACCCTTTTGCGATTCTATAAACTTTTTCTCTCTCTCTCTTTTCCCATTTCTAAGCACCAAACAAATGTTTCCGTGTAACTAATAAACTGAACTTGCCGACTGACGCGGTGCTGGCCGCAACAATCACAGGAGACGACAAGCAGGATTCGTAGGCTACACGATTTTTCAAAGCGAAATGTGAGCGCATCCAAATTTTGCGTTTCGTGCAGGGAATATTGAAACCTCAGATCGCTAGCTGCCCTGCTATCGTGTTAGTCTTTCTTCGTAGATAAGGGAACAAAGTTTTAGCCTCTACCATCCGAAATGGTACATAGCTGAGAGTGACAGGTACAGATGAGAGCCATGAGACACACACACTCAAACGAAAAAAAACTGAGTTCAGCTCATCTAGTGAGCCATGTGTTAAAATAAAAACACTAAACACCAATACGGTTTGAGAAGTTCCAACCAAACTTCGCAAAAGGGCGGACATAATCAATGTTTCCCATCTCCTACAACCTTCTTTGAACGATGAGTGTTCTTCCTCTTTATGCAGAATGGACCATTGACGGATCCAATATGTCGCCCTGAAAATTACCTGCATATAATTATTAGATTTAGCCTTGTTAAACGCTATATCGTTTCTATTCAACCAAATCGCCCAATAGAGCGCAGCTGCTCCTAATAAGATTTGCTTTCGAAGCTTTAAGTCCAAACCATAAAGCCAAGAACCAAACAAATTAGCAACACTAGTAGGAGGTTGAATTCCAAAAGAGATATACACAGTGTTCCAAACAAAGCTTGCAAATTGGCACTTGAAAAACAAATGTTGAATGATTTCAGTAGAGTTACAGAAACAACATTTGATACTTCCTTGCCAATTCCTCTTTGCTAAATTATCTTTGATAAGAGTTACCCCTTTTTTAGGTACCAAAAAAAACCTTAAATTTCAGCGGTATTTTTAATTTCCAAAGAGGACTCTTGTCAGAGACGATTCCATGCCGAATGAATCTTGTATACATGGATTGAACCGTGAACAAGCCATTCTTATTTAGGACCCATTGAAACTCATCTTGTCCATTCGTAAGGCTGACTTGCACCACTTTTGAGACTAAATTGAACCAAGCAATCCGGTTTGCGTTAATCAAACCTCGTCTAAAAGATATAAGTGTTACAGTCCCGAGGACCTTTGCTACCGTATCATCTTTATGCCTCACAATTCTAAATAAAGTAGGGTAGACCTAACCAGATGTCCCTCCAAAACCGTACATTCTCGCCATTGCGCACTTTAAAAATCCACAAGTTAAAAAATCGGCTTTGGCCTTCATAAGTCCAACCTAGAAATGTGAATCTCCGGGCTTATATTGTACTTGAGATAAGGGTTTGTTAGATAGGTATTTCCTTCTTAGAAGGTTTTGCCAAACCCCATCCTCATTAGATAGCCTAAAAAGCCACTTGCTGAGAAGACATCTATTTTGAAGGTCTAGGTTGTGAATTCCTAAACCACCAAAATCTTTTGGCGTACAGAGGACATTCCATTTGGCAAGACCGTATTTTTTTGTGTTCTTCACCTTGCCAGAAAAAGCTCAAGCGATAATAATCTAATTTTTGAAGGACTCCTCTAGGAATTTCAAAAATAGATAACATGAACATTTTAGCACTGAGTTAATGAGGACAAGACATCATCCAACTGATAATAATTTACCTTTCCAGCTAGAAAACTATTTTTGAAATCTCTCCACAATAATTGTCCAATCCTTGTTGGATAGTTTAACATGTTGCATAGGGATACCTAGATACCGAAAGAGGAAGCCACCTAAATGACATCCCAACGAGCGCGCGTACTCCTGTTCACAGTCCTTGGCCTTACCATAGGTAAACAACTCACTTTTATGAAAATTAATTTTCAAGCCCGATAATTGCTCAAAGGTACTAAGCAGGAGTTTAAGTTCCCTAGCTTGTAGCATATCATGATCCAGAAACAAGATAGTATCATCCGCGTATTGTAGGATTGAAAGGCCATCATCAACTAAATGCGGGACAACTCCACTAATTCTTCCGTGGGACTTAGCTCGAAAAATTAGAGTTGCTAACATGTCTGCCACTAAATTGAATAAGATGGGAGATAGGGGATCCCCCTGTCTCACTCCTTTCTTGGTTTGGAAGAAGTGTCTCACCTCATCATTCACTTTGATGACTACATTGCCACCTCTCACTATTTGATCAATCCAGTTACACCAAACTGGTGAAAAACCTTTCAATCTTAAGGTTTGTTGCAAGAAGAGTTATCTAACCTTGTCATAGGCTTTCTCAAAGTCTAGCTTTAAGATTATGCCATCTAATTTTTTTCTGTGCATCTCATAGATGGTCTCATGAAGAATGACTACACCATCCAAGATATTTCTCCCTTTCATAAAGGCGGATTGGGATGGTTGAATAATCTTTTGAGCCACTAGGGATATTCGGTTAGTTAATACCTTTGTGAAAATTTTATAACTAACGTTCAACAAGCAGATGGGCCGAAACTGTTGAATCTGTGTTGCCTCTTTTTGTTTTGGTAACAATGTAATTGTTCCAAAGTTGAGACTAAACAGAGATAGACTACCTTTGTGAAAATCAGTGAATAAAGGTAGGAGGTCCCCCTTTATAACTTCCCAAAACATCTGGTAGAACTCGGCTGGAAACCCATCAGGTCCAGTAGCCTTATTATGCTCCATTTGGAAAATAGCATCTTTCACTTCTTGTTCAGAAAATAGGATCGAAAATGTTCCTCCATTTCCTCTAGTGTGTATATATAAGGTGGAAATAAATAGCTTCTAGACATGACTGTGAAAATATAAAAAATATTTTTAAATAGATTTGAAAGCTTGTAATAAATGTATGGCAATTACTTGTATATAGAGTTTGTCAAACCCAAACCCATGAAATGAAACATTTTATGTATTTATGTGTACACGACAAGTCAACAACTGTTCGTTTGGCTTATCAACCGGCTTATCAGTCACCGAAATAGTGTTTTTCTCTCGCAACAAAATAGTAAAAATACAGCAGCAGCCGGCTTATTAGCCACCAAAACGATCAGACGAACAGGCTAATATTTTTATGAATAATTTTTAGGGATGGACGCCAGATAGTCTCTTAAGGGATCCACACCTTTAAAAGTATCTCTATTTTTAGTGGTTAAGAGACCGCTGGTAAAATAAAAATCGATGTATAGAGATGGACTGTGCAACTTGTTTCCCTGATCGTTTTTACATATGGATGCCTCTCCTGCACACGTTTTGGGGGAGAGAGAAAAATCACTTTACGCATGTGGCAAGGTAAGTAACTTACTAACAGTAGTACAGTTCACAGGTTGCAACATGTAACATCCTCTCAAGCATGACTATGCTATATATAACGTGTATGTGACATCAGCCCTATCAAAACATGCTCAGATTTTTCTCTACATAAGCCCAACAACAGAAGAAATTCAATAAGGGTCCGTTTGGATCCTTAGAATTGAATTCATTTTAATAATCATAATTTAGACGCATATTAATTTAGCTAATATGATTATATATGAATTATATTTGTATATTATTGTTGGCTATACGAGAGAAGTAGTTATGTGTTGTATTTCTATCGTAGGGGAGGAAGTAGAAGAGTGCGTTATAAGTTACAAAGTGGAATCATAACATGGTGATCTATACAATCAAATTCTATCTCCTACCTTATAAAATTGAGGTAGACTTATATATGAACTTTGGAAAGTGGTGGAATGTCATAATCCAATCCAAATGACTTAATTAATTAAGTAGATTTCAATTCCACCAAATAAAAGGATCCAAACAGCTTAATGTGATTCCATTTTTACTAAGTAGAACGCTTCCTTGTAGCTGCAGTTTTTTGCTCTCGAATCTCACAAGAGGTAACATAGCTACAGTAAGGTGGAATCCGAGACTTCCATGACAGGAACTCAAATTTTCCTTGAGGCTTAACATTTCCATACAACACATCATGGATGTTGATCTTTGGAATCTCGTCCTCTGAAGAGCGTCGAAACCAACAATGCAGTACAAGCTCATCAGACGGTGTGGCCATTGGCCAAAAATGTACGGGACTATTCTGGTTTAAAAGATCAAATGGATGATCACCATATCTGGTGACATTCTTCTGGATGACCCGTCTTGAGTGGGTTAAAACCTTGCACCAAAATTGAACGTCAAAGTTCTTCCTCAACAAAGAAGCAATGATATTTGCACGAAGGAAGCATACACCAACAGTAGTCCTAGCTATCTCCATAGCCACTTGAGCAAACCGAGGGTGCATCTTGGGGTCCGTGCTTCCAAATGTAAGTGTTTTAAAGAAATACCAGTATGCTTCACGAGATAGATACTTCAGATGTAGAGGTGGTACTGTTCCAAACTTGACAACCTCGTCTGATCGGCTTGTAACTATGATTTTACTACCCTTGGCAAACGTTGTTTATAAGAAGAGAACAACTTATTCCAAGCATCTTCATGAACATCACCAGCTAATTCAAAAACAAGCAACCTCCTATCTTTGTTTGTATTCAACACATTTTTTGATGATCCACTGCACATCCTTTTCTGAGTGTAAAGATGTCATAATTTGTAAAATAATGTCCGCTCAATAACGCTGCGTTTGGATGTAGATATTGAAGCCCAGACATTGGAATTGGAATTAGATTTCCTCAATGTTGTTGTTTGGATGTACGCGGAATTGAGATTTGGCATTGAAGACTCAATTCCTTGGTATTGACATGTAACTGGAATAGCCCTATCCCAATACGGAGCCCGACCCCTCTGTATTCGAGTGGAATCGGACTTCCGTGGGCGAGCGGCAGCGGGCGAGCAGACTCTTCCCCATCGCCGGCGGGGTTCCTCTTCCTCTCCCCCATGGCCGGCCGACGATGTGAGTTCCTCTCCTCTTCCCCATGGGCGGCGAGGCGGGCTCCACTCCTCTTCCTCCCCATCGGTGGTGGCGCGGGCTCGTCTTCCCCATGGACAGGGGCGCGGGCTCCTCTCCTCCCCCATGGCCGGCCAGCGGCACGAGGTCCTCTACTCTCCCCCATGGCTGCCGGAGCGGGATCCCGGGCTCGTCTTCCCCATGGACGGGGGCACGGGCTCCTCTCCTCCCCCATGGCCGGCCAGCGGCGCGGGCCCTCTCCTCCCCCATGGCCGGTCAGTGGCGCGAGCTCTTCTCCTCTCCCCATGGCCGGCCAGCGGCGCGAGCTCCTCTCCTCTCCCCCATGGCCGGCCAGCGGCGCGAGGTCCTCTACTCTCCCCCATGGCTGCCGGAGCGGGATCCTCTTCCCCATGGGGCGCGGTCCTGGAGCGCACCCATGGCCAGGCTCGAGCTCGCATGGGCCCTAAGCCCGACGCCTCAGCCGATCCTGGCTCCGGTGCGGTGGGTCTGGGGAGATGGGTGAATTCTTTGTACATCCAAACAATAGATTTGGCATTGTAAGTTATTTCCAATACCATGCTGATTTGGTATTGTATCCAATTTAATGCCAACATTTTCAATATCTACATCCAAACACAGCCTAAAAGAATTTCAGAGAAATGATCACTGACTCTTTCATCCATGCAAACATGAGAAACAAGGGTGCTCTTGCCGACTAGGCATATGGACCAACAATTGGCAGGACTTCTAATTCTTCAGAACCATGAGGTTCTGTATTCAACAGGAAACTAAAAACAAGATGTGCTTCCATCTGCCGGCCAAACAAACAGTTACTCAGCAGCAGATGCATGCTATAAGGTGGCGGTACAGCCGAGAGTAGCTCATCAAGAACCCAACCATCTCTTTCACATCAAGTATCATAGAGCTCAAGTTGTCAACAGAATATTGCAATTGTTCCAAAATCTCTGTCTTCCTATTGGAAGTAGATATTCCTTTAATAAGAGAATTTACAATGCACAGAGACAAAGAATGACTCAGATAGATCCTTGGTGTCCTCCACATCTTGAGATTGGTATCTGGAAGTGTCGAATAAGTAGTTTCCTTCACTACGGGAAACAACACCGTTGTCGAGTGCCGCGTGCTTTGCCGAGTGCCAAATATCGGGCACTCGGCATAGCTCTCTTTGCCGAGTGCTGGTCAACGTGGCACTCGGCAACGAATCCCACTCGGCATATCCACCTTTGTCGAGTGCCAGACACTCAGCACAGCTCCACACGTACTCGGCAAATCAGACGCTTTGCCGAGTGTCCAGTACTCGGCAAAAAATCCCGGCCCTAATGGCATCCATGGCCGTCAGCTTTGTCGAGTGCCCACCGTTTGCCACTCGGCAAAGAAATTCCCTTTGCCTAGTGTCAGCCCTGCCACTCGGCAAAGAAATTCTTTTTTTTATTATTTTTGCGTCCAATTTTTTTTTCTAACTTTCACATATCAGCTAGGTCAACATGTTCAAAATTGACACTTTTTCAAAGCTTTTTGTTATATTTTTTGACTTTATTTCATTTCCATGATTTTTCGCGAAATACCCAAGTTTGATCTGCGGGTGCATCGAATAATGAATTTCAATGAATGAAAAAAATGTTATTCTTGTTCTTGAGTGTATATGTAGGCCAAATCCAGAAACTGACCCGAAGTTTCGATCGACGTGCTCTCGGGGCAACGCCTCCAAGTTATGTGCGGGCATTTTTTTAATTCTAAAAAATGCAAACGAAATCGGAAAATCACGAAACTTAGAGAGGTGTCATTATATCATATGCATATGCCATGAAAAAAAATTGAGAAAGTTTCGAACACGTTGTCACGTACGATGCTCAGAAACCGGTAGTTCTCACATACCATCACATGTGATGGTGCTGGAGTTGTCTCCAAATTTATCTATTATTGTCAAATACTTGGCTGTCTTTTGCGTGGATGTTTCATGTCAAAGAAATTATTCATATATGGAACACCTAGCAGACTTCATATTATTCCTCTGTAGTAGAGTTAGCAGTCAAGTTATCTATTACTATCTACAGTATAATGCCCGTGCTAACGCTACGGTTTTTTTTAGAAAAATATTTTAGAAAACAACCAATTTATTTTGGCAGAGCTTAACTTTTTACACAATAGTTTAACGAACATTTTTGCGTTTAAGAAGACATAGTTATATTCTCCCTAACTCCTTAATCATATATTGGAAATCTTCAGGGATGTTGTCATAACATTCGTTTGCACGACTCGTCAAAATATCTGTCAAAAATTACATCCTTAGTGATCTTGATAGTTGTGCATGGCAGATAACATTACGTTATTATTTATTATTTGTGTAGTGTACAAAATATAGTTGAGGACTAAATATACTTACAGTGTTGATCGGTGTCAATCTTACACCATCCCACAACTTCATGAAATTGTATAAAGCCTCCCAATTTCCTGTGGAAGATCAGTTGTTTATTTTCTATACATAAATTAAATAAATGTCCCTGTTGTATAATAAAAATTAAACAAATGATAAGTGATTACCAGTATTTATTATTGGCCACCTTTGATACACATGCAGGGTAATCTCGCTTCCATGAATAAATAGAGTGGTTCCTCTTTGATTTTGATAGTGCCATAGCGAGAGCAAATATTCTAGCAATATCTATACTACAAATTGCAAATCTAACATGTATAAATGTTAGCATTCCACCTTGTCCATGTTCTTGAAAAACTCCTTCCTCGTCATATAATAAGTCTTCATTGTTCAAACCACGGTGATTGTCATCCACGGCATGTTCATCTCCATCCCAGTCATCATTCGGTGGTTGAAATAGTCCCAGGTCGAACGCATCTTCATTATTCAAAGCATGGTGTTCTGTAAGAATACAGAAAAATACATGTGCAATTATAGTTTATATAATCATCTAGACTATTCATTTGTTTACTAATAATTAGCGTGAGGTGGTGGTCACCAGGCTCGGTGAAAGTAGGCAGTGGTTCAGTAAGTGCAGGACGTGGTCCTCTAGGTTGTGGAACAAAATCATCATTTCTATGCATCCACCCTTCGCCATCTTCGGGCTCATCGTTTTCCATTATTGTAGACAGTCCAATCCCCAAATTCACACCTTCACATATCACGAACGAAAGCAGCGCATCATGATATAACACGTGATGGGTGAAATGCATAAGGGCTCATAACAATATTACCCGTGGGCGAGGATGCCTTACCCATTATTATTCTAGCATTGTCGTGGTTGGCAACAGATGTGGTGTTACTAAATTCGGCCTTCTTTCGTGCTCGATATTGACGTTGGTAGTCAACATTCTTCCTTCGTTTCTCTTCTAAATGTTCTATGGTCATCTCATTTCTTCTCTTTCGTTGTTGTGCGTTCCTTCTGTCTAACATAGTGTATTAGTGTTAGAGACATCTGTGTGATGAGAAGAATATTTTTTGAGGTCAGTCATAGAGTTAATAGTCTTAAAAAACTATATGAGATGAGAAGCATGAAGTTATGTACCATAGTGCAAAGGGAGTCTACATTCTGTCATGTTTTCTATGACACGACCACCATGGCTATGATTCCATTCTGCAGTTTGTTGGATATTTTCCATGCTCAAAAGAAGTGGGGAGTTTTGGTCGATCATACTATGATTAGTACCTGCATCATAGTGGGTGGTTTCACTATTTGTGCGAACACATGGTGGATAAGTACCCATGTTGTTCAGTTTTGTGATGAGTGATTGCCCAACACTTGAGCATTTCAGTTTGAGTGGCTTAACCTAACCTCTGCGAAAGCAGAAACATGTGCTTGTCTATCGGCTTGTGGTGTGCAGGTGCTATGCCTAGTGACAGTGGTCAATGGCGTGGAGAAGTTCGAGTAGAGGCTTGCCGTGCCAATGGACTAAGAGTGGTGAAGGGTGGAAGCGGGGCTCGGATCGAGGGACCATGGGCGCCGACGGACTAGCTGTGGTGGCTAGTACTTGGCACCGGCGAGTGCGAGAAGACATGGAGGTAGACCGAGTCGACCAAGTCAAGACGGAGAACACGCGAGTCGAGCAGAGACTCAGGGGACTCAGAGTCCGACCGGGCGAGGACACGGTGGCTCGCGTCGAGTGGTTTGCTGGTTTGGGCCTCAAAACCATCCGCGTCGGTTTCTGAGTTTGGGCCGCAAAACTCGGGGTTCGGTAGTTGAGCCCCAAGCTACCGGTGGCGGGTTTCGCGGGTTTGGGCCTCAAAACCCGGGCGGAGCTTCTGAGGAAGCGGGGATGACACGTGGCGGAATCCTGGAGGTAGCGTCAAGGCGACGGCAACTCCTGGCAGGAAGCGGGGCCGTCCATTCAAATCGAGGGAGATATTTACCGGAGCTTGGACTGCATTGCTTAGGCTAGGTAGTTCACTCATTGTATCTAGGGGGTCTTTGGGAAATAGCCAAAGCCCCTGATAAATAGAGGATGAAGGGGTATCCTCATCCTATCTCTTGAACCCTAATCATTTTGCCCCAACTCTCTCTCTCTACCCTCTCTCTAGTTCATGAGATCCCTAGGTTGCTTCAACCAACCTTTGTAAGAACTTGAGTTTGTCACGAGGAATCGGAGGTCGTAACCTCCGTAAGCCATGGTGGCTTCGGTTTCGGGATTGTGTCCCCGTTTTGCTTGTGTTCTTCGCGTTTTGCTTTTGCTCCCTCTTTTCCCAAGATGATTTCTCTTTGTAGGGAGTAGCTCTTGCAAATCCGTTTGAACCAAGTTGTGCATAATCGTGAGGAGCTTCTTTGCACTGAAGGGTTTCTCCTCAAACCTCACGAGTACGTAGATCGGACGATTTCTCTCTCGCGTTCTTCGTTTTGGGGTTTCTTCCCGAAATCCTTTTGTTCTCGTTTAACCGATCCAAATTGAGCAATGATTGCTTCGGGATAGCTCCCCAACTGCACTACGATCATGCCTAAAAAGTTTGGTTGCAGTTGGTAATCATTTGGTTAGGTTTTGGAAAGATTTGGCGAAGAGAATCGGGGTTTTCGCATTTACTTCGCTCTGCTCGTTGAGAGGCGCCGGATGCTAGGTCGTGCTGACGTCAGCGTCCGTCGCTCGCTCTGTTTGCTCGGTTCAAGTTCGTGTCGGACGCTCACCATCGTCAGTCGCCTGCCCGCTAGAGCGTCCGTCAATTTTTGGTTTTAACAGGCTCTCTGTGTGTTTTGCGTCGGACGCTCCTCAGCGTCCGTCGGCGTTGCGCCAGACACGTCTGTCAGTTTTTCGGCCGTGCAAGCTCTCTATGTGTTTTGCGGCGGACGCTCGCCAGCGTCCGTTGAGGTTCCACCAGACGCGTCCATCGCTAGGAGGACCTCTTGGGTTAGTTTCTGCATAAGCGTCAGACGCTCGCCCAGCGTCTGTCGCTCTCTGTTGCAGCGTCCGTCGTCCAGCGTCTGTTGCACTGCGTCGGAGCGTCCGTCGCTAGTGTCTTCAGCGTCTGTCGGCTGTTTTTCTGGGTGTTTTGCTTTGGGTTCTTGCCTCTTTCCCGTAGGGGTTGAGAACTCATTCTTGGGGGTTTCCGGTGAGTTTTCCTACACTGTCGGTGGGCTCTCAATTCTCCGTTTTCGTCTGGGTTTGGTTTTTGGGAAGAGTGGCCCGAATATTTTGAGAGAAATTTGAGGCTCCCATTCACCCCCCCTCTGGTCGCCGTTCTCGGTCCTTCAATTTGACTTAAAAAGAAAATCACAACATGATATTTACCCATGGACACGCCGAGTATATTTCCTGTTGTGGTTGCCGTGGCAATGCCAGTGTGGCTAAGATCATCATCGGTATTTGGTTGGATATTTTCCTTGCCCAAAAGAAGTGTCAAATTTTGTTCGAGCATGCTATGATTAGTACCTGCATCCTGCTGGTTAGGTCTGGTAACGATGGTTTGACTATATGAATCATGACAAATACAAAATACAAATTCTACCGGGTGCCGTCAAAGAAGACATAGTGCTAATGTTATAGGATTCAGCTTTCTCTCTTTCTCGGTACCGACGTTGGTACTCACGCCCATTTTCCATGCTCAAAAGAAGTGGGACGTTTTGGTCGATCATACTATGATTAGTACCTGCATCATTAGTGTTTAGTTCCAGTAACGATGGTTTGACTATTTGACTTAAAAAGAAAATCACAACAGGATATTTACCCATGGACACAGATATTATATTTCCTGTTGTGGTTGTTGTGCCAATGCCAGTGTGGCTAAGATACTCAACTGCAGTTGGTTGGATATTTTCCTTGCCCAAAAGAAGTGTCAAATCTTGTTCAAGCGTGCTATGATTAGTACCTGCATCCTGGTGGTTAGGTCTGGTAACGATGGTCTGACTATATAAATCATGACAAATACAAAATACAAATTGTACCTAGTGTAGTCAAAGAAGAGGTAGTGCCAATGTTATAGGATTCGACATTCTTTCTTTCTCGGTACCGACGTTGGTACTCACGTCCCTTCCTCCTGGCCTCGTCCCTTTGTTCTTCGGACATCTCAGCTCGATGGACCTCCCTCATCCGTCAGACGTTATCTATAGTATAGTATAGAAAATAAATTAGACATCCTGCCCTCTTAGTACAATTCAGTTTGAAATCATACCTGTAGTGTTAGTGATGTCGCTTAGTGCATTCGGCGTTTCTCTCGGCGTAGACATTGAGTAGGCGAGGTGTCAGGAACTATGAGTTTGTACTGAGTTTTTTCCCTCACGCTAAACCGGTGGCGGGGCGAGTGGGATTATTTTTTTCGCGTGGCACGGGGCGGCGGCGTGGTGCACGGGGCAGCAACGTGGTGGGATCACGATGTGGTGGGATGATGGGGCGGCTGCGTGGTGCACAGGGCGGCGGCGTGGTGCACGGGGTGGGATCGTTTTTTTTGTTTTCTCGACGTGAGGTGCATGGCGTGGTGCATGGGGCAGCGGGATTGTCGGATCGGGATCGATATGTTTTTTTTTTCGCGAGACAGTGTGAGAGCCTGTTTGTGGGGTTAAGAGGTGCGATCAGGCTTCCCACTCCTTTTAGATGATTTCAATTATAGTAGAGACTCTGATTAGTACCTGCATCATTAGTGTTTAGTTCCAGTAACGATGGTTTGACTATTTGACTTTAAAAAAATCACAACAGGATATTTACCCATGGACACAGATAGTATATTTCCTGTTGTGGTTGTCGTGCCAATGCCAGTGTGAATAAGATACTCAACTGCAGTTGGTTGGATATTTTCCTTGCCCAAAAGAAGTGTCAAATTTTGTTCGAGCGTGCTATGATTAGTACCTGCATCCTGGTGGTTAGGTCTAGTAACCATGGTCTGACTATATAAATCATGACAAATACAAAATACAAATTGTACCTGGTGTAGTCAAAGAAGAGGTAGTGCCAATGTTATAGGATTCGGCATTCTTTCTTTCTCGGTACCGACGCTGGTACTCACGTCCCTTCCTCCTGGCCTCGTCCCTTTGTTCTTCGGACATCTCAGCTCGATGGACCTCCCTCATCCGTCAGACGTTATCTATAGTATAGTATAGAAAATAAATTAGACATCCTGCCCTCTTAGTACAATTCAGTTTGAAATCATAGCTGTAGTGTTAGTGATGTCGCTTAGTGCATTCGGCATTTCTCTCGGCGTAGACATTGAGTAGGCGAGGTGTCAGGAACTATGAGTTTGTACTGAGTTTTTTCCCTCACGCTAAAGATTTTTTTCGAGATCATTTATTTGATTTTTATAGTAGGTTTTTTATATGAATGCTAGGCTTTTGATTTTTATCAACGAGATGACCGCTGAATTGTTCAGGTTGCAGTTTGGACAAATGAACTGCATTTGTCAAAGTCTGCATCTTCTTATGTTCATGCACATGATTGAGTTTTTGTTTCCTAGATTTTTCTTTGAATTTCATAGTTTCAATAACCTTTTGATGTTTTTTCCCTTGGTCAAGGTGGAACTCGTATTTTTTTATTACAGTATATAATATTCTAGCATACTTTTAAATCCTATACGTGCTCAGATTAGGTGCTATATGTTCTTTTTTAGTTTTGGTATCTAAATTGAAACGAAACATGTGCTGAGAAGAGTCAGACGTGGGAGAACTCACGTCATTCCAAATGCGAATCAGAGTCTGAAGCGGGAGGTCTTCACCCAGACGTGGATTAGGTGGTGGCGTGGGTTTAACCCAATCCACGGGTGCATTTGAAGATGCGAACACATGGTTGCTATGTGCCCATGATATTCAGTTTTGATGATGAGTGATTGACCAACACATGAGTGTTTCAGTTTGAGCGGTTACTACTAATCTTTGCAAAAGCAAATGTGTGCCTGTCTATCGACTTGTGGTGTGCAGGTATTATGCCTAGTGACAGTGGTCAATGGCATGGAGAAGGTCGAGTAGAGGCTTGCCATGCCGATGGACTGAGAGAGGTGAAGGGCGGAAGCGGGGCTCGGACTGAGGGACCATGGGCGCCGGCGGACCAGCTGTAGTGGCTAGTACTTAGCACCGGCGAGTGCGACAAGATATGGAGGTAGACCGAGTCGACCAAGTCAAGACGGTGAACGCGCGAGTCGAGCGGAGGCTTAGGGGACTCGGAGTCCGACCGGGCGAAGACAAGGTGGCTCGTATCGAGTGGTTTGGTGGTTTGGGCCTCAAAACCATCCGCGTCGGTTTCCGAGTTTGGGCCGCAAAACTCGGGGTTCGGTAGTTGAGCCCCAAGCTACCGGTGACGGGTTTCGCGGGTTTGGGCCTCAAAACCCGGGCGGAGCTTCCGAGGAAGCGGGGATGCCACGTGGCGGAATCCTGGAGGTTGCGTCAAGGCGACGGCAACTCCTGGCAGGAAGCGGGGCCGTCCATTCAAATCGAGGGAGATATTTACCGGAGCTTGGACTGCAATGTTTAGGCTAGGTAGTTCACTCATTGTATCTAGGGGGGTCTTTGGGAAATAGCCAAAGCCTCTAATAAATAGAGGATGAAGGGGTACCCTCATCCTATCTCTTGAACCCTAATCACTTTGCCCCAACTCTCTCTCTCTAACCTCTCTCTAGTTCATGCGATCCCTAGGTTGCTCCCACCAACCTTTGTAAGTACTTGGTTTTGTTGCGAGGAATCGGAGGTCGTAACCTCCGTAAGCCATGGTGGCTTCGATTTCTTGACCGTGTCCCCGTTTTTGCTTGTGTTCTTCGCGTTTTGCTTTTGCTCTCTCTTTTCCCCGAGTTGATTTCTCTTTGTAGGGAGTAGCTCTTGCAAATCCGCTTGAATCAAGTTGTTCGTATTCGAGAGGAGCATCTTTGCACCGAAGGATCCATCCTCAAACCTCTCGAGTACACAGATCGGGCGATTTCTTTGTGGCGTTCTTCGTTTTCCTTTTTCTCCCCCAAATCCGAGTGATCCCGCTCATCCGACCCAAATTGAGCGATGATTTCTTCGGGATAGCTCCCCAACTGCACTAGGGTCATGCCTACAAAGTTTGGTTGCAGTTGGTGATCATTTGGTCGAGTTTTGGGAAGATTTGGCGGAGAGAAATTCGCTTTTCGGGTTTTCTGCGCGTTTATCGGGGGCGTCGGACTCTCCGAGGGTTTTGCGTCGGACGCTGGGGCGTGCTGACGTCAGCGTCCGTCGCTCGATGTGTTTGTGTTTTTCTGTTTGGCGTCGGACGCTCCTCTGAGTCCGTCGCCGACCGTCCGTCGCCTCTGTCGTTTCTCAGTTTCTGTCAGGCTCTCTGGAAGGCCGACGGACGCTCGCCTAAGCGTCCGTCGCGCAGCGTCCGACGCCAACGAACGCTCACCAAAGCGTCCGTCGCCAGCGTCCGACGCCCTGCCCTAGAGCGTCCGTCGCGCTGTCTTCCAGCGTCCGTCGCCTGTTTTTCTGGCTGTTTTGCTTAGGGTTTTTGCCTCTTTCTCATAGGGGTTGAGAACTCTTCTTGGGGGTTTCCGGTGAGTTTTCCTCCACTGCCGGTGAGCTTTCATTTCTCCGTTTTCGTCTGAATACCCGCTCGCGTTGCTCGGGGGAGGTTGAGCACCCAACAGCTGGGTTTGGTTTTTGGGAAGAGTGGCCCGAATATTTCGAGAGAAATTTGAGGCTCCCATTCACCCCCCCTCTGGTCGCCGTTCTCGGTCCCTGAGAAGACACGTGTATACAATACACGATCAGCCAAATGAGGCCTGAGGCGGGTCGGGAGAGTGGTTTTGCTGGCATGGCAGCCATTGTGTGGGTGGTTTGGACACAGTGGCGATGAGGTTGTCTTTCACACCCACTGACCGATGGGACCCACCTGGCAGACTCTTCTTCTCTCCATGTCTCTGGCGCCTCCCTCCGGCAAGGCGACGACACGGGCGTGGTGGTGAGTCCTTCCGCTTCCTCATCTGGGCGGTCTACACGCTCTCCACCGTCCTCGTCCCCTACACCATCGGCCTGCTGGAGGCCGACCCATTCCACGACCACTTCGTCGAACAGGTTGCGCGCGAGGCCTGGCTTGCCGGTACGGTCTTGCCCAGCGCCTCGAGCAACGCGTTGTAGACGAAGATGTTGGGCTTGATGCTGACCTCCCGCATCTCCTTGAAGACGAACTGGATGCCCACGTAGTCCCCGGCCTCCTTGAACATCTTGGCGAGGACGGCGAAGGAGACGTGGTCGGGCTTCCAGCCGCTGCCCCTGGCGAGCACCTCCCCTTCATGCCGAGCTGCGCGTAGACGTCGAGCACGGCGGAGTAGGTGACCTCGTCGGGGAGGCCATCGGCGGCAGCGTACATGCGCTCGAACCACTCGACAACCTTGGTGAACTGGCGGCATCGGCGAGCGGTGGTGATGAGCGTGGAGTAGGTGATGTTGTCGAGGGGCACGCCGCGTCGAGCATGTCTAGAGCGAGGCGCTCAGCGTGCAGCCATTGGCGCGCGGCGCGGAGCAACTTGAGGGCAACGTTGAAGAAGATGGTGTCGAGAGGGAAGGCGGCGTCGGCGGGGAGCGCGCGCAGACAGGCGAGGAGGGAGAGCGACTTGCGCCAGGATGGGTGGAGGTAGTTGAAAAGGAGGAGCGCGTCAGAGGGGGAGGGCTCCGCGCCATACCCCTGCCCCTCCCCTGCGCTTGGCCCTGCTGCAGGAAGAAGGCGTCGAGGGTGCCCGTGAGGTCTGCGTCCTCTGGGAGGGCGCGCAGCAGCGGCTGCAGCGGTTCGGAAGAAGTGTTCTCGGAAGGGGAGCAGCGGCAGTGTCGGCGGAGCGAGAGCACATTGAGCTTGGGTGGTCGACGACCTGCAGGCCGATGGTGTAGGGGACGAGGACGGTGGAGAGTGTGTAGACCGCCCAGATGAGGAAGCGGAAGGACTCACCACCTCACCCATGTCGCCGCCTCGCCGGAGAGAGGCGCAAGAGACATGGAGAGAAGAAGAGTCTGTCAGGTGGGGCCCATCGGTCAGTGGGCGTGAAAGACAGCCCCATCGCCACCGTGTCTAAACCGCTCACACGCTGGCTGCCATGTCAGCAAAACCACTCTCCCAAACCGCCTCAGAGGGTTGATTGTCTGGTTTGCGAAACTTTAGAGTGTTCATTAGATGGTTTTTTACTTCAGGGTCTAGGTTAGACACACCCCAATAGTTAGGTTATGTAGACTTTTTCCATAATAAAATTAAGGACACTCTGGAGCAAACTAAATCCTATCACATCGGATGTTTAAACACTAATTTAGAATGTTAGATATAGACTAATTATAAAACTAATTATATAGATTGAGATTAATTTGTAGGACGAACCTATTAAGATTAATTACTCCATGATTTGACAATGTGACACTACAATAATCATGTGCTAATCATGAATTAATTAGGGTTAATAGATTCATCTCGCTAATTAGTCTACTCTTTGTGTAATTAGTTTTATAAATAGCTCATGTTAAATCCTTCTAATTAGCATCAGAACGTCTAATGTGATATGGAGTAAAATTTAGCCCATGAATCTAAACACCTCTTTAGATTTATAATATAATAAAAGCCCACCAACTATGGAGAAGCTTACCACAACAACTAAATCCTTTTTTTTTTCAATATAAGTGCTCAGAAGTCAGAAACTTGGCACGTGTGTTCTTACTACTGTATGTTTTCCTTCTGGTATTCTAAACAGGCCCTCAGCCACTATATTTCAATTTAAAGTTGTACAAGCGAAATGCTAATAACTAATCTATCATGCACAAGAAGGTTAATATAAATAAACAACAGATACTGTGTTAACTGAAACATTGCTTCCGTCACAAAATTAGCGCTATTCATCAACTACTTCAGTAATACTTTTTCAGCGAATTAACAGTATTTTTCTCTCACAACAAATCAGTATAAGCATTTTGGATACATGTTACAGGTGAAGCCAGTTGACTCCGTGTAGCCCAAGTCACCTACCGCAACTTCTCTGCAAAGCCACCAGCCTTCCAATTGAGAAATTAAGGCACATCTCTTAGACTTTCGAACCTTGGCTGAGACCCGGAGCCATCACTCTTTCATCATTCCTAGTCCTGATCAAATAATTAAGCAGAGGCCTTATTTCAAAGACAACTTCGGTTTGTTTTACGGAATGAAGGCACACGCCACACACCTTCATTCTCCATATGCGACATTTCTCAAAGACATGTCTCAACCCAAAAGACTAATGTGTGTGTGACACCTGACCCTTGTGACCCATCAAAGATGGGTTCACGTAGCTATCGCGGACGTCCATCAGGAAGAGGACCTCTTTGTTTGGACAACTCCTAAAGAGAGCATTTGCTTGTCTACTACGTTACGGTAGATTCAATTCAAATACGTGTGAGAGGCTTAATTAGTCAAAAAAAATGAAGACCAAGCACCACCTACAGAGTGACTGTACTGGAGGTTACTGTTGGGAATATGCCCTAGAGCTAATCATGTAGATGATTATATTCCGATTGTATCCATGATTAATAAAGTGTTCTTTGAATATCCATTATAGACAACTAGTATTGATTGACAATTATGTGAATTGTTTGTGGAACTCAATTACCTGAATGGTTATTCTAATAGTAGTCCCTGGTCAGCATTCTTGTAAGAGCACACTTGAATATTAGACCAGCACATGTATTAGTTGATGGCTATGTTTCACAAGTCATAGACATAGAGATGTCAAACTAATAATGTGGGCACATGTGAGACATGTAGGCTGGACTGACCCAACAAGAGAAAGTCTCTATTCATGTCATGTACGTTATGTCCTTAGACCTGAGATTGTGGTATGTACTCAAGATGTGAAACGATCTACTTAGAGACTATCAAACGCTACTCCGTTATTGGGTAGTTATAAAGGTGGTCCTTGGGTGGTTGGGAAACATGCTATGAGACATAGACAATCAAGATGGAATTTGCCCCTCTCTTCGTGAGAGAGATATCACTGGATCACTCATGTGATTGGATCAACAAATGCATGGCCATGCTTGGGTTAAGTGTTAACCCACGAGTTGAACCATATATCGAGTGGCGAAGGGAATAACTTGTACATGGTCATAGTGGTTCGTCTGATATGATCATAGCGTATACATAGGAGTTGACACGTCTTGCTAGAGGCCGCTATCAACTATTGGTCGAGTAAGAGTACTTGGGCCATGTCTATGTATGCGTGAGCCCATAGGGTCGCACGCTTAAGGGGTTGGAAGCCTAATTCGGGTTGGACCCGAATTAGACTAGGTTTAGGGTTTCTAATGGGCCTCCACCGTGGGAGCTCGTTAGGACGCCTATATAAGCAAGGGGTGGGCGCGGGGCGAATTCATCCACGCCTTTTGGCAGCCGCCGTCGCCTCCCCACGCTCGCGCCTTTTGCTCCTCGCGGACCTAGCAGTCCGGAGGCGCAACGCTTCCTCCCTGCACGTGTGGGATTCCTCGGAGGTGTTGCATCTGGAGCACAAGGACGAACCACGCGAACGGGACGTTGAGACGGACGACCACGCAACTGCACTGCCTGCTGCGACGCGTACGACTACATCAAGTCGTCTTCCGCTGCACCTGCGCGTCTAGTGGTAATCCCGTAACCTGTAACTAGCAGTAGATCCTGGTTTATGAGGTCGAAAAGTTTTGTTTTCCGGCTAGCGTAGCAACCTCGTATAACTTCAGTGGTATCAGAGCCGTTACTGCCTCGTTATTGGTTCAGATCTTGGCATATGGTGATATGCGGGTTTTATGATGAATCTCAGACTTTGGTTCATGTCTTGCTGCGATGGTATTGTATCAGCCTACTCGTACTGGTCGGAATTCCGCCATCCGAGTTAACAGATGCAAGTAAATCCAGTCAGGGCGAGTTGGAGATCAATTAGATTGATCGAATTGAAACCTAGGTCAGAAGCCGGGCGCATGTGATGCGCGTCGGGAATAGATGCGATCTATGTAGATGCGATCTATGTAATCCCAGTAAATTTTGGGCTGATGAGATTAGTCCGATGAGATTTTCATAGTGATTCCATAGATGCGATCTACTATAGCACCTAGAATCGTTCTACGCCTAACTTGTTTTTGCAGGAGTTGATGTGATTGGTATGGCCTATGAGATTAATGTAATTTTCATGCCCTGCGTGACATGTAAGCAACACGGTTGGAGCCATATGTGTTGCCCTTTTGATGTATTGGCCTGCGTGCCATCTTGTGATCTTGCGACTATGTAATTAGTATAGCCTGCGGTAAGATAGTTCTTGGAGGACTTATCACAAGAAGGATGTCACACGTGGATCATGGAGATGGAGATCACCATGATGGGCAAGATCATGGAGATGGAGATCACCATGATGGGCAAGATGATGGAGATGGAGATCACCATTATTTAAAGGGCCATACCAAGTCACTATGTGTGAATGTGATTCTCATTTTATTCTACTTTTGTTGTTCGCTATTATGTTTTGTCTACATGAATATGATAGTAAAGTAGAATGATCCCTTAGCAATGTTTAAGTTGTATGCTTCCCCAAACCTTGCACTGTCACGTGTCTTGTACGATTGGTGGTGGGTCTATGAAATTAGGGTGCCACTGATTTTCCTTGACTAGACAGGTTCGTGTCGGACACTTACTAGCAGAAGGTTTGGTTACTTGAACAAGGTTATCCTAACGGTTAGGGACCTTGAAGCATGGGGAGGTTGAGCGTAGCATAGAGATGCTGCCCAACAACAAGAATCATATGTGATATGATTAGCAAAGTGTTGCTTACCGATCTACCATGTCTTCTAGCGGTGATGCTAAAGCTCACTAGTTGACTTGTTAGTTGTGGGTCCTGAATCACTAAGTATCAATTGAGGGATATTGATTTTAGTGGGAGTATGTTTTATTTTGATATAACTTACTCCTTCATGGATACATTGTCTTAGTATTTTGCATTACTTTTGTTGTAGATGGCTCCCAGTAATCAACCATTTACTTTGCGATCAATTCTTGAGAAAGATAAGTTGAATGGAACAAATTATGCGGATTGGATCCGCAGCCTGAGAATTGTTCTCAGGGCTGAGAAAAAGGAAGGCTGGGTGGAAGAAGAAGGCGAAGGCTAAAGATGAGATCTCTAAGCCAAACCCTCCTCCTGCCAATGGACCAGCTGCTGAAGCAATATGCTTTCATTGTAAGGGGAAAGGTCACTGGAAGAGAAACTGCAAGCTGTACTTGGAGTCCTTAAAGAAGGATGGCGGTAGTAAAGGTACTCCCGCTGCTTGTACACTTGTCGTTTATGTTACAGATATTTTTCTCGCTGATTCTTACATTAACTCCTGGGTATTTGATACCGGATCGGTTGCTCATATTTGCAATACGATGCAGGGAATGGTAAGAAGTAGAAGCACGAGAAGAGGCGAAGTTGATTTCCGCGTGGGCAACAATGCAAGAGTTGCTGCGTTGAGCGTTGGGACGATGCAACTTCACCTCCCGTCAGGATTTATCATGGAATTGAATAATTGTTATTTCGTTCCTAGTTTAAGTCGAAACATTGTGTCACCTTCATGTTTGATGAAGGATGGTTATTCATTTGCGAGTAAAGACAATGGTTGTGTGATCTCAAAGAATGACATGTTTGTGGCTTTTGCATCCATTGTGAATGGATTGTTTATTTTAAATCTTGATGATACACCTATCTGTAATGTTAATGCTAAAAGGCCTCGGCTTAATGAGTTAAGTTCTACATATTTGTGGCATTGTCGTTTGGGTCATATAAGTGAGAATCGCATGAAGAGGCTCCATGATGATGGTCTTCTAGCTTCGTTTGATTTTGAATCATACGAGACATGTGAGGCTTGCCTACTAGGCAAGATGACCAAGGCGCCATTCAAAGGATTTCCTGAGAGGGCGTCTGACTTGTTGGAACTCGTACATACTGATGTATGTGGACCAATGAGCACGACAGCTAGAGGTGGATTTCAATACTTCATAACTTTTACTGATGACTTTAGTAGATATGGATATGTCTACCTAATGAAGCATAAGTCTGAAACATTTGAAAAGTTCAAAGAATTTCAGAATGAAGTAGAGAATCAACGTGGCAAGAAAATTAAAGCCTTGCGATCTGATCGAGGAGGCGAATATTTGAGTCATGAGTTTAGCAATCATCTAAAGAGTTGTGGAATTGTTCCACAGCTTACGCCACCGGGAACGCCTCAGAGAAACGGCGTGTCCGAGCGACGTAATCGGACTTTGTTGGACATGGTTCGGTCTATGATGAGCCAGTCAGACCTACCACTCTCATTTTGGGGATACGCTCTAGAAACAACCACTTTCACATTGAATAGGGTACCGTCTAAGTCCGTGGTCAAGACACCATATGAGATATGGACTGGTAAGAGTCCCAGTTTGTCTTTTCTAAAGATTTGGGGTTGTGAAGTTTATGTCAAACGACTTATGTCAGATAAACTTACACCCAAGTCGGACAAATGCTTTTTCGTGGGATATCCAAAGGAAACTTTAGGGTATTACTTCTACAACCGATCAGAGGGCAAAGTGTTTGTTGCTCGGAATGGTGTTTTCTTAGAGAAAGAGTTTCTCAACAAAGAGAAAAGTGTAGAGAAGGTGTATCTTGAAGAAGTTCAAGATGAGCCAATAGGAGATAACTCTACGAGTGATGCTAATGTAGCAGAACAAGTTGAGATACCTGTGGCAAGAGAAACACCACCACAACCACGAAGGTCAGCAAGAATCCGTGAGGCACGTGGGGAAGTGTTGTTGTTAGACGATGACGAACCTGCAACATACGCGGAAGCAATGATGGACCCAGATTCCGAGAAATGGCAAAGTGCCATGAGATCCGAGATAGATTCCATGGGAGACAATCAAGTTTGGAACTTGGTTGACCCGCCTGATGGGGTTAAACCTATTGAGTGCAAATGGGTCTATAAAAAGAAAAAGGATATGGATGGAAACGTTCACGTCTATAAAGCTCGACTTGTTGCAAAGGGTTTTCGGCAAGTTCAAGGAGTTGACTACGACGAGACATTCTCGCCGGTAGCGATGCTTAAATCTATCCGGATTATTCTAGCAATTGCTGCTTATTTCGATTATGAGATTTGGCAGATGGATGTTAAAACAGCCTTTCTAAATGGAAATTTGGAAGAGGACGTGTATATGATACAGCTCGAAGGTTTTGTTGATCCTAAAAATGCTGGAAAAATATGCAAGCTACAGAAATCCATTTATGGATTAAAGCAAGCATCTCGGAGTTGGAATATTCGTTTTGATGAAGTAATCAAAGGGTTTGGCTTTCGTCAGAATGAAGAAGAACCTTGTGTTTACAAGAAGGAAAGTGGGAGCGCTGTTGTGTTTCTAATCTTGTATGTGGATGACATACTATTGATTGAGAATGACATTCCTATGTTGCAATCTGTAAAGACTTCACTGAATAATAGTTTTTCTATGAAGGATTTAGGAGAAGCAACATACATTTTGGGCATCAAAATCTATAGAGATAGATCAAAGAGGCTTATAGGATTAAGTCAAGAGACATACATTGACAAGGTGTTGAAACAGTTCAACATGGAACAATCCAAGAAAGGGTTCTTGCCTATGTCACATGGTATACGTTTCAGCGAGAAGCAATGTCCTTCGACAGCTGATGAGCGGAAACAAATGAGTAAAGTTCCATATGCTTCGGCAGTTGGTTCCATCATGTATACCATGATATGTACTCGCCCAGATGTCTCATATGCTCTAAGTGTTGCGAGCAGGTACCAAGCCAATCCAGGTGAGAGTCACTGGACGCTTGTTAAAAACATTCTTAAGTACTTGAGAAGGACTAAAGATGTGTTCCTAATCTATGGAGGTAATGAGGAGCTCGTTGTAAATGGTTACACCGATGCTAGCTTTCAAACTGACATAGATGATTCACAATCTCAATCAGGTTTTGTGTTCACAATTAATGGTGGTGCTGTAAGTTGGAAAAGTTCCAAGCAGGAGACGGTAACTGATTCTACAACAGAAGCCGAGTACATTGCAGCTTCTGCCGCTGCAAAGGAAGGTGTTTGGATGAGGAGGTTCCTCATTGAACTTGGTGTGTTTCCAAATGCGTCCGACCCATTGAATATACATTGTGACAACAATGGGGCGATAGCGCAGGCTAGGGAGCCAAGGAATCACCAAAAGAACAAACATGTACTGCGGAAGTTTCATCTTATCCGAGAGTTCGTCGGTCGAGATGAGATCAAAATGTGCAAGATACATACGGATTTGAATGTTGCAGATCCTTTGACAAAGGCTCTTCCACAGCCTAAGCATGAGGCACACTTGAGGTCTATGGGGATTAGACATCTAAGAGATTAACTCTAGTGCAAGTGGGAGACTGTTGGGAATATGCCCTAGAGCTAATCATGTAGATAATTATATTCCGATTGTATCCATGATTAATAAAGTGTTCTTTGAATATCCATTATAGACAACTAGTATTGATTGACAATTATGTGAATTGTTTGTGGAACTCAATTACCTGAATGGTTATTCTAATAGTAGTCCTGGTCGGCATTCTTGTAAGAGCACACTTGAATATTAGACCAGCACATGTATTAGTTGATGGCTATGTTTCACAAGTCATAGACATAGAGATGTCAAACTAATAATGTGGGCACATGTGAGACATGTAGGCTGGACTGACCCAACAAGAGAAAGTCTCTATTCATGTCATGTACGTTATGTCCTTAGACCTGAGATTGTGGTATGTACTCAAGATGTGAAACGATCTACTTAGAGACTATCAAACGCTACTCCGTTATTGGGTAGTTATAAAGGTGGTCCTTGGGTGGTTGGGAAACATGCTATGAGACATAGACAATCAAGATGGAATTTGCCCCTCTCTTCGTGAGAGAGATATCACTGGATCACTCATGTGATTGGATCAACAAATGCATGGCCATGCTTGGGTTAAGTGTTAACCCACGAGTTGAACCATATATCGAGTGGCGAAGGGAATAACTTGTACATGGTCATAGTGGTTCGTCTGATATGATCATAGCGTATACATAGGAGTTGACACGTCTTGCTAGAGGCCGCTATCAACTATTGGTCGAGTAAGAGTACTTGGGCCATGTCTATGTATGCGTGAGCCCATAGGGTCGCACGCTTAAGGGGTTGGAAGCCTAATTCGGGTTGGACCCGAATTAGACTAGGTTTAGGGTTTCTAATGGGCCTCCACCGTGGGAGCTCGTTAGGACGCCTATATAAGCAAGGGGTGGGCGCGGGGCGAATTCATCCACGCCTTTTGGCAGCCGCCGTCGCCTCCCCACGCTCGCGCCTTTTGCTCCTCGCGGACCTAGCAGTCCGGAGGCGCAACGCTTCCTCCCTGCACATGTGGGATTCCTCGGAGGTGTTGCATCTGGAGCACAAGGACGAACCACGCGAACGGGACGTTGAGACGGACGACCACGCAACTGCACTGCCTGCTGCGACGCGTACGACTACATCAAGTCGTCTTCCGCTGCACCTGCGCGTCTAGTGGTAATCCCGTAACCTGTAACTAGCAGTAGATCCTGGTTTATGAGGTCGAAAAGTTTTGTTTTCCGGCTAGCGTAGCAACCTCGTATTACTTCAGTTACATATATGACGCGTCACAGCCCTGGGTGATCCACCGGTCATTTTTTTAGATCAATAATTTCTATCGACCATATCCTGCAACTTCAGTGTTTCTGAAAAATGGAGGCAATCATCTCTGCAGTCGTGAGTGAACTTGTCACTAGATCCATCTCCTTCTTGATTAATAGATACTTGAAGCCAGCATCATCAAAGGAGAAGAGCATACAGAGATTACAATGGATGCTTATGCGGATTCATGTCACTGTCAAGGAGGCAGAGGGGAGGCGTATCACAAACCAAGCAATGCTTCAGCAGCTGAACATGCTGAGAGAAGTGATGTACAAAGGCTACTACATGCTAGACACCTTCGTACACCACCACCAAGAAGAGGAGGGCTATGACCATGGTGCGAGCCGCTCCTTATCCCTGTCTAAAATTCAATAATCCAGCTAAGCGTGTTCGTTTCTCTTCTCAAAGAAAATATGATGTAGAAAAGATAGAAGATATGCTTGAGTGTGTAGCGACCGCCATCTCTAGCATGAGTGAGTTTGTTATTTTCTTAAGAAATTACCCTCCTATGTTTCGCCAGCCATATAGCACATACCTATTTATTGGAAATTGCATGTTTGGTCGCCAAGTGGAGATGGAACGGGCCATTAACTTCCTGTTGTATGAAGAACATCCTGTTAATGGAAATATTGGTGTTCTACCAATTGTTGGTCCACGAAAAGTTGGAAAGACTACACTTGTGGAGCATGTTTGCCGTGATGAAAGGGTGCGTAATCACTTTTCTTGTATTATTCTCTTAAGCAATTATGGTTTCAAGGAAGAAAGAGAATGCAACTTTAGAGATAAAGGTAGAATCAAACATCAAAATGAAGACTCCAATGAAGAAAAAGATCTGATTATTGTTGAAGTAGTTGGCAATGTTGACGAGCAGTAAAATTATAATCACAAGCCGGTCAAGGGATATCATAAACTTTGGAACAACACAAGCTCTTAACTTGAACTTTCTGTCACAAGAGGCATATTGGTACTTCTTCAAGGCACTTCTATTCGGAAGCGCAGATTCTGAAGAGCAACCGAAGCTATCATCCATAGCAGTGAGAATACTTCATGAGTATTTTGACCAAGGCATATATGCACCATTCACTGGGCCTTTCATAGATCTAAACAACACAGCTAACCTGTTAAAGGCTAATCCTGGCGCTCATAATTGGTTCAAGATACTACAATGCGTCAGGGAAAATAGGCAGCAAAATGAACACTTGTCTAGTAGTAAAGGCTTCAGTAACTTTGTTGGGTCGGTCAAAGATCATATATATTTTCGGATAGTAACTGACACCACCCAATATTGTGTAGTTCACAGCCATGATCGGATAACCCTTGATGATGAAGAGGCTCCCAACATAAGTCTGACAGAAATTATTTCTTCGAATGTTACACGTCGTGGCAAATTTGAGGTATTACTTTGGAAATCCCACTTGCCACCGTATCACAAGCACATATGTAGCTGTGAGATTTTCAAGTTTGAGGGCAAGGTTAAAAGGAATAAGCAGGATCGCAAGAGGAAATATTTGAGATAGTTTACTAACAGGTAACACTCTGTACACCAGAATAAATCATTTGTGAGCCGCATTGTTGTCTCTCAATATCTACATACTCTTCTCTGTTGGATGCTATTTCTTTTAACATATTGTAAGGTTTTTTTAGATAATGGAATAAAACATCCGGCTTCATTCCCACTAGAACGTGAGAAATCATACCACATTATTACAAAGTTCTCGCACTTAAGTTTAAAGCAGACTCAAAATAAGTATGTTCCTCTAAAAAAAGTTTTAGGAGACATCCATTTTTATCTTTAGAGGCACGGGAATCAATGTGTGTCTCCTAAACTAGTTGGTATTTTCGGAGACATTTGTGGAGGAGAATGGCAGAGTCCTGGTTGAGTTGGAGGGGGTTGGGTCATTGGCGGAAGAGTTGACGATGGAGGAGTGGGTGGGAGACTAGGAGGTGGCGTTGGAGGATGCTCGTCGTCCTGTTCCTCATCGTCTTTGATCTCGACACCGCAGATTCTCAATAACGCTGAGGGATCTCATCCTCGACAGTGTCGAGAAGGTTGACTTCATCCTCGACTCCAATGGGCAGGACCACCTCAATCGAGCTAGCTAGATCCGCCACAATCAGAGAGAGGAGCTAGAAGGGAGAGGACGACATCTATCAGGGCGCATCTCATGGTGATGGAGCTTGAAGCTACAAACACTCGAGGAATTCGAAGGAGAGAGGATGTCGATAGGCGGATATCTCGCAGCGATGAAGGGGGGAGGACAATGGCGGGTGGATCTCACAGTGAGGACCTCGTCAGCGGCAGGGGGCGGTCGGCGGATCTCCACGATGGGGATAGGCTCGTTGGTGGGCGGTGATGGTGCGCAAGTGAAAGGATCAAGATGCCCAAGAGGGGAGGTGAATTGGGCTTCTTTTCAATTTCTAAAGCAAATATGAAAACCTATGAAATGCCAATTCGACCCATGCCTACCAAAGTGTGTTCTAGTCTAGGAAAGCGGTAGCAATTCAATGGAATGTAAAGCACCCTACACAATTCTAGTCAAGCATCATGATAAGCATAGCAAGAACAAGTATGAAATGCTTGAAAGGAAGTGCGTAAAGTATAGAGCTAGGGAGAAGAAAGATTGTGACACGACGACATTTTGCCGAGGTATTGAGGAGTTGACACTCCCCCTAGTCCTCGTTGGAGCACCGCGCAAGGTATAGCTCCCCCTCGATCTGCACAAGGACCGAGTGCTTTCTACGAGCTGATTCTTCGCCGCTCCGGCTCGGTGAATTGACCACAACCGATCACAACTTGTGGAGAAGAGACACCAATAATCTCCCGGCGTTCACCTTCCTCCGATCGCCACCGAACCGTCTAGGTGATGTCGATCACCAAGAGTAACAAGCTTCGAACTCTCACTTGACTCACTCAAGCCTCATGAGATGGATAGATGCACACTTGAACTCTTGGATTCACTAGTGAGGGCAATTGCTTGGGTGGATTCTCAAATCTCTCTCACTAGGGATCTTGCTCTCTCTCCCAACCTCTCAAGGTGTTTCTCAGCAAATGGAATGAGCAAAGGCAGGTGGGAAGAGCAAGCCATGAGCTATAAATAGCCTCCTCACAAAGCTAGCTCGAGGGCTGCTGATCTGCGCATTTTAAGTTGGCAACGGACGCTACGACGCCCTGACCCAACGGCTAGTTCCTGTTCAAAACCCAGTGCAACATTGCCTTAGCACCGGACGCGTTCGATGCAAACTCGATGCTCTCGGGTCTTCTCCGTTTCTCTCTAGAAAATCAACGGACGCACCCTAGCATCCGTCGGCTCGAGACCCTCTCTGGAACCTCTCTGCATACGCATCGGACGCTCCCAACGAACGCACCTGCCTCTCGGCCTCAGCGTTCGTTGCATGAGTCCGCTCCATGGTCAGCACTGTAGAGGACATCAGACGCTCCAATGCCTTCACTGAGGTGTGTCTGATGCCAAACCCTAGGCACTAGACAACACCGAACCCGTCTGTTGCCCATGGCAAGAGCGTCTGTTGCCTACTAAACACCTCTATCAACTCCAAATCTCTTAGGCATGAATATTGAAGTTGTTCTAGGCTATCTTAGGGACAACTAGGGCTCACTTAGGGCTATGTATGTCAAGTGTGCACCAAACCTATTCCATGAAGCTCTCCAAAGTCAAGCTACTCATTCTAGCCCCTCTTAATAGTACGGTCAAAGGTAAAACAAAGCCCTATCTATACTAAGTGTCCTTCATCTCCTTTGTGGCACTTAGACCTATCCATTCAAAGGTCTTCATCTTCAACCTTTGAAATTCAAAATGATATCCATCTTGAGGGCATTAGATAACCAATAGTTGCTCATTCACACTTGTCACTATGGCCTAACACTCTAATTTCCTCTGCAAAACACACGTTAGCCATAATAACATCGTATTATCATTAATCACCAAAACCATGGGGCCTAGATGCTTTCAGCGAGCTTCACGCTGGCGGGCGGGCTTCCTAACAGAGGCTGGTGGCCGGGCTTCATCTGTAGTACGGTATCAGCATCGGGATCTGTTGTGGGCGTGCATAAGTAGGCTTGCCTCTATATCCTATCCTATCCTTGATTGATGACTATTATTCCACTGACCGTCATGTAGTAGGCTCGAGTAAACATCAATAGATTGATGACACAACTGATGTACTTGGCTTGCGAATGAAATCCGACATGATTAATTGGTGCAAATGTGATGTTGTTGACAATTAATGTACGTTGGTGGAGACACAATAATATAATGTTGGTGAACACGGGAGTGGCTGGTGATAGAGATGACGACGATACATATGGTATCTCGCCTGACTTGGTTCGCGAAGATTTTTGTTTTTTTCTTTTGGCTCCCATTCAGAACCTCCCTCTGGTCATCATTTTGGTCCTTCAGTTTCTGGAAGTGGCAAGTATGTAACTGCCTTGGTACAATGGTGCATGGCATCTCTCAGCATGTCCAGCTGCTGCAGCATAGCTTGGTTTGTGATGTGGCGTCCTGTGGCCTCGTCGATTATGACCTGTGCCTCAAGAATAATCCTTTGCAGTCTGCCCCCTTCACATCCGGCACCTTTGGTCTGCAGCTTTTTTGCTGATGAAGAAATTTATGGATCTAGAGGCCAGTTCACCCAGGACACTACAGAAATAAAAATATCCACAGGAATATGATCCAGCAGTTCTAGACGATAATAAATTTGAGCTATATGGAGCAATTGCCAAATGTCTCTGAGTTAAGTCTGTAAGGATATCAAAACGACGAACAAGAACAACTGAGACAGAGATATCACTAGTTAAGTCATAGGGGAAGTTTGGTCAAATTCAATAGTCCATATATGTGACGTTTCATGTTTGACCCTAGCAACTCCTTTTGTTTCCACATAATGAAATGCAGACCCTAGGCATGCTTTCCCATTGTCTATGTAAGTATGTAACTCCATTTAAAAGCTGTCCTGCAACATGTGGTTCTACTTCAACGAATTCCTTATTCTAGCCTGTTTTCTAGTCTCAGTTAAATTAAGGAGAGACTTGATCAAAGAGTACTTATGCTTTCACATAACGAAATGCACACCCTAGTCTTGCTTTCTCATTGCAGTACCTTTCTGTAAGGAGTTGTTGGTGCAATATGGAAAGCTGCAGTCAGCTACTTCAGAAGAAAGTTACCACGGCAACTGTAACCTTTTTTGGTCAACAAGTGCTTAAAGGTCCAAACTTGGCACGCATGTTCTTACTTCAGTATCTTTTTCTTCTGGCATTCTAAACAAGCCCTAAGCCAGCTTTCAAAGTAAATTTTATAAGCCAAATGTTAACTAGTGTATGTTGCATAAAACAATAGGCTCTGAGATACTTGAAACACTGCTTCTGTTACCAGGTAAACAACTGTGCAAACTGGGAATTAAATGTTTTAGGTGTGGACTATATATACAAAGTGTCTTCTAGCCTTCTAATATTATATTACACACTCTCCAGGAATATCAAACAAATGACTTTGCAGATGTCAACACGCTCTCCAAAATGCAATTATGACTACTATATTTTTGCTATTTAATATTGGTGAATCATAGAAAAGTTGTACTATTATGTAACTAATTTTCAGGAAAGTCACAACTGAAGGCGTTGAGCATGTAACAGCTAGCATCGGTGCATGCCTTCTCTCAACATGTACTAGCTAGACTACTGGCTATATCTCTCAACATGTACTAGACTACTGGCTATAGCTGCTGGAGCATAGCTTGATGTTTGATTTTTCATGAGTGTGATAGAATATATAAAGGAACCTGGATTAGATAGAATTTTCATGATTGTAATCCACAGTTTCCATATTATATAACTAAAAGGCCTCTTGTTGCCCAGTCTTGTAACTCTATATAATCCATTACTGAGGATCAGTGATATAGATGTTTTGTTCCACATACAAAAGATTACTTGTTCAATCATGCAAAAGGTCAATCTGGTCCAGTAGTCCATGCACGCGATGTTTGATCTTTGAGGTTCCTGTAGCCTTCACCCCATTATTCTGACTGATTTTCTCCGTCGTTGCTATCAGGAAAACAATAGGAGTTGAGAACAGATCTGGACCATACAACTGTTTGGGAGATTTAACTCCTCTGAACCCATTTATAACCCATTACATCGTCTCGTAATAGTAGTATTTCACAATGGAGACAGTCATCTCTACAATCATCGGTGAACTTGCCATTAGATCACTTTCTTTCTTGATTGATAGATACTTCAAGCCAGCACCATCCAAGGAGGACAGCATAAGGAGACTACAATGGATGCTGCTGCGGGTTCGTCTCACTGTTGAGGAGGCAGAGGGGAGGTGCATCACAAACCAAGCAATGCTTCAGCAACTCAATATCTTAAGAACAGTGATGTACAGAGGCTACTACATGCTTGACACCTTCATACAGCAAGTTCCTGAAGAAGAGGACAAAAAAGGCCATGGTGTGAGCCGCTTCTTATCCCTGTCTAAATTCAGTCCAGCTAAACGAGTTTGTTCCTCTGCAGCTAGAAAATATGGTGCAGGGAAGCTAGAAGAGATACTTCAAAGTCTAGATGCAACAATTACTGGTATGACTGAGTTCGTGATATTTCTGAGGAACTACCCGCCTATGTTTCGCCAGCCATACAGCACATATCTGTTTATGGAAAAGTGCATGTTTGGTCGACAATTGGAAATGGAACGGGTCATCACCTTCTTACTGCGTGAAGAACCTCCTCGTGGTTGCCGTTTTGGCATCCTTCCAGTTGTTGGTCCAGGAAAAGTTGGAAAGACTACACTTGTAGAGCATGTTTGCTACGATGAAAGGGTACGCGATCACTTTACCCATATCATCTTCTTATGTGGTAATGATTTCAGAGAAGACAAGCAGTTTACATTAATAGATGGAAGTAGAATCAAACAAAAACATGGTGAATCGAATGAACAAAAATTCTTGTTGTTATTGAACTAGTTGGGGATATTGATGAGAGTGCTTGGAGATGGTTACACTCTGCTTCTCAAAGTAGCATCCCAAGAGGCATATTGGTACTTCTTTAGGACACTCGTGTTTGGAAGCACAGATCCTGAAGAGCACCCAAAGCTGGCATCCATCGCAATGGCGATAATCGATGAGTACATTGACCAAGATGTATATAAGGCATTCACTGGACCTTTCATATATTTAAACAACGTTGTTAACATTCTAAAATGCAGTGTTAGTGCACAGGCTTGGCGCCAGAGTTTCCAATGCCTCAGGGAGAACTGGCAGCAACATGAACTTCTGTCTAGTGCAAGCACAAGTCATTTTGGGATGGAAAATGATAGGATATTTCTCCGGACAGAAACTAAAGCTACTGAATACTGTGTGGTTCACAACCATGGTCAGAGGATTGGGCTTGAAAATGAAGATTCCCCCAAAATAACTTTACTAGAAGTTATTTCTAAGAGTGTTCCACTGCCTCAAGGAAAATTTGAGGTACTAGTTTGGAAATCTTATTTGCCGCCATATCACAACCACAAATATAGCTGCGAGATCCTTGAGTTTGAGTCCAAGGTATCCAAGAATAAGCAGGTTCAGAAGAGGAAGATTTTAAGTTAGATTGTTATTGTCTCCTCAGCAACGACAGGGAACTGTTACTGAATTGTGGCAGATGTTAGAATCCATGGTGAATTTTCAGCAGTGCCGACTGGACGCCTTGGTCAACTCATTGCATGTTGTAGCTTATCCGCTTATTTGTAACTTTGTAAGTACCAAAGTGAGTTTGTGTTTGAGGGAGATGGTTGTGCAGTGGCTCGGAATGTAATTTGAGGTGATCAAGTGTTCTGGAACACAGGAGAGTGGCAAACGCCTGTTGTTGCTGTTACTGCTGCTCCAGTAGGTCTATTTTCTGCCGGTTCCTTAAAAATTAATACTACATACGTATGTTGCCAAAGATATACTCTTGTTACAACTTATAGCTTTGTTTATTTATCAAGTTGTGTGTGACACATTCTAATTTTTTTAAAGACTTATTGTTCATGTTAAATTGCACTAATGCAAGAAATAAAGCGCAGTGCCTGACTGGAGTTTGTTGAATATGTTCCAAATTCAGTTGCACATTATATAGGCCGACTTCTTACTAATAGTGAGGGGTGTTTGCTAGTTAGCGCTCGTGGTTTTTTCCTTTCGCATTGGAGGAGTTTTCCACATTAAATCTTGTGTCCCCGCTGTGATTGATCTCTTGTTCTTTGTCGTCGTCATTCTAACACATG
Source organism: Microstegium vimineum (assembly GCA_022036555.1). Classification (NCBI taxonomy): domain Eukaryota; kingdom Viridiplantae; phylum Streptophyta; class Magnoliopsida; order Poales; family Poaceae; genus Microstegium; species Microstegium vimineum. Next base: position 56,848,385 of record CM039120.1, read on the forward strand.
GGCCGCCGCCTGCTTGCCCTCCTCCTCTGTGCACCAATGGTCGCCATGGATGGGGAGAGAGAGAAGGCGACCATCATGTCGCACCCGCTGTACGATCGAGCGTCTCTGGAGCAGATGTCGGTTCTCAAGTCATCCTTAATGGTGGAGTCCATTATGAATGTTGACAAAGTTACCAAAATCAGCCTATGTCGGTTCTCAAATTGTACAATTTTGGTTGTCAATAGTTATGCTGCTCACTAACTATTCATGTACCAGATGCCTTGAAGGCCTAATACAATTTTGGATTTCAAGTAGTAAAATGAAACAAAAAGAAAATGAGTAACAACAACCACCAGATATAATATGAAAGAAATTGTATACATGGATCTACATGACATCACTGACCAACAAATGATGATATTAGAAGGAATTTGTCTTTTTCTTCTGGGACTTGGTTGAGATAGTTTGCTAATTATGAAAATAAAAATAACTGGAGCTGATCTCTCAGGAATGCAACATTATAATGACAATGGTGACAACAAGTAATAGACAAAGCCCAACTCCAGCAGGAACAGGGGCAGGGTCACATCACTCCTCTGTAGGCTTAGCGGCCATCTCCGTCTCATCGCTCTGGCTCCATTCGTTCTTTAGGATGCCAGCGTGAGACAGCAAAGCCCAGAGATGGGTGATGAACTCACCACCCTTGGCGAGGTGCTCCATGTGCTCCTCCACATTGTCGGATGGGGCGGCATAGAGCAAAGCCTGCACCCAGAACTCTTCCAGCACCTTCCAATGGTTGGGATTGGATTGGAGGAGCAGATTCGCCAGCTCTAAACCCTGCCAGAAGATGCAAAACCCATCATGTGATCCTCCAGATTTTTTGAACAACTCTGCTATTTTCATCCATGTTATTCCTCCATCTCTTGAACTGGACGATTCTGCATTATCTTCACTTGCTGAGCGATTGGAAAAAAAAAAACTGCTGCAGCTTCCTATCACGTTTCCTTAATCGAATCAATGCCTCGGCCCAGGCTTCGCTTGATTCTACGTCTTTACCAAGCCCAGACAAAACCTCCACCATCGTTTCTTTACCATTCCACGTTTCTGCATCTTGGCATAACTCAGACCAGATGGTCTTCATTGCCCTCAGCTTGTCATTTGCCCCTTGCATAACTAGCCTTGCTGCCTGCGCGACCTCATCATGCATGGATTTAGTGTATACCTGCTGTTCAGCAGGGAGTAGCTCCGGTGCTGAAACCACCAAGTATGCGCAATATTTGGACAGTGTGGTGGCCACGCCACTACAAGCAGGACTCATCTCCTCCTCCTCCTCATCAGAACGATTGCTCCTCCTCATCTTGTGCTCCAGTTCACAGTAACACGTTGCGACGTGCCATCTCAAGATAACCTCCACAATGTCACGGCCACGGCAGTGCTTCGTCCATTTAATAATACTGCCGTTGTTACCAGTGCTACTCTGACTCTGAGTTTGAAATGAGAAGGACGACCCTCCGGTCTTTACCTCACATTTCCGGTTTTTAAGAAACCTGACGATGGCAGCTTTCACATCTGCGTGCAACGCAACGGCATCCCCTGTCTGGACGCCCCACATCTCCTGGAACACTTGCTCAATATACTGCTGTCCAAGCATCACAGAAGTAAGGGAATATATTCGGTAAAGGCAGGCCTTGAGAGCCCTGATGAAGAAATTGTACTCCCTCGTCCTGACCGATTCAATTAGTGAATACTGCCCCAGCTTTCTCTGCCACAGGTGCCTGTCAAACCATTTGTTAATCCTACGCAGCATCGAGGCTCTACATCTCATCCAGCAGCTTGCTTCCTCATCGCTCATGATGTAATCACAAACCAGGGCGACTCTGGCCCAATTTGACGTCCAGCACCGTAACAGCTGCAACGCTTGCAGTGAAGCCAGGGTCACCAATATGAACACAGTGAACACGAGATCTGCCGTTGTGGTGCCCACAACAATGGTGCCACCACCATAGGTACGGAGCAACCTTGTCCCAGGTATGATAGCGGCTGCTCCAACAAAACATATCCCAAAGACCGAAGCACATGCCCAGATAGATGCAACTTTAGATTCATAATAGTAAAGGAATGCATTACTGGTGAAGAAGACATCGTAGAGAAAGGCCAACTCCATCTCGATCACCTTGAAGACCCTCTCATGGTCATCATCATTATTCCCTTTCTTCAGAAGCCCTTGAAACACAAAGTCACGGGTCATTTTGAGCTCTGACTCGGCACACTTCAATCCAAAGAAACGCCGTTGCAAAAGATGGGACAACGAGAGGGAGAGGCACACATCCTTCCAAGAGCGGACATACGTCCTCAATCTTCCACTGTTGCATCGCCATATCTCATCTATCGTGACTGCTGGGATGAATATATCTGTTTCCTTGCGGGGGATCCAATACACCACGTAACGGTAGCCTGTAAGGTCCTTTGGGCTATAGTAACTTGCACTTATTATCATGTTCAAGCTATCGTCGCCATGGCGCATTCTTGAGGCCTCCTTTTCCATGTGGTGTGCAATCATTCGGATTGTATTCCTCAGCTTGCTTGGCAGCACAAGCGCTAGGGACCTATGGAAGCCCTTGATGAAAGTGATGGCAGACAGCACACCAATGGCTATGTAGCCATCCTTGCTGGAGATGGATGACATGCTAATGAGCATCACATACCCGCAGTAGAGGCAAAGCTGAGATAGCATCTTGGAGAGCTGGCTCGGGTAGTCAAGACCATAAGCTGTGCTTGAGTCCACGCAGCCAAGCAGGGTAAGCATGGACACAGCCCATATGGGGTACATCTCGCTCTTCACCGATGAAGTTTGCATTAGGCCAATGCTATATGTCCCGAGGGATAGAGATAACACATTTGCAGCTAAGACTCCTTTTTGGACGATCCAGCGGTTGGACCAGCGACGCCAGGACCCAAAGCAAACAAAGATGAAGGAGAACGCAATGGCCACCAATGCCAAGGCCTCGATACGGATCACGATCCCCCTAGGGCTCTTCCACATATCTCTCAGATTCAGATGATGCAACAAAGTTGTTGATGTTGCATTTGCCCAGTGCTCATCATCTGTATTGCCAATGCTGATGTGGCCCACCTTGTAAGAAAACAATGAATTGTAGTGTATATGTCAACATACTATTTTTAGTAACCGGACGGCCACAGTTCTGCTAGATAGCAAATGACACTTATTATATTTAACAAATCAATTTTCCATTCCTGTGCATTTCATAACGCGAAAGAATACTTATCGTAAGTAGTTGTCTGTAATTTTTTTTGTTCCTCTAATATATCTTAACAAAATTCACTATATCAACACATTACTGGTTTTCTTGGTGAAAAAAACACAAAAATACCAACAACTGAAATGGGCCTTGTCGGTGTTATGACCCAGGGGGTCAAGACCACCAACTAGTAAATTTGTATATTGCGTGCTCCCTCTCCCAGACGTGATGTAAAAAGAATACAAGATTTATTCTAGTTCGGGCAAAGAAGGTCCTACGTCCAGCGGGGGAGGATGGATTGTATTATCTTGCACCAAAGTGCTCGTACAGGGGGGGTACAAGCTGGTTTACATGGGGGTGCTCAGAGTGAGCTGAGGCCTAGGACTAGCAGGGCTACCCTAGGTGGTCGGTTGATTGCTTGAGATGCTGATCAAGCGGGCAAGGAGTGGTGTTACGAGTGTGGGCAGATGTCCGATGATCTGACCCTCTGCTCGGCTTGGAGGTGAAGTTCTGTGTATCTCTGTGTCCTCCCCATTCCTCTATCCCAGCATCCCTTTTTATAGACCAAGGGGAGGGGTCCTAGACTGTAGCGGCATGGGAGGTGTGTCCATGGCGCAATGCTTGCGGTGGGACGTCGACCCCTGTAGCGGCGTGGCCTCCCCGTCCTACCGGTGTTTCGGGGCATGGCGATAGCAGACTGGACACCACCGTACAGCATGGCGCAGTACGGTTGGCCTTCTGTAGATGGGTACGAGTCCCACAGTTGACGCGGAACGGACTGGACGGGAGCCATGCCGGAGTGGTTGGAGACGATGGTCGAGCCCCCTGGTCGAGGGGGTCGAGGCCAGCGTGACCCTGTCGTATCCTTGAAGACACAGTCGAGGGTTGTCCTGTTCATGGCTCGAGGGGGTGCCTCTGGATTCCATACCTGCGATGTGGCTACAGCAGCCGCATGGTTGACGGAAGTCCCGGGCATGGGCGGTGAGTTGATGGATTTGACTGTGGTAGTGGGCGCCCATGGCGTTAGGCAGGGGCAGGTAGGCGCATTGGATCCTCTTTACCCCATACCGGGAGCAGGTGAGCTGATCGAGCCTTCTGCTCGCGGGTCGTTCGTTCGACCCCATGTCCGTCATTCGAGGGGTCAAGGCGGAGGGGTCGTTCGTTCGACCCCTGTCTGTCAATCGGGGTCGAGGGGTTGAGGTCGAGGGGGATTCGATCGACCCCTCTTCCGTCATTTGAGGGGTTAAGGCGAGGCAGAGGGGTCGTTCGTTCGACCCCTGTCGTCAGTCGAGGTAGAGGCGGGGGGGTCGTTCGTTCGACCCCTGTCCGTCAGTCGGGGTAGAAGCGGAGGGGGATCCCTCCTACTATTTTTCCAGTAATGGGCCGGCCCATGACTGGTCACTGTTGCCGGTGAGGGAGGCCTTTGCGTGATGGGCCCTTCTCCATTGACTTGAACGGCTGATCGGATCCTGCCTTAAAAATGGATGCTATGTTGAGCTTTAGATTATCACACGTTTAGGGTACCCCTTACCTTTGTACCCGACAGTAGCCCCCGAGCCTCTATGCGGATAAGAAGAATCCGTATAGGGGCTTTTGCCGATGATCTGCAGGGTTAGTAAAAGGTCTGATTCTCCGTGGGGTGCGCGCGAGCGCACCCCGCGGGGTTAGCTCTCGAGGCCCCAGAGGAGTGATTAAGAACTTCTCTGGGAGCTTTGACGTGTGTTCTATCGAGGGGAGTTAGGATTACCTAGAGTCATAGCACCCTATCGAGTGGTTGATTATGTTCGCCAGGCTATGAGTGTTTCACTTCCTTGGGAAGGCGGTGCTCGAGGGCGGCTGTCGAAACCCTTTCGAGGGCCAGCCTTCGCTCCCTCGAGCGTTAAACTGGAGTCATAGTGCCCTATCGAGGGGTCAACTCTGTCTGCCAGGCTACGAGTGTTTTCGACCCTCTTTCGTTGAGGGGTGTCGTGCGTAGTCTAGCCCTCGAGCCTCGTGTGGCTGGGCTTTCACTACCTCCTAGCGTCCTTCCCACGGATCCCTACGCTCGGATTGTGGGGCGAAGAGCATCGTACTATCCTCGTTAGGACGAGCATCGAAGTCCTCTGTGAGCTGGTAACGGGTAGAAATCCGTAACGGGTAGAAATCCAAGTGAGAACTCGTGCCCCGTTCGATAGGGGTTGATAGAAGCCCTGAGGCGTTCTCATTAAGCAAGACCGCGTGGATTACCTAGGTGCCAACTCCGTTCGATGGGAGTTGGTGGCTCGATGCTTCCCGTCGTAGGGATCCTTGGATATTCCCTGGTTATGCCTTGGATATGTCCCGGGGGACCTCGAGAGTTCGTTCTCGAGCTAGGGGCTCGCGCCACCCCCCCCCCTTGGGTCATCCCTGACTCGGGTACTCGAGGGCGGCTGTCGAACCCCGTTCGTGGGTCCAGCCTTCGCCCCCTCGAGATTTGGGGGTGGGCCGGAGTCCATAACGCTGGGTCCTCCCTGACCTTAGGTACTCAAGGGTGGCTGTCGAGCCCTGACCGAGGGCCAGCCTTCGCTCCCTCGAGATTTTGACGGACGGGTCGACGTCTGTTGCTTACCTCCGAAGATAACGCCCACTGTTGCACGTTGTCCGCCGTAGGCACGCCTTTTTAGGAGATGTTTGTTCGACTGCAACCGTAGCAGGCGTAGGGTGCGGCGTGGAGTGCGGCGCGGAGCCCGATGACGCGACGGGTGTACCCTATCCTGTGGAATACGAGGGGGCGGTAGGTGGGCGCATTAAATGCGGAGATTTTACCTGTCTTTTTGTTGGATCACCCCGTTGGGCTTCCGATTATAAATACTGGTGATGGGGAGTCGGCTCCCTCACACTTGACATTGCCTTTACTGCCTCCTTCTTCTTGACATTGCCTTCGTCGCCCACCGAGCCGGATCTCTGCGTGTGCGGGAGTAGGGAGAGGAGAGATTGGCAACGTACCTTTCACCCCCGCATCCGAGTGCATCCGTTTCCCTGCTCCCATGGCTAGCTACAGCTTGCGCGGACCTGACGCCTGGCTTCCATCATCAGCGACCGTGGGGCATTTGGGGGATTTGGTGGAGAGCGGCCTTCTCCAGCCTATCACCTCCGTGGACCGGCCGGAGTGGATAGTGCCGCCGAGGGAGGACGCTGAGCCCAACCCGCCGGAGGGTTACGTGGTCAGCTTCGAAGCTTTCCACCGGGCGGGGCTGGGATCCCCCCCCCCAACCGTCTTCTACGCGGGATCCTCCAACACTACGGCGCGGAGCTCCAACACCTCTCCCCCAACGGCATCTGTCACGCATTGGTCTTCACCGCCGTGTGCGAAGGATACCTGGGGATGGAGCCGCATTGGGAGCTGTGGCTCCACCTGTTTGAGGCGAGCCTATTCCATGCTTCGGCCGGGAGCGGTAGCCGCAGGATGGTCAGGGCAGGGTGCTGCAGCATCTCCCTCAAGAGGGCGGACTGCTGGATCCCGGCGAAGCTTACGTCGAGCCACTCAGGATGGCACTCCGGGTGGTTCTACCTGAGGAACGACGACAGTCTATTCCCCGCCTACACCGGGAGGACGATCGACTTGAGGCCCGACCACTAGAGGTACGGCGCCGAGCAGAAGAAGCAGAAGCATCTCGACCATCTGCTTGGCGCGATCGCCCGTCTGAAGAAGGCGGGGCTTACGGAGGCCATCGTGGCGTCGGCGTTTCATCAGCAGCGAGTCGTGTCGTTGATGGCTCGCCTGCTACGTCTCGACAAGATGCGCCCGGGGGTGGATCTCACGGGGTGTCGCCTCGTGGAGGACGAGCTGCCCCTTGAGAGGGTGGTCCGCCGAGTACGCACCTCCTTCGCCAGTGTGTTCGAGGTGGAGAACGTCGCCAGCGTCCCCATGATGCCAGACCAGGGGCACGTCCAGTTGGTACGACACCTCTTTCTCTGTCAATTCCCTCTTGTTTGTCTTCTTTGTCTCCTTTGCCTGCGTCCTAACCGCCTAGCGTTCCGTCAGGGGAACGTCGTCTTTCGGGAGTCGCTTCCACCGGTGAAGGAGGAGCGGCACATGGCCCAGGTGAGACGCCTTCGGGCCGAGCAGGACAAGAAGGACAAGGCCAAGAAGGATAAGGGCAAAAAGGCCCGAGAGAAGGAGGAGCGTGAACAGCGTCGGGCACGGCAGAGGCGGGCCAACCTTTCCGAGGAGGAGTCCCCCTCGGAGGAGGATGAGGACGAGGGGTCGAGCAGCGACGAGGTTGTTAAAGATCATGTCATGACGTGATGGTATCGGGTTAGGCCCTTCGCTTTTGACATGACGGGTATCGTCCTTATGCAGGAAGAGGAGCCGAAGCAGGAGGAGGAGGCCGAGCCGCAGAGAGGGATCGAGGAAGAAAGGGCAGTGCCCATGCGTCAGGGAGTGGCCGCCGGTATTGGAGGAGGAGAGAGGTCGACGTCGACGTCGACCCCAACTATCGGAATTGAGTCGCGGGACGAGCGCCCCGCGGTTCTTCAAGGTGAAGTGCCGCGGCAGACGCTTAGCCGTTCATCGCGGTCCTCGTCAAGGGGTCGGTCGAGCACACCCCGGCGCCTACTCGGTCGAGCGCACGGGCATCAGGCCCGTCGACCCAGGAGGAGACCAGGACGGTGGCGACGAAGATGTCATTGGCCCCTGCCAAGGACACGGTGCCGAGAGCAGCCTCAACCCTTGCCGCGGCCAGCGCTGGCGGGAGAAGTGGCTCCCGACGTGTCTCGCAGAAGCCCCCGAGCGGCTCAAGGTCCACTGGTCAGACCCCCGTGATTCCGCTGAGGTAAGTTGCTTCCCTGTCGATCCCGAGTATTTTTCGTTGGTTATGACTTGTGCTTACCGTCGCGTATGAGTTCCTTTTTCAGGGCAAAGCGCTCGTCGGAGGACGCGACCCCCACCCCAGCCAAGAGGCTGAAGGCGGAGGCCGCGGCCAAGATGGCCATTGGGGCCAGTCCTGCCGCCTCGTCCCCTTCGACCCTCGCCCCAGGTGCGGCGTGGGCGGCCAAGGCGCGGAAGGCGATAGGGCGCGGGCAGGCGCAGGCCGCTGCGGAGCGAACTCGAGCGGAGGAAGAGGCGGGTCGACCCGTCGCATCGGCGGGGTCCGCCGGGAGTGGCGGTCGAGGCCGTGCTCACCACCCTGTCAGAAGGGGTGCGCCAGCAGCCTCGGAAGGCGTGGAGCCGGTGTCGACGACGGCCGTGGTTGAGGGGGTTGATCCCCAAGCCGCCATGGAGATGGAGGTGGTCGACTTGACCTCCGCCGGTGATGAAGAGACGCTGGAGCGCCCGGCGCCGAAGCGGTGGCCCGAGAACCTCGCATTGTGGAAGGCACGTCAGCGGTGCGAGCGCGAGGAGAAGGCGCGTTAAGAGGAGGGAGCGATTGTCGCTGCGCCGGAGGTACCGCCGTCGGTGGAGACCCCTATCGAAGGGGCCTCGGCGCCGCTCCCCGAGCCTGCTGAGGAGGGAGGACGGGCCGAGGAGCTCGAGGCGACGCCCGCGGCGGAGACAGCGACGGCGGCAGAGATGGTGGTGGTGACGATCCACCGGTCGGAGCCGGAGGGGGCTATCGTGGCGCTGCAAGGAAGCACCGCGGCGGACATGACAATGTCCGAGGCGGCTACTCGGCCTGTCGTCGAGGTCGGGCAGCCGTCTGCTCAGGGTGCCCGCCCCCTAACTTAGTCGACGTGGAGGGAGGGGACCGTAGTGAGCCTGCGACATTGGGTGCTAACGTGTGTTTTCTTCACCGCACAGGGTTATTCTCACGGGGGGGACCTCTTCCGCCTAGAGGCGATGACCCGGAGGGGCCGGCGGCGGCCCTGCAAGATGACTCTGAGGCCAGGAGTGCCCGGCTCGAGGGGGCGACCTCCTTCCCCCACTTTTGCGGAGCGGGTGATGCTCCACGGGGGTGGCCTCGAGATGCGCCAGGGCATCATGCGGGAGGTCAAGGTGAGGATCGACCGCCGCAGCAAGTTCTGGGGGCAGGAGCCCCTCGAGCTGGCCGACCCCCAAGACCCAGGGCGCACCTTCTTTAAGTTCGATGATCAAGCCGAGCTCGGGGAGTGGGAGCACCTGGAGGAGTTCCGGGCGTGGCTTGCCCATGTGGTACGCGTATCGACGGAGGTCGCTTCCGCAGATTTGTATCGGGGGATGGAAGTAAGCCTCGTTTTCTCTCTGGTCTTGCTTGGGTCATTTTGTTGTTCTTTTCTGATGACCTTCCTTTTTATCCCTGTCAGGTGTTGAGGACAAGGTCATACGATAAGTCCCAATTCATCCTCCAGGCATAGGAGCAGTGGAGTCAGCTCCCCATCCTCCTTGCCTCGCTGGAGAAGGCGGAGGCGGAGGCAACCCGGGCGAAGGTCAAGGTGGCCACCGCGCAGGAGGGGGCCAAGGCCGCTCAGGAGGAGGCCTCCCGGGCACAGTCGAGGGCCGAGGCCGCCTTGAAGGAGGTTGTCGAGGTCGGGCAGCAGCGGGACGCTGCCCAGGAGGCCCGGCGTAAGGCTGAGGAGGAGGCCACCTCGCTGAGGGGGGAATTGGCTCGAACGGCGGAGCAGGTCCGGCAGCTCGAGGCCAACCTGGAGCAGGCGGGCACCGATCGCGCCTCCCTCGAAGAGCGGGTCTGGCAGCTCGAGTCGGATATCGACGTCGTCTCCCGTGACCGCGACGCGCTGGGTGTCGCGGAGGAGAAGGCTCGAGCCCAGATTGCCGCTCTTGGGGAGGTGGCGGCTAACTAGAAGAGGGCCCTCGATGGTACTGGCAAGATCATCGAGGACCTCCGGGCTAAAAACAGCGACCAAGCTGCAGAGCTCGTCGACGTCTGCCACCAACTTCAGAGGGCTGAGCAGGACTATGTCACCCTGGAAGCACACGCCAAAGGTGAGTTTTTTAGAGATATTATTAAACTTGCTTATTTTCGACCCTCCCCCTGCTTTTTTGGTTTTCACGGAGTCCTCTATTTGTTCTGGCAGAACTCGAAGGGGACAAGGCTCGAGCCCACGAGGATCTGACCAGTCTTCAGAACCTCCTCGGGGCGGAGACGAGCCTGAACGAGAGGCTTGGGGACGCCATCTCCTCCTTCTGCGACAGCATGGGTGTCGAGCCGGAGCTGCATGTTGCGGGAGACGTGCGTGGAGATTCCCTCTTGCGTCGGCTCTTCGCCGTGACCCGTGAAGTGACGGAGTAGGTCCGTGCTGCCCTTCACATAGGCGTGAAGCGGGCACTCGCGGTTGTCCGCTCGGGCTACAACTACGAACTCGACGTCGTCGCCAGCGGCTTCATCGTCGACCCGGAGCTGACCGATGAAGCGAACATGGCGAGATGCCATGAGCTGATCGACGCCGCAGAGGTGCCCGGTGGTGAGTTGGCGAAGCTGTTCGAGGCCGAGGTGCTTCCCCCGCCGGACGGCGATGGCGATGAGTAGTCGAGGCCTGTGAGCCAAATCTGGACAAGAAGGTCCATGTAATAGATTAGCTTTTGTGACAATATGATGTCGAGCCCCTGGGGGCTTCTTAACTTTAATGCATTTTATTCGAGATGCATCTGGATGTTTTTATTTCTCGAGCTGTCTCTATTTCTCTTTGTCTGAGTCGTTGCTTGTGTACTAAGTATTCGACGCACGCTCGTATCCCTGGAAGGGGGGGAGAGAGTGGGGGTACTATAGCCCTGAAGCGTAGGAGAGTCCCCAGCTCGACGGCCCTCGACCCTTAGGGAGTTCAAGGCGTTTTTACTTAGCCGTGAAGCGTACTCAGGGCGAAGGTGGAGAGAGAAGGCCGAGTTTCAAAAAAACGTTCAGGTTTTTAGAGGACTTAGGAGGGGGGGTACCCCCCCTGTTAGCCCCCGAGGGAGGTTTGACTTTGCCAGAGCAGAGTCGAGGCTACCTCAGAGTTATGAACGAATGTGAAATGTATTTCGAGAAAATTTTGTTCATTCATAATGCGATAAATGTACATATGTAGAAAATGTACAAGGCCTCGAGGCCTTAGGGTAAAAGCGACGTAGCTGTTCGATGTTCCATGCATTGGTGAGGATCTCGCCCTTGTCGTTCTTCAGCTTGTAAGTCCCTGACTTTAGCACCTCTGCCACGATGAAGGGTCCTTCCCAAGGTGGCGTCAGCTTGTGACGCCCCTTGTTGCTTTGTCGATGGCGCAACACGAGGTCGCCGACTTCGAGCTCCCTTTTGCGTATGTGTCTGTCGTGGTAGCGCCGTAGCGACTGCTAGTACCTTGCTGACTTGAAGAGGGCCGTGTCCCGGGCTTCCTCGAGCTGGTCGAGGGAGTCCTCTCGGGCTGCTGCGTTGGCTTGCTCGTTGTAGGCCTTTAATCGAGGGGACCCATACTCGAGGTCAGTGGGGAGGACGGCCTCGGACCCATAGACCAAGAAGAACGGGGAGAACCCTGTAGCTTGACTTGGCGTCGTTCTGAGACTCCATAGGATAGAGGGTAGCTCATCGACCCATCTCTTGTGTGTTTGTTTAGCCAGTCGAAGATCCTTGGCTTGAGTCCCTGCAAAACCATGCCATTGGCGCACTCGACCTGACCGTTAGTTCGAGGGTGGGCGACTGCGGACCAGTTCACCTTGATGTTGTGGTGGTCACAGAAGTCCAGGAACTTTTGGCTAGTGAACTGCGAGCCATTGTCGGTGATGATGACATTGGGGACCCCGAAGCGGTGGACGATGTCGGTGAAGAACAACACAGCTTGTCGAGATTGAATGTTGGCGATGGGTCGAGCCTCAATCCATTTCGAGAACTTGTCTATCGCCACGAGGAGGTGGGTGTGGCCACCTTTTGTTTTCTTCAGGGGGGAGACCATGTCAAGCCCCCATACTGTGAATGGCCAAGTTATGGGTATCATCTGAAGAGCTTGGGCGGGTAGGTGGGTCTGCCTGGCATAGAATTGGCATCCCTTGAAAGATCGAACGAGTTTGGTAGCATCAGCAACGGCTCTCGGCCAGTAGAAGCCTTGTCGAAAAGCCCTTCCTACCATCGTTCTTGGCGCCGCATGGTGGCCGCAAGCCCCCGAGTGTAGGTCCTTCAGTAGTGCCCTCCCCTCCTCGAGGGTGAGGCAACGTTGAAGTACACCGGTAGGGCTGCGTCGATACAGCTCGCGGCCATCCCCAAGACGTAGGTTTTGGCGTGTCGGGCTATGCGTCGGGCTTCGGTGCGGTCCTCTGGGAGCTCACCCCGTATCAGATACTCGAGGTAGGGTGTGCGCCAGTCCGTCGAGGGGGTTGGTGTTGCGGTTGTCTCGTCGATCTCCATGACCTCTCCTCCGTTCGAGGGAGGATCGGTCGAGGAGGAAGGGTCGATCCCTTGCTCGAGGGCGGGAGCCCCCGAGCCTAGGTCAACGGACGGCTTGTGAAGGTCCCTCGAGAAGATGTCGGGAGGGACTATACCTCGAGTGGATGCGGTTTTGGCTAGCTCGTCAGCCGCTTCGTTGTACCGGCGGGCGACGTGGTTGAGCTCGAGGCCGTAGAATTTGTCCTCGAGCTTTCGAACCTCCTTGCAGTAGGCTTCCATCTTGGGGTCATGGCAGCTCGAGGCCTTCATCACCTGGTCGATCACAAGCTGCGAGTCCCCTCGAACGTCGAGGCGTCGAACCCTGAGCTCGATGGCGATGCGCAGACCGTTGATGAGGGCCTCATACTCGGCTACGTTGTTGGAGGCGGGGAAGTGGAGACGGATGACGTAGCGCATGTGGACCCCTAAGGGTGATATGAAAAGCAATCCGGCGCCTGCCCCCATCTTCATCAACGATCCATCGAAGTACATAGTCCAGAGGTCGGTCTGAAATTGCCCAGGGGTAGTTGAGTATCGGTCCATTCTGCAATGAAGTCTGCCAATACCTGAGACTTGATGGCCTTCCGAGGGGTGTAGGAGAGAGTTTCCCCCATGAGCTCTACCAACCACTTTGCGATTCTCCCAGACGCCTCCCGGTTCTGGATTATCTCCCCGAGGGGGAAAGACGAGACCACAGTAACTGGGTGGCCTAGGAAATAGTGTTGGAGCTTGCGCCAAGTAAGGACGATGGCATACAACAGCTTCTGAATGTGGGGGTATCTCATTTTGGTTTCTGAGAGCACCTCGCTTATGAAGTAGACGGGCCTCTGTACCAGCAGGGTGTGTCCCTCTTCTGCCCTCTCGACTACTATGGCAGCGCTGACTACCTGGGTAGTTGCTGCAACATAGAGCAAGAGGTGCTCGGCTGGGCTTGGGGGCACCAAGATAGGTGGCGAGGTGAGTAAGGCTTTGAGTTTGGAGAGCGACTCCTCGGCCTCGACGGTCCATGTGAAGTGTTATGTTTTCTTTAGGAGGCGGTAAAGGGGTAGTGCCTTCTCTCCAAGCCGTGAGATGAACCGGCTGAGGGCGGCGAGGCAACCCGTGACCCTTTGTACGCCCTTAAGGTCGTTGATCGGGCCCATCCTAGTGATTATAGTTACCTTCTCAGGGTTGGCCTCGATCCCGCGTTGGGAAACTATGTACCCTAGGAGCATGCCTCGAGGGACCCCGAAGACACACTTCTCTGGGTTTAGCTTTATGTGGTTTGCCCTGAGGCACCCAAACGTGATTTCAAGGTCCCCGACCAGGTTCCCGACTATTTTGGATTTGACCACGATGTCATCGACGTAGCCCTCGACGGTCAGCCCTATGTGTTTTCCAAAGACATGGAGCATGCATCGTTGATATGTGGCCCCGGCGTTTCGCAAACCGAAGGGCATAGTGAGGTAGCAAAACATGCCAAAGGGGGTGATGAAAGAAGTCCCGAGCTGATCAGACTCCTTCATCTTTATTTGGTGATAGCCAGAATACGCATCAAGAAAGCAGAGAGTTTCACATCCCGCAGTGGAATCTACTATTTGATCAATACGTGGTAATGGAAAAGGAACCTTAGGACATGCTTTATTTAAACTAGTGTAGTCTATGCACATTCTATCCTTTCCATTCTTTTTCTTGACAAGTATAGGATTTGCTAACCACTTGGGATGATGTACCTCCTTGATGAATCCGGCCTTCAAAAGCTTATCGACCTCCTCCCCGATGATTTTGCGCTTCTCCTCGTTGAAGCGGCGCAGCCATTGCTTCACCGGTTTGGATCCGGCCTGGATGTCCAAGGAGTGCTCGGAGACATCCCTCGGAATGCCCGACATATCCGAGGGACTCCATGCAAACACGTCAGCATTCGCGCGGAGAAAGTCGACGAGCACGGCTTCCTATTTGGGCTCGAGGGTAGCGCTGATCGTTAGCGCCTTGCCATCCGCGTGGTTGGGGTCGAGCGGGATGGTCTTGGTGTCCTCCGCAGGCTTGAAGTTGCCGGCGTGCCGCTTGGGGTCGGGGATCTCCTTGGAGAAGTCGTCGAGGGCCGCGAGGATGGCTGACTCCTCGACCGCCTCGGCGTTTTCCACGCACTCGACATCACAGTCGTAAGCGTGCTCGTAGGAGGTGTCGACGGTGATGACTCCCTCGGGCCCTGGCATCTTTAGCTTGAGGTAGGTGTAGTTCGGGATCGCCATGAATTTGGCGTACCCTGGTCGACCGATGATGGCGTGGTAGATGCCATAGAACGCAACCACCTCGAAGGTCAGATCTTCCTTCCGGAAGTTTGAGGGGGTACCGAAGCAGACGGGTAGCTTGACATGGCCAATCGGGAGTGCCTTCTTCCCTCGAACGATCCCGTGGAATCCCCCCGCGCTGGGCAGGAGCATGGTCCTTGGGATCCCCAGGAGGTCGAGGGTCTCGGCGTAGATGATGTTGAGGCTGCTTCCCCATCCATAAGTACCTTGGTGAGGCGGGTGTTGAGTATGATCGGGCCAACGACGAGTGGGTAGACCCCTGCACTGGGGACGTGCTCGGGGTGGTCGTTCTGGTCGAAGGTGATCGGCGTGTGGGACCAGTCGAGGTATCGAGGAGCCTGGGCTCGAACGGAGAAGACCTCTCGACGCTCCCTCTTGCGCTGACGCGCACTGAGTCAAGTCGAGGGTCCCCCGTAGATCATGTAGCAGTCATGAATCTCGGGGAAGCCCCCGTTCTTGCCATCGCCCCTGTCTTGTGGATCCTCCTTCTTGTCGTCTTTCTTGAGGCCAAGAGAGTCGAAGTATTTCTTGAGCATGCGACAGTCCTCGAGGCTGTGGTTGGTCGGTCCCTTGTGATAGGGGCAGGGCTCTTTCCGCATCTTGTCAAAGACGCCCCCCTCGAGAGGGGGACCTCGAGGCTTCTTCTTGTCTGTCGCAGCGACAAGATCGTCGGGCTCGACGTTGTGTCGACCCGGTTGTGTTGACACAAAAAGCGTCAAGATCTGTGAACACCTCGGGCTTATACCCGAATTTGATATCCAAAGGTGTGCCAGTCGATTTGACCAGTTAATCGACAATGACGATAACTAGAACAAGATCTAAACAAGACAACGGCGATACACCCGGATGTCAAGATTCAGACTTGATCAGCATAACTAGAGCAGAGCTGAACGAGACAACAGCGATGCGCCTGGATGTCAAATCTTAGATTACTCCCACGCGGAACTTGTAAGAATTGACGGAGATCAATGAGATGCAGCCGGTCAAAACTCGAAGAACTCGTAGATAAACTAATTCTAATGCAATAAAAGGGTAAATTGTTGGAAAGTAAATAAGAGTAATTGATTTGTTTGATGTATGATTCATTCTTTTTCTCACGACCCCTAGGTACATATTTATACTCCGGCAATAGGAGTTGTAAATAGACACGACTCGCACCTTTCCAAAACAAACTCCTATTTTAAAGGAAATAACTGACTCACGCAAGAGTCAGACCCAAATAACAATACTATTTTCCTAAACAGACACCTCTATTTTTAAGGAAACAAACGACTCGTGCAAGAATCAGACTCAAACTTCTATAACAATACTAGTATGAGATCACCAGTTCCCTTATGTCTTCTCTTCGATGAAACTTTCCATCGGTAGACTCTTCAATCCGCAACTTCCTTCTATTTCCATCGGCAATCCCCTGCTGACGTCAACCGCCACGTTACCCTGTGCCCATCGGCATCGTCACCTTGTGCCCATCGACATCATCTCCTTATCGGTAATACCTTCCAATCGGCAACCTTTTAGCTCCACTGGTAACTTGTCTTCAGCAATTAACTCCTAGCGGCAAGAATTGTCCAGCTTTCATCGACAACAAACTTATCCCTTTCGCAGCATTCATTCTCATCGGTAAATTTAACCGACGACCTTCCGATGCCGATAGAAAACAGCTACCGATCAATGCAAGTCTTAGCTCATTTCACACATGCTGAAAAACGGTGTCAACACATGCCCCCCAATTTCGGAGTGTAAAATATTTTACGCGCTGAAGTTTTCTCTACTGTAACCTTTCCCTCCAAGATACTTGCACAACCTCCTCGATTATCGCGCGAAAACCCGCAATTTATTAACAAAAGTCCGCGACTGCAACGCGAACAGTTGCAAGCCCAATCATATCTCCTCGATTGTCGCGCATATTTACTGCATACCCTTCCATATTCATGTTCAGTGCGAAGAAAACTCCAAAAATACTCCTGACCAGGCCTATAAAAATTACCACCATCCAATCTGTTTTTACCCTGAGCCCGCATTCACCTTCATTTGCCCTCATCTTCAACCTCGACGGCGGCATCGAAGAACACCTTCGGCAACCCAAGCAACGGCATCTCCCTCGAGCAGAGCACGAACAGCTTCAATGGCGATCAACTTCAAAGTTCCCAAAGTAAATCTGCTCCCTTTTCGCTCCATCTTCTGCAAATTTCTTTTCCGTATCAACTCCGTAATCCTTTTCCTTCCCCTTTTTTCTTTGATTTTCTCCGAAACCTAGGAACTGTACAACAAAGTAGTAATCCCCATTGAGCAATCCAACTTCAAATGCCTGGGCCCAATGGGAAACACTGATCCCACCAGTCTGATCAACGCAGAGACCAACCGCATCCCCTTCAGATCCGAGTGCTTTAGTCTAGGGTTATGGAAAGATGCTTTCCGTTCATGGCCCAAACCTACCAAGGGGTGGAAGAACTGGTATCTCAGAGTAATCAGAACACAGCAAGCGTACTGGTCAGAGCGCAATTTAGATCAGTGCATTAGGCTCTCTATTGCCGATATGGCAAAGAATGAGAATATGATAATGGCAGCTTCTTATTTCTGGTTGGATACAATGAATGCCTTCTTATTCAAACACAGCCCAGCTACTCTCACCCTTGCCGATGTGCATATGCTTACCGGCCTCGATGTCTCTTCTGCCAATCCCTCCACCCTTTTTGGTAGGAAAGCCGAGTATAAAGTAAATACACGCAATATCGGCGGTTGGACTGGATACATCCGAGAGAACCAAAAGACTGGATCAGTATGTCAGAGGGAGCACGCCATCTTCTTGAACATGTGGTTAGAAAAGTTTATCTTCTATGGTAGAACAGTCGGACCTACCACCATGTACCTTACCGCAGCAGAACTTCTGGCCGATGGAACAAGATTTCCTCTCGGCCGATACCTCCTTGGATCGGTATACCATCTCCTTCACCAAGTGTCCAGGAAGTTATTGCTAGGCGAGCCCATCGGCAACCTCGGGGGTCCTTGGTGGTTCATAAACATGTGGTTAAATGCACACATGTACAAGGTCCTCCAATTTGACTTGTTCAATCAGCAATTCCCAAGGGATATATCAGAGAACTACGAATTTGATGATGACGAATTGGCAACCCATCCCCACTCAATTTTGGGGAAGCCATTATAGTGCTACCAGGAACCGATGCCAATGCAGATCAATTCGGCAGGTTCTTTCAAAAGCTTTACAACGGAATCTCTGTTGCAGAACGGCTTTGGTGGCCTTATGTTGACGATAACAACCAATTCCCCTGCTATTCAACCTTACCGATTGGAACGTACCTCAGAATGAAATAATCATGAAGGCCAGTATTGTTCCCCGAGCTATTCCAGTCAATATTTTTGGAACTGGGAAGAATGCTCCTGCGTCTTATGAGTTTTATTATCCATCGGTAGCAGCAAGACAGCTGGCATTCGGTCAATTACCGATCAAACTCAGCTATGCCAACGTGATAAAGCCAAGAGAAATTATCTCTGGTGCCATGGATTGGAACAAGATCGTCAATCTTTCTCCTCATGCCAATACATCAAACATCGACCTATCCTCCTGGGCACCAACATCTTTTATCACAGAGTCATACAAATCTTGGTGGCAAGAATGGAGAAGCCAACTGTTCGCTAAGTCATCACACTACTATCGGCATTTGATCGACGCCGATCACATCATCCCCGATGATGTAGTAAGTTCTTCATTCGAATGCATTTCTTATTATTCACTTCTACCATCGGCATCTGACCCTCTTTTACTTAACAGGTTGATGATCCAATCCCCGAATGAGCAAGAGTGGCAAGCCCTTCCATCTTCGAATGATGAACCCCATATCAGTCATCGGCAACAAGGCTCCTACATTGGCTGCCTTCACACCTCAAAGGGTACCTAAGGTTACCCTCAAGCCTAAACCGATACCTGCGAAGACCATCGCTACTCCATCGGCTGCTGCTGCCATCTTGGCGCGAGCTTTTGCAGTAAGTATTTATTTCACTCATACCGATTACAAACTCTCATCGGCAAACATTTACTTTATTTAACTTGCACCAAATATCTTTTTACAGGCAACAAGGTCATCGGCAGCTGCTCCGAATGTGCAAATTCCTCCAACTCATGTTGTCGATACCCCCCAGGCTTCACAACCGAAATGGGGTAGTTCACCAACTGCTGCCCCGAAGAAGAAACGCCTGAGGCGAGCTACTCCAGCTGCATCACCAACTCCCGTTGACACACCAATAGTAGAACCACCATCGGCATCTGTTCCTGAACATCCAGTGGACGAAACTCCAATCCAGGAAACAATGTCACCGCCGCAGGAACCAATCACCACAACAGAAGTAGCACCAGCAACAACATCACCAGCACCAACCGTTCCTCCTACGGAGGCGAGCTCATCGGCAACTATTGCCGATCTTCAAGATGATGCTATGCCAGCTGCTTTCCCAAGCCCCAGGAAAGAAATCCGTTTCAAGATGGTAAGCCGACTATCATAAAACTTGCAAGATAAACTTATGATCGGCAAACTCTAACTTTCTTCTTTTTAGGCCCAAGACTCTCCAAACAGTCTATTCTCCTTCGCCGTCGACCTCCCAGAAGATGGTGAAGAAGAGACTTCTACTCAAGCTTCAATCACGGTATCGGCAGAATTGAAGGCCAAACTTGAAGCATTGTTCCTTTTACTGCACAAGATACTTCGCAATTAATCCAAGATTCTAGCGCATCAAAAACAGCCTTCAAGGAGATCCATGACCAACTGCCTGCCGATATTGAAGAAACACTCTTCCAAGCGGCATTCCTTGAGAGTCGGCAACTTCAATATCAACAGGCCTCTCATCGTATTGCCGATAGAACTGTCCAATCAAAGCTCGAAGAGGAAATGCTCCAATTCAAACAAGTTGCCGATGAGAAGCACAAAGGCATCGGCCATTTAGAAGCTTCCGGCACTATTTTTGAACAAGAAACCGTCCTCTTATCGGCAAGGAGGGAAGAGTTGCTGGCTGAACTGAAGAAGGTTGATGAAGCGCTAGACGCGGTCGATCAGAAGAAAGCTCAACTGCCCGATGCTATTAAAGCTTTGCAACAAGAAAGAGATGCAAATGCTCGACAAGCTATCCTGCTGAAGAGAAAAATCAAGCCAGTCGAAGGGTCTGCCGATGACGACAACAGAGAGATAGAAGAAGCAAATCAGATTCGCCTGTGTGCGATAACATCCATTCAATCCTTGTTTTAATCCATTGTAATCTATTGTATCGGCAAGCGTAACACTGATACTTGATTTTGCTTGTAATATATCGTCAGTACGTTTTTACCGATGTTTTATATAGCACTTTCTTCCATCGGTATTCCAACGGGTATTCTATGCATCTACCCAAATACTAGGGTAATATTTCTTCAAGTATTTACCGTTGATTGCTCTAGAGAACGCAACCCCTTCGAGAGTTTCCAAAATATAGGCATTGCCAGGAATAGACTGATTTATCTGAAACGGACCCTCCCAATTAGGAGACCACTTCCCAAATTTAGAACTCTTAGTCTCAATCGGTAAAATCAATTTCCACACCAGATCACCATCGGCAAATTCTTTCACCTTCACCTTCTTGTCATACCATCTGGCAACCCTTTTCTTATTCTCTTCAATGTTGATCAGAGCCCTCAACCGATGACTTGCTAAGTCTTCTAACTCATCCTTCATAAGAGTATCATACTCATCGGCTATCAATTGATCTTGAGAAAACAATCGCCTAGAACCAGTTTTAATTTCCCAAGGCAGGACAGCATCGTGTCCATAGACCAACTGATACGGCGAAACTTTGGTTGCACCATGACACGCCATCCGATACGACCATAGGGCTTCATTTAACACTATACCAGCAGCCTGACCGTTAGCTTGGGCATAATAAGGAGAAGAATTCAATACATTAAACCCCATACCAGCAGCAAACTCATCAAACTCTCCCGATGTGAACATGGTTCCTTGATCGGTGGTAATAGTTTGAGGAATACCAAATCGGTAAACAATATGCTCTTTTACAAAATCTATCATGTTTGCCGATGTATAAACTTATGCCCTTTGCTCAATGGCGGATAAACCTGACCGATGAGATCAATAGCCCAACCTCTAAATGGCCAAGGCTTGATTATAGGATTCATCGCCGACGCAGGCGCCCTCTGGACATTACCAAACTTCTGACAATCTTGGCATCCCTTAAAATAGCTGAAGCAATCTTCAAGAATTGTCGGCCAATAATATCCATTCCGTCTAATCATCCATTTCATCTTGAATGCCGATTGATGCACTCCACACACACCCTCATGGATCTCGCACATCAATTCTTTTGATTCCTCTTTACCGAGGCATTTGAGCAAAACTCCATCAATTGTCCGATAATACAATTCATCATCAAGGAGCACATACTTAGTAGCCTGAAACCTTAGACGCCTTTCAACCTTCCTAGACGGATCTCTTAAGTAATCAACGATTTCTTTTCTCCAGTCATCGGCAACCATCACCAATGTCATGACTCCTTGAATCAGCTGATATCCTGAAGCATTCTGTGCTAACCGATTAGCCTCTTCATTATGCAACCTGGGAATATGCTCAAGGCGATATTCTTTGAATTCTTTTAATAACCATAAACATCTCTCATGGTGTGCAATCAACACTTCACTTCGGCATTCATATATCCCAGTCAATTGATTGATCACCAACATAGAGTCGTCAAAGATTTCAACGGCATCGGCACGCACTTCCCTAAGTAATTCCAACCCTTTTATTAAAGCCTGATACTCAGCCTGATTGTTTGTTGATGTAGCAACAATTGGCAACGAAATTTCATACTTCCGTCCTCGGGGTGAAATCAAGAGAACACCGATACCTGCCCCTTCTTTGCATGTAGACCCATCAAAGAACAAAGTCCAAGGAGAATTCTCTACAGAGCTTACCACATTGCAATGCTGAGTAACAAAATCGGCCATCACCTGACCCTTAACAGCCTTAGTCGATTCATATCTTAGATCAAATTCTGAAAGTGCTAGAATCCATTTGCCGATTCTCCCATTTAATATTGGCATCGACAGCATATACTTAACCACATCATCTTTGCAGATAACAGTACATTCGGCCGACAACAAATAATGCCTTAATTTTACGCAAGAGAAATATAAACATAAACATAATCTTTCTATGGCCTAATACCTTGTTTCAGCATCTACCAGCCTTCTGCTCAAATAATAAATCACACGTTCTTTCCCTTCAAATTCTTGATTAAGGCTGACCCGATAACACTGTCATCAACAGAGAAATACAACCTGAAAGGCTTCCCGTGCTGAGGTGGAACCAAGACTGGAGGGTTTACCAAATATCTCTTGATCTCCTCCAAGGCTAACTGTTGTTCCTCTTTCCATGTAAACTCCTGATCGGCTTTCAGCTTTAACAATGGACTAAAGATTTAATCTTACCAGATAAGTTGGATATAAATCTTCTAATGAAGTTAATCTTGCCGATCAAAGATTGCAGCTCAGTCTTGTTTGTAGGAGCAACTACTTTGTTAATCGCATCAATAGATTTCTTCCGATCCCGATGCCTCTCTGATGCACCATAAAACCCAGAAACTGACCTGCCGATACACCAAAAGCACACTCATTAGGATTCATCTTCAACCCATGTTCCCTTGTGCATTCCAGGATTTTTCGCAAATCGGCAAGATTCTTTTCAAAATTTCCAGATTTGACTACCACATCATCAATATAGATTTCGACTATCGTGTTGATGTACTTATGAAAGATAAAATTAATTGCTCTTTGATAAGTAGCATCGGCGTTTTTCAAGCCAAAAGTCATTATGACCCACTCAAACAAACCAACATGACCTGGACATCTAAAAGCAGTCTTGGATATGTCTTCTTCAGCCATGAATATCTGATTATATCCAGCATTACCATCCATGAAGCTAATGATTTGATGTCCAGCAGCAGCATCAACCAGCAGATCGGCAACAGGCATCGGATAACCATCCATCGGCGTAGCCTTATTGAGATTCCTGAAATCAATGCACACACGTAGTTTTCCATTTTTCTTATACACAGGAACCACATTAGAAATCCATTCGGCATACCGGCATTGCCGAATAAATCCAGCTTCAATTAACTTTGTAATTTCAGCTTTAATGTCGGGTAGAATAGTAGGGTTGCATCGGCGCGCAGATTACCGATGTGGTTGGAAACCAGACTTAATAGGCAACTGATGTTCGACTATTGATCGGTCTAAACTAGGCATCTCTGTATAATCCCAAGCAAAACAATCTTTATATTCTTTTAACAAATTAGTCAACTGTTGTTTACATTGGGAATCTAACTTAGCACTAATGAAAGTTGGTCTAGGTTTACTGCCATCGCCGATATCTATTTCTAGTAAATCATCGGCGGATGTGAACCTCTGTCCCAGTTTTCCATCATCAGCGAACCGATCCATTAAAACTCTTCTTCAGGACCGACTACTTGGATCGGTGTAATGTGGTAATCAGCAACTTTGAGGAATTCTGTGTCCCAAGCTTCACCTGATATGCATCTGGTTTGCTCATAAGTTTCCGATTCTGCCGATGCAATAATCGTCGGGGTCTCACTCCGGACGACTTCAATTTTGTCTCCGACCCACTGCACAAGGTTTTGGTGCATTGTAAAAGGAATGCAGCAATTAGCATGGATCCAATCCCTTCCTAGGAGCAAGTTGTAGGTACCTTTGCCACTGATCACGAAAAATGTTGTCGGCAAAGTTTTACTGCCGATGGTTAATTCAACACATACGGCTCCCATAGCTGGCGACACATTGCCTTCAAAATCTTTAAGCTTCATGTCCGTCTTGACTAAGTCTTGGTCGCCTTTCCCAAGCTTCCTAAACATGACGTACGGCATTATGTTGATCTACGCTCCACCATCCACCAACATCTTTGTTACAGGCTGCCCATCTACCTTGCCTTTAACGAACAGAGCCCTTAGGTGCTGCCTTTCACCATCGGCAGGCTTCTCAAAGACAGCTGCCATCGGATCCAACACCAATTGCGCCATTTCAGCAGCCTCTTCTTCGTCGCTGACAGGTGACATGAACTCCATCGGCAACACGACAACCATATTGATTTCTGCCGATGGATCCCTATCCTTGCGCTTTGGCCTCCACTGCTTTTCCCTTGAATGATTTTCATTGTCATACAAGTCATTTCGGTGTTCGCGCTGAATTCTTCTTTTCTGAGTCTTCGTCAAACCCTTCGGACACCATTGAGGAAGCTTAGTTTTCCAAACAGGCTGGTGTTGCCTTCCATTGCTTGTGTCGGCATTATCCCTTATGTTCAGATCTCTGGAGAATATTTCTTCATCGGGCACTCTTGCATTGGCCATCTCCTTAAGCTCCCCTTGATTAACACGCCTGCCAAGCCTGTTATGCGCGCTGAGCCTGCCCCCCAGTCGGTCATGTGCCGATTTCTTTTCCCTGAGCGGCCTAGCATACCTGGATGTCCGATCATCAAAGCGAGGCTTCTTTTCCGACCGATCGGTAGGGTAGTATCCATTGCATTCAGGACAATTATCGGCAGTAGGTAGCTTGATGCCTTCTTCCCAGCAATGAACGAAGAAGGGACACTTCCAGTGGTCCTTATGCGAAGCCACTCTTGGTGCTTTTCCTCTTCCTGCCGATACCTCTTCTCCTGCGATTGCCAATAATCTTGCCGTGGCCGCCTATGCGTGATCACGATGCCATGAGACCTCCCGGCGCCACTGGTATCATTGGCAACTTCCTTGCCCTTTCTGTCATCGGCAAATTTTTTCACATCACGTTCAGTTACTTGATGATCAGGATCTACCAATGCATTCTTCCTGGCAGCTTCCGATGTTAGCACTTTAGTCTTTCCATCAGTTTCCACCATATTATTTGGAAACGAATGCTGATCGATCTTCATCGGTTTCTAGACTTTAGACTTTTCAAATTTAATTCGTCCAGATTCAATTTCTGACTACAACTGCTGCCTAAACACTTTGCAGTTATTGGTACTGTGCGAAGTTGCATTCTGCCACTTGCAATACCTGATCCTTTTGAGTTCTTCGGCCGATGGAATTACTTGGTTAGGCGCCAACTTGATCCGCCCCTCTTGAAGTAACAAGTCAAACATCCTATCGGCCTTGGTGATATCGAAGGTGAACTTTTCAGCTTCTTTCTAGCCAAACGAACAAGACACAGATTTCTTGTCCTTCACCCATTCGGCAGCGCTGATGTTTAGCTCATCATCGGAATCCTCTTCTTGCTCAATGAAGGTCACCTTCTTATTCCAAGTCTTTCTGGGCTCAAAAGTCTTGACGTCTTGATTGGCAATTCTCTGCACAAGGTGGCTTAGACTTTCAAACTCTTGAGACGCATACTTATCTTTGATGTGCGGCAGCAATCCTTGGAAGGCCAAATCTGCCAATTGCCAATCATCAAGCACCAAGCTGTAGCACTTGTTCTTCATGTCTCGCAGCCTCTGAACAAAGCTCTCTACCGATTCTTCATTACGCTGTTTCAACTTGACCAAATCGGTAAGCTTCTTTTCATGTACGCCCGCGAAGAAATACTTGTGAAATTGTTTTTCTAGATCGGCCCAAGTAATCACAGAGTTCGGAGGCAATGAAATAAACCATGTGAATGCCGATCCAGACAATGACGATGAGAACAATCTCACCCTCAGTTCTTCTCTGCTGGCAGCTTCTCCACACTGGATAATGAAACGGTTGATGTGCTCCATTGTTGACGTGTCATCTTGGCCAGAGAATTTGGTAAAATCAGGCACATTGTACCGATTCGGGAGAGGAATTAAGTCATATGCCGGAGGATATGGCGTCCGATAAGAGTATGTATTAACCTTGGGTTTAATGCCGAATTGTTCTTTCATCAGTTCGGCAATCTTATCGGTCCAATATGCATCCTGATCTTGCCAACTCATTGGCTGATTGTTGACTGGTGGAGCCGGCTGATGCGCCCCTTCAGGTCTTGGTGGAAGATGATTCGGAGTAATTGGCATGGGCGCAGCACCAGTCAACTGGACGTTATGCATCAGTTGACTTACCAATGGATAACTTTGCACATTCACTGGATTATGTTGTGTTATCATATTCATCGGTTGTTGTACCGATGCTCCACTCTAAATGTTTGGACTTCCATACTGATACATTAGTACGCCAGGCTGTTGAACCGGCGGCTGACTAGTCCATCCAGGATTATAAATCATCGGCATGTGACTTACCGATGGTTGATTGCTAACTGGCGTCTGCTGCTCTTGCACCGTGGAGTAATCAACAAATTGGTTACCTTGATGTGCTAGTACTCCGGCTTGAGGATTTACCACCATAGGTTGACTTCCAGTTGCTATACTGTGTTGCATCGGCATAGAGCTTGTCGATGGTGGCATCAGAGATACTTTAGGAATCACCACCTAGAGATCTTCTAATGGCATTTGCACAGTTGGGGAAGACGTGGAGTAATGCATCATAGGGATCATCGGTTGTGGTTGCATTGCCGATGGCATGGAGCCCTTCCAAGCCGAACTGTCTCCCTACATCAAATTGGAACCGACAGATGGATTTGAAGGCATACCGTATCCCCACTAGTTGGCAGGAGTTGGATGATTCTGGATAGTAGGTCCCGACATCGTCGACGCCACTGGATCTTCACTAAGCTTGGTAACGCTTTCAGGACTTGGCCTTGGCGGTGTAGCCACATCGGCAGACGGATCCACAGGAGTAGAAGACGTCATTAGAGCTGCCAATGGGTTTATAGATGCCGATCCAGGTTGATGATACGCTGGACCAATATACTAGGGTGTATGCCCTTCTTTGAAAGATTGCATAACAGCATTGTAGACAGTATTGGACAGCACATTGGAGTGGCTAATTAATGCTTGATTTAAGGCAGAATTAACCATCTCTTGCAACTTACCAGGATTGGCATCAAACGTGACCTGTCATGGCAACGGCGGATCTTGCTTCTGGATGGCTTCGCCGCTCCTGCTTAGGCTGAAGGACTTCAGATACAATTGTTTGTACTCCTCCATAACCCGCTCCATAGCCAGCTTTTGATCATCTTTCAGATCGGCCTCGGAGACTTCAATGACGTTCCTCTGATTGACGTCAGTATGATCACCCATGATAGATGTATAATTGGTCCCACCGGGTGTGCCAAAAGAGGTGTTGACACAAAAAGCGTCAGGATCTGCGAACACCTCGGGCTTATACCCGAATTCGATATCCAAAGGTGTGCCAGTCGATTTGACCAGTTAATCGACAAGGACGATAACTAGAACAAGATCTAAACAAGACAACGGCGATACGCCCGGATGTCAAGATTCAGACTTGATCAGGATAACTAGAGCAGAGCTAAACAAGACAACAGCGATGCGCCCGGATGTCAAAGCTCAGATTACTCCACGCGGAACTTGTAAGAATTGACGGAGATCAATGAGATGCAGCCCGTCAAAACTCGAAGAACTCGTAGATAAACTAATTCTAATGCAATAAAAGGGTAAATTGCTGGAAAGTAAATAAGAGTAATTGATTTGTTTGATGTATGATTCATTCTTTTTCTCACGACCCCTACGTACATATTTATACTCCGGCAATAGGAGTTGTAAACAGACACGACTCGCACCTTTCCAAAACAAACTCCTATTTTAAAGGAAATAACTGACTCACGCTGGAGTCGGACCCAAATAACAATACTATTTTCCTAAACAGACACCTCTATTTTTAAGGAAACAAACGACTCATGTAAGAATCGGACTCAAACTTCTATAACAATACTGGTATGAGATCACCAGTTCCCTTATGTCTTCTCTTCGATGAAACTTTCCATCGGCAGACTCTTCAATCCGCAACTTCCTTCTATTGCCATCGGCAATCCCCTGCTGACGTCAACCGCCACGTTACCCTGTGCCCATCGGCATCGTCACCTTGTGCCCATCGGCATCATCTCCTTATCGGTAATACCTTCCATTCGGCAACCTTTCAGCTACACTAGTAACTTGTCTTCACCAATTAACTCCTATCGGCAAGAATTGTCCAGCTTTCATCGGCAACAAACTTATCCCTTTCGCAGCATTCATTCTCATCGGTAAATTTAACCTATGACCTTCCGATGCCGATAGAAAACAGCTACCGATCAATGCAAGTCTTAGCTCATTTGACACATGCCGAAAAACGGTGTCAACACATGCCTCTGGATTCCGTACCTGCGATGTGGCTACAGCGGCCGCATGGTTGACAGAAGTCCCGGGCATGGGCGGTGAGTTGATGGATTTGACTGTGGTAGTGGGGCGCCATGGTGTTAGGCGGGGCAGGTAGGCGCATTGGATCCCCTTTACCCCATACTGGGAGCAGGTGAGCTGATCGAGCCTCCTGCTCGCGGGTCGTTCGTTCGACCCCCTGTCCGTCATTCGAGGGGTCGAGGCGGAGGGGTCGTTCGTTTGACCCCTGTCTGTCAATCGGGGTCGAGGGGTTGAGGTCGAGGGGGTTCGATCGACCCCTCTTCCGTCATTTGAGGGATTAAGGCGAGGCGAAGGGGTCGTTCGTTCGACCCCTGTCCGTCAGTCGAGGTAGAGGCGGAGGGGTCGTTCGTTCGACCCTGTCCGTCAGTCGAGGTAGAGGCGGGGGGGTCGTTCGTTCGACCCCTGTCCGTCAGTCGGGGTAGAGGCGGAGGGGGATCCCTCCTACTGTTTTTCCAGTAATGGGCCGGCCCATGACTGGTCACTGTTGCCGGTGAGGGAGGCCTTTGCGTGATGGGCCCTTCTCCATTGACTTGAATGGCTGATCGGATCCTGCCTTAAAAATGGTTGCTATGTTGAGCTTTAGATTATCACACGTTTAGGGTACCCCTTACCTTTGTACCCGACAGGCCCGAATCGATCTGATTATGTTACGATAAATCATATTCTAAATCAATTTCTTCTTTATATAGCATCGATCAGGAATTTGTTAGGAAAATCAATTCCAATTAATACTAATGATAATGTTTAGTTTCCCATGTATTATTAGGAAAATATAGGCACCCAAAATAGAGTTTAACAGAATTCAAATCTGTTGGGTGCAGTGGTTGAGATGCAATATAGCCAGACCACAACTACCACCCCCAACGTTAACCAGTTGAACTAGCTAGGTTCAAGGAAAAGGCACTTAGCAAGGGTCATGCATGTGTGATTTTTTGGTGGTTAAGTGGCAAACATGATCAAATAAATGGACTAATGTGGCTTGCTAGTATATAATATAAGGTTTTAGTTGATGGCTTGGACAAAGGCAATATTGAAGAGCTTAGAAAACTTGCATTAAATCCAAGCCATCAACAGATCAGAAGGCACAAGGAAACAAGCTGAATGTGCATAGACTGTGTGCACCGAGCTTGGATGCATCAAGCAAACAAGAGGATGCAACGCCCCGAGCTTTCCTAGGATATAGACTGCCCTCACAGACCAACACCAGTCTTTTCGGCGCACTGATGCAACGCCCCGAGCTTTCCTAGGATATAGACTGCCCTCACAGACCAACACCAGTCTTTTCGGCGTACTTTTTCCCTCACTCATGCGCCCCTGGGAAGAACTTCCCGATCGGTCACCCATCGCTCCAAGCCAAGCACGCTTAACCCTAGAGTTCTCGTCAGATGGGCTTCCGGAAAAGAAGTTACAACTTATTGATATGAGTATTCTATTAATCCTATTAAGCTCTGGGTCGGAGATCTCACACAGGCTCTCGCCTCAACTTTCGGTTTGGCAACGGAGTGCCACCACCGAAGTTATGGAACAGTAGGTGTCATCTGGAGGTTCGCCGGTGGCGTATTACCGCACCAGACAGACCTACTACTTCTCTTAGTTGTGCACCCCCGGAGTGCATGCACCAAAGGTTAACTCAGCTCTACTCGAGTGTCAGAGCAGCAATGTTCGAACGAATTCCAACAGCTCAGGCTGGGCACATTATAACCCACAAACCGAGAATCAAGCCGAATCAAACGAATTGCCGGGGTTTTTTATATATATATTTTATTTCCGATTTCAGCTTCAGTTTTGGTTTTGGTGTTTGTGTTGGACAAGTCGTTAGGATTGATCTCACTCGTCTCGACTCAATGGTCGAGACTGACCCCTTACCGCGTCCTGATCGGGACGCCTAGCCGCTACCCTGGCTGGTGGGCCCCTGTCGCGCAACACTATAAGAGGTAGTGGGGGCCACGACACAAGGCACGAGGTTCGACACGATAACAGAACCCCACATGTCCTAACCCTAATCCGATCCCGAGGCCCAAGGCTTATACCGCGGCCGACGTGCTCGCCGCGTGCGGGAAGAAGAACGATCCTTGACCCTAACCCTAGCAAAACACGATGGAGAGAAGTGACCTACCCGGCCTACTCACCGCCGTGCGGGATCACCCGCAAGGTGAGAAGACGTGCTGCCGGCGCCATAGCCGGCGCGCGAGAAGGAGCCGAGCCGCCGCCTCTCGCCTCGTGCTCAGGGCACAGCCGCTAGACCGCTCGACGGTGGGCCACTCACCATTCGTGGGCGCGCTCGCCGGCGAGGGGACCGGCGGCAGCACTGCCATCCTCCGTCGCTTAGCAACCGTTGTCGCCGGCGAACAAAGAGAGGGGAGGAGGGGAGGAGAAAGGAAGGAATAGGAGCCGCCACCGTGGATCAAGATCAACGGGCAGAAACCACCGGGCTCCTCAACAGGGAGAATGTATTTCATCCTCATATTTCCGCTGCAAAGTTGATGTTGCTTATCTTTCTTATTAAATTTGAACCAACGGGAGAATTTAATTTTGAAGAGTAATCAAATGTTTTAAGTTTTCATTATGATATTGTTATTTTTTTCTAACCAACGTTGATAATAAACAATATTATGACATTATTCATAAAGTTTTCCATGTGTTAATTCTATTTCTGCCCAACGGCGATGTAGAATTAATGTATAATTATATTGTTTTGTTTCCATTTCTGCCCAACCGTGATGTGGAATTCATGTATAAGAATGTTGTATTTATGATATTGCTAAGTTTTATGGAAAATGAAGTATATGAGTGAGTGTTTCAGCTATCATGACTAAGAGTTGTAATGAGTTACATGTATGTTTAATTTAACCAACCTTGATTAAACATGTGTGTTACGGAGTATTTAGATATTCATGTTCTTAAGAAATCATCTTGCATGGCGGGAGAAGTTTTGGCTGGAACTTATGTTGTTAAAATCCTGCATGGCGAGAGAAGTTTATGATGACTCATGTGTTTTTTTAGTATTTCACACAACGAGAGAAGTTTGGGGTAGCTCTGCATGCTATCCTCGTACTGCCCATGTATCTCTAGTGTGTCATGGTCAATAAGCACTCAATGTGTTTAAGGGTCATAAGGGGAGTAATCCCAAGATAAACACCTTTGTGGAGTAATCTATTAATGGTGGAACACACATTATGAAAGTATAATATGGCCACTAGGATATGATGGAGGAGTTATTATGATGAGAAATGAATGAAAGGGAACGATTAAGGCTTGACAGGTTGAATGTATCAGCCGAGCAAAGCACATCTATGCTAGTATACAAGATGTGCTTATATGTATCTGAGATTGTCATGATTTATATTCTGGTTTGACCTGAAAATTGTTTAATTACTCAACCATTAATGTATCGGCACCTTCAAAAAAAGAGGTTGATTCTATATATGGGTAGTCAAAAACACAATGGCCCCTAGAAATCAGTTAATCATATATAGAGGGTGGTTCGTCTATGAAACCATGTATAGAGGCGCTTTTCAATCCAGCATTGCTGCAAAAATAAAGGATGGTGTGTCTGACAATATTTTTTCAGTTATTATATCTAAGGAGGGCTGAAGCATCACACAAGTTGGAGTGTGTAATGGGTTTCATTCAATTATCCCAAAAACTCCCATCGCAATGCACACCCTACGTTTTCACCAGCAGCCGAAAATTGAAATTATATATATAGTGGCAGTCGCATACCATTTTGCTGCTTCCTAACCAAGTTGCTGCTTCACAGCTGCTCCCTTTGGCGCTAAGGCCTTCTCCTCCTCCTTCGTCCCTACCAAAGCTGCAGCCTGCAAGCATTATTATTATTTATTATTATTATTATTATTATTATTATTATTTATTACTACTAATAAAAGACTTCATTTTGCTATTAAGTAAACGAAAGGCAAGGTGAGGCAGTCAGTATTTATTTCTCTAATAAGGTCCAAAGGGGGAAGAATTGAACATTACCACAGTATCGTCAGAGCATTGTTTATGGATTAGGGAGATGAGATTATACAAATCTCAGACTCCAGAGCAGGGGCCTGGGACAGAGAGCATCAGGCGACCGTCGGTGCACCCCTGGAAGAGACGATAAAATTGAGTGGTGGATGCTTCGGGCGCTGGTAGCCAATCACTAGTGTCTAGTGTCTTGGAGAAGCAAGAGGCTTTGCGGCTGTCGGCTGCCTCGTCTCTCTAATCTGTATGCGTTGCTCTTCGCTCACGCATTCGCGGCCGCAATATGAGTCATCTTTCTTAGTCGTCGTCGGTGCTCTGCTACGCTCAAGAAATATTGCCATGTAGCTTGCTCGCTATATACCCACGAGGCCACGAGCTACTTCTCGTACTTGTGTCTATCGAAACCCACAATATACTCGGAATTATGATTATAGAAATCTATAATTTGAGAAATATATTTAGGTATCGTACTTTATGGATATTGGTTTATTAATTTGTTTGTAGTAATAATATTACTATTTACGTGTAGATTTTTGGATGTTTTTTGTTATCTCTAAGGTACATACAAATATAAATGTAATACCTTATATTATATTTCACAATACATTTTTGTTATCTCTAAGGTACATACAAATATAAATGTAATACCGTATATTATATTTCATAATACATATATAGATGGGCTATGTTCACGTACTCCCTTTACCTCCTAAGAGGTAATATCTTAAATTAATCTGAGCCATTGATTTTTTATAATTAAAAGTAAATTAAAAAAAATCAGATAAACAAATATACTTCCGTAATCAGGGACTTGCAGCATCAGAGATCTTGTAAATGCCATTCAAATTTTTTAGCTTTGCCTAGGAGGTGGTACGACTTGTGCCGTTTATGTAATATAGTAATATAACAGGTTCCTGTTAAAGAGGAGGGAAATTGCTTACTGTCGTTAAAGGTCCTGTTAAAACAATATGGAGATATTTATCTTGTGTATAGATATATCGTCAGGCTATATAACGAGTTGTGTTTAGGCTATATGTAAGTTTGTGCACTTTCAGTTTCTAATAAATTTCCAGTAGGGGCGTTGCCCTCCTGTTTCATCAAAAAAAATGTAGCGAGTTACCTGACATAAGTTTTTACATTGCAAATAAAACATGATCATCATATCACGTAGACCCCAACACACGTGTACGCGGTACACCCACACATGCAACGATAGACCCACAAATCACGTAACCCATTTACAAATCACGTACACATTTCACGTATAGTATAAAGTCACATATCAAATTATATATTAATAAGAATATATTTAGTTTAAAAGTTATAGAATAAAAAAGATTAACCATATCAGTCAAAGATCACACATGCATCAATCAAATCTAAAATAGAGATTTTTATATTTAAAACTTTCCTCATTTATCCTATTTTATAAAATTAAAATTAATTAAATATTTTATTTATCTATTACCTACTAGGTAATAGGTGATCGTGACTGTTTCCGATCGAAATAACGAAGGCTCATAGTCATTTGGGGTATCACAACAAAAGCCTATATTATATAGATAGCTTAAATGCAAACTTAGAATATTACTTTGCATTTTTTTTCATAATGATAAAGGTGGATAATTCCATAAAATATGATTAACACTTCGCATATGACAATGCAGTAGTACGTCTTGACAATTTTTTATAACCTGATACTGACTCCTATCACAAGAATGCGGTGACTTGTCACATCACAACCATTCTAATAAAGCATATTCCATATGTTTTTTACATAAAGCATAACATCACAAAAATTAACAAAGTGTGACTTATTTCGCATTGAACGCTTTCTCTTGGTAGCTGTTCCTTTCAGATCTCGAATCTCACAGGTACTGACATAGCTATAGTAGGGTGGAATCGGAGACGTCCAGCAGAACCTCGAATCTCCCATGAGGCTTTAAACTTCCGTACACCACATCTTGGATTCTTAAATTTGGAACATCCTCTTGTGGAGAGAGTTCAGACTGATGATAAAGCACAAGATCTTCAGGAAGGTGCCATCATTCTCCCAAGATGAGCAAGCTTGTTTTCGTTATAAGGTCAATGGGATGCTCAATAGATTTGGAGACATCCTTCTGCATGGACCCTTCTCATGAAGGCCAACATCTTGCACCAATAGTGGATGTCAAAGTTGTCTCTTAACAAATAGGCGGTGATGTTTGCACCATTAAGGCATTCCGCTTAGCGTCTTGACAATCTCCATGGCCACGCGCACAAAATTCTTGTGATCTTAGGATCAGTGCTTCCAAATGTAAGAGTCTTGAAG
Organism: Microstegium vimineum; assembly: GCA_022036555.1. Lineage (NCBI taxonomy): Eukaryota > Viridiplantae > Streptophyta > Magnoliopsida > Poales > Poaceae > Microstegium > Microstegium vimineum. The sequence continues at coordinate 56,882,780 of CM039120.1, forward strand.
AAATACCAGTATGTTTTCAGGGGACATATTCTCTAGACTTAGAGCTTCTGCTGTTCCAAACTTTTATCTTCTCGACCAGCTTGTGACTATGATTTTACTATTACTTGGCATGCACCGTTTACAAGCAAAATACAGCTTATTCCATGTGTCCTCATCGAGAATCATCAACAAACTCAACAACAAGAAGTAGTCTCCCATCTTTGTTTGCACATCCTTCTCTTAATGTAGCGAGGTCATCATCTGTAAAATCATGGCCTTTCAAAAGATGATTTTTGAGAAATGGTCACGGACTCTTTCATCCTTGCACACATGAGCAACAAGGGTGCTCTGCCCACTCTACCAGGACCAACAATTGGCAGGACCTCCAATTCTTCTTCAGAACATGAGACGCAATGACGACTGCAACAGGAAACTGATGACAAGCTCAGTTTCCAACTGGCGGCCAAACATGCAGTTGCCCAGCTGATATGCATGCTATATGGCTGATTGTACATGCGAGGGTAGCTCATCAAGAACATGACCATCTCTTCCGAATCATCGATCATGGAACTCAAATTGCGTAGCGATTTTGTAGCTGTTCCAAAACTTCGTGTTTCTATTGGAGGAATGCAAACCTTTACAGAATTATTGAGTATGGAGGGAGACAGAGTTTGACTCACAACCTTTATCTTCAGTGGCTTCCACGTTGTGAGATTGGTATCTGAAAGTGTCTAGCATGTAGTAGCCTTGGTGCACGCCATGTCTCAGCTTGTTCAGCTGGTGGAGCATAGCTTGGTTTGTGATGTGCCGCCCCATGGCCTCCTCAACAATGACTTGCGCCCGAAGCAGAACCCTGCAGAGGCGTTCCTCCAATTCTGGAGCTGACAATTTGAGCATTCCTGATGAGGAAATCTATGGATCGAGTGGTCAGCTCCCCTAGAAACACAGAAAGGAGAATCTCCATTGAATGGTATCCTCCCATCCTCTGTCCTCTGTAAGAGAATGTAGCAGGTGGAGGAGAAAATTTACAGCGAGCTGTCAGTTGTGGAATGGAATGAGATGTCTCTGATTCTCTGAATGAAAGGAGAGCAAGAATGTTTTAAGACTGTAAGGTCAGTGCAAGGTGAGTCCAGTCCAATAGTCTTGTCAAAGAACAAATATTTTTGTATGATTGTTCTGGTTGAACTTAATTTCTTTGCTCCTCTTTGCCGTCAGAGAAAAGTAGAAGCTGACAATAGATGTGGGCCATATATACAGCTATACTCTGTGGAGATTTAGTCAAACAAAAAGGGAAGATAATGCACCACCTGCAAAGGAGAAGGACTTTACACTATATAACTTTCCTTTTGCGTCATTTATTATCATATAGTATGCCCCAATGGAGTTAGTCAACATGGCTAAACATGCTTCTGGATTTCTCTGCTCATGATTGATAGGAGGCAGAGCAGAAATGCATCATATAGACCAAGCAATGCTTCATTCAAATAAATGAATATATTCTTGAGAAAACTGATGTACAAAGGCTTACTACTGCTCGATGCCTTCACAACAGAAAGATCCTGAAGAAGAGATTGGTGTGGTGTGAGGCTGTGAGACATTCATGGTAAGATCAGTTCAGTTAAATGAGTTTGTTACTCTGTTGCTAAGAAAATATGGCACATAAATGATAGAATTTAAAAAAGAAAAGGGGGGGGGGGGGGGGGGGGGGGGGTTGGCAAATAGAAGCAGTGCTTGATGTATGACTGAGTTTCTAATTGTCCTGAGGAATTCCCCTCCTATGTTTTCCAGGCATACATCGCAATCTGTTTATGAAAAAAAAAATACCAGTCATCATGAAGCTGACTTCTCACTACTCACTGAAGTCAGCAGTCATTTGTTCTGAATAGTATGTAACTGTAAGTACAGGACAACGTACTTTTTAACTGGAGTAAGAGTAAGACGCGATTGGTGTTTATGGTGGTGTATGGATGAAATCCTGAAGGCATATTTGCAGTCATGATCGTGACTGTGAGTAGGCATGTGTGTACTCCGTAAGCATATAGTAGATCAGAAGGACGCAACGGAAACAGAAGAGCGCAGGGACAGTGACCCAGATGAATTGCTGCAATGCTACTGAATGAAAATACATACATACTGTAGAGTAAGGATGTGAACTTGCAGGAAATCGAAGTCAATGACGTGCCCGTTTGTTCGAGGACGCGGGCAGGGACGCTAGTTGGGGGGCTCCGCCATCTGTGGCACCAACGGATCGGCCGGGCTTGCTCTGACCACATCCATGTCCACGCTCGCCGTCGCCGGTGGCGGCCACGCGGGGGTCCGAGGGGCCGTTCGGAAGGCCATTTTCATGCTCTAGCTTAGTTTGACTTTTTTTATTTATTAGTGACAACTTCAAAAGGTTAAAAAAAAAAAAAAAAAAATTAGATAGACACACGGACTCATGGGCTGTGTAGCTTAAAATGCATGTTTCTGTGCCTGAAAGCCCATGATGGGCTTGTTGCAACTGGCATGAAAGTCCACAATGTCTAGCGCGCAGGCCCACTGCGGCATGCAAGGTTTAAGGCCTCTGGGTTGATTCACCAGCAGAATAAAAAAAACGTTTCTTATAATAATAATCTTATACAATCTAAGACAAAGAATAAGGGTGCAGCTCATTCCATCGGTACGCCAAAAACCACGACAAGGGTTTGTTCAAATCTTAAATAAAACCTACGTATATTATAAACATCAAGACTTTTATAGGTCTTATGCTATATGAACTTCAAAGATAGTCCGTACAAAATTATCATGAGCTTTGTGTGCGAGGCTATCCTCTCTTTCTTTTCCTTGTTCTCTTTTGATAATCTCACACATGCTAGCGAATGAATTCGATCACGTTGAGGATGCCCTTAGATGTAGTGCAAGGAAATGGAATGAAAGAGACAGAGAGGCAAAGATATATTGAAGAAAAGAGAAATATATACGTATATATTAGGAGTTGGAATAACGACAACTAACTTGAGATAAGCATGCATAGCCGGAATGAAAAATTGGGGAGGTTCGAATTAATAATTTGGATCATCATCGTTATCATAGTTGTCGACCGATCAAGCTAGACAACAGAACGTGGAGTGCAGCAAAAACGATATGCATGCACAAGCCACACAGCACTACGTATGTACGACATATCCAGCGGGCACTAGCTACGTACTATCCTCTATCCTATCCGAATGAACGGAATTTGCGATCGAGATCGATGAGCGGCTCGCGTACGTTATTAGTACTACCTCCATCTCAAGAATATTGAAGAGTACGTCGTTCAAAGCATTTTAAGTTTGACCAATCATAAAAGAGAAACTATAGATATATTTATGACGTCCAATAGCTAGGCACATTATAAAAAATTAATTGATAACGAATTTAATGATACTTAGTTAGAATCATAAATATTATTTTTGGCATAGAGAAAGTACATACATACGTACGTGTACGTACCTGTTTGCGTATATGTAGTTCGTTAGTTGGTTACAGCTGGAATCGATCAACATTCCATTTGTGGCGTGGCACCCTTGCACGCATGCATTGCGACTCGTGGACTTCTCTAGTCTAGTACCTATATATACGACGAGTATTCTAGTAGAGTTTGGCTTTTAGCAAGGTTTTGTGTACGTAGCACCCAAAAGTGAGAAATATCTAACCAAATAGGGTCCCGATCGATAGTTTTAAGAGCAGCGAATCAAATAGACTCTATAACAATTTATTGATTTGTTATTATATAAATATAGTCATTACCTATTTTAGTTTAATAATTTATGGCCAAAAACACACAATTTTAGTTTTTTGGGATGAAACAAGTGTCAATAGGTAGGTAATGTACCACCCTACTGTAGCTCGATCTGTTCCGGCGGCAAGATACTCTAGTTCCTAGATATGGCTAATCATGAGCATTTACGTACGCGGCGGCGGCGGCTGGACGACGTAAATTTCGTCGCTACCGCGCCCGCAGCCCTACGACTCCTCCTACTTAGGGCCTGTTTAGTTCCTTTCAAAATTCTAAATTTTCGTTACATCGAATCTTTAATTGAATCCTTTTTTTAAGCCATACATATAGTATTAAATATAGATAAAAACTATAAACTAATTACACAGTTCATCTGTTAATTTGTGAGACAAATTTTTTAAATCTAGTTTACTTTATGATTGTACAATAATTACCAACATACAAACGAAAGTGTTACGGTATTAAAATTCCAAATTCTTTTAGATCTAGGTCGATTATTATTAGTTTAATGCGCGCCACGACAAATCCATTGACGCAGCGCGGCCGGGTGGCCGGCCAGTGATGATGCCGACCAGCACTGCACCTATTAGTAGAGGTCAGGTCAGCTAGCAAACGGACGGGTGCCGCCGCCGCCGAGGCCCATGCTGCTGCTGCTGCTGCTGCTGCGCTGCTGCCCTCCATCCCGCGCGCGCACGTGGCGTCGCGTCCGGCGTCCCCCCACGCTCTAAGTCGATCTCCACGTACGGCCGACAGCAAATGCTCCGCGGGCCCCGCCCGCCCCGCCCCGCCCCTTGTCGCTCGCTCGTGCATGCAGCGGCAGCCGCACGCACGGAACGGACACCACCACTGGCCACCGCCGCCGTGCATGCATGCAGGTATAGTGCGGCTCAAGTGGTCGGCCGCCTCGAACGCGGCCGGCCGGTCGGTCGGTAGTGCACGCGGGCACACATCGATCGATCTTTGGCAGTGCCAGCGTGGCTCCGGACGTTGGGATGCATCGATGTGTGAGGAGGAAGAAGAAGAAGAAGAAAGAAGAAGAAGAAAGAAGAAGAAGCCGAGACAGATTACCAACGCAGAGCTAGCAGCTACTAGCGCTACGATACACACAAAATTAAATAAAGCGGCGGCGGCGGCGTCCGGGCCCGGCCGGGATGGGCCGCCCGCGCGCCTTTCCTTTCCTTCGTGCCACGACGTACGTACGGCTACCCATAAAGCCAAAAGCACACAAAATATACATGTACAACGTACCTAGTCGATCCTCTCCTACACACAAAGTAAGATTGATCTCTCATCTTACTTTAAAAACAAATATGTAAATATAATCAAATTTAAGTCATTCTTCAACAAGACCTTATATTTTACATACTCTCCCTAGCTCTGTTCTAAATTATACTTCGTTTAACTTTTTCAACCCCAAATTTGACCATTCGTTTTATTTAAATTTCATTTATTATGACTTGCTTATTTAATAAATAGTAAGTATACAAGAATGACTTCAATTTAGCTATGTTTACATAATTTTTTTTTGAATAAGATGAATAATGGTCAAACTTGAAGTCAAAAAGTCAAATGAATTGTAATTTGAAATGGAGGGATTGAGTTTTTTAATAAGAACAAAGTGGTTCAACTTGGGGTAAAAAAAAAATCTATGTAAACGAGTTAGTATAAGCTAAACTAAAAACTCAATGGTGGCCGAGCGAGGTCGTTCTAGTTGCCGACCCTTTTTTTAAAAACTTGTTTGTTTAAATCTTATTCAATCAATTTGGAACGGCGAGCTACCCAGTATTTTCTTTAATTCACACTGGCCGGTAATATATCATGAGTGCTCACTAGTCCACTACTACTATTCTGCTAATAACCATATGTTTGCCATGCATTGTCATCACTTTATATCAGTAAAATACTCCTTGTTTTTCTTTGCAAAACACATAAAAATAATACTCATAAAAAACCAGGTGGGCTATCCATGCTAACAACCTCCCCTATAAAGGATAAACAATGTTATTTACAAGTACTAGACACACTTTAATTTAAAACCTTTGACCAATGTTTGTCCAAAGCTAGTATGCAGATGCTTCAAGTATATACTCCCTCCGTCCATGAAAGAATCAATTTCTAGAATCGGTGTCAGTCAATTTTTTTTTAACTTTGACTAACTTTATAGAAAAATATAACATCTATGACTTAAAATGAGCACCATATAAAAATATGTTCTTAGATAAATCTAATGGTACTAGTTCGATATCATAACTTTTAATATTTTATTTTAGAAATTTAGTCAAAGTTCAAAAAAACTTGACTTAGGACAAACCCAAAAATCTATTCTTTTGTGGACGGAGGTACACTAGTACAGAATAGCTTATTGAGGCGGTTGTTTTTGCTTAATGGAGGCGGCAAACACGACCGCCTCCAATGGAAGGCCTTGGTTAATCATTGATTAACCGAGGCGGGCATCCTGTCCGCCTCCGTTAATGATATTAATGGAGGCGGGCGCCATAACATGGCCGCCTCCATTAATGGATTAAAAAAATAAAAAAAAAAGCTCAGAGCCCGTCGGCGAGCCGTTTTGGAGCCGTCGGCGAGCTCGCATGCTCCGCGCGGCCACAACACCGCCACATCCTCACGCCCCCGCGCTGCCGTTGCTCGTGGGCGGATCCATGCCCCCGCCGCCGCCGCCGACCGGACCCGCTCGGTGGGCCGGATCTGTGACCTCGCCGCTGCTGGTAGCAGGTTGGAGGACGGATCCGCGCCGGGGCTCGCTCGGGCTCGGGCACTGCCCAATGGGGAAGAGGGAGGGGGCGCCCTGCTCGTAGATCCGCCGTCGAGGGCGTCGCGCCGTGGTGGTGAGAGGGAGCCCGTCGCGCCGTCACGCTGTGGTGGAGCCGTGACGTGGTGAGAGTCGTGCCGTGGTGGAGAGGGAGCTCGCCGCCGTCGCCCGTGGTGGAGCTGTGCCGTGGTGGGAGAGGAGCCCGCGCCATGGCGCCGTCATGGAGAGGAAGAGGAGAGTGGGGGAGAGGCGGCGTCGTGGACTCGTGGGAGGAGGAGGAGGAGAGGAGGAAGAGAGAGGATAGGGTGTGTGACTAGGAGAGGATGGGGTGCGCGGCTGCGCGTGGGAGAGGAGAAACCCTAACTCTCAGTTATATATAAGCCCGTTAGAATGAGTTTTGGCTGGGCTTGTAGACTCCTGAATACATAAAATCTTTAATGGAGGCGGACATCTTAATATGACCACCTCCATTAATCATTAACGGAGGCGGGCATCTTAATACGACCGCCTCCATTAATCATCTATTAATGGAGGTGGGCATCTTAATGCGACCGCTTCCGTTAATCGATTAATGGAGGCGGGCACGTTATAATGCCCGCCTCCGTTAATCTATATTAACCGAGGCAGTCGAACCTATATATGCCGCCTCCGTTAATCAACGGAGGCGGGTGTTTTCGACGACCGTCTTCCCAGATGGAGGTGGCCGGGCAACGATTAATGGAGGCGGGCAGTATATATGTGGCCGCCTCCGATCACTAAATGGCAGTGTCTTCTAAAAGAAATTATGTACTAGTGGTAGTATATATAAAAACTACACGACCAGTCCATTCATCTCCCCAAAATGCACCACTACACTAATGGTTTTCATAGTTGGGTGACAAATCCTAGGAAGGGGTATCTCAACTCGGGGTATAATGATACTTCCACGAAACCTCACCAAGGGTCAAAAGACAATGCAATCTTATTGACATATACGTGCATCCAGTCCTCAAACATCAATCGCACGCACCTCAGAGTCCCTCAAAGTGACTCGACGGTGAAAAAATGTAGAACCACTTGACATAAATCAGAGGCAAAAAAGCTCTATCACACTTTGGGCCCATGCATGTTGCTGAGTCGCATTGTATGACTCAGTGAGAGGGGCATATCCAAGGGCCCACATCACCATAGGCTCGCCAAGGATGATAATTTTCCTTCTCCCAAAAGGGTCAAAGACTGACATGTGGAGAGCCATGATTTCATTTTATGTCAAACGTGTTGCCCACACAACACAAAAGAGGACATGCCTTAGAAACATTAGTGCCACAGTTCCACTTGCGCGACAAATTAATGGGCCAATTTGAGCACAACCTAAAAACACCACCTAGTTTATACATGGTAGTGAAGCATCGCATCCTAGTATATGCATGGAATGCGATAGCTCCGCCCCTCTAGACGACTCATGATAGGGATTCAATTTGACACTAGGGCCACAAACCATTGCAGAGGGAGTCAACAATTTTTCTAGGAAATGAAGGAAAACACAGGCTGCCAATATGAGGATAGAAAGACGATCCCCTCCAAAATCCTCAGAATCGAACAAAAAGATTATGCAATCAATTGGCATCCTCAGACCACTAAGATTGGGCAACTGAACTCAGCATCCAGCTGATTCTTCTTGAATCACTTGTAGGTTCTAGGGCTAGCAAAGGCAGGTGCTGCTCGCACACCTTCAAGGATGAGGTCAAGATGCGACATCCATATAAGCTAACATAAAATGGTTCACTAGTACATAATTGATTTTGCGAGACACCACCCAAAATTTAATGGAGGCGGTCATTTTTTATTTATCAAGGCGGTCACAATTGTCCGCCTCCGAAAATCAATTTACGGAGGCGGGCGCGTTAAAAACGCCCGTCTCCAAAAATCTTCTATTTTCGGAGGCGGGCAGTCTTAAAACAACCGCCTCCATAAATTGATTTTCGGAGGCGGACACTATAAGGCCCGCCTCGGTTAATTTCGGCCTAACTCGTCTATTGGGCTCATATATAACCCGCACTTAGGGTTTCCTCCCTCCCTCCCTCTCTCTCTCTCTTCTCTGTCCCTCTCTCTCTCTCTCTCTCCTGACTCCCTCCCAGGGGGGCGCCCTCTCTCCCTCTCCCATCCAGCGCCCCCTCCCCTCCCTTCCCCATCCAGCACCCCCTCCCCTCCCCATCCACCAAACCCTAGCAGCACCGGCAGAGCAAGCACGGTGGACCCACGGGGTGGGACGGAGGACGTGCGGCGCGGAGGACCCGCCGGCGACGGCGCGGAGGGGACCCCCGGGGGGCAGCGCCCGTGTGGATCTGGGTCCCCCCGGCCGGCTCTTCCCCCTCCCGCGATGGCCCGCACGCGCGCCCCCCGGGGGGTGCCCCCCTCCCCCCCCGGCGGCGGGGGCTGCAGATCTGGACCCCGGTGGGCAGGGGTGCAGATCCCGGGTCCCCGACAGCGGCTCCCCCCTGGCAAAGAACCCCCCCCAGCTCCCCCCCCGGCGCGCGGTGCGGACCAGTCCGGCCCCCACGGTGGCGGCGGGCGGCGGGGGCGGATCTGGATCGGGCCGCGTTTTTTTTTTTTTTAATTTATTTTTGGAGGAGGCACAAACCAACCGCTCCATTAATCGGGGTTTAAAGAGGCCTTTTATTGGAAGCGGGTTTGGGTTTGCCGCCTCCAAAATGAAAACTGACCGCCTCGATTAAGTTCTTTGTACTTTTGGTGTAAGGGTACTAATGATTTCTTTGGACTATGGGAAACCCTCACCGGGTCGAGTTGACACTTGATCCGAGTCCTCTAGATCCTAATTTCCCCTCAAAAAAACTCATTTGGGGGACATTCGACCGAGGGGGGGACTCGCGCAAAGGGGCCATCACCAACTAGCCCAAAACCTTTTTTGGGAAAGAATGCACTCTCGTGAACTTAGGGCCCCTCAATGCTCTATAAAACTTTGGCCGGGAAAGGGAACTCGAGGTTGGGGGAGTTGCGGGCTTTATGGTGGAGACTGGGGGGTAAAAAAAGGGATGGGGAAGGTTGTGGGCTACCCAAACTGAAGATGGGGAAGATATTTGGGATGGTTTATCAAAGGGCAACTATAGGTAGGGGCCCGGGAGGGTGCTGGCACTAATAAGGGTATGGGTAGGGAAGAAAATGACCCAAGTCTTTCAAAGTGTAAAGGGGTGGCTCGAAAACGGTTTGTTCCGTGGTTTTCCCGAGCCGGCCCTCCCGGGGAATGACTTGGTCCTTGTGTCAAGGGACAGTTATATAAATGCACTTCTTACCTTTTTTGGTAAAGTATTTATAACTAAAAATTGGGCTGTATTAATTTTTCCCAAAATTTAAATTTTTGGGTAACATATAAAAGCAGTTTTTTAAAAAAGTATTTTCTAGCATGGGGGAAAGTATTGTTGCCAATTTAAAAGAAAAAGAAAAATTTAAGCATTACTAAAATATATTGACAATTACTTTGTTACTACACAGTGAAAAAATATGGGAAACAAAGCATTTTAGTAGCTAGTTGCTATTTCCTGAAAAAGCCAAGTAGAGCAGTTTTTGTACTGTATATTTATGTGGTTTATAAGTATACTTTTATACCAATGCAAGTATTTAATTTTTTTCTCTGTATTTTTTTTCCCCCAAAAGAAAAAAAAAAGAAAAGCCCAGAAACCTTTTCTTCTTTTCTAGGTTACATAATATATAATTTAAAAGGTTAAGGGTTGGTGCAGTTGAAATGGGATCGAAGAATTGTGGAGGATCGGAAAAACCCGGGGGGAGGAAGAAAAGGAAACCCAGAAAGGCACAAGGGGGGGGGTGGGGGCCCCGGGGGCGCCCAAACTCCGTACTGTGGGGCCCCCCTACTCTTTTCCTCCGACTTTTAGCAATCCTACCCCACGCCCCCCACTCGGTACTCCATCGAGCAACGAAAAGGGGACGCTTTTCGTCGTCTTTCTCCTCGTTTCTTTTTCTTTCTCTTGGTCCTCTCTGTTCCACTTCCAATCGACAGTTTCTTCCTGCTGCCCCGGGGCGACCCATTCCTGGGTTCCTCCTCCCCCCTGAAGGACCGAAAACGATGACCAGAGGGGGGGGAAAAGAACCTCAAATTTTTCTCGAAATATTCGGGATTTTACTCTTCCCCAAAAACCCCAAAAATAGTTGTTGGGTGTTCAAAACCCCCCCCGAGCAAGGGGAAACGAGGATTCAGACGAAAACGGGGAAAAAATGAAGCTCCCGCAAATAGAGGAAAAATCACCGGGAAACCCCCCAAAAAAATATCTCAACCTCTACAAAAAGAACAAGAACCTAAGCAAAAAACGCAAAAAAGCAACCAGGGGAAAGAGCTCCGGGGCTAGGAACCCTGGGGCCTTCGAAACCCAAAGACCTTTGGGCCCGGGGGGTTGGTCCAATGCCTCCGCTAGCCCAGACAAAAAATATGCGGCGCACCAGACCTCCCGACGAAAATGCTCCAGACTATCCGGTGAAACCTTCGGCCAAAGGCGAGTTTGGGCCCGGGGCTCACCCTTCCCGCTGCCGAAACTGAGCAGTGAGCACCCTGCCCCCGGACCTTACCTCCGGGCTACCCGTTGGACTAAGGAGAGTGGTCCGGGCCCGTGGAAAAAGTCCCTAGTGAAAAACCCCCGAACCATTTCCTATGGGGCCGGAGCTCAAAAACTGGGGGTCCGGAAGTGGTCCGACGCCCCTTGCTTTCTTGACACAGGGGGAAGTCAAGACCCCCGAACCACTTTTTCTATGGTCCCCCCAACCCTTAGGGAAAATTTTCCCAAAGCTCCACGAGCAAACTGTGAAAACCCCCGAAAACGAAATTTCTCCGTCAAAAAACCCTTCCCCAAAAATCAACCAAAAATTTAAAAACCCCCCAACTGCAACCAAACTTTTTTAGGCTGAAACCTGTGCCGGGTTGGGGGGGCTATCCCGAAGAAAACATCGTAATTTGGAGAGGATAAACGGGGGAAAATCGGGTTTAGAGGAGAAAAGGCAAAACGAAGAAGACAAAGAAATCGCCCGATCTACGACTTTTTTAAGGTTTTTAGGAAAATTTCCCTTTCCCGGGGCAAAAATGGTCCTCACGAAATTTTTGGAACAACTTGGTTAAACGGGGTTTTGCAAAGCTTTTTCCCCCCCTTAACAAAAGGGAAATCAATTTTCGGGGGAAAAAAAAAAGAGCAAAAAACAAAACCCCGAAAAAAACACAAGCCCAAAAAAGGGGGCACAAAACAAGAAACGAAGCCCCATTGGCCTTTTTCGGAGGTTTTCGGCCCCCGGTTTTTTCGCAACCCAAAATTTAAGGGGTTCTTTACCAAAGGGTTTTTGTGGAAACAACCCCCAGGGATCCTTCCCCTGAATAGAGAGAGGGGTAGAGAGAGAGTTGGGGCAAAAGATTAGGGTTCCAGAGACATATGAGATACCCCTTCATCCTCTATTTATCAGGGCTTTTTTTATTTCCCAAATACCCCCTAGATACATGACCGAATTACCTAGCCCTAAGACATTGTAATCCAAGTCGATAACTCTCAGCCACTCTTTTTGAATAGACGGCCCCCGCTTCCTGCCAGGAGTTGCCGTCGCCTCGACACAACTTCCAGGATTCCGCCACGTGCCATCCCCGCTTCCTCAAAAGCTCCGCCCGAGTTTTGAGGCCCAAACCCGCGAAACCCGCCACCGGTAGCTTTCGGCTCAACTACCGAACCCCGAGTTTTGAGCCCAAACTCGGAAACCGTCCTCCGGTGGTTTTGCGGTCCAAACCACCAAACCGCTCGACTCGAGCCACCTTGTCCTCGCCCGGTCGGACTCCGAGTCCCCAGAGCCTCCGCTCGACCCGCTAGTCCGTTGTCTTGACTCGTCGACTTGGTCTAACCCCCATGTCTTCTCGCACTCGCCGGTGCCAGCACTAGCCACCACTGCTAGTCCGCCGCGCCCATGGTTCCTCAGTCCGAGCCCCGCTTCTGCCCTTCACCGCTCTCAGTCCATCGGCACGCAAACCTCTACTCGACCTTCTTCACACCATTGACCACTGTCACTAGGCATAGTACCTGCACACCATAACCGATAGACAGGCACACTTTGCTTTCGCAAAGGGTTAGTGGTAACCGCTAAAACTGAAACACCCAAGTGTTGATCAAACACCCATCACAAAACTGAACATCATAGCATATAACAACCATGTTCGCACTTCCATAATTACCTGCCACTCATCATCACTCCACTACCCCCTCCACTCCGGAGATCGGGTCGAGGAGCTGAACCGCCCGCCCGCGGCCGTCCGCCGCCAGCTTATATATATTCCCACCTATATATACATACTGTATACACGATGACAAAAGCGCACCTGACCATACTCTAGCGTCCGTTTCAATGGCGGTGTTGGTGGCGGCAGTGGAGGAGGACAGCGCGGCGGTGCAGTGACGGTGCGCGAGTTCGACGGCGCCAGCGACCTCGACCGCTCCTCCGTCGAGCGGCTCGAGCGCGCCTGCGAGGTCGGCCCCTGCGCCGGCAAGCTCTCCCTCTTCACCGACCCTCCTCGGCGACCCTCTCTGCCGCGTCCGCCACTCCCCGCCTTCCTCATGCTCGTACGTGTCTCCCGTCCACCAATCGCCATAGCTCCTCGATCGATCCATCCATCGCTCACCTGCGAATGCCTTTCCACATGTACAGGTCGCGGAGACTGCCACCACGGGGAGGTCGTCGGCGTGGTACGAGGCTGCGTGAAGACGGTGGCATGCGGCGGAAAGGCGAACGACCTCTTCTCCAAAGTCGCCTACCTCCTAGGCCTCCGCGTCTCGCCCTCACAACCGTCGCCGGGGATCGCCCGCGCACTAGCAACACGAATGGAGGAGTGGTTCCGTGAATCAGCGCCGAGTACGCATACGTGGCAACCGACCGAGACAACGAGCCATCAGTGCGGCTCTTCACCTCACGCTGCGGCTACGCCAAGTTCCGCACGCCCTCCGTCCTCGTCCACCCCGTGTTCCGCCACGACGTCGCTTCTCCCCGTCGTGTACGGTCCTCCTCGTCCCGCCTCACGACGCCGAGGGCTTGTACCGCGCACGGTTCGATCCGTCGAGTTTCTTCCCGTCCGACATCGATTCCGTCCTCTCCAACCTCTCTCCCTCGGCACCTTTCCCCGCCGTCCCGGAGACTTGGGCTTCTGCATCGTCCGCGGAGGCGTTCCTGGACTCGCCGCCGGCGTCATGGGCGATGCAAGTGTGTGGAACAGCAAGGACGCGTTCCGTCTCGAGGTCCGTGGCGCACCAAAGCTATGGCGGGCGTTGGCACGCGCGACGCGGTTTTACCGACCGCGCGCTGCTCCGGGTCCTCCGCGTCCGCGTCCCGTCGGTTCCTAACCTGTTCGAGCCGTTCGGGATGCACTTCCTCTACGGGCTCGGCGGTTCTGGCCCCGACGCGGCGAGGATGGTCACCGCGCTTTGCCGCCACGCGCACAACGTGGCGAGGCAGGCTGGAGCGCGCGTCGTCGCTACGGAGGTCGCTGCTTGTGATCCGCTTCGTCACGCCGTGCCGCACTGGCCAAGGCTTGGCGCTGAGGACCTCTGGTGTATTAAACGACTTGCTGATGGGTAATTAGGGTTTGCTGATGATGGCTGCGGCGCGATGATTGGTGATTGGACTAAGAAGCCGCCTGGTGACTCCATCTTCGTCGACCCCAGGGAGTTTTAGCCAGGCTTTTTTTTTGGAGTAGGAGGAGGACCTGTCCATAGTTGTTGCATCTTCTTTCTTTTTTTGGGCCCATTTTCTCAGGAGGGGTTTTAATGATGTAGAGAGAAGAAAGTAGCTTAAATTAAGCAATGATTAGTGGAAAAGGAAATGCCTTTTTGTTTGCTTCATTTGTGTCCTACCTACCTGCCTCTACCTCGGCTTTGCAATGCAACCGTTGTCAAAAGTGCTAACGAACTGAATGTTCCACTGCTTGCTTTGCGGCTTTTTGCTTATTTTTTGAGGGCAGTTAATCCTCGAATTATCATGTGAATGAAAGAAACTGATACCTTAATTTCCCACCACATAGTTACCTCTTATGTCCGGCGCTCACGAGTTGCTTATTGTCTTAATAAATAAGCTAAAACTAGTAGTAAAACATTGCACTACATTAGACTTCTTTTTGTCCGTATTTATTTTTTTCCCCAATTTACACTAAAACACAATATCTAAACCAGATGTCGACTGTTTTCCTTCATTGAAGCGTTTTTTTTTTCAATTGTCTCTACTACAAACTTGCACTACATTAGACTTCTCTCTTCCTCCTTTCTTTCCCCCTCAATTTTCCACTCTCGCCTCCCACACTATGAGCTCTAGCACGTAGGGACCTTGAGCCCCCAAAGTCGCCCACACTAAATTCGCCTCTGGGTAGTCCTATCCTGACTTCTTCTTCCTCCTTTCTTTTCCCCTCCATTTTCCACTCTCTCCTCCCACTCTATGAGCTCTAGCGTGTAGGACCTTGAGCCCCCAAAGCCGCCACACTAGATCCACCTCGGGGTAGGCTCTATGCCGACTTTAATTTGTCTATGTATATACTATGTTTCATAAAAAAACTATACAAACATTTAGTCAAGGATTTTGTTGTTACTCCTATAATTTAGATATTTATGAACCTAGTTTATCTTATCCTACAACAACCTCCTAATGACCAAATCAATGCTACCTAGCTGTGATGAAAAGACCCCTAATCATAGTACAACCTCAAATCAAAGATGGTGAAGCTAGAAAGACCGCCTCAGGAGTAATAGTACTGTAGTACTACGTACCCAGTTCGGTTGTCTGTCATCACTTTCCTCCGCCGCGCGTCCAAATCTTGCAGTTGCAGTGCAGCTAGCTTGCTGTTTGGAGTACATGAAAAACTGTGGCGACTATGCGGAAGTAACCGCGGCCTGTCGTGTACGTGTGCTCAGCTGGATGAGTATTGTTATGCACCTGCTGCACACGGCAATGCAATCATGGGGATCTGATGAACCTGAAAAAAACCCTTGACCATGCGGGCATGCATTCGCCATCAGGGCTGAATGGCTGGTCATTAATCCATCGGTTTCTAATCTGCTGTTACAGGTGGTGTTGTCATTGAACAGCGACACTACTGTAGCGGCTCACAGTAACGCTTTACATCAATGGACAAAGTTTCAACATACAATGGTACTATGTTGTAAAAAAAAAACAGCATACAATGGTACATGTACTAGTAGATTCGTACGCCTAAAAAAAGATTCACGTCTTGCTTTCCAACGAGTCATTTCTAAGAGTGACCAAATATATAATATATATGTAATAAAAAAATTAGATACAAGTACCATATTTTATAAACCCAGTCAAACTAAATTTAAAATAAATTCTAACTTAGGTTTATTTAGCTTCACTATGAAGTTGTTTTTTTAGAAAATGACTTCCACTACTACAGAAACGCAAACAGTGCCGGTTCAAAACCCCATTCAGTGGCGATTTTTGAACCGCACTGCAAATCGGCAGTGATGAGCTCATGAATCACTACCAGTTGCATCACTGCCGGTTCGTGTTACCAACCCGCAGTGATGCTGGAGCCATCACTGCCGTTTGGGCACCCCAACCGACAGTGAATGCAGGATATCATTGCCGTTCTAAGTATCTAACAGTGATTTAATTTTTGTAATTTACATTTATTACAGAAACCATCAACATTATATTACAGAAACCATCAGCATTTTATTACAAAAATTCATAGATGTGTCTTAAACTTATTGTACATTACAATATTCACGATTTAGTACTACCAAATCGAGAAGTGTAAGTCACCTATCTTATAACCAATAATCTCATCGATGAACAACAACGTATTAAATAGTACACTCTCTGTTGCTTCACACTTACGAGCACATGGTGTACTAACTACGTTTAACGGTGGTCGAGTATTGGTTAGGTTTCCCTTCTTAGTCGCAACCAACTTTACTTGAAAGCCTGCAGTAGTTAGTATTGACTCTTCATCAGCATATTGCCAGTCATAACCCAATGCATCCATTACTTGGTTCAAATGCTTCAAAACTACACCCTGCGTAGGTCAGTCATACTCCTCTACCTATAAGTATAGGGTTAATTATGAAAAGCAATATTGACAACATATAACAACAAATCTGGGTATAAGTTATGAGTCTTAAACTTACCTTTGGCGAGTTCTGAGCCATTCGTGCACATAAACCCCGAATATCAGATACATGTTGCGATTAATAGCTTCAATCTTCACTGAAGACAGAGTAGGAAGTGTGATCCCATTTCTTGAGAGCGTGACAGCACAACATGGATGCATACTTAATAGCAACACGACGCTGGCTTGTCTGTATTCCCCCCCTCTGAGATTGTAACACATTGCGTCCGCCAACACCACCCCGGTCACGACCACTAACACGACCACGACCACGACCATGACCCATCCTAACGACAATTGAAAATGAAATACAACATTGGAGTTCTGGACCATTGTTTACATGATTAATCTGAACATCCACATTGTCAACCCCAAAATAGGCGAGTGTTGATTTAAGCCAAACAACTGGATCAATCATCTACATTACATATAAGACATGTTAATTAATAACTTGGATGATCTAGTCGTACATATGAAACATATTTTGACTAACTTACTATGTTTGGAAAATCCTGTGGGGCTACCGGGAATACCGATCAAAACCCATCCAAGTACAATAACCATTCCAACCAATTTCCTCCGGGTGGAGAATTAAAATGTCCATCCATCTATATATTAAATCACATATCAAATAACATATAGTAAGATTATCTATCCCTCTCTATCTCTCTCTCTACAAATATCTATCAATCTCTCTATCTATCTTTCTCTACATATCTAACTATTATCAATATTAACATTCATATCACATATCAAATAACATATAGTAAGATTATCTATCCCTCTCTCTACATATCTTTCTCTACATATCTATCTATTTATCAATATTAACATTCATATCACATATCAAATAACATATACTAAGATTATCTATCCCTCTCTATCCATCTCTCTATCTATCTTTCTCTATATATCTCTCTCTAGATATATCTATCAATCTCTCTATCTATCTTTCTCTACATATCTATCTATTAACAATATTAACATTCTATCACATATCAAATAACATATACTAAGATTATCTATCCCTCTCTATCCATCTCTCTATCTATCTTCTCTATATATCTCTCTCTACATATATCGGTCAATCTCTCTATCTATCCCTTTCTCTACATATCTACTATTTCAATATTAACTTCATAATCACATATCAAATAACATATAGTAAGATTTATCGATCCCTCTCTATCCCTCTCTCTATCTATCTTTCTCTATATGTATATCAATCTCTCTATCTATCTCTCTCTACATATCTATCTATATCAATATTAACATTCATAGGCATTTTTGTCGAACACTATGGTACCGAGGAGGAGGTGGACGGAGGTCCGCGGTGCTTGGCGTCGTGGCGAGGACGCCGACGTGAGCGCCGTCCTCCTACCTCCTGCGTGCTGCGGCAGCGGCGGCGGCGTTGCTTGGCGGCTGCGTGCTGCGGCGGCGTGGGGGGAGGCGGCGTGCTTGGGGGCGGCTGCTGCGGCGGCGTGGGGGGAGGCGTGGGCGGGGCGTGGGTGGAGGGCGGCGTCGAGCGGCTGCGGTGTGCTGCGGGGGCGGCGTCGTGGCGGCGGCGGCGGCTGAGTGGGCACTGGCGCGCGTCTGAATAATTTCGGGAGCGCGTCAGTGCCCACTTAAATACAAATCATGCCGTATCACTGCCGGTTCCAGCCACGAACCGCAGTGAAAAGTGTTTTCAATTGCCGTTGGTGGCTTGAACCGCATGAAGGACCGAAGGCATCACTACCGGTTCAAAACCACGAACCGGCAGTGATGTGGTGTTTCAACTCCGGTTCAGCCCCTGCCCCCAATAATTGAGAGCCTGTCAGAGGATGAACCGGCAGTGAAGGCATCACTGCGGCCCAAACAAAACCAGTAAGTGATGACCGACAGTGATTGCCGTTTCTGTAGTAGTGTGTTCACTATGAGCTGTTTTGAAAAAATTGTTTGCCAAAATAGCTTTACTAAGGGTTTGTTTGATCCATACCTCTAAACTGTAGAGCACTTTAGCTCATTTTTTATGTCTAAAGATCTAATGTGAGGTGAGCTAAAGTTTAGAGCTAATTTTAGATAACATTTTAGAGCTTTAGCTCTAAAATTTAGAGGTCGATCTAAAGTTTAGAGGAGAGGATCCAAACAGGCCCTAACAACTTTATGCACGCATGAGAAGAAATGAGAGAGAGAGTGCTAAAAATAAGCTACTCTTTTTTAGCTTCATTCCAACTCATATCTTTATAAGAAAAGAAGAAAAACAAGTCTATTTTGAAGATATGTATTTGTAAAAAACAAAAAAAGCTCACAACACTCAAGAAACCTATTGTGAGCTCTACTAAGTCAAGCATGCACAATAATTTTAGATTATTTTTTAATATAGCCACGCATGCTTAATAATTTTGGATTCGTTTTTTTAATATAATATGGTAGCTTTCAGTCTGGACTAAAATGTTTCTCTTGTGAAAGTTGGCCCCCCACCCACAAGTCACTAAATTATTAAGCCCAATTTTTCCCGGCCCCTAAAGTAATTTTACCCCTCTATTTTAA